>JACGZH010000004.1:1200000-1800000 GCA_014706385.1 Phaffia rhodozyma
CTGACTAATCACGCTGTCTTATGGTCTTTTGGCGACTTATGTAAGGTGAGGATCTCGACGAAATCAAATTCTGAAGAATACTACTGAAATAAAAGGGTGAAAATGGACTTTTCGTTCTGGCACTTGTTCCCAATCAAGTCCTCACTGGTTTCCCAAACCATATACACACCACCCAGGTATTTCAGTAAAATGGATTGAGAAACCAGGAAAACAGAAGGGAAACCCGCTAGAAAATTTATAGCTCTTCGGAAAGAGAGCCTTGGGACTCCGCGCAAATAGAGGCAGGCAGATGATGTCTCAAGAAGAGATTACAAATAACAGATGAAATTATGTCAAGACTGCTGAAACTCCAACAAATTCTCACCGTTGGACGTAGTCGAGCCAATAATGTCATGGAATATTCAACTAATCAAGAAGCCTGGGTAGTTTAGTGGTAAAACGTAGGTCTCATAATCCTCAGCCGCGAGTTCGATTCTCGCTCTGGGCATCTATTTTTCTCCTCTCGTCCCAGAGTTGCTTCTCCCTTCATTTCATCTGATTATAGTAGCTGCTGTTTCATTGGCACCAGAGAGAACAGTTGTCCTTGTTTTTCTGATATATAGTAAAGTACGTCTGAAGATAAAGGTCGAGGTAAACGTTCTTTCGATTTCAATGTCAAGTCATTTTATCCCGGAAGAGGGAACGTTGGATCAAGACTCGATTTGATAAACTTATCAAGACATTAGAAAGCCATGGTAGAAGGCTAGGTGTATATATTGACGAAGTGTCCTGCTAATAGGAGATAAGTGTGAGACAGGAAGAAAAAAGAACAGGCTGTAGAAGGAGGTATATTGTCAGAAAATTCTGATAGTCATAAAAAAAGCATCAAGGAAGGAAGGAAAATGAAGCTAACAACAAAGAATCATCGAGAGGGATCATTCAAAACCAAAGAAAGGGAGGAGAAAAACTACAATAGCCAACATATCAAATACTTCACCGATAAATGACAATCTGATGATACATTCCACACAACCATACTAATTATCCCTTAACTCGTAACCAACTATCGAGCCCGTAGATAACGATGCAGACACATTTGGCTGAGCTGAAGGTATACTAGGCACAGGCGGAATCGACAAGCAGTTGCCTCCGATCCTCGACATTCGGTTCTTGAGCTTTGGTCCGGCTGCTGACGGTCTCTTCAGAGGTTGTGGTCTTGCTTCTTGGGCTTGTTTCTCAAGCATCGCCTTGAACTCAAGCTGCTGTGCTATGAACTCTCGAACGGCGGAACCAGGTCTGTTCATGATGAACAATCATTCGAAGCGAAGAAGTACGTTTTCAATCAGATGAGCCTGATATAGGAGACGAGGAAGAGACCAATGACTTTCGGGAAGAGAAGATTGTCAAACGAAGACCTACCTCATCCGAAGAATTCGAAGGATAAGATCAGCATTTCCGGTTGACTGCTTCTGAGCTTCAGTTTTCTTTTCTTTCTTCTTCGATCGAATTGTTCCAAGGTTCTTTTGATGATAAACAGACTTCGCGCGTCGCATCGTACCAGACGCTCGAAGACTTGTCTGTGAATCACGGACACATTGCTTGATGATAGAGGTCAACAGCTTAGCATCAGCAAGAGACCAAAGAAAGAAGCCATGAGGCGACCGATGCACTCACTTCCATCAACGCATCGCTGAGAATTTAGAATCAAATTAGTATGTGTTGAAAGAACAGCCGGAAAGCAGTGTGAGGACTCACGTTGACCAGTCGTAATGCATTCGAATAGACATCAAATCATTATACTTTTGGTTATGCAAGGTTTCGAGAGAGAGCCCCTTCTCGTCTCCCTGAGCATGGAAGTAATCACGCAGAAACTGTTCGGAATAAAATGAAGAAGCAAACGGATGGGATGAGTGAGACAAGAGCGATTAACGGCAATAGCAAAGACAGAAGCGAAACGGACCCCTCGCCATTTCATCACAATGTCAACCTCTTGGTCACCTAGAGGTGTCATATCTGTGGGCGCGGCACTCAGAGACGGAATGAGTAGACTTTCGAGCGTCGATAAGAGTTCTTTCCAGAGTTTGGTCATGACCGTCTGAAGAGCAGTCAGACTCAGAGAATTACTAAGTGTAGTCTGATTGATATCAAAGTAGTCGAACAGAGGGTTGATCGCAGCCTCGATTTCAACATCTGTAAGTATCTTGGGACGAGGTACAGGAGGGAGTTCGTCTTTCGGTAGAGGAATAGCGGGTTCATTGGAGGTACCGATGGCGGATTTGAGTCGGCCAGTAAGCTTGTTGATGGCCTCATTATAGTCGATCGGAGTGGCGGTTGATTTGATTAGCGTCTTGATGACACCTCGGGTAAGATTCTCTCGAATCATAGGCGACATCTGTCCTCAAAATTATTGTCATCAGTTGCAAGGAACTCGGGATATAAATAACCGCGGATCAAGAATTGATAGGCGTACTTTGTCTACGAATGTTCTAATCATATCACTCTCTGCTCTTTTGAGTGTTCGGAACGCTCTACCAAAGTAAAATCCAATTTCGTCTTTCTCTCCTTCCATACTGATTCGAAGTAGAAGTCGACCAGTTTTCTCCTCCAAATCGTACCATACCTCATGAGTGAGGAAGTCACCGTACTTTCGAGGGTCCAGACGGACGTAAGCACGGCCAATCTCATCATGCTTGCCAATGAGCGCACGATCTCGGACAGTTGCCATGAGCCAAAGATCCTTCTCAACAGAAATATCAAACGTTTGGTTCCCTTTTTACAGTACGCAGTTAAATGAGTTCAGTACAAGTATCAAGCTAACGAGTAACAAGCAGCATAAGAGACGAGACTTACATCTTGGGTCTAGAGTTTCGTACACTGTACGCGTTTTTGCCAGACGGAAACCATGCTGATCACTGAGAGTGACGAACGTGTCCAGTTTGCTATTAGAATCCCGATTGCTAGGAGTAAGCCCTTCAGCCAGAACAATCTTGACAGTAAATAAGAACTTGTTGGAAGGTTCCTGGGTGCTGTGTTGGGAGGATCCTTCTTCTTCTATAGTCCGAGTGACCTGGTCGACTTGCATCTTCTTGTACATCTCGTCTAACTCGTTTCGAGCAGTCTCGATGTTGTTCAGTTTGACGCAAGACTGTATGAGAGACACACATGCAAGACGTTTTATAAGTTGAGTCCAAAAGCAAACAAAGACCACATAATATATGGAAAGATAGTACGTACGGCTGGAATAAAATTGAAAGGCTCAATCTTTTTCTCACCCTGCAGAGTCATCTTGGCTTTCACAATCCAGGCGTTTTCCTTGGGCACTGAAGGGTCGATCGAAATCCGAGGAAACATCTCTTCTAAGAAAAGCTCTTCGATTGTATTACAATACTGGTCTACAACTTTGCTTAGGGTCTGCGCGGTTACAGGGAATTCAATCGACATCAGCTTGTATGTTCGTGATATCCTGAGCGAATACTGGAGGAACACAGACCTTAGATAAACTTGTCAGGAAACGAGCTTCTTGGTATTGATCTGGCCAGTCAAGACCAAACAAGAAGTCAAGTGCAGAGGAAAAGGAACCAAAAAGATCGACGATAGACGAGCTATTTCCGGCTGTTCCTTCCGGTTCGAACTGTTTTGATGGACAAAGAAGATAGTCAAAATCATGTTTCATAAGTTGATATCATCCTGGCACATGTACATATGAATACATGACATACATTGTCAACTCGGATGGCCTGTAGCGAGTCATGAGAGAAGACGTCAAAACAGAGACACGATAATATTTTATGATAAGCCGTGAATAGCTGGGAAAGATGCGAACCTCTGCAACCCATTTATGCGTTAAGCCGTCGATCGTCTGCAACCATTTCCGAACGAACGGTTCAAAATACGCTCCAAGGTCGAACGAGATCCCTGAACTGCGTACAGGACGAAGTCATCACGTCATTAACATCTCTTGAGAAAACACGACACAACTGGCAAGACAGCTAGAACTTACTCTGGGCAATACTCATCATGCATCGCAGTTATCTGTGTAGACCGACGATAAAGACCAAAGACCTGGTCTACATCGATGACCGGTTCTTGTTTTGAGCTTCCAAGAGCGGCAGTCAGAAGACGAGGGTGAGCATCTTCCAGATCTTGAAGAAGCAGAGGAACCTGTTGGCCAAGAACTATCGGGACGACATCGATGGCACTTTACACAAAGAGAAGTCAGATCGGTTATCCCTTTCTCTTATATTTTATAGAACAACATATAAAAACTTACTCTAGAATCTTTCCCGGAAACCGCTTCTTGAACAACTTGGCTTGCTTTTCTACCCAATCGATGATCATCATCAAAGGATCCACTGGGTTGTCTTCTTCTTCAGAGAACAGATCAGAAGTCTTGGCTGAGAACAAGCTGAAAGCCTTCTGTCGAATTTGATCGACAATCTGATCGAGCTTGACCAAATCAGCATTCGAATGCCCAACGAGACCAGTGTCTCGAAGTTCTTCTAACATGAGGACGTAATCGGAAATATCGGCCCATTTGACCTTGGATATATCTTCGAAATTGAAATGAAGTACGCGTAGGAAGTACTCCCACAGAACGTTCAAGATTTGAAGTAAAAAACCACTCTGGGAGATAGAGGATAAGTTAACATATGTCATTCAAAATCGAGTCGTGTGGAAAAGAACGATGAAAACACATTTGATGGGAAAGACAGGAAAACTTACATCTTGCCACATCCACTGCTCTAATGGTAACTTCTTCATCTCCGTGTCCACCTTAGCCAAAGCCTCCGGCAAACACTCCAAAGGAATCTCATCCCTCTCATATCTTAACCGCATTACATCCAAGGTCGCAGTAGCTCGATAAGGATGACCTATCCTCCATCGCATCGCGCATTCATTGAGCAGGTCTGTGTGAGCCGAGGACAGGATGCTCAACGTCACCTCCTGATCCTCAGGAAGGTTGGCCATCATATCCTGTACAAATTGAATTGTGATAAAAACGATTAGAATCATATAGACAAGAAACTCGAACACGAATGAAACTTATGGAAGAAAATGACGCACCAGATCAAAATCTATACAAACTTCAATCAATCGTTTGTAGACCAATCGGGCACTGCCAGGAATAAACGTGAACTCTCCTCCGGACGATATCTCTTCATCCTCTCCTACGTGTTTCATCACAGCCTCCATGTCGACCGATCTGATCGACGTGTTCTTCATTGTGGCAAACTGACTACATATTGAATCTGGCCGGTCGGTATAAAGCGAGGCCGGCCGGTCAGCTTTGGTATCTGTAGGCGTTGTTGTCGAGGAGGATGGTGGTGCCGTATTCTGCTTGGCTAGTTCTGGGTTGAACTGAACCATGATCATCACGAGCTGAGAGAGGTGAGTCACTTCGGTTTGGCGCCAGTTGTTGAAGGCTTCGGTCGAATCAAAGTCCTCACGTCGGCCAGGAAAAGGGAGACCTGCATTGAGATTCTTCAAGCATGTCTGATGGAGGAGAAGCGAGCACACGCGCCACGGAAAAGAGATAGAATAATCAGCATACGATCGCTGCTCAAGATAATTCCCATTGAAAGAAACCAACCTTCAGGTCAACCATGGCAGCCTGGTTCATATAGAAACAGTCAGTCAGAAAGAAAAGGTTAATACCAGAGATTATACGGGTAGGGAGAAAACCCGAACCTTTTCATTGCATGCATCCTTGATCGCCAATATATCTGTCTTCAAATCCGCCGAAGTCTTCCCGAACAACTCTCCTACAACCAAGACCATCGACATATCCTCTGGATTTGTTGTGTTCCCTGCCCCTCCAGTCAATTCAGCTTGCCTATTTGTTCCATCGGTGGTCTTGGTAGACATATGCGAGTGATTGGAGATAGGCGTCGGGCGAGGTGTTGATGTTGCTGCCAATTTACTTGAATATGTATCCAATTTGTTGAGTAGGTCAACTGAGACTCCGTTGACTCCTTTTAGAGCATCTCTCAGTATACGAACGATCTGGCCGACCTGAAGGTTGAGCTCGTACTTCCAATCGAAATCTGGCTCGATGTTCTTATCCTGAAGTCGTTTGACCTCTTTGTGGAGCTCCTTGGTTGCAACCGAGACAAACATAAGAATGAGCTCTTCGATCTTTCTGTTCTCCTTGACACCTTTGAGGTACGACGGATCGTTTGTATTGCTCCAAAAGGCCGCGACGGTTTGGCGTATACGGTGATCTTGAAAGCTGCGATGATAAGAAGTTGCACAAGATTCGATTGTGTTACAAGGTTAAGAGTGAGCGATACACGCTCCATCCTTTCTGTAGAAGAATACAACTCACTTTAAATCCTTTCCCATAAAGATTGAGCGTAGCTTGTCGTCCAGCGCTTTGAATGTCTTCTCCGGGAATTTAGATGATTTAGATTCAGACTTGGACGAGCTCCCACCGCCCATGAACATAGACGTAAAATCTGGCATTTTGGTTGCACTGGCCAGAGCTCCTTGTATCCGTTCTCGGTGACCTCGGGTGGGAGCTGAGTTGTCAGTGGCATTGGATTCAGATGATTCTTCAGGTGGAGGCAAGATAACCGGTTTAGGGCGCATTAAATAGGAGAGGTACCTGGGGAGTGAATGAGAAGTCTTTTGTTCAACACGCCTCTTACTACTCTTTCCCTCTTCTATATCAAAGGCGAAGAAAACTTACGCTACTCGAAGTGCATATCTGTTTGATAATGGTATGAGCCAGGAAAAAATATATCAGACGTGGTTGTTTTAGTATAGGAGGATGAACAGTCAAATAAGACTCACTGATACACTGTAGCATCGTTGATAGTCCTGTAGCTAGTTCCCTTTGTTCTTCCTGTCCCAGCCGATCGGGTGGAGTGTAAGCTCATCTACAAAGACAGCGACGATCTCTTCTTGACAAAAACGCTAGCTATTAAGACAGACAGCCTTCGATGAGAAGTCTGAAGTAGAAAGAGTCTAACAGAAGAGTTAGTTAGGAGGCTGGTGGTAGGTTGTGAAAGATGAGTGTCTTGTGTCGTCACCTCATTTGGAGAAGGTGACAACTGCGCGATTCCCTCATGGAAGTAGTAGAGTGATGAGCAAAGAGCAGAATCTGATCATCATCATCATCATCATCATCACCTATATTATTCTTTGTTGGCAGTAATGCCATCAGAAAAATCTCGTAGCGAACAAAGCGAGGACATGTCTCATCAGGCTACAAAGAGGAAGAGGTCATCGAACCGGGATGATCAATGTGAGGATATCGTCTTGTTACGACCATCATTATCATTCTACTCTGGCTGATATGGGATATTCTATTGAACTACTACCCAGCTGATACAGAGAAGCCAGACAAAGAAGCAGTATGGGCCAAAATAGAATCGCTGATGAGTAAAGGGACTGTAAGGTCTCGCCTCATGGCCTCCACGGTATGTGTTGCAGTTTCGACAAAGCTTAAATTATACATGGCTAATCAGCCATCATCTATCACGCTCCAAGGTCAAACCACGACCTTTCTTTCCGGTTTGTCCTAGGGTCACTTATCAGGAATGCTTGGAAGATCGACAGTCAAAGAAGGGGGAAAAGGAGAAGTTATCACTGAGAGAGTGTAGCAAGGTCTGTCTTCACTCATCATAGCTCTGTATACAGCGTGAATCATCCAGATAAGGGTTGACGTCTCCCAGTGGTTCATGTGAGGTGTAGATTCATCTTCAACCCCTCATCAGAGGTCACACGCAGCCTTCCTTAGGTCATTGTAGTGTATGATTATGCTTTTCGCTAACTTTGTTATATTTCAAGGCTCGTGTTATTGATATGACAAGGTCTTATTTCGTATATGAAATTCATAGTATCTCAACACATGTACGGCGCTATTTCTCTACTCCTATTGGCATTTGTTCACAAGCTAACATCAAGCTTTCTGTTTCGTTTCGTTTTCGTTTTGTGTTTTCGTTCTGAAATTTGGACACTCTGTAGGCTATGGAGAAGTAGGTTCTACATGGTTGGAACAATCTCATTGTGCGCGAAACTGAAAATCCATTCTCTTCACCTCGTTGCAAGCCCTCTTATGCGGCTTCTCCTTCTCTAGGCGGCCCAAATACCAATCGATCACAAAAAGACTGTCGGTGAGCCTTGCCACACATAGCGGTTAGGATATAGCGCCGGCAACTCATTCTTGCAAGCCTGCGGGCTACCTACTTTCTAGCTATCTTCATTTCGAGATTGGCCCGCCACCCGAATCGCTCTCCCCTTCCTCATTCAGAACGACATCTGTCTCATCTATCAAGAGTAGAGGACCAAATCGAGCTGCCACTCTGCATGGGCCTTTAAAGCCTGCTGTACCAAACTTAGCCAAGATAGTGCGAGGATTGGATGACGATGAGAGTGTGATCAGATATCCAGCGAGTTGGATTAGCTGTGACGTGCGAAAGTTTGATTTAGAGGTCTTAGGAAAGTGAGTTCAATTTCTCTCTTACAGCGCAAGAGCAGTAGGCTAATGCACGATCCGCTCGTTAGATTCGATGTCATCATGGCCGATCCACCGTGGGTGAGTATTCCACATGAACGAAACTTAGATTCGTCCGTTGTTTTTCTTGATACATTTCGTCATACATTTTCTAAATCGAATATCGATGGTCTGTCAGGACATTCATATGTCTCTGCCCTATGGAACGATGACGGATGACGAGATGCGTTCGATGCCTATTCCTCACCTCCAAGACAACGGTCTTTGCTTTCTTTGGGTGACTGCCAGAGCGATGGAACTTGGCAGAGATTTACTCACATTTTGGGGGTATCGAAGGGTAGATGAAATTGTCTGGGCAAAGACAAACCAGATAGGTAGATTGATCAGAACGGGACGAACAGGACACTGGTTGAAGTAAGTGATATCCTGATCTAGTGATTCGTCTGTATCTGAGGACCCTGTGCTGATTGAACGGTGTACTGTTCCTGTTCCCTTGTCTCAATCGAAACAGTCATACATGCGAGGTTTGTCTTCTTCAAAATTGAAAAAATCATTTCCGAATCAGACTAATTAAATCATTATATATGTATCCACTGTAGCATCTACTAGTAAATCTCGTCTTTTTGCGTTTCATTCTCTATTCTAAAAGGAGAACAGAATGAGCTGCTCACAACAACCGTATTTCTTGAAATGTGTGATCACCGTCATCATTTGTAGATCGGTATTAAATCACCAGCCGATCCATCGACGCCGAATATACCGAACACGACATGGCCAGACTGGCTTCAACGAGGACTTGATACTGACGTCCTCGTTTCTGAAGTGAGCTCACTCGAACTTTGGTGCCGAGAATTATACTCCAATAAACGCATACTGAAAATGAATTTCTGGACTGGGCTGGGTGACTCAAACTTTGAAGGTGAGAGAGACGAGTAGGAAGCCGGATGAGGTATACGATCTGATTGAGAGATGCTGTAGAGGAGGAAGAAAACTTGGTCAGTCTAGATTTTAACGAACATCCGGAAGAAAGAAAATATTTTCTGGTTCGCTGATCATAAAGAAGGGGCTGTTCAGAGATCTTCGGAAGAAAACACAACACTCGACCAGGGTTCGTTAACTTAATCTCTATCTCTAGCTTTTCTTCAAATAGATTTTTAAGGAGACGTATACTGACAATCTGCTCTGTGTGTTTTATTTGATCGATCAGATGGTTAACGATAGGGTCTGTTCGTTTTTCTCATTTCGAGAGATGTCGATTTGAACTAACTTTGAAACGCCACTGGGTTTCGCTTGTTTCTTGTAACTTGTCAAAGTAATCAAAGTATGTTATCTTTATATCTACATCGAAACTTAAACCAAGCTACGGGAACACAGCGCTCAAAGATCTTCATATATCCTTTTCATTCTTTAGTCGGGGGGGATTGTGTCTACGAGCCAGCTTTGGCTGAACGGTTGAAGCAACGATACCCAGAACGGAAGAACCTCGCTGTATGAGATGTTACTATTTTTTTCGCTTGCTCTTTCTTCATTTATTCTGTCACGTACTTTTGGTTCCGGTTTGAACTTGATGTAATCGGTTCATGATGAGATTCGTCAAAAGGATATGTCGTTCGATAAGAGTCTGTTGGAGATTGAGAGAAAGAGAAAGATACAAGAAGTACAAGATATATGGTCTTGAAGGTTGGAGATAGATACGACAGGTGGGGCGACTGGTCGGTTAATCTACCAAGTAAACTAAAAGAAAGATCAAGTAGCTCTCAGTCAGCGCCTAACTTTAAAAGTCACGATCAAAGAAGTAAGAAAAAGATACAATGGAGTTAGAACCTACTTCCAGCGCCACTTCCAGGGCTTGTCTCTAAAACTGCATTGTCGAAAGCCTCGTCATTTAAGCCTTTGTAACCCTTATAAGTTTGTCGGAGATAAGTTTTGAAAGTTTCAATCGACAGATTGGCTGGAAGGAGCGAGACAGTACATCCTCCCCAACCAGCACCTGTGAGTCTACTCCCTATGGCACCTCCCGCGAGGCAGATTTGCTGAAGAGCATTGAGTTCTGAGCTTGAGCCTGACAAAGTGAACAAATGAAACGAAGAGAAACACTTTAACGCTATAGGAACAAGATCAGACAGATAATGGAAGGACCGTACAGTCAAAGTCATCCCTGCAACTATTCTGACTCTCATTCATGATCTCCGCCAGCTTTTCGAGTACCTTTTCTTCCTTTTCTTCACTATCAGCAGGATCAGCGAATGCGTTACAGGTTTTCTTGAACAGGAGAACACGAAGCGATTCGGTAAGGATGTGTCTAGTTCGTTTGTAGAGCGCAAAATGGGTTGCTTCAACTAAATCCATGAATGGTCATAGAGATTCATTAGTTCATATTTGATACAGCCAAGGAAGACGTGAGGAAACGAAAGAGACACGTACCTTCGATCCAGTTTTCACCATAAACACGCTCAAATTGTTCTTCGTCCAGCCCGCATTTGTCTTTTGCATGTTCCTTAATCTCTTTCCATGTCCACCCAATTTCTGCCTTCCCGTCGAGACCTAAGGCCTCATCAAGATGTTTTAGTATGGTTCTGATAGCTTCTTCGAGAGATAAGTCCGCACCCCGCTCGGTGATGTATTGTTGAACGAGCTGACGAAGCGTCGGCCTGAACGGTTCGGATTGAGCCGATGCAGGGGACGAGATAGAGAGAGAGAGATGTTTGGCAAAGAAAAGACCAGCGATAGAGGATCTGAGGTGAAGTGTGTGCAGTTAAGATAACAACGAGAGAGTCAGAAGACATAGTGTGTTACACGTTCGATGTAAGCTTCAGCCAGAAGACGCTTACTCCACTACCCGAAGATTGTAGTGGATCTTCCCAGAGTTGAACAGATTGTGGGTCTCGAGCGTGTTCTGTTAACGATTTACACCCACACGAACAATGAAGTTTGTAAGAGAGATTGTTGATATCCCAAGATATGCCGGGCTAGATATGCGAACTGACCGAAATTACGAAACGAGCAGATTGAGGCATGGGGACTTGAGTGGCCTCCAGAGCAGGGAAGAACGAGATGTATAGTGCTGAGTCGACAGAGCCCATCACTGAGGCGGCTTGCTGAAACATATTCAATGGTGTTTGGCTATATTAGCTGAAGTACAGGAGAGGAAGAGGACTCAATCTTTGAGAACTCACGTCCATCCCACCAGAGTTGACACCCACAACCCGTTCGTTTCTCATCGCCATATCGACTAGTTGACCCTGGTTGCATCTTTCGTGTGCGTCATTGAGGAACAGGAAAGAAATCGTAGAAGCGACAACCATAGCTGCCGAGGACTAGTTCAATAAAAACACAAAGGTGAGTACAGTCGATCTATGGAAGGGCCAGATATGATGGGCGACGGGTGTAGACTGACAGAGAGTCCTGCTCCGTCGGGAACAGATCCAGTAACGAGCAAATCGGCATGAGCTGCCGAATCCTCGATATGCTGCTCTAACACTCCCTATTAGAAAGAAAGAAAGCAGAGTGAGTTGCTATGTGAATTTTTGTTGCTGTTATCATACGGTAAGAGTATACATACACAAAATCCAGCCTTTGACGGAGATGCAGGGACAGCTCAGTCAGCTTTGATTTATTTTCTCATACAGAGAATAGACAGAAAAGAGAATAGCCATACCTTGACATAGTTAACCCAGCCTCCAGTCACTTTGTCAACTCCAAGCTCCCACGCGCCTTCCTCAGTCTTGTAGGGCGTGAATTTTTGCATCTTGTATCTCTCATCCATGTTCTCTGCCACGATCATCTCGTCTTCACCGTCCTCGCAGACTTTCGATCGCGAGGTCCGTGTAGCAAGCGCGATGAGAATATCGAATTCGACTGCAGCAGGTAGGACACCGAACCCAGCTAGTGAATTGAATCAGAAGGGGAATGTATTCAAAGTTAAAATCCAGAATTTTAGTTTGATGCGAAAAGAACACACGAGCCAGGTAAGATGTCGATTGACGAACCATAGTCTATATGTTCGCCTAAAGAAGAAGAGGGAGAGTGTGAAGAAACAGAAAAGAATGATTCAGTATCAACCGGATGTAGAATGAACAGACAAGTGAATGAACCAACGACGCACCGATCAAACTAGAGCGCCGAGGAAACGGATGAAACGTTGTGATCACAGTGAAAATCGTGTCAGGTGCCAATCTTGTCAGCAGTCGGGTCTACTTGACTTGTCGCATGGAGACTCACTTGACCCTTCCAGGTGCTCTACATATTGCAGTGGGCTTGTGTCCGTAGATCTGTTCAAATTTTTCAATGAGACTGTTCCATCGTTTGCTGATGAGGCGTATGGGATTATTTTCCCATCAAGTCCAGCAAAGAAAACGGATCCGACGGAGAAGTATGTTGGACGTCTTTAGTAATACGGACGAAAGAACCAGGAAAGTGAGACCGACATACGCCTGGGACAGATGTGAGTTGGGGTAAATCTCTTGAAGAGTATGATAAATTGGGATGGGTCTCTGGGAGGAGGACATGGTGGTCGTATGCAGCTTTGTGTAAGTGTGATCGACGAAGAGAGATCCAAAGATGTCCGGAACAGAGATTTACCGGACGCATCCGATGGGACCAACGGTCCGAGTTCCCGCGGAGTTAACATACATGATTATATATTTGATTGACTTGTAACGACCAACTAGATCGCCACGTGCCGGGACCACTGCTGCGCGGATGACACTGATGACGTCGCACGCGCCAAAAAGACGGAACCCAGGCCCACCAGAGTTTTCTCCGTGCCCTTTTTCGGGTGATAAAAAATCAATGTGCCTGATTGGAGAAAACGGGGTTTCCCTAATAGAAATCTTTCGGACACTCTAATCTTTCATAGTCAAAGGAACTACAGGAAGCTTTGCTCCTTTTTTTTTTAGACCTGCATCCTTTGACTAGCAACTCGCCTTGAACGATCCCCGAGTAAAAGCATCCTCTATCCTTCCCCAAACATACACACATCCTTACATCCACATCTGAAGGACATCTCGTTCGATTCTTCTTCTACATCAATGCCTAGTACTGCCAGACTTATCGTCGCTTCACTTTGTAAGACTCTTATCTTTGTTTCATCTCAGTCTCTCAAAGTTTCCTTCGAATAATCCGGCCACGGCTGATGCACTCTTTCTGCTTCCTTCTTTTCTCCCCCCAACGCATCTGTTTTGGTCTTCATCTCTTTCTCTCTCTCTCAGTCCTTCCATCAGGAGTTCAATTTGCAAATCCAGCTCCGGCTTCTCCCTCATTATCGACAACTACGGATAATATCGAACCCATTTCTGAAGAAGGTCAAGAAGTCGCTCCTCCAGCATCTCCTCCTGCACCATCTTATCCAGAGGCCTTGGGTGAACGTCCCAAGGATATTCCGGCTGTCTCGTTAGATGGCACAAATGAGCCTTATCATCCGAAAATTGGCCTTGGTGTTCTTCCCGGACCCTCAGTGTTTCTGAAGGAGCGCAGTCTTAGCGGACTCGGTCCGGGTGGTATCGGCGGTGTATCTGGGTCGAAATCTTCTGGAATTCCCTCGACTCCTGGTCTGGGCGGAGGTTTCAAATCATCTCAAGGATTGAGTATCATCGATGACCTGGTAAGCGAGTTTGTTGTCTCCTATCTATCGATCCTCGTATACGGCACGCAAGCAACCCCAGCTTTCGAGATCACGGCTTGAACTTTGATTCATGAGCCGGCTCTCTTGCAAGTCGTCCTTCGTGATGTCATGTACAGATGGCCATCTGTTGTGCACGTTCGTTGATGATTACTTTCTTATGTACTGTTATATTGACCCGCCTGCCCACCCACGTTATGATATATTTCCTAGACCAAAGCCTCTAAGGCACCTTCTCCTTCTCCCACTCCAGGGGTCGCCGGACCGGTCGAGAATCCGTTCTTTCCTACTTCGACTACCAACACTTCTACTGCAACCCCAGAAGGCAACAAGTCTCCCATCCGTCCAGCTGCTGGCGACTCTGCTGGGGTCTCTCTTATCAACGCGGCCACCCGAGCTCTCAACAATGGCTCGTCCAAGCTTGCTAGCGCTGTGCAAGACGCTACTCGAGGTGTCCGCAGTGAGATGTCTTTGCCGGGCACCCCCCGGGCAACACCATCCGGCTCGGCCTCCGCGTCTTCTCAAAAGCAAAAGTCGAGATCTCCCGTCATCAGCCAGCCCTCACAGGCCTTCCACCCGCCTCCTCTCAATTCGCCTCTAACCAGAGCGACGTCTAGATCGTCCTCCAGGCGCAGATCGTCTTCCTCCCATTCGGTCTTTCCTCCCCACCACCACGCCTTGCAGCTCATTCGTAATCCTCAGGGTAACATCGGGCTTCAGAACGCGCTTCATGCGATCGAAGGAGAAACCAAGGGCATGGTCTGGGTTGGAGCGCTAGCGGACAAGACGGATGAACTCTCAGAGTCGACCAGGGTCGACGTCGAAGCCGCTCTGTGGGAAGGAGACGATGGAGGAGTCAACCGATCCAAGCCGGTTTGGATCAACGATAGCGTATTCGAGGGTTTCTGTGCGTGTCATCATTCACTCTCTTCTCTGTGTTCCCTTCAAATGTTTCTCACAATCGATTTCACTTGGTGAAATGTACAGATGATGTCTTCTGCAAGCAAATTTTGTGGCCTACGTTCCATTATTCTACCGTTCGCAAGGACGAAACGACCAACTGGGAAGATTACGTCCGAGTCAATCAGTCGTTTGCCGATAGAATTGTAGAGACTGTAAGCCATCAGTCAGAAACTCAAGCGTATATGTGTATCGCAGCGTACAATGGTCATAATGCTGATCTCTACCTCTGAGGATCTTTCTGTAATAGTACAAAGACGGAGATACCAGTAAGTCTTCTTTCAAAGCCCCTTCTGGTTGTGCCACTTCCAAATTTGGTCAGACTGACATCCCCTATCGCTCTCCTTTTGCTCCAGTTTTTGTGAACGATTACCATCTCCTACTTGTGCCTGCTATGGTCCGAGCCAAACTTCCCAAAAGTATCATTGGACTATTCGTTCATATCGCGTTCCCGAGTTCTGAAATCTTCCGGTGCCTGGCTTGTATGTTCAGCCCGACACCTTATGTTCTGCTCTGTGGTTGCGCGTTTCCTGACTGATCAGGCCTGATCTTCTTTTTGTTTTTCTCGATGCAGTACGAGAAGAGCTGTTATACGGAATGCTTGGAGCAAACCTCATTGGATTCCAAACCTACAACGTAAGCATAAACCTCTTTCAAGATCATCAAAGAAAATCTCTTCAAGTTTTCTGTCAGCTAAATAATTCTGCCGCATATACACATCCTCTTTCCATAATCAGTTCTCTCGACATTTCCGACAGGTCTGCTCTCGAGTTCTTCAAGATGTAGAAGCCACTCCCAAGGGAATTCAACTCCCTTCCTCGTTTGTAGATGTAGAAGTCTTCGGTATCGGTATCGACGTTGATACTCTCGAGGCTAAGCGAGAAGAACAGGAGGTTACAGAATGGGCAAACTTGCTAAGAGAACGTTATGGAGATACCAAGCTTATCGTTGCCAGAGATAAGTTGGATGAGGTCAAAGGATTGAAACACAAGTTGTTGAGTTTCGAGAGGTTCCTTCAGCTCTATCCAGAGTGGATCGGCAAGGTATGTGAAGTTCAATGAACATAAAAAATTTCATTTGACAATATTTAACCCGCCTCCTGTTGTCTCTTCCGGTCTTGGCAATTTCCAACAGGTCGTCTTGATTCAGGTCGCTCTTGCTACGACAGAGACGAACGAAGCCCAAGAAAACATTCACGATCTTGTCACCAGGATCAATTCAAAGTTTTCCAACTCGATCACCTACCAGCCGATTGTCTTCCTCCATACCGAGCCTCCCACATTCAGCCAGTACCTTGGTCTGCTGACCACGGCTGATGTGTTCATCAACACTAGTTTGAGGGAAGGAATGAACTTGACTGCTCACGAGTTCGTCAGGTGCCGTGAGTATATTCTATATTATTTGTTCTCTTTGTCTCCAAAGATCATGACAGTATGCTCAATCGCTGGCTCCATATCCATATAAACATCAGAGGAGGGATCGTACGGACCCATGATCTTGAGTGAATTTACCGGAAGTTACAGCTACTCTTCCTTCCGATCTTGTCTCCCCGTCAACCCTGTGGGTTTCTCTTCAGCCACATCTTTGAGCACATAGTTCTGCGCTCATGATTGATCTTCGTTTCCGTAATGCCCGACAACGATACAGTATGATTACAGTCAGGTGGCCAGAGCTATTAACCAGGCTTTGACGATGGGCGAAGAAGAGAAAAAGACTCGATGGACGGTACGGCCTTCTCTGTATTATAATGATCATAGAGACTTTCATTACTGACTATGCTATACTTGGACCTTTCTCGATCAAAATAGGAGCTCAACGCTCATGTCGTAGACCATACTGCTCAGGCTTGGGCTCGAAGTAAGATTCGAACCATTCTTTTATTAATTCAAATTAATTGGCCAAACAAGCGAGACGTACTGCTGATTTCGTCTTTCTCCGTATTGCTACTTTATTCTGATCCACAGAGTACTTGAGCCACCTTGAACGAGCTCATGCTGGTCAGCAAAGTCGATTGCCAAACGAGATCCCCAAGTTCGAAGTCAGCGCCATCCAAGAGGATTACAGACATGCTGGAACCCGGCTTCTGCTAGTTGATTTGGAAGGTGTCGGTATGTGTCTTATTCAATCTTTTGGTTGGCATAACGAACAAGTTGTTATAGCTTGATCTTCACTACTTACCTGACGTGTCATTGTCCATAGTCTGGAACGAAGATCCTCGAAAGACTCACGCAGAGGGTTTCAACCCTCCTGCGGAATTGCTCGATCAGCTCAAGATGATGACGGACGACCCCAATACTGTCGTCTATTTGCTTTCCGGTCGAGGAGTAACAGACCTGAAAAAGATCCAAGCGGCTGTTCCTAAATTGGGTCTCTTGTAAGTCCTGTTTCTTCCTCAGATTATATATGTATATAAATGAATCGTACCAGGTCAGCTGACCATCTGCGTTCCGTTGTGTTCTGGGCACAAACAGGGCTGAACATGGGTGTTACATCAAGCTGGCTGGGGATGATGCTAATCAGGATTGGGTGTGCACGGTGGAAAATCTTGACTTGAGTTGGCGGGCGCCTTGTATCGAGATCCTCAACTACGTGAGTACGCTCACTCTCCTCTACGTCTTTGGAGTTTTTACTGATCAAAATCCATCATCTGGGGCTTGGATCATGATAGTTCTCGGAAAGAACTCCCGGAGCGTATATCGAGGACCGGGGAACCTCCCTCGTCTGGAGGTTCTGCAACGAAAAGTCTGGAGAGGCTGAATCCGCTTGGGCTAAGCGGGCGGCGGCGGAAGCCGCGAACCACGTGTCGGACGTTTTGGCGTACGTGGTCTGGCGCACTGATGTTGCTTTTGGTTCTCTCACTAACGTTTTTGAGTGTTCATCTGTTTTTCTGACATATGCAGCGAGCGGTACAAGCTTCAGATCTATCCTGGAAAACAAGCGTTCCTCGTTGTTCCACGACAAGTCACCCGTTCTCACGCGGTCGCTCTCCTGCTCTCGAAGTCTTCCAATCTGAAGGTTCTGCCTTCTCATTTTAACTCGAGCTTGGTCCCTCAGTACGATTTCGTAGCCGCCCTTACTACAGATGAAAGGTTTGTCTTGATATAATTCCTCTTTCTGCTCATATGAATTTGTCGGTCGATTCAACCGTCGAACGTGTGTGTGGTTGACTCAATCCCTTTGTCATGTGTTCTTGTCTCAGATTGATCGCTGCGCTCAACTCACTCAAACAATCTCGATCGAGAAACAACCCGAGAGGGTCAGTCGTAGTTCACACTGTCTCTGCCGGTACTCGACAATCACAAGCCAAATGGGCCTGTAATACTGTGGACGCTGCCCAGGTCTTGGTTGATCTCGTGAAAGACGTCTAGTTATTTCTCATCAGTCTACTTTTGCTCCTCTTCTTCTCTCTGTCACCTCTTTGTGGCCGTCGGTTTCCTCTCTGCTCCTCATTGCTCCCGCTTTCTCAAAATTTCTCTCAGTTTGAATTTATGGACACCTTTCATACGACTTTTCTTTATTACCATCGAGATTTGGGTCTCACACTGTTATATCTATTTGTAGTTCACCAGGGTACTACGATCTTGCTTTCGACAATCATTTTGTCATCTTCTTATCAGTGTATCCATGCGTTCTATTTCTTGCATATCGCTTGCAGTCCAGATGTTGGGTGAAAAAAGACAAGAAATTTCCGCGACGATTTTTTGGCGTTGATGAATTTCCGTGAATTTCCCTTCGCCTGCTGCCTTTACCATCACCCATCACCCCTTTCCACCCGACGAAGGTCAACCCTCCGACCCTTTCCCCTCTCTCCTTTTCACTCTCAGTCTTCCGTTTGGTTGGAAAATCATGTCGAACGAAGAAGATCAAGTCCAGATTCAATCACAGGTGCCGGCTATTCAAAGCTTGTTGAAACAATCGGCGGCGAGATCGCGTGCTTTGTTTCTCAACCAGTTGAACGGTCCGATCCCTCAGGATGATGTTTCGTTCGTCTTTCCCAATCTTGCTCCATCTATTTCTTCTCGTTTCATATTCCTTCCTTGTTCTTCTTCATCTAGTCTGAGCTGGGTTCTTCTCAGAGGGACTTCAACTTGAAGGGAAGGATCCGAGATGCAGGACAGGAAGCTCAGAACTCACTCCTAATCTTGTCCTATCTTCTCTACTTTTTTCTCTTGCCTCTCTGAAAATGCATGGACGGAAACGAACGCAAATCACAGGACCCAAGTTGGAATCCGATCCAGAGTCCACGCAGAATACAAAGATTCTCAATCGTTACCTCCTTCGCTGGCCGCTATGCAGGCAGGAGGAGTCGGTGGTCCGAAGAGACCTAAGGCTGCTAGTGGAACGGCTGGACAGTTAATGATTGGAAATGGGTTTGTTCTCTCTTCCCTCTCTCCCTTTTGTTTCTGGGTACTATTGAAGTTTGTGGCTGTACGGTTTGGAAAAGTGAATAATGGATGGACAGACCGGGTTGTCCAGTTGTGGGACAAGCGTGTGTAGAGTCAGTGTATGATAGGGAGCACATCGGTAAAGGTGTAGACAGTAGTAGAGCGGAAATTGGAAGTGGGATAGGTGTAGAAGAACGGAGACGAGACCCGTAGAAGAGCTGAGCGAGGTTCCAGTCGAGAACTCAAGCTCTGACACGTGTTCTCTGTTTTTTGAACCATCTACAGAGATACCCCCACGAACGGTAGTTCGTCAAAACCAGACCCCAACGCGCCCTCCCAGTCTCTCGTTTCTTACAGACACTCGATAGGACTCGCCGGTCAGGGTGGTCAACACTCCTCCCTTCTCTCTCAACAGTTGATGAAGAGGAAGGAGGCTCGAGAGGTCCAACCTGAATACCACGCTCAATGTCCGTTCTTTCTCAACGTTTTCTTTTGCGCCTCTCACCCATCATACTTGGTATTGATCTGACGTGTCTTTGACGTGATTTTTGGACGCACTTCGTGTAAATATAGGGAAACTGACCAGAGTCATCTCCGGTCATCTTGGTTGGATCCGTTCGGTAGCGGTCGAGCCTGGAAACCAATGGTTTGCTACTGGAGCTGGTGATAGGGTCATCAAGATTTGGGATCTTGCCTCGGGAGAGTTGAAGCTTAGTTTGACAGGTCATATCAGCACGGTCAGAGGTCTGGCCGTCAGTCCAAGACATCCGTATCTGTTTTCGTGTGGAGAAGATAAGGTGTGTCTCTTGTTCATTCGGGTGACTTGCCATGTTCAAATTGGCAAGTTTTCAGAAGGCTGATCGATTTCTGGAATGCGAGCGGAGCGTAGATGGTAAAATGTTGGGATTTGGAAGTCAACAAGGTTATTCGAAAATATCACGGTCATCTTTCTGGAATTTACAGTCTGGCGTATGTCGGCTCTCATATCTTATTGTCATTTGTTTGGAATTTAACTCGCTGACGCGTAAACCCCCTCTTGCCAAATAAATGGACAAACAGCCTTCACCCTACATTAGATGTACTTGTGACAGCTGGTCGAGATGCAACCGCTCGAGTTTGGGACATGAGGACTAAAGCTCAAGTACACGCATTGACAGGTCATACGGGTACGATCGCGGATGTCAAATGCCAGGAAAGTGATCCCCAGGTGATCACTGGTAGTATGGATAGCACCATCAGGTTCGTAGTCTGTCGTTTTTCTTATCTTCGGCGCTCAGAGTTCTAACTCATAGCGATGATTGAAATCTGACTTCCCCTTCGATTTGTTCGAATTGAATCGATAGACTTTGGGATTTGGCAGCTGGAAAGACGATGACGACGTTGACTCATCACAAAAAAAGTGTTCGAGCACTCGCGGTGTCACCTGTGGAGTACTCCTTCGCGTCCGGTAGCGCAGGTGGAAACAACATCAAAAAGTGGAAATGTCCCGAAGGAACGTTCGTTCACAACTTCTCAGGACACGATGCGATCATCAACACCATGTCCGTCAACGACGAAGGCGTTCTCTTTTCCGGAGCAGACGACGGAACAATCACTCTGTGGGACTACGCTACCGGTAAACCATTTCAGCACATCAAAGATATCCCTCACCCTGGTTCACTCGATGCCGAGAGTGGAATCTTTACGTCTACGTTCGACAAGACTGGAACGAGGCTCATCACTGGTGGTGCCGACAAAACGATCAAAATTTACTCTGAGCAAACCTAGACGTGGATCATCATCTCTGCCATGGGCTAACCTTACAAAATGCCCCGGTTGGCTGTACAGAGTCAGAGAGCGGAGAGTGAACAACGACGAGCTTTCCCTTGAGACTTCTCCCATCTCCCTTGGTGTTTTCCTCTTCTTGCTACTTTACCTCAGAGCTGTATCATATTATTCGTTTTTTCCTCCTTGCCTTGCTCAGTGATCCTACCTAGAAAGGAGTACTCATCTGAGACATACACAAATAGCCATTCGCATCCTTAACCTGATCATTATAAGAAACATATCCGTACCGATATATGTTCATCTTAAGCTGCAAACCCAACAGGAAACAAACCCCTTAGAACACGCCTCAAATCCGTCATCTGATGCTACAGATATATATGAGCAGCTTGCATTGAAAAACAGACTCGAAACAGTCTAAGGATAAGTCTTGTCAGACCCGATTTGATGACGTTGTTTCCGTGTCGATTGTTCGTTCTTTCCACATCGTCTGTTTTTTTATATACCAATCTTCTTGAAATTTCAGTCTTTTCAACAAGAGAAGAGCTGATAATGCAGTCTAAGATTGATTTCATAAACAAAAGTCATACACGTTTGACTCTTCTCTCCTTGACGTCCTTTTACTCCATTCTTCTTCTTTGATTTTTTTAAGAAACAAACTTTACTTGTAGGAGACGGAAAGGTCAACTAATCCTGGTCCCAATCACCCTGCTGCTTAGGAGCTGCGATACCAGCCTGCTTGGCGACAATGATCGAATCTACACGAAGGACAGACACAGCTGCATCTGTGGCTAGCTTGATGGCGTATGCTTTAGGAGCGAGAGGATCGAGAATTGAGGACGAAAGAGCATCTGTCGTTCCGTTTGATTCACCCTTGATTTGGTCATTTAGACAACGGACGAAAGATGATAGAAAAAAATGAGTATCTTCTTCCATAGTTGGCTCAACCAAAGTTTGTTTTCTTCTTTCCCCAGAGCAAAGAGAAGACGACGTACCTCGATGTCTACTCCCAGACTCTGCTGACCTTCTCCGTGTCCTTTGTACAGCGCGCTGATGACTTCAGTAGCGTCCAACCCAGCGTTCTCCGCCAGCGTTCTCGGTACTACCTCGAGCGCCTCGGCGAACTTTCGAATTCCATGCTGAGCCAGTCCAGGAGTCTTGTCTCCAAAGTCACCCACTCGCTTGGCAAGTTCAATCTCGATTGCTCCTGCTCCAGCGACGAGTCTTCCATCCTTGAGGAGTGATCTGACGGTGTTGACACCGTCATCAACCGAACGCTCGAGATCATCGAGCTGATTGGCAGTAGCTCCTCTCAGGACGATGGTAGCCGTCTTGGTTCGCTCATCCTCCTCCTGTCGAAGCACGGTCACTCGGTCACCTCCAATTTCAACCGTCTCAAAGATATCAACCTGACCAGCCTCTTCAGGCGTAGGCGCGCCAACTCGAGCAAGAGGAGTCGCTCCGCATACTCGGCATAATCGTCGAAGATCGAATTTGGAGAGAACCTTGAGGACGGCGATACCCTGTCGATTGAGGTAATGCAAGGCAAGATCACCAATTCCGGAACCGGCGATGATGAGACCAACACCAGAATCGGCGATCTCTTGGAAAATCTAACAGGCGAGGATGAAACGACATCCGAAGTGGGTTTAGAGCGCAAGTTCAACAATGCAAACAAATGATAAGACCAACTCACGTTCTCCATTTGTTTCTCCTCGCCCTTGGTGAAATCCAACATCTCCTGAGCGTTGTTGAGCAAAACTGTTCCCTTGGTCTCAGTCTGCGAGATATCCAATCCACAAGTATACACAGCCACCTTAAGCTTCTTTCCCTTCTTGACAACACCTGTTCAAGAGACGATATATATTGGAGAATTCTTGTCAACTCTTAGTACAGCAAAATTGTTGAATGACAGCAGAACGAACCATCGGCCTCCCTTCCAAAGACCATTCCTCGAATGACTCTGCTCTGACTTAAGCTTCCTCCCAAAATCTTGACGACTCGAATGGAATCCACATTGTAATCCTTCGGGTTCCGGGGCATAACTGTGAGCGAGGCCTCAGCAACAAGATCAGACAAGAAAACCTCAGATCCAGGTTGCTTGCTACCTATGCTGGGAGCGATGGCCTTAGAAAGCGCCTTGAGGGAAGGAGGAAGCGGAAGATCCATGACGGAGAGGGCTGAAATTGAAGATAAGAATTGAGCATTTATGACAAAGCGAACCTAGTGAGAAAAGAAACCTACTTTCGATCTCTTGCCGAGCCTTTTCAGAAGCAAGCTCATAACCGAGAATGACCTATTCAATGACAAGTAGAAGACAAGGATGATAAGAGAGATGAAAAAGAAAATCATGGATGTATGCAGAAAAGAAACAGCCAGTTTACCTCAGTAGGATGAAGGCCCATGACCAACAAGTTGACCGCTCGTTTGAGAAGCTCTCCAGCCAAGATCAACACAAAGTTTGTTCCATCTCCACTCTGAACAGCATATAATGAGGTGTTACAAGATGTACATACAACGAGAAGATCAGTTGCACGTCTTCTACCTCGAATATCCTCGAGTCAAAGAAACGAACCTCAGCCTCTTGAGCCTGGGAAGCTCCTACTAATAACTTTGCAGCGGGATGAACGACCTCGATCTCTCTGATGATGGTGGCAGCATCAGAGGTAACAAAAAGTCTGGACAGATGGTTGATTATAAGCTTGTTTCGTCCTGTGAAAGGGTTATCAACAGTGAGCTCAGATCGTTGCTTGATTGTCAGTATCACTAAGAAATAGAAAAAAACAGATGAAGCTAACCGTTGGGTCCAAAAGACGTTCGAACAATCTCACTAAGCTCTCCAACGGCTTCGATGTTTCGAAGAACAGCTTCTTCCAGTCCGGAGAGGTGCTGTAGAGGTTGGGAAAGGAGATAACACAGTAGAAGTAGCAGGACCAGAAACGATGACATAAAAACAAAAGCACGAAAAAAAGATGAAGAAAGGAGAAAGAGCAATCAGCACTGAAATCACCAGGTAGCATCATTTCGAATGTGGCTCAATAGCACAGAGAACGCCTGCAAGACAGACCTTGTATCCGTCCTTAAAGAGACCAGTTTGGGGTTTGGGAACTTTGAGAGACATCTTTGAGGTCGTATAGTCTCGAGTGCTTGTTTGATGGTAGACCTTGAGTTCGCTCAAAGTGAGTGCTGGATCTTTGAGTGTTAGGTAAGTTGGCTTGTGTAAGGATTGAGATTACGTAAACATTCATCTATCTGGCTCGTGTAACCCGGCCGAGATCCGAACTGACCGCTGAGCGATAGCAAGCGCACACAAACTAGAGACAAGACTCGAGAAAGTGTTCTCGGCAGCTCTCTCTACGATTGATCGTAGGAGTGCGTGTGGTTCTCCATAAACTCGAGGCTCAGAGACAACGACATATCCAGTCTTGCTTCAAGTGGAAGCTTTGAAACATACAAGTAGTAGGCTTTGGTCGCTGGTAACCACTTGTGTAACCAGTGACTAACCATCGCTTCTCGGCTATGTCCGTTTGTTGATCTTGGCTGAAGAAGATGTTGGAAAAGCAAAGTGAAAAAGACTCTCAGGCGAACTCCATCTACGACCAAGAATTGTTACTCTTGCTTGCTCGCTCATATGTCTGCTTTCCCTCAAAAATTTACTTCTACCGTGTCCCATTGGCAAGCTTCCGTTAGTATTGCTATTGTCCCCTTTTTCCGAGTCGATGAGGGAGGGAGACAAGCTGACGATACGCAACCTCGTACACTTTCATGATCGATAATGACGATTCCTTTGATAACAGAATAGAGGACCTAACAGTCTATACCTCCATGGGTCTAAAGATCCTTTGCCAAAGGAAGAGGTCGACTTCTTGATCATAGGAGCAGGCATCACCGGTTCGTCAAAGTACCTAAACCATGCTTAATCGAGACCAGCTGCTCTTTTCAGTCTAGACGACTTGAATTCAATTGTTTGACCTGATTACGTCGTGAACTGAGAAACAGGTGCTTCGTTGGCTTATCAACTCACTCGCAGGGGTGGAGCCGGTGAAGGAAAGTCGGTCGTTCTCGTCGAGGCCAAGGATATCGCTTCTGGTGCTAGTGAGTTCCTCGCCAAGTAAATCATCCATTCAAGAAAGACTGCTCAATTTTTTTTGATGTCGATTCATGACCTCCCGGTCTCTGATTGCCTCTTTGAAATCATCGCTACTTCTACTCAGCCGGTCGTAACGGCGGTCACTTTTCTCCTGCAGTCGACAATGCATTCATCACATTGATTACGCCTCTGTCAGAAGGAGGTGCTGGAGTTTCAGAAAAGGAAGCTGTCCAAATTCTCCTTAATGAGAAGGAGAATTATAATATTGCCACGGAGATCATCAAAAAAGAAAGACTTGATGTTGATCTTTGGCAGGGTGAAGGAGTTGAAGGTAAGTCTCGAATCTGGGAACTCATACTATTAAGAATCAGATGTTACGTCTAAAAGCTAAATTCTGTAATTCTGTTCTTCATACCTAAAACAGTGCTGAACGAAGAAAGGCTGGCTGTAAGAGAGCACTCGTATAAGGCTTGGATGAAAGCTCGGAAGGAATTAGGGATCGAGGGTGATGGAGGAGTCGTCTTTATAAGAGATTCAGCCAAGGCTAAAGAGGTGCGTTTCTATTTCAGCCTTCCTTCATAGCTAACTCATACTTCTCCCCTGGTTTCTTGTTTGATTAACCAATCGCCTACTTGTTCTTTGAACAAAAAAAGATCACTCGTTGCCACACTGCTGTCGCCGCTGTCCTGAAACCGGCAGGCTCTGTTCACCCACACAAACTATCTACTGAGCTTGTCCGACTCGCTCTTGAATCCCCTCACTCCAAGTTTTCATTCTTCTCTTGGACACCTGTCAGGAAGTTTGAGGCTCGATCGGGCCAAGATGAGGAAGGTTGGGATGTTGATTGTTGGGAAAAAGGAGTGATCCGGGCGAAGCAGGTAGTTTTGTGCTCAAACGCCCACACTGGCCAGTTGTTTGACCACGGTTCGGATATTGATAATCAGTAAGTTGAATTGTCCTAGATTCAGAAAGATGATGACCGACGAATGAGCTGACAAGAAGACGATGGTTTCATGAAAGTATCACTCCTGTTCGTGGCCACTGCTCTCTGATCACCCCTACGATCAACTACTCAGGTCCCAACTCGCTTGATTATACATACGGCTTCGGAGGTCCTTACATGGTTACTACTCCCACTGAAGGCATGGTTCTTGGCGTCGGTTGGCTCAAGGCTCAGACACTCACGAAGGGTGGAAAGAATGACTTTGTGGCCAAGGTAGACGATAGTGTTATCCTGCCAGAAGTAGAAACCTGTCAGTTTTAACGTTCCCTTTCCCTTTCAAACTTACAACAATCATAAGAGTGGATCACTCTGACAAGTACAGCTATTCTTATGTTTTGGTAGTCTTGTCTAATTATTGCAAAGACGAGTTTACCAATTGGGGTAAAGAAGCTCATGGAGAAGGATTAACTCGAATATGGACAGGTATCATGGGATACTCTAGAGATGTTCTCCCTCTTGTTGGTCAGATTCCTGGAAAGAAAGGACTGTGGACGGCCGTTGCTTTCCACGGACACGGTGCGCGCTCTGTCCATCTTTTTCTTCTTCTCAATCTCCATCTTGATACTGATGTGGATTCTCTTCGCTTGGTCGAATAAATATTCGATTCTCAAAGGCATGTCTCGGATTATAAGTTGTACCCAATCACTGGCTCAACAGATCAAAGATCAAGGAACCTGGGATCCCAGATTACCTCGAAGTTTCGAAATCACTCAAGAGAGGTTGGATCGAGCGAAAGCCGCTCCAAAGATGTCCGATCTGAATTGGAGGGAAGCCGCTGTACAGAGTGATGGTGCGGAGGAAGGTGCGACGCCTGTCAAGTCAGAATTGAGCGCATGATGGGTTTGATGATATCCTCTTTCTCTTGGAGTTCTCTGTCATAGATCAGACCGTTCAAGTTGGAAGGCTTCCACTATAGATGTCGTATATCGATTTAGATTATCAGATTCGTTTTGTTCGTCGTGCTTTATTGTCATGAGTACCCTTGCATTTTCCGTCAAACGCGATCCTAAAAGATGATTCACGATGTGTGATAGTTAGCGAAGTTACATCATGATATCTCGTCGTCGCTCGAATCAAGAATTTCGATAACCTGATTAGGCAAACACGAAGCAGTCACACAATTTGATAGACCAACTTCTGACTCTCCCCACTTCGAGAGTTCTGTCTGATTCGTCAACTCAACCCGTCTATCAGGCGACCTGCTAGATCTGGCAGACTGAAAACCTGCGCCGTAATGATTTTTGACGGCATTCTTTCTTATTTTCGTCCTGTAGCTCAATCCACTTTCACCGTCAGATTCATCCGAGTCACTTATTTCGATGACTTCAGGCGTGGACATCGTGCTCGAGCATAACAAGGGTTTATCTCCAGCAAATGATTCTGTATTCAAAGGCTCAAGCAGTACTGACGATGATGATGATGATACGGATGGTGAAGCTTGTGATGGAGATAAGGTTGTTGATGGAAGCGACGATAGCAGATCCGAAGCGAGGGTGTCAAACGATGTCGTTGTTGATTTTGGTCTAGACAATTTCATTGGAAAAGCCAAAGGCCCCGATGGAAGTTTCGGTACAGGTGTAGCATTTGATACTGTTTTACTATTCGTTTTCGGAAGAGATGATGGAGGAGACTCGATCGGAATATAGATGGAGGATAATGGTTTCCTAACTTTCGAGTTCGCTCGAGGTGTGTACTGAGAGGGTTCGTCTCGTGATACATTCACTGTCTTTGAAGGAGACAAAGCAATCGGCAAAGGAATATATGAAGGGAGATGCTGTGTTCTTCTAGGCAACATATGCGACGTGGACGAAGATGAGGAGAAATGGGGTAGAGATGGAGATGGTCGAGAGGGGAAGGATAAGTTATGAGAATGACCGTCAAGCCTAGATATTGACAAAGAAGAAGCCTTAGTCTTGGTTGGTTCAGGTAGTTTGTTGTTGAACTTGGAGTTTGTAATCGCAGACGATCTGATCGGCGAAGAAGGCTCTTCGTTCTGATGACCATTGTTCGTCGATATGTTTTGAGAAACGGGACATGACCCAATCAGGTCTGTGGTGGGCAATATCATCCCTGCCTTTCTGCCAGCAGCTCGTTTCTCTTTTTCGTGTTTCTCCATGACTTTTTGTTCTTCGCGCTCGTTGAAGCTTTGGACGAGGCTTGGGTGGGTATGGCGGATCAGTTTGTAAGGCAGCCATACAAGGAATGGCGCGTTGTGGTCTTTAGACGACGATGCTGCTTGAGAAGAGGGCACGTTGTCTTCGTCATTTTCATCGGACGAGTTGGCGAACGTGGTCTTCTTTTTAGGAGATCTTGGCGGTGGTTCAGGAAGGCCCCGTATCCCAATCGTTAGTTCCTGAATACAGAAAAAATCAAAATCATCGCGTTCAATGACCAAGCCTTTATCGCGCAGATGAGGAACATTTCGTGGAAGTACGCACATAGGAGAACCGAGCTGGTTCCATCAAGCACCTGTACTCCAGCAACTCGTCGGTGGATCCATGTTTCCTGTATGTCGTGATTTTTATTATTGTGGGATAATCGAGTGCGGCCTCCAGACCTCTCTGGCATGAACTTCGTGGTCCATATAGCTCGGTCGTAGGTGAGACTGAAGCAAAGATTGCATTTCCTTCTGTTTCATTCAATTCTGCCTCCACCTCTATCCAACGTCGGACCCATGTACCTGGCCGTCTCAGCTCCATGAGTAAGACTTCTGCCATCCACTTGTCTGCTAGCACACTCCCGAGTCGTTTAATTACATCCTCTTTCCCCCAGCCAAACGCCTTACCTGCGAAAGCTCCTAACTCACCAAGTTTCAATCCCGTCGCCTTTCCAAAAGATTTCCACTTGACTTGAACACTATCTGAGGCAGAGGTCAACGGGTTGACGTACGACTCCAAGATGCGCAGATCGGGAAACTGTGGCGTGTTCTCAATTTCTTGAGCAAGCTTCGTCATTTTACGGCCTAGCAACCCTTGAGGGTCTCTTCGGAGATAGTCACTTAGATCCATCCGGAAGGCTGGGAGGAATGTCGAGAGGAAGGTCTCAGTTGACATGCTTCGATAGGCATCCACGAGGGCGGAGCCGTAATTCTCACAAGCCAGCTGAAAGGAGATCTTGGGACCGCAACCAGAGAGCCCTTCCTTATTGACGAGATAAGATGATACGCAACATAGATAAAACGACCATCAGAACTAGAAAATACGTCCCAGTCGACAATTTGAGATAAAGCGAGAAATGTTGACGTACTTGGTCATAGTCTCCTCCACTACAAAAATCAATGCAACGGTTCAGCACACGTACAATACGTTTTCAGCTGGCATAGAGCTTACCTCAACAGCGCTACAAGTATCAATCCATCAGCATCCACATTTCTATGCTTTCTAGCAATTTCCTTCGATCGAAAGACATTATATCTCCTGTTGTCGGATTTAGAGCTTTTTTCGCTGAAAATCGTCATACGTAGATTATGAGGATGCGGTCAACAAACATCGAGAAAACAAAAGAAGAAACATACGGTTTGACCAAGACTGTTTTTGCTTTAAACAATAGTGCGTCCACATCTTCGGTGATTATAGCATCCAAAGCACCTATGTCGTTGAGATATCCTAGCTCGGCCTCTGCCTCCCCTGGGGCCTATGCAAAAAAGCCGAAGGCACATCAGGAAAGAATCGGATCAGTGTCACCTTGACCGTTAATATTGATACTGATTTGAGATGGAAGAAACCCCACCTCCCATATCTCAAATCCAAATAGGTGAATCATCGTCTTAAACGACTTCTCTAAGCCTTTGCCTAATTTGGAGGATGTGTTGATCGTTTTGCCCCGCTTGAATGCTGGCCGGCCGGGTCCGTCGAACACAAATAGAAGCTGGACTGGTAGTCCAACCAGATGACACAGCTTGAAGAAAAGTATTAACACTATGAGGAGTTGATATATTCTGATCAGACGTGAGCTGACATCAAAGTATAGAAAGCAAAAACTGAGCTGTCCCTACGGGCATGGTTTTGAACATCATGTTGAGCTACGCTAGTGGCTTGAAAGAGCCAGATACTGATAGCAAATAGAACGAGATCATTATATAAGGAATCAGTATCATCAGAGTATCCTGATTGATTTGATAGTTCTGGAGAGTGGTGGCACTCTCACCTGACATCAATCCCCACTTTCATTGTTTTCTTGAAATCCTTAGCGGTAAAGTAATGGCTCCAAGCGAGACTTGTTAAGCTTTTAGACTCTTCTGTTCCTCTAAGAATCTCCCAAAGTCCTGGGACACCCATGGTCAGACCAATCCCCACGGACAAACCGAGCGCAATGGCACGGACTGCTTTTGAGAGATAAGTTGAATAATATCTGGATGCGCTGATATTCCGTGAACGATGTTTACACGATTGTCATTTCGTCAGAGGTGACTAACCGGCCCGCAAGATGGACTTCTATTCCATTCCTATCTTATTAAAGTCATCTCAATATCAACCATCATGTTCCCTGCTTCATCGTCCTCATCATCTACAAGGCTAGATCCTCAGACCTACCTACCTCTTTTGAATACGTCGAATTTGTATACTCTTGATGACGAGGATGATGGTGATATGCAAACACCAACAGCAACCACAACACGCGGAGCAACGAATGGGTCGACAGCTCCGCCTTATACGGATGAAGCCTACGGCAGTCGATACGACGACAAATTGGACAGCAAGAGGTTTCATGACACAGAAGGATTTTCACGGACTGGGACTTTGAGAAGTACAGTCCAGAGTAGAGAGACTGGTGAGTTTCCTTCCCTTTCCCTCAGTCTTTGCCCAGTATTACCTCATCGGTTAGACAGAACCCCAGCTTTGTCGATGCTTTGTCTGAACTAATTGATATCTTGTTGCCTTTTCTACATAGAATTCGATTTGGATGATGATTCTGTCTCTTCAGCTGGCTCTGATTCAACTATTCTTCCATCTCGCAGCCCACTGTTGGTAGGGCTACTAGGCAACAGCAGTCGGTACAGTCAAGACTTCGCTTTGCACAGCAATGGGAGTATAGGAGGAAGAGGAAGTGCTGATAGGGCATCGGAAGAGGGCGGACAAGTCGGCGAGGATTGGAAAGAAAGAGGAGGAAATATGCTGAGCGGAATAGCCAACATGTGAGTGATGATATTGGTCCTATCGGACAAACTCTTACTTTGCGAAAGAGGCATTTATGCTGATTGATTGACTTGTCAATCTTCCAGGGCCAATTCAATATTGGGAGCTGGTAAACTGATCTTGATTTTGATAGCATTCTCGTTGAGAAAGGGTTCTTCTTCTGACGATTTTTCATGTCATTTTGTCTGAACTTTGGACTGAAAAGGAATCATCGGTAATTTCATTAGCCCTGACTTGACAACACAAGAACCAAACTTGCTTATCCTGATCTTTTCTCATCCTTTTGGTTTCAGGTCTTCCCTATGCAATCAGAGAAGCCGGCTTCTTAACAGGTATTTTCCTTCTCGTCACACTATGTCTCGTGACAGATTGGACGATCAGACTGATAGTGTACGTATATTCTGATGTGTCGCTATTCAAGTTATGGATAATAGCATGCTGATGGCACCTCGCTCTTCTCTTGAATTGTTTGGCCAATCCCGAACATGCCATCAGTTTGAATGCAAAACTCTCTGGTCGTAACTCATATATCGAGATCATGGGCCATTGTTTTGGAAAATATGGTCGGGCAGGGGTTTCTTTCTTTCAACTTGCCTTTGCATATGGAGGCATGTGCGCATTCGGCGTAATCATTGGTATGTTGTTTTTGTCTTGCGTCCATTTAGATACAAATTGTTAGTACTGTGAATTCTTTGCTGATAATTCTATTTATTCTGCGTGATTATCGGTATGCAGGCGATACAATCCCAAGGGTGTTGGCGTTCATCTTCCCTTTTTTAAAAACAATTCCCGTTCTGTCACTTCTACTCAATCGACAATTCGTGATATTTTTAGCAACTGTTGGAGTCAGCTTTCCTCTGAGTTTACACAGAGATATCTCAAAACTATCTAAGGCCTCCGGGATTGGTCTGTTCTTCGTCCTGCTATCAACGGTTTCACCGGTTTCATCATGGCTGATGATCTTCCTTTCCTTTTAAAAATTATCATCTGAAATAGCACTGGTTGGGATGTTGATCATCGTATGCTCAGTTTTGATAGAGGGATCAAGAGTAGACGATAAGTTAAGAGGATCAGATGATGCCAGATGGGTGAGCTCGGTAACATCATTATGTCTCGATGTTGCCCCTTGCTTAAGAAATAAGACCTTTCGACGCTTCGCTACTCTACAGACTATCATCAAACCCAGAGTTTTCGAGGCTATAGGAGTCATCAGTTTTGCTTTCGTCAGTATACAAGTTGATCTGACGACTTGCTGTTGAGGAAATATGCGCTTATCTGATACCTTGTTCATACAGGTATGTCATCATAACTCTTTGATGATCTTCGGCAGCCTTCAAGCGCCTGTAAGTAGCTTCTGTCTAGTTTGAATCATTATAATCATAGTCCGACTACACTATTTGCTGATTCTTCACTGTTGTTGATCATAATCAGACATTGGGTGAGGATAGATCAGTCTCTATTATTCATTTCATATTTATTGGTAAAATTGGCTAACAAGATTTGTATCATTTGGACAACCTTCGGTGCCAACTGATCTCTTAGATCGATTTGCTACAGTTACACATATCTCGACCGCGGCCTCTTTAATTGCGTGCCTCGTCATGAGCTTATCTGGATTCTTAGTGTTCACCGATAAGACTCAAGTGAGTTGCGCACTTTTGTGTTGACTATTTTCCTCTCTCTTCTATTTGCTTGCTCATGCGCGAATTAACATATGGTTTTCTTCTTCGTTTCACCCGTTCGATACACTTTTACGGACAAACTAGGCCAACATTCTAAACAACTTTCCACACGACGACCTATTGATTAATATCGCTCGGCTTTGCTTTGGACTAAATATGTTCACGACCCTCCCATTGGAAGCATTCGTTTGCCGAGAGGTAAGTCCCCTTGTTCATTTTCCATCGGTTTGACACTTCCAGTATTAGACTGATCTAAACGGCTTTTTTATATCTTTGTGATTACAACTTTTTGAATCGGAACTCTGTGATAGGTTATAGAAGGATACTTTTTCGACGATGAGTTTAATAAAAAACGACACATCATTGTCACCACCGCTATCGTTTTTTCATCCATGGCTATATCCATGATGACCTGTGGTGAGTGTCCCCTTCATCACTCTTTCTTGGTCAACATATCTCTCTTGTTTGTTTGGTGGTCCTGATCTGTGGTTAATTTTCTCATGTGAAATATGATGAAGACCTCGGAGTGGTTTTAGAATTGACAGGAGGACTCTCAGCTACCGTGTTGGCTTTCGTTGTTCGTACATATCTCCTCGAAAATCATTCCGAAAAGGCTCGGCTCCTCTCTGATCGCTCTTTTTTTCCTTTCCTAATCTATCGCCCTTGTTCAAAATCAGTTTCCAGCGATCTGTTTTCTCAAATTGTCAGATGCACCCTCAATGTCACGTACAAAATTCCCCGCCTGGGTATGTGCCGCATTTGGCCTACTCGTCATGGTCCTCTCTGCTGGTCTTTCCTTATACAGAGCGTTTTGGGGTGAACCAAGGACGGGAGGAACATGTGGGTTCGAGTAGAGTGAAGATAAAGACAAGTGCAAAGAAAGGGGAAAAAAGACACTTAAAGAAAGAGGCGATGGCGTGCAATAATTTCCGCGCCTCCTTCAAGCTGTAGCCATGTGAATTTCTCTTATTCATCATATCACACCAGCAGATCTATCTACCTTAGAAAAGAAAAGATATGTATGTTTTATTCCAAAGCAGCCGATCTGTGAGGGAGAGATGTGCATAGAGGATGCAAAGAGCAGGGATCAGCTTCGTGGGATCGAGAATTTGGCAAGATGAAGGATAGAGTCGAAGACGAACCTGTAGACCAAGATATATGCGCTAGAGTCCTCTCCACCACCATCCAATGTTGAGACCTTCTCCCTCGTCACGCTGCTGACTTTGTCGTCATCGAATCTAAGATGATGTTGGATATGAACAGCGCGTTAGTTGTGAATTCATATGGTAAAGCACTCTTTTCGTGAGATCAGGAGATGGAGATAACGCACTTGAACCATTCTTCATCCGTGCTGATCTGAGCAGCAGTGTTGACCAAACTGCTTCCCACGGAAGCAGGTTCAGCTTGCTTTTTGACTAGATTCGATTCAAATAAATGTATATATATATGTTTCAGTTATGGCGCCTCATTAGAGACCGATAGATATCAAGAATTTTGCAGAAACAACAGACGTACCAAACGCCATGTAATGACCCGAATCCGCCGAGGCACCCTTGTGAGTAACGATTGCGCAGAGCTCATACATACCCGACTGGTTTGCTCCTACGTCCTCCTTGAGTCCACCATCGATCAAACTCGAAAGCAACGCTTTCTCCTCCGCCCGTTTGGCGTCTTCTTCCTCAGCTGTGCCTAGATAGACTTGCTCCTCGCCTTCTTTCTTCGAGCCGGTGGGCTCGTTAGGAGTCATAGCCACATCCGAAGTGGTTGAGGTTGAAGTTGATGCGGTAGCAGCTTCGGCAGCGGCAGAAGCTGACTGAGCTTTCACACGCTTGCGGATCCGGGCGCGCTCTTCTCGATTCTTAATGACCGTCTTGAGAGCAGTGTTAACGGGAAGGATTTTGGCTTTTAATTCATCCGTGCACATGTCCAGCGCGTCGAACTCGAATGGGAATTTAACCTTTCGCCTATAAAAAAATTCAATCACACAAGGACGTGTTGAGTTTAGACAGATAGCACACTGATGAGGAAGAAGGATTAAACTACTGACATGATCTTAGCCTTGGAGTTGGTATCTCTTCTCCAATAGAATCGGACAAGATGGACGGTCAAGACGCCCGGTAATCGGCTCAGCCGACTCTTTTGAGTGTACACCGCGGATCTACCTAAGCTAGGCGAAGCCTTCTCGATCTTCTGATCCAGAGACTGATGGAAAGTGAAAATAACAGGATTTGAAAAGAATGGGAAATTAGATAAAGTTTATATTCGATGTTTGAATTGTATTCAAGATCTCTTTCGTCGGTAGAGTGTAACGTACATCCAAGATTCCAGTGTGCATATAATTTGTGGTAATAGAGATGTTGCAGTCCAATTTTGAGATCCTCTCTGTCAAAGTTGTTGAAGGCTCCTCGGGTGCCTCATCACAAGTCAATCTAAAGCGGTGGGCCCGATGGAAAAATTCTAGTCAGACCAAGAGACCGGCAACGCACATGATCTAGAATTGACTCACACTTGCTGCATCTCACCCATCATGTACTGGCTGATGAAGTTTCCGCTAGAGGAATTCACCCCTGGTAAGGCCTGCAACGCGTTGGTCATCGTCGTCCAACACTCGTCAGCATCTGTTACAACCAAGAATCGACATTCACGACAGACGCGTCAGCCTGCGCGCTTCAATAGAAGTATCATGAATCATCCTAACACCACTGAAACACATACCTTGCTGTGCGTATCCTCCATGTCGGCTCTGCTCTGCAAATTGAGGTGCCAACGTTCTCAAAGCCTAGCAGTCATTGATTGAAGTCAGCTTGGTTACCTCAACAGCTTCTCCATATTGAAACAATCAAAAGGCGGACATACCTGCAAGAAGACTAAAGGAGGAACTCCTTCTGTAGTTCTTTCCATGCTGTTCCAAAGGTTTTTCATTGCGTTTGTTAAACCGTTGTCACCGGTGCCGAATGCGCCGTTCGGTCTTGGTTTGTATTCGGTCAGTGCGGTTCGTAATTCTGGAATAGCTCGAAGAGCTTGAACTGATGCATTGGCGTAACTATGGTTGGATACAAGTTTCATAAGCAACGGGTTGGAGCTGAGATATCGAGTAAGCTTGGACCTTACCAGGTATTTCCCAAGTTCACAAGCCCGGTAGGCGCCTTAGTCTAAAGAGTTCATGGTGAGAGCCGTCGGCAAGACAAGGAAGATGAGACTAGGACGTATATTAAACAACATGGAGATGATGGAATGTTCACTGACAGCCAAAGCAAGCTCGGAATCATCCATGTCTTCTAAGAAGGTGATAGCTTGCTTGGGAGCTACAGGTAAGGGTCCAGCGTTTCCAATGACCATGATAGCGGCATTCTTGATTCAAAAGTAGAGACGATCCGGATCACTAAGCCTGGGCAACCACAAACCAAACACAGGAGTCATGGGTATCGACATACAGGTTTAATAGCAAGCTTCGTGAGATCGGCATCATCCTTGAGCATTCCTCCTTTGACCATAACTGGAACGAGGGAATAGAATGTTCACAGTGAGCAGGATGATCACAAACGATTATATGAACTCTTGGAAAAGTCAACGAACCCTTCATTCTATGGTGTCACATAAGAATCATCACCAACGACATGTCCGTAGGAGAAAGATGTTCAAACCAAATAAGCAAGGCCTTCCAGCCACCAGCAACCATATAGAAACAATATATGCATACCTGTCAACAGGTACACCAGTCACCTGGTAGATCGCATTCTTAAACTCCAAGGCTGGCCCTGCAAGGTTGACTTCCAAGGGATAGGCCTTTCCAGCGTGTTTGATGGTGACTGGAGGATGAGTACAAGAATTTAAGGTCAATTAAGATCTATAAATCCATTCTTTCAATCGTGACGAGACTGACTGGCAGTAGTAGACATGGCTGCTTTGGGCATGGATGTTGTTGGGTGGGAGGAAGAATCAAGGCTGAAGAATGAGAAGTGGAGATGAGAGGTCGATGATGTGTGTTGGAAGTCATTTCATATGTAACCATATGATTGTGTAACCATTGCTTGTAGCCATATCGTGCGTTCTCTGACCATAGAATCATATCTATAATGCTATTCTATCGATTTAGAAAGAACGTCGTTGCCCAAGCTGCTGTCGAACGTACAGGAGTTCCAAAAGGCATCGAATCTAGACGATTATCTACGCCCATCCCAGCCACGCCACCCGTCTTGAGCCAAGTATCTGTCAAGGGAATCCCGATTGTTATCAGAACAGACCAGGTCCATAGTCTACCCCATCGTCCACCTACCAACCGACCAGTCATCTGCTCGAATATATCTTCGGCTGTGATGAACAGCGCATTCAAAAGGAAAAAGTAGAGCATTCTTGGAAGGGAAAGCACCCACAGGCGTTTGTTAGGATCATCACAGAGACATCTATTCTGACATGTTCGACTTACCTTTTGGCTAGCATTCGATCGAGCGGATCAGGTGATATATAACCAAGCATATGAAGCAGTCCAGAGACCAAGCTATAGAAGACACACACGGACAGACAGAACTGCCAGTCAGACGAAAGGCGCAAAATTCATAGAACTACGATTCAAACAAAACGCCAAGAGCGACACTCACAACGTGCTGAACACCCCACCGAATCTACCGCCTAATTTGCGACCCGGCTTGTAACCCAAAAAGAGGAATGTACTCCGATACATATGCTTCATTCAAAACATGATACCATGGGAGACGCAAGACCATCAGGTTTCTCTAACAAACGTTTCTAAATGTGTGTTGTAAACACTTACGTGCCACCTATTCCCCCAGATCTCTTTCAGTGATGTCGCATCCCAAAATCTGTCAAATAGCAAGGGATAATGCAGTGCGGCTATCCTTGGTTTCCTTGAGAGGGCCGCTTGTACGACACCAAGCAAAGCGGCAGGGAAAGCTTGGACGATCCAAACGCACACAGCCATATGAAAGGCCAGTACGGCAGCCGAAACAATCGCAGGCAAACGCACGTCGAACTTAGAACCAAGAGGGAGACGCAGAGGAGTATATATCGATCCATATGGCGCGGTCTCGACGAATCGAAAATACGGATGATACATCCAGAGGCCCAACGCAGCATCCATCATCATATAAGTTCTGACTAGATAGAGATTGGGGGTGAGACTAAGATTAGTGAAAACAAGGACGCACCATGCAGACTCGTAAGCGATACGACGGTAAGGGAAGAATACAACGTGTGCACTCACAGACCTCCCAAAGACAATTCCTGATGATTTTCCACCTTTCTTCAGGGATGTTGGCTAAAGAGTGGTGGAATCTGGATTTTGATGGTCCCGTTGACCAGCCGATAGCCCGATATGAATAGCAGTATCCCAATGCTTTCTTTAGCCTAGCCACTCGACTCTCCTGTTCAACTGTCTCTCTTGATGTCTTCTCACTCTCTTCCTCTTTACCCTCCCAGCCTATCCATCTCGGTCTCTGCTCTCTGAATCCCAGCTCTAGAGCTTTCATCGTCCAATACACTGCCTGTATAGCCAGCCCTTTGTTTCTCTCCTTCATCTCCAATCCGGCATATCGAAACATATGTCCACCATACAGCACGAGAAAAGCGAAAGGTAGAGCCAATGATTTCCGAATGAAGCCTGTCGGCGCAGGCGAAAACAACAAGTAAGCCAGAAATATCACCAATAGATGAGGCAGAGCCACAAGAAAGACCGTCTGGTCAGTGACCGTCCATGGATCTTTTGGAAGCAGACTGTTGTATGTCTCCCACAGCGGCTCTAGAGAGTTGGCCATGATAATCGAGGGAATGTCTTCAATGTATGGAACTCTGAGCCATCTCCTACCGGCCAACCTGCGTTGAATGTTGATTGGACTGTTACCTGTATGCCGCTAGACATCAACCACTTGAGCCTTATGTGAGGCTGATATTGACACGTCAGGATATCTCGCTTGATCCTGCGTCTTACTTTTTCGCTGGCAGATCAAAAGAAAAAACACTTAAAGACACTACCATCACAACTCACCGTCCACTTCTCTTTAGTTTCATTCCTTGTTACATCATCTATCAAGGACCTTCTTGTTTTCTTTTGCTCTAAACCTGTTTACAGCAGACCACCTGCATAGAATAGATTAGCATGCTTTCCCCTCGAGCGCTCTTACCGCTCCTGGCGCTTCTGCTTCAATTCCATTCCGCATTTGCTTCAATCCTAGCGATCGACTATGGTTCAGAATTCACTAAAATCTCGCTCGTCAAGCCTGGAGTTCCAATCGACCTAGTGCTTAACAAAGATTCCAAGAGGAAAGTCGGTAGTGTCGTCGGCTGGAAGAAGGATGAGCGACTGTTCGGTGGGGAGGCATCGGCTGTGGTATGTCTTTTAAACAGCTTTCACGTATCTCTTCCCCTTACTTGTCAGCCCTCGGGTGATAGAGGCTTTTTGCTTACTGATTTGTACATATGTCAACCTGCGAACTGTTTCACTTTGGTCTAATACCATCCTATCAACAGTCTGGTCGATTTCCTCATGACTCGTTTCCTTATTTGAAACCCCACCTAGGAGCTCCCTTTGAATCCAACACTACAACTCTGTTCCCTACTGTGCTTACCCCTCACTCAAGCCGACCGACTTTATCTTTCAGCTCGCCCACAACAAAAGAGATCTGGTCGGTCGAGGAGCTTATTGGAATGCAGTTCTCCTATGCTCGTCAGCTGGCTGAAGATCTTGCCGGGGAACGAGTGACGGATGCGATTGTGACCGTTCCTGGATGGTTTACTCAATTTCACCGGGAGGCCGTAATTGATGCGCTCGAGATTGGAGGGCTCAAATCAGTCGGACTCATCAACGACGGAACAGCCGTCGGTATGAATTTTGCGATGACTCGACAGTTCCCTACCAAGGAGTACCATCTCATCTACGATTCTGGATCTCTTTCGACCTCGGTTACACTGCTCTCGTTCCACACTTATCCGGTCGTCCCTCATTCGTCTCTGTTGACAAAGTCGTCCAAGATCAAGGTCAAGCCGGTAAACACGACCCATGTTGAAGTTCATGGACTTGGATACGACACGGAGCTCGGAGGAACTCATCTGGACTTGTTGATCAAGAACATTTTAGTTGCCCAGGTGGAGGAGAAGATGTTGGGTGGACAGAAGGGAGAGGGTAAAGAGTGGGAGCGAGCGCTTGGAAAGCTTGGAAAAGAGGCAGCCAGAGTAAAGGGCATTTTGAGTGCCAACTCAGACGCCGCTGTTGGGGTAAGTGTTCAAATTTATCGGTGTATCCTTAATTCGGAAGGAGATGGGCAGAACGGGATCGAAAGAAAGATGATTTGGATCTGACCCAGAGCTACTCACGCAAAACAACTGCAGATTGAGTCTCTCTACGATGATCGAGATTTCCGAACTCGGATTTCGAGAGAAGAGCTCGAGCTTGCCGCTCAGGACCTCATCACTACTAATCGGTTCGGACAGCCTATCCTGGATGCTCTTGAAATGGCCAACATGACTGCCGTATGTTCACAAGCCTTTGACTCTTACTTTCGCGTTGTGCTTGCATTGGATAGTAATAATTGTTGTTTGTATTCCTTTTTTTTCTTTTTCTTTTTTTTCTTTACCACTAAGGCCGATATCAATTCTTTGATCTTATTTGGAGGCAACTCCAGAGTTCCAATGGTTCAGGCGGCCATCAAGGCAGCTATCGGAGAGTGAGTTCGCAGGATTTGTTTTTATCGAGTTCAATTAGCTGATTTCCATGATTCTGCAAAAACAGAGACAAGATTGCGCAGAACGTCAACACTGATGAAGGAGCTGTGCTAGGTTCGTTGACTTCCACTTTCGGTAAGGTCACTGAGTGTCACAATAGTACTCACCCTCAACCGTTGTTCTGCAACGTGCCGCTCGCATGATAGGCGCCGCCTTCTACGGCGCCACTCAGAGCCGACAGTTCAAGACCAAAGACTACAAGGTGACTGATATCCAACCATATGATATCCAGCTCTCTTACGTCGCCGAGTCGAACAAAGAGGAGAGTGAGCCACGAACAGTTCACATGTCTCTCTTCCGAAGAGGAAGCAAGACGAATGTCAAGAAAGTTTTCAGCATGGTGAGAAAGGGGGATTTCGAGCTCCAGATCAGTTACAAGAACTCTGAAGAATCCACCGTGTGAGTGCTTTGTTCTTTTGACTTTCAAAAACTGCACTCTATATGCTCAGGCACTGAAGTCCACCAAATTAACCTAATTCTACCGACTTTTCTCCTGTTTCATCTCAGACTTCTTCCGTCTGAGATCTCGACAGTGTCGATCACTGGCCTGAGTGATGCGATCCAAAACTTGACGAACTCGACTACCGACCCGAATGCCGACGCGATTGCCAATCCACTGGTCCGACTTACGGTCGAGATTTCCGACGCCGGCCTCGTCCATGTCGTCGACGCTACGGGTGTGTTTGCTGTTGATTCGGCAAAAGAAGGTTCCAAGGGATGGCTGAAAGGTTTGTTCAAGGGAGGAAAGGATGGAAAGGATGAGTTGGAGGTTGGAGAGGGGGAGAAGACTGGGGAGACGGAAGGAGAGATCGTTGAAAAGTTGGTGCCTTTGAAGGTCAAAGTTAGCGGAGGAGCAATCCCCAAATGGACTGCAGAGCAAAAGAAGGAAGCTCGATCGAGGTACGGTCTCCTTCTTTTTCTCCTCTCGTTTGTTAACGTCTATTTTGATGATGCTCATTTTGCCTTCAACTTGTTCTCGTTCTCAAGGCTTCTCTCAATCGATGCGCTTGAAATTGCCCGCCGACAACGAGAGGAGGCTTTCAACCGATTGGAGGGATACATGTACCGGCTGCGCGATCTTCTTGCACCTGAGAAGGAGGGCTCGATCTTTTTCCAATTCTCTACTCCCGAGGAGAGAGAGCTCCTCCGAACCGGTCAAAGTGACACTCTGGAATGGTTGAGCGAGGATGGATGGGACGCTCCTACAAAAGAATTGATCGAGCGCAGGACTCAATTGGAGTACGTTTCTATCTTTTCTCGTTGTTGTCAATTATCAAACAGAAACGCTGACGGCTGATGATTTGTCTTGCTTAAAACAGGAATATTGAGCACCCTGTTCAGTTCCGAAATACTGAGGCCGTCAAGCGAGCTAAGTCGATTGAAGACTTCCGGGCTGCTCTCTGGGCCGGTCGAGCTTGTAAGTTAGCTCTGTGTTTGCATAATCATTGTCATCATTGATCTTAGAACATCCATTGGCACGTCTTGACGTTCTGACTGATCAACATCATTACTGACTCTCTCTACAGTCCTCGCAGACGCGCAGACGAACAACACGGCTGACGTGTCTGCCGATCGACCTGCAAAGTACAGCGAGAGCGAGCTGAACGACGTGCGTGTCCACCTGGCCGGTTTGGAGGAATGGTTCGGTGCCAAGTTGGACGAGCAACACAACCGGCCTGCTCATCTCGACCCGGTCTTATTGACGAAGGAGGTCGACTCGAAGGGAATAGATTTCCAAGACAAAGTGATGAAGATGATCAGGAGGAAGCCGCCGGTGAAGAAACCGGTGGTCAAAGCCAAGAAGGAAGAAGGGAAGAATGAGACCAAGAATGAGACCAAGAAGGAAACAGGTGAGGAAAAGACGGAGAAGGAGGAGCCGACTGAAGCGAAGTCGGCCGACGAGGAGGAAGGATCGAACTCGAAGCCATCGGCCGGACACGATGAGCTCTAGGGTATTGAAGGAGACTATTCAAGAATTGCGATTAGATGAGATTTCATAAAACTGTTCGGATAAGTGTCTGATCGGGTGTTAAACCGAAGAGTGTGCTGTCCAGACGGAGGTTCGGATGGAGCAAAGGGAACATCTCTTACCATGTGTGTTGATGTTGAACTCATCGGCCCAAGTCGGATCTTGATTATCAGACTACACAACGTTTCGACGGGCTTGAATGGAACCAGCAGAGCAAAAGACCGTTGGACATTCTGGTTACTCGGTTACTCTAATTTACTGCGCATATATAGTCTAATTGCTTGGTAAGTACTTGTGGGATCCCGGGGTTATACCCGTTGGCCGGAGTGCAGGAAATCCAATTCTCATCTCAATCGCCGTTTACCTTTCAATCTCTTTCTTCCCCATCGGATTGGTTCTGTTCTCTACTTATCATCCATCTCGGTCTCACTTCATAAAGCTATACTCTGCTTGTCAAACCTCCAATCTAACCTTCCTTTACTCTTACACTCAAACATGGTCAACGCTGTCGTTATTGGAGCTGCCGGTACGTCTGTCTTTCTGTTGTGCTCGTTCGTGTCAGATGACCAGCTCCGGTTAACCATCACCGAGGCAACGATGCTGAGAGAAAAGGCACAGATGGGATGGCGTGCCAGATAAATGATCTTGATGCAGATGGAACCTATCTCTGCTAGAGATGGATGGTTCCTTGCTTTGGGAGTCCTGTTGATTGATCTGTCTCAGCTCACAAAACTGATCTGTTCATTGTTCTCATCCTTTACGGCGAAATGAAACCGGCCAAATTTTCATCTGATCCTCCTGTCTGTCGAAACAACGTTCGTGCAACTCATCGATTCGTATAGGTGGAATCGGTCAACCCTTGTCTTTGCTTCTCAAGTCCAACCCTGCGGTGACCAAGCTCTCGCTCTACGATGTTGTCGCTGCTCCTGGTGTACGTTTGACCTGTTCTCTCTGTCACTTTCCGGAAACGCCTTTAATTGAATGTTATTTATATATCTTTTGGACCATCTTCAAATTTCTTTCATCAACGGATGATTGCACGCGTTCTTAGGTCGCTACCGATTTGTCCCACATCGATACCCCTGCTCAAGTCCAAGGATTCCTTCCTCCGAATCTTCCTGCTGCTCTCGAGGGAGCCGAGCTCATTGTTATCCCTGCTGGTAAGCCTTACTTCCCTTTGTTATCTGACCCTTTCACCATCTCACCAACATCTCCTGACCCAGCTTCCTCTCTTTTTGTTTCCGATCGTGAATCATCCGATCACCAGGTGTGCCCCGAAAGCCCGGAATGACCCGAGATGATCTCTTCAAGATCAACGCTGGAATCTGCAGAGATCTTGCTAAGGGTATCGCCGAAACGTGCCCGAAGGCATACGTGCTCGTGATCTCGAACCCTGTCAACTCGACTGTGCCCGTCTTTGCCGAGGTCTTCAAGGCAAAGGGCGTCTACGATCCCAAGAGGTACGTTTTCCTTTGTACTATCGGCGCCCTATGTTTGTATGGGCAAACTCACCCTGACTACTTATCCGTCGTCTTCCCAATATAGACTGTTCGGAGTGACTACCCTCGATGCCGTCCGAGCCTCTACCTTCGTCGCATCCATCGCTGGAGTTGCTACCAAGGCCCCTGATTGTGAGTCCGTTTGGTGTAATTTACTTACTTGTCCTGGCCTTGTGCTGACATTTATCGATCGTATCTAGACTACATCCCTGTGGTCGGAGGTCACTCTGGAATCACCATCGTTCCTTTGCTCTCCCAGTCCAACCCGGCCTTGCCCAAAGAGGTCTTGGATGATGAGTCTAAGCTAGCTGCTCTTGTCAAGAGGATTCAGTTCGGTGGAGATGGTTAGTCTCAATCGAGATCACTCTGGTCAATGTATCTGATCAACGTGCTGTCAGCTGATGATACAATCGCCTTGTAATAATTCCAGAGATCGTCGAGGCCAAGGCAGGAACCGGATCGGCCACACTATCTATGGCCTATGGTTAGTCGCCTAACGACTTTCTTCAGTTACGTCCTCAAAGTTGATCACTGACCTCCATGTTCGAATCTCTTCTCTGATCTTGTCACAGCTGGTGCCAAGTTTGCAGAGTTGGTCATCCGATCTGCCTTCAAGGGTGAGACTGGGCTTACCGCCCCGTCTTACGTCCCCCTTGCTGCCGATCCTGAGGGTGGCAAAGCCATTGCAAAGGAGATCGAGCAGGAGCTCGAGTTCTTTAGCGCTCAGATCGAGCTTGGAGTAAGTAGAACAGGTCGTTTTCATCTTCTTTTGGCATCTTGTTGGATCCTGCTCACTCTCTCGTACTCTCACATCTACAGCCTGAGGGAACCTCCAAGATCCTTCCTATCGGGACTATCAGCGAGTCCGAGAAGGCGCTCCTCAAAGCTGCTGTCCCCGAGTTGCAGACCAACATCACTAAAGTCGGTTCTTTACAACTTCTGATCGATGATACGAATCTATTCTGACTTGTCGCTCCCTCTTCTCTGATTGTTTCAATTCACCAGGGATCGGCTTTCATCACTGAGGGTGATTCCAAGCTCTGAGTGTCTCAGTAGCTCTCTCTTCGCTGCTTCTGGTTGTTTATGCCTTAAACGATTTGCTGTTTTCTGTAGTATTTCCCCTTCTGTAGTATCTGTGCCAATCTTTCTATCTTTTTTGGGCTCGTGGGTTCCTAGGGTCCTTTCGCGATGTCGTCTTTACAATGGTTTGACCATGACCTTGATTGGTCTGGGTTGTCTGTAATAAAGTATTGATACATGCCCTGATGATGGTCACCTTTCGATCAGATTTGTTTATTACACGGAGAATACAGCCGAGCGCCTGAGACACAAGGAAAAGAGAACAGAGAACAGAGAGACAATAGAAAGGAGACAAAAAGAAAGGTCCAAGAGAAGGAGGATCAAAAGGAACTTTATCTAGGGAAGAGCTCTTAAATCCGATGAGGTCAATTCAAACCAAACAGAGTCAAAGTCATCTTCCTCCTCTGGTTCTCCTCTCTTTTCCCTATCCTCAAGATCCGGATCGGAAGGTTGATCGTCGATGGATATAGGATCATGAACCAGTCCGCTTTGTTCTAGCCTAGGTGATTTTGCTGATCGTCTTTCACTTTCGTTTGTCCCTCGAATTGTTTCCGACTCGGAGTTCAGGTCTGAACTTGAACCTATGTCCACAATCTCGTTTTCGTATGGGTATAAATTTGGCGTGGTATATGTTATCGTTGTTGTTGTTTTTGTTGTTGTTGCTATTGTTGCCATTGGTCTTGATGTCGATTCTATCTTACTACATGGGCTCCATGATCCAGCTCGGATATAATCCTGTTTCGGAGCAGGCGGCGGAGGAAACAAAGGGGATGAAATCAAATGAATCGTTTCTCGGTCTTTGGTCACATCTGATGCATGGACTTGAGGATGAGCTTGATGGTTGTCTGCTTCAAGATGTGATCTAGAGGAGCGCTGAAGGGCTAGAGGGCGCGCTGGTCGAGTAGGAGTTTGAGAGAGGTGAATCGTTGGATTGGATATTGATCGGTGGAAGCCATTACGGTTTCGGTTTGGAATTTTATGCCATTCTCTCCGAGAAGTGTGTTGACTAGATGGTGATTCCAGGATAGCCTTTGATTGTATCTGCGATTGCGATGAGTAGAGGGGTACAGATGATTGTCGAATAAAGGAGATCTCGCTCGGATCAGACCCAATGTCGATACTCGAGTCGTCGATCAAAGTTGGTTCGATCGCTTCTCTCTCTTTTCCTTTTCTTTTCTCTCTACTCTTGACACCGCCCACGGTGTTCTCTTCCACTTCGTTCCCAGTCTGACCTCTGGCCAGAAAGGCATCCATGAAAGCCCGTTGATCTTTCTCCCCCAGCTTTTCCTTTGTCCATCTTTCCACCTTTCTCGCCTTGTTCTTCTCCTTCATGCCTGATCGTTCGATTTTCAAATCTTGAGCGGCTTCGAACGATTGGACGAGTGATCGATGAGTGAGACTCAGGATATGGTTCGGGAGCCATACGAGGAACGGCTGGTATGGATCTGAGAGCGGACGGGATCGTCTAGGTTGATGAACCGAGGACGGGCGTTGGTCGTCATCTTCCTCCTCACCGCTGCTACCGCCGGGCTCTTCATCCTCATCCGTCAAGCTTTCAGCATCAATCCCATCCGAACGCTTTTTTGTTCGCTTCCTCTCCAATAAAGAACCCGTGAACCTTCCTAGCCCGGCCATTGTCTCCTTAACAAACCGACTCGGATCGATCACACATCGGTATTCCAATGCGTTCGACCGGGAGGGTTGTCGTCTAGAGAGCGTGATCGATTTGATGAACGGGTACTCTGATTTGAACGTTAGGGACGGTGGCGGAGGCAGGAGCGGATCAGAAGATGGTATCTCTGTCGGACCGCCCGGTGGAGAAGACAACAACGATACAGCTGCCGCTGCCGATGCCGGCGCTAGCTTAGAGGGCCCTCCCGTCAAGGTGGTCTTCTCGTGAACGGGCCGTTTTCGGACAGAGAAATGGTCTGTCATTCTTGATTGAGGACGCTCGTCTACTCTCGGTTGTGAGGTTCGAACAAGTAGAGCGACTTCCAGTCGATCACACGCCATGTTCCATCCACCTGGATAGGCGAGCTCTGCGGGAAGAACCCTAGTGGCCGCTCCTTTCCATAGACATCGTCTGAACTTTTCTAGCAGTAAATCATCCTTCCAGCCGGTGATTCGCTTTGTCAATCCAGCAATCTCACCTAACCCTAAACCTTCCCTGCCGTCAGTTTGGAAGCCAGGCCACCCAATCACACCCTCGGAAGCGGATGTCAACGGACGGACGTATCGATTCAATGTCTGTATGTTGGGGAAATCAGAAGGAATCGCCTCTGCTGCTTTACGTTGTCTGCGAGCGAACGTCTTGTCCTTGTTCTCCCTGAGGGTACTAGCTAGTTCGGCACGGAAGAAGGGAAGAAAACTATCGGTAAACTGATCGATCGGCCGACGCTTGTATGCTGTAACAAGGAGTTCGCCAAACGGAATGTTTTGGCATGGTCTTGCTTGGGCTAAGAGAAAAGCGTTTCGATGACCCAGTCCTTTCACGCCGATCTAGGGAAGATAATAGTAAGTTTTGATACAGTCGGAACGCGGCTTGAAGGGGGATGATGTGAAAGCGGAAACGAACCTGATCATAGTCTCCTCCTGAGAGTAAGGCGACGAAGATTAAGCCGCTCGAGTCTAGCTTAAATTTATTGTAAATCTTGTCCATCCGAAAAACCATATAGCTGTCTGTTGCTAATTCTTTCTCGCCTTTCCTAATGTACATAAAGAGCATTTAGAGTATGATATCAGTGAATAAGATGCTATGAGACTGAGAAGATCGGATCGTGTACAGACCTGGGTTGCTTGGCCAACACGATGGGCGCTCGAAAGAGGAGCGCGTCGATATCTTCTGTGATGACTGCATCAAGCTGACCTATCGAGCAAAGATATGCCAGTTCAGCCTCTGCTTCTCCAGGAGCCTATTCCAATGAGCGCTGTGTCAGCAAACCATGACGAAACTGAAGAGAGAACAGGCAACAGACAACAGAATCAATAGATGCTTACATCCCAAGTTTCGAACCCAAAGGAATCCAACATATCTTTGAACATATCCTCGTTGACAATCTGCTTGTCTCTATCAATGTCCTTCCCTCTCTTGACGCTCGGTCGGTCCTTTCCGTCAAACACAAATAGCGGCTGAACAGGGGCCGAATAAATTTGAAACAGCTTGTAAAGTAAGATCCGGGAGGCTTCAGCTGCTTCAAATCTTTGGTCGATGGATGAAGTACTGATGAGCCAAATCCTGGTAGTTTCCTCGATCGGACCAAATGTGATCGAAGTAAGCAACGGGAAGAAAAACGGATGATCGAAAAGGGGACGACTTGAACGAACGAGACATCGATTCCTACTCTCATCAGCCTATCGCCATATGCCTCTTTGAGCCAATAGTCCCAAGCGAGCTCATGTAGGGAACGTTCTTCTGCGATTTCTTCCAAAATCGACCGAAGACCGCCTACACCCTGTTTCGTTTATATCGACGAGTTTGTCCCAGTAAAGAGTGCTAAAGTGTTTAACATCCAGTCCCATAATGCGAGACAAGCGACTGTACAAACGGACAGACCATGTTTACTCAGAAGCGGTCCTGTTGACTTCCAAGTAGTACCGATAGACAGAGCGTTGATCAGCCTGTCTGAGCTCGATTTGAACAGTCGACCAGAAGAAGGTGAGGAAGTAAATGAGCGACTGACGCGCGCATGAGACGCGTCGATCGTAACCCTAACACGCGTCATGATTACGACCATGGTTACGCATGTAAACCCAAGGCTTAGACCAAGGTTTCCGCTACTTCTTGCTTCTGATCAAGCAGTTCCAGCAACAACTTTATGATCTCGCGTTTCTGTCTATCTTTAACGCTTCTCTTGAGAGCAGCCTGGCAATCGACGTCGCCTGACGGCTTTGGGTGTTCTAAGTCAGACTCATACCGGACAAATGGTCTTCCAGATATTGGCGGTTGAGAGCTGAGTCAATGCGATCATTCTTGACTAGGACGATATGATAACCGAGGAAAGAACACCAGTATAAAGAAGTCAAGATAAATATCGACTTGATACAAGGAGAGAGATACAAACGCCATTCAAGAACATCTGCTTACGTGCTTAGGATACCTCTCTCTTTCTGACTGTTCTATCGTAAAGCCTCAGAACATGGATCACACTGGCTTTGTGTATGATACTATCAACTTGAAATGCCACCACTTCAGTAGTCTTCTCTGCGCTTCTAATCCCGTCAATACTGTAAATCACAGTCGCTCATGCCATCAGCCTTTGATCGATTCGTTGCGTATTCAGACCGCTATGGCTGATGATCTTTGCCTTTTGACTTTATCCCGTCCTGCTGTCCGTACCGTATGGTCTGCCCCATCCACCAGTACGACACGAATGCATGTATGCATTGCTATGAGATTGCGCATGTTCGCCTTCCGTTTTGCCACAGCCTCTCTCTTATTCTTTTGAACAGTATTTCTTCGTTCTTCACGAGTGGATGCGTTTCATATATATGCAACCTCGATATCGCTGATGAGATTCTGGTCATGCTGACGTCAGCGACACATACTGAAGACCAATTGGATACAACACAAAGAGTCCGTCCATCCATCAGAAATGAACATCACTCTCAGACTTCTCTTGATTAAAGCTCTCTGTCTCGTACTAACCCTGATCGGATAACCGTCGTTAGACGGGGAGAGGCTCAAGGTAGAAAGCGGCGGTGTGAACCAATCTGATGTGTTCTTGCCTTAACCCAGACACCTCGGCCGGATTTGGCCGAAGATTACGTAGGAGGTTCACCTTATACACGCAAACAGCTCCACTCCATCATCACCACCATCGTCAGCATAATGAATCTCGGGGTCGGTTTCGGTTTCGGCGTGATGACCCCATCGTTCCGTTTAGCTTATCAAATGCGTTGTCATTTAATATCTCCTTTGCGCTTCGTGCGCTCGTTGAAATGAAGACGAATTCTTGTCCTCCCTGGTCTGGTGATACTCTCGAAGAGATCAGGTATTCTCTAAGTTCTGTCTGACTCTGTGGCATGATAGATTTTTCGAGTGTGATCTTCAGACTGCCGAGAAATTGATCGCCAGCCCGGTTGCATCATCAGGATGATCAATTATCCATCCTCAGTATCCATAGAAGTGGATTAGCCACACGAGAGTTTAATGCTTAAATAGGCAATCCTTTTACCAAAGGGACAAAAAAACTCCCTCTTCTCGATCCACCTCCACTTGTTGTTTAGTTTGCTGAACCAAAAACCAAAACCAAAACCAAAACTCAAGACCGTCAACGTCAAGGAAGAGAAATCGAAGAAGGCAGAGAGAGAGCAATGTCCTCCCTAACAGAACATCAAACAGTACTTCCACCGTCCCAACCTTCTCAGCCTACGTCAAACGATCACACAGACGACCAATCACACAGTAGGCTTACGCCATACTCAAACGAAGAACCAGCAGATACAAGTAGAGAAATTGATAGAGAGGACCATCATGTGGAACAATTCAAGATGGGTTTCCGAGGAAAAGTTATCTGTACGTTTCGTTTTGTCGTCTTTTCCCAATCTCCAGGACGATCAAAATTTATTTCACTCATTCTCTCGTGTGCATGGTTGTGGATGCGTGTCTTCATCTGCCATGTCAACTCTATGGAACACTATGGAACAACCATCAGCTGCGTTAAACATGGTGATCCATCCTAAAAATTCTGATGAATAAATTTACTACGAGTTTTACGCCCAACTACAAAGCTGCTGAATGGTGCTCGCCTGGTTCTGTACAGCTCCGCCTTGCTTTTTGCCTTAAGCTTGCATCACTTCGTTGTTCATACTGTCTTCAATACCGATTCGTTTTATAACACACTACTGTATCCTTTCTTCCTCCCCTTTGCCTGCGCTTCCTATGCGATCATTACACATACCAGATTGCCATGTATATTGAAACTTTAATTTCTCGTGCTTTGTCTATTTCTTCGGCCTTCCCTGGAGCACGACACATCCTACTCTCTCTCGCCGTCGCTTTCTTCTCCTTCGTCATCCTCCATAAAACCCTCTCTGACGGACCAGAGAGCTTCCAAGAGCTCTCTTCCCTCATCTCTACCCCAATCTCCTCCACCGGATCCCCCGAGTGAGGCGCCTCCTCCAAAAGCGAGACGCATGTCTCCTCTGACAGAAAGGAAGGAGCCGATAGATTGAGTGAACGAGTTTAATAAGTGACGAGAGTTCGTCGAGCTTGATAGTGTCGACCAGATTGGGATCGACTTCGGACTGGTCTGGTTCGATGAAGAAGGTTCGGGTGAGAAAATCGTCGAGGGGAAAGGAGAGGCTAAGGGCAATCGTTCAGGAGCGGTCCGGGTCGTGAACAACGGGCCTTTCAATCCAGTCTTTTGTTGAAGACTATCAAACAATCCGGATGCGTCCTGCTCTGGGATCCCCCGAAGGACAGATTGGGAGAAGAACGGGGTCGTTGTCTTTGCGTCCAGCAAGATCGAGCGTTTGAGAGCGAGACCAAAGTTCGGTAAGAACGCACAAATGTCGATCAAAGAGAACATGAAGGAAAACTCACAGAACCGGCGAGGCCGCCAACTGAACTAAAGTCAATCCCGCATTGCTTTTTGGCAAGTTCAACATCCCACAAAGCCGCCCGACCACTCAATTCACAAAGCCTAGTGTCTCCTCTCCAGTTCAGACCTTGCCTCAAGCTCGCCATGCCCAACCTATCCGTCTTGAGACGGAGGGGCATCAAAACTGATACCAAGTGACTTGCTACGAGCGCGGAGGATTGAAACAGATTTGGAGGGGAGGACAACGCGGGAAGCCATTCGGGGGAGGGAGGCTGGACAGGAAGCAGAGTAGTATCTGCCTGTAGGAGGCTCACGAGTGTCTGAGCCTCGGTAAAGATGCGCTGAAAGAGGAAAGACACAAGCGATTTCGAGTCAGAGAGCTGCTTCCGATTGCCTCAATGTGCCGGTAGAAATACTCGTCATAAATGAACAAACTGTAATCGAGTTGCTCTCCTCAAGCCCTTCCAGAGAGCCCATCAGGCCGGTGACGAAGACGTCTCCTTTAGGGTATTCTTCCTTTATGAATTCTTCGACTACACCTGCACCGATTGGGCCGAATCCGGTGGACATATCTACACAGAGTTGAACACCCTGAAGGAGATCAGCCTCTTCTGCGAATAGTCTAAAATCGTCCTCCATATGGGAGTCGGTCTTGACGGCTGACCAGGCAAGCGAACCCGTCTCCCACGAGGTAAACCCCGAGACAGAGGCCGACACAGCAGAGGAGCCGAGAAATTGTGGAGGCAAGGGATGTAATGTCCGTGGATGGTAATATACTCTGTTAAAATCTGACCAGAACCTAGTTTCGGTCAACCGAGGCGGTTGGGGTAATTTGTCATCGTTGTCATTGTCGGCTTCATCATCGTTGTCAGTTTCATAAGTTGGATCTGGCTGATCAGATTCGAGAAACGTTTGGTAAGCTGAGGGAGGGATCGGAGGAGCCGTCTGAAGTCTCTGTAGTCTAGAGGTATGGTCAACGGAATACGAGCCTGACCAAGGATCAGAATAAGCGAGCAAGAAATAAAGGGCCTACCTACTTTTCAGCTGGGCCATCAGTCAAACCATCTTCGTCCTCATCTCCATCTGTAGTGCCGTAGAGGGCGTTGATGTTGGGAAGCGCTCCAAAATTCTCTTTTTGTTTGTACGTTTTGTTTACAGTCGTCAGTGATATCGATCAGCCAGGTGTTCAAAAAGCAAAATAATACAAGAAGAACAAACCTTTAAGGTCGCATGCGATCAACCGAGGCATATATGTTTCCTCATTCTAAGTTCACGCCGTGGGACGATCAGAAGGAAAGCCATCAGTATATTGGTTTCACAGATCCAGACGTTCTATGCAAACACACCTGTCTGCCCAAGCCTTGTCTCCAGTCGACGTCGTGAGCGACTCCGTGATCGACATCCTGATCAGTATAGGCAAAGAGTGATTCTCTGATGTTCCAGCTGTGTGTCCCGACGTGGTTTGATCTCGGGCCGAGCTGGAAGTGAAGGATCTCGTGCATGCCTTAGATTCTTCTGACCTGGTATACCGGTCTGAGTAGAAGCAAGGACAAGGTGAACGAAACCTGGAAGGTGGGATGGATCAAGACGAAAACTGAAGGATGGAGAACGGCGCGTGAAATAATACATCTCGAATTGAACCCTTGTGTTCTCTGTACGTCATCAACCATCTTGGGCTGACATTGACGCTAGAGAAGCCGTTCTTCATCTGTCTGTATATCCTTCACTTTCGTCTTCTCTGGATCTTTGAGAAGTCTGTCTATCTTCAGTCTCTCAGAGTTCATCTCTGTAGTTTACTTCTTGGCTCGTTGCTCTCATTCCTAGCCTGTGAGTTGTGCCCGTAAACCCAATCCCGATTCCGATCGTCTTGGGTTCTTTTCAGATTAAGGAAAAAACAGAAACAATGCCTAGGCCATCCGCTTCTCCATCACGATCTCCTTCAGCTTCTCGTAGGTCACCCGTTCTAACGACAAATCGCGAGGACGTCATCGAGCTGGACGATCCAACTGTACCTTCGGCCCATCGACTGTCAATCTCGTTTTCTCAACACCCGGTCATTCACGATCTTGTCGCTCCGGCGGATGTTCTTCTCTTGGGCACACGGTCGTCGCGGTTCGAACTGCCGGCCGACCAAAAATCAATGGCAGCAGACCAGGAAACACTCGAAGAAGAGATGATAAGCAGGAAGGAGCGCGCGTTTGCGTTGCTGGTCGCATGTATGCTCAGCATCGGCTCTCACTATGGATCCTATTTGCTTGGGCCTCTAAGTGAGTATCAATCTGTGTATGTGTGAAAGAGACAGCTATCTGTGTGAGCACCTTGCCGATCATTCTCATTCATTGGGATATCCTTTACTCTCTCTTCAGAATCAAGGCTCTCTAGAGAGATGGGCACGTCGAACACTCAATTCTCATTGCTGCTCGCCGCGTTGTCGTGAGTCCTTCTTATACTGCAAGGTCCAAACCCGGAATGAAACCATATACCTCATCGACCATCCTTCATCTTTTAGCTTCAACAACACATGGACTCCTCTCGTTGGTGGTATCCTAACGACCAGATTCGGAACCCCTCTTGCCTCTATCATTGCAACCTCCATTGTCTTCCTTGGCCAGTTCATTGTCATGCTTTCCACCGGCTCGGGTGGCTCCGGAAGTATAAAAGGCATGGCCTGCGGACTGTGAGTAGGCTCCTAACAAGTCTACAACATAGGAACAACTCTTCTGACATATCCATGTGGGCTCAAACATAAAAAAAATTAGATTCATCTTTGGAATGGGTGTCTCCCCATTAGCCGTCGTCCAAGAGACTATCATCGTCCGATATTTTTCGAACCATGGTCTGGGGGTCTCTCTTGCGCTTGGCCTAGTTGCCGGTAAAGGCGCGAGCTTCCTCTCATCTATCACAAGCTACCCGCTCTCCGACTATTTTGGGATGCGAGGGCCATTCGTTGTGAGCACACTGCTCGCAGGGTGAGTCAATCCTGTATTTTTATTCTTTTCTTCTTGCATTCTATATCGAGAACTGATAGCCATCAATCGCTCTCTCGTTTCTCTATGAACGTCTTCAGGATGAGCTTCGCGGTCAACATTGTCTACCTCATCTTTCATGCGCGTGTTCATCCGGCTTCATCGAGTAAATCGCAAGAAGAAGCAGCTCGAAAAGTTGTCCAAAAACGATCAGTCAAGTTGCTTAATTTGGCCCGATTAGGAGGTCCGTCATAATCCTTTTTTTATATTTTTGCATTTTCTTATTGAGACTTCCCTACTAACCAAGTCAAGTTCCGGCTTTCGTGACCGCAACCGTGCCAATTTCCGATCAGATCCATTCTGGATCTATCTCTTACTCAACGTGTTCTGCGGAGCGATCTGGAGTCCCTTTCTGCATCTGTCGTCGTAAGCTTCTTTTCGTCTTTATATCTCACATTCAGAACAACCTGTCTCAACCCCTTCATACCCTACAGCAACCTCATCCAGAGACGATATCAAATGGCCGACGCCCGGTCCGCTTCTTATGCCTCACTTCTTCTTATGGGTTCAATCTTTCTATATCCACTCGCCGGTTATATCCACGATCTATCCCATCGGATGCATCACAACAAATTCAAGGCTGCTCGCTCTCCTTCCTCCTCCTCTTCCTCATCTGAACGGCCCGGCTCGTCATCCCACGTGGTGTACAAACTCCTCACGGCGGCATCCGTTCTTACTCTGACATGTTTCATCTGGCTCGTCCTTCCACCCAGTTGGACGAGGACACCCATCCCGGCCATGCTGAGCTTTGGGCTTGGTCACGGCTTTGCTACCCTTCTCTTGGTCCTGGTAGTTCCTGGATTAGTTGGACCCGAATGGGTGTCTACTGCTCTAGGGGCCCATAAGAGTGTAAGTAGAACGCTCGTTTTCCACAAGCTGCTGACTGTTTGACTTCTTCTCTCCAACCTGGCCATGACTTCACTACTGATCAAGCGGATATATCTAATATTGCAATTCATCACTCTTGACCAGATGGAAGCGGCCGCGACTACGTTCTCTCAGACACTTTCTGGTCTTCTCCTCGACACAAAAATCAGAAAACCATCAGCCCTTCCTCCTGTCTCCTCAAACATCACAGACACACCCTCCTCTTTGTTCCATTCGGTCGTCCGTCGAGCGCCTTCAAATGATGAGCCCCCAAAAGTCATCCCTCCCAACACGCCTGCCGTTACGGTTCTTCTTTTCACATTCTTGATGATAAATATCTGTCAGTTGGTCACCGTCATAGCACTTTGGAGGTCGGTAAGAAGAATTAGAAGAATGTCGAGCGAGATGTATCGACCTGTCGGAGATCGTTTTGAAAGAGAAGATCATCTTGAGGAAGAATATTTTGAAGATGTTCCTGATGAAGACGGCGACGATGATGATGATCACAACAACATCAACAACAAGTTGTTATCACCGTCGGCCCAGCCTTCCCCTTCCAAATATACGCAAAAATCAAGACATTCAAGATCGTTCTCAAGCTCTTCAAAAAGACCTTTACTCTGGTCCGATCCTATCGGTTCATCCAACACCATCCACTCTCACTCTTCTGATTCAGGCGATGAAGCTGAAGAAGGGACGGATAGCACTCATCAGGAAAACGGGTCGAGGTCCCGAGCAGGATCATCCAGAATGTATCATCAGCGCGACGAGGAAGAAGAAGAGGAACGGGATAGAGAGTTGAAGCGAGGAAAAATATTCTTCGCGTTGAGTTTTGGTTTCTTGATCATCGTTTGGGCAACTTTCGGAACTGTTATCCTTGTAAGACTCGGTAAGACCCGGGGCTGAACACTGGTTCATTGACTTGATCTCGACGATGCTGTAATTGTATATCCAATTGAATGTCATTTCATAACAATGAGAAAGGACGATTGATTCTTGACCGACGAAAGATGCTCTTTGAATATGAAAAAAAAAACTAGACTAAAAATCACATGTGTACACAAGGAGCCTCAACCAATCATGAATCGGAAGACATACTCTTGAGAAATATAGCCCCAAAGAACCAAAGATATGATCACAATCGAATCCAGCCATGCTCTCATCGCCGACCTTGTTTCTTCCTTCGGTTTCAATCCCGGTCCCTCCTCCCCGTTTTTGTTATTCTCTGATGACCCGATCTTTACCCTTTCGATCGACTTATCACCAAAATCAATGCTAATGTCTCTGGGCGAATCTACAAGTATAGGCCTCAATAGGACGCTCAACCCAAAACCAGCTCCTAAACCACCAAGGACCGTCCGAATCACATACTCCCTATCGATCGTCTCAAATCCCTCTGTTAGACTCTGTACAAGATGCCCGGACGAGACTGGGAAAGAACGGATGATCTGATAGACGAGTGGCGAAAATGAGTGTGTGGTGTATGATTTGAATACTTGACTCAGGTGGTGCATAGGGAAAGGAGGCGATGAGGTCGGCATGATTATTGATGAGCTCGATGTGGCCAGCTCGGGTCTCCAAATTGAGACGAGGAGGAGAAGGACAAGTTTGGGACATGAGGAAAGTTGAATTGATAACGGTGTAAGTTTCGTACTAGCATAGAGACGCAGATAAAAGAAGTTACAAAGAAACCATGTTAGGAGTTCCCAATTGACAATGAGAGAGCGAGAGAATGGAGGGAGAGACTCATACAGCAAAAAAATCGACCCAAGACGAGAACCTCGGCGTGAATTTGAACCACGGGTGAACATTCTCCAAAAAGCGAGAACTAATATTATTGCCAAGGTGATGCTTCCCTGAAACGCCAACGAATCCATGAAGGATACAACCAAGCATCTCCCGAAAGACGTAGAATGTCCTATCATCCTGTTTGTATCGTCTGCCGAAGTCGAACAGCGCATCGTTCGCCAACGGAATATGGAACAGTCTCGATCAACCCAAAACGCCTAGACAGAGAGAGCCTAAGTAATCAAGCAAGCTTACTATTTGACCAGACCGTTGCCCATCTCAAATCTTTCCGTTTACCATACAGCACATGATTGTGAAGACACGACATGAGGCATGTTTTCAGCTGTCAGGCCTGTGTGACGATTCAGAAGAAAGATAACATGCCCTACAGGATTCGGAAAACACTGTGACGATAGTCAAGTGCATAAGAATCTGGTTTATGACCTTGTTTGTCGTATCCGGAAGAAAACGAACAGAAGCTTAGAGAAAAGGATGCTAGACACGGAGAGAACGAAGAGACCAATTTCAAGTACCTCTTTTCTCTCATCCGACACGATATCTTTTGGACCCTTCTCTTTCGACGTCTCATCGCCTGACTCTCCGAATTCAGACTGGCCGACCTTCATTGGAGGCGTCCCCCTGTTGAACAGTAGATGTCTATACACCTCTGCGTTCATAAGTACGAGGTCGAGTGCAAGGACGAGTAAGGGTTGTTCGACATATGGGTCGGCGAATTGATGACATGTTGGCTGAGGTAGAGGATGGTCAGTGAGTATGTTGGCAGAGATCGATAACTGCTATATTTATAGGAGATTGGAAGTAAGGCATACGTACACAAAGAGACAACCGGACGTTCGTTGCCTAAATATACATATGTCGTTGTTTAAACGCGAAGAAAATCGTCAATGCAGCGAGGACCAAGAGTCGAAAGGAAAGGTTAGTGGTATATCATATCACTCGACTGTACAACTCGACGACAATCTTGTCTAGGATCGGAATTCACCGAAGAATATACCGTCCATAGGGACGGGATGTATGTTGTACAATGTACGCATATCGCCATGGGTCAGAATATTTATCAACTGTATGTTTCAGAGAAAGATGGAAATGATCGATGAGACATCTGGTGGAAGTAGTGTAACAATCTCGGCGAACCCAATTTGCTCTCGCTCATAATTTACAGACTCCATCTTTGGCTCAGAATACGCTAAAGATAGGAAACAACACTTCATTCGATCGCATCGAAGACATATACATAATAGACACAGTAACAGAGTACAAGATACAATAGTGGTAAACAACCAGTAGAACCCTGTCATGCAGAAAGTTCATATGTGATCAAACTGTCTGGTCGGCTTCTCCTAGTGATCTCTCTGGATCCGGGTTAAATAGCCTACCCGCAGGGATCAACGAGGCCTTTGGGTTGAGAATCAATCCAAACCCAGGCTCGTCCGAGACGTTGATTCTTCCACCTGATATTAAATACAAATTCAGTCTTGCAAACTTCGACGAGCTCATAGTGCGCACAGAAACTCACCAATAGGTATAGGCTCGTTCAAGAACAAATCACCAAATACAGGCAAGATTGACTTTCCATCGGGAGAGTTGGCGATGTACTCACAGAATGGAGTATGCGGTTGAGAGATGATGAAGTGATAGGAGTATGGGCCCGATCCATGAGGGACCACGGGAATGTCTGATGGACATTTAAATGTAAAGTCAGTGATCGAACAACAGTTTAAGCTGAGTGTATAGAGTTGGGCCTGAACATACCATAGGCTGCAGCCATAGCGCTGACTTTAAGAAGCTCGGTAAGTCCTCCAAGCCACATTACATCAGGTTGCAGAATGTCAATTGATCGATCCTCGATGAGCTTTCTAAAGCCATACTTTGAATACTCATGCTCTCCAGTGGTCCACTTGACAGTAGGCATAGCTTTTTTCAAGAGCCGATGTCCGTCAAAGTCATCTGGGTGAAGACACTCCTCGAACCAGTTGATGTCTAATTTTTGATCTATGCATTTTTGAGCAAGCTCGATAGCATAAGGGACCTTTTGGGATGGAGAATAATTCAGTGACTAAGCTCTCTAGGTTGTCTGAGTTCAATGACAAATATATGGACACCACGTACGTTCAAAGACATGTAGCAATCTACCATGATTGGGAAGCTGCAGAAAATACACGCAAAGCACAATCAATTTTACTGAAGTGAGATTGAGAACCCTTGGACGAGCGCACAACACTCACTCTGGTCCGACGCTCTCCCGATGTTTTCGGAGAAAGTCAATGTTCTTCTTCATTCCGATGTGTCCTTCAGCAGGACAGTACGGAAGAGGCACTTTGGCTCCCCAGAATCCCATTTCTTTGACGGCAGGAGGGTTTGGCCCAGTACAGTAGAAAGGAATTTCCTCTCGGCAACGACCACCGATCATTTTATAGACAGGCTCTTTTCGAAGTTTACCCAAAAGATCCCAGACTGATTGAAGAAGCACAACACTCGATAAATCAGGCTTGGTTCATTATGAGGGTGCGCATGTCAGAATGGACTCACTTGCGAGATCAACGACAGAGATGGTTGCGAGAGTGATGCCCTTTCGACCGTAGAACATTCTGTCAAACACCGAGCCGCGCGCAGGTTAATCTTTGTTACAAGAGGGATCCAAATGAAAACGAAGCGATTCACTTACGAAGCTTTAAACAATTGATCCCAAATCAAGTTGTTGTCTCTTGGATCTTTACCTACAATGAATCGCATGAAATGGTTCTCGATCAACCAACAAGAGGGAGGACCACCGAACCCTAAATCCAATTCGAAACGACATTGACTTCAGCGATACAAATCAGATCTGTTCAAACCTGGCAAAGAGAAATCTCACCTGTGGCATATCCAACTGTCCCATCAGAAGCGGTTACCTTAACAAAAAGACTTCCGAGCACGCCAATTCCCCATGATGTTCGGGACGCCCTGTATTGTTCGTAAGACGACATAGGATTCGAGATGGATGTGTCCACGATCCAGTGACCTTGGGATTGGTTGTGATAGTCTCCTCCCGATCCTAAGAATCCCAATTTGAAGTCAGCTAGAAGTCTTTCTGGTTTTGGAATGCTAAGAAGGAGAAATGAGAAATCTGGAATCACCTTTAGCTGATGGAACGAAAGACTCGACCATCTCAATTGTAGGAAACGTGTTCGCAGAACCATTAGTAGTGGCCATGTTGACTATGAGGAATATATATGTTCTGGTGAGCGCAAGTTATAGGGATGAACAGGGTGAACAGGATGAGTGAAAAGAAAACGACCGAAGGATGTAATTCATTCCTTCGCCTTTTGAGAAGCCGAGAAAGTACGATCTCTCACTCGGCCTATTGTTCGGACCGACCGGCAGAACGAAATTCGGTCAAACATTCGTCCGACAGAGTCACGTGATATTCCTCAAGAGCTCGGCTGTTCCTCTGTCCTTCTATAATCGATGAACTATCGTACGACAAACTTCCACGTACACAGTCTGTGGGTGATGATGGTGACGATAAAGATATGAAACAGAAGAGAAAAAAAGATAGAGGAAGACACCTCTTTGAGAAGCTATATGTTTGAGACATGCCTCGGATGGTCCTGCCCTTTTCCGTTTCATTAACGCCTTGAACAAATTGCTCAGAAGATCATGAACTCGTTACCTCGCAGTCGGATACGATTCAAACTTGGAATAGCAATTGGTGTTTGTGTGGTTGTACTTGCCTATGCGGTTCTAAAAGTGTACCTGCAAACAGGATATGACTCAGGTAAGTGTAGGTATGTTCTGAGTTGAGGTTTCACATCGGGTGATTGAAGTCGTGTCGTTGAACTTACCCATTTACTGATTAATATTCGAGATAGACATAGTACCATCCGCTCGTCCGGGAACCCAAGGATTCCATGGTATCAAATTCAAGCCAGGTCGCGTAGAAATCATATTAGACATCCAAAGAGATAGGATTCCTATGGGTGAGGTATGTAGAAAGACGATCTTAAGCGATAGCTTGCGCAGTGAACCATCTAGCTTATTGACCGATTTGATGATTTTCAAAGATTTGGCCACGATAGGCATATGCCTTGGAAGCATGTATAATCAATTCATGAAATGTACTCTTCGACGAGCTTGTATGTGATTTGCCATCATTTACATTCACAACCATCAATCTAGTGATGACAGACCGCCAGCATACCGTTTGGCTTAGGGCTTGACCAATGGTGACGAGTGACTCACCGAGGACACAGCCTCGATGCTGAGTACAGCGTTCTGGGCAAACTGCGACCGCGTCCCGGACAGCTCCGCCGGGAGAAGTCGCAGTGGAACACCATAAGAGCTGCATCGCCTATATCGGTCTGCGAGGATCGAAGAGACTTGAGGAAGACTAAGAATACTGACTTATAGGAAAAGACTTAATTGGATCCTCTTCTGCTTTTTATCCTCAAACGCAAACCAACGCCAACAAACTCAAGCGATTCGAAAGATGTACACGACATATCGACAATCCTCCTTCTCGTCTTCTCCCTTCCGAGTAGCCCTCTCGCTCATACTCCACCTGGCCCTCGTCATTCTTCTCATCTTCCCCACATTTTCTGCACCCTTTTTGAAGAGCTTCTACTTCATCCGGACAGCTTCATCATCGAGCGCAACGGTCTACGGAGCGTTCGGATCCTGTACAGAAGGAACCGGAGGAAAGTGCACTTCGTTCAAAGTGGGTTGGGATGGTGGAGATATCTTTGCGCCACAATGGTTGATTTCTGTAAGCACTTTTCTCTGTCTTCTGTCTAGTCTTATGTATGAATCTTGTCTAAGTTCCCTCTGTTCTTCGACCCTCGTTCAATCAGGCTATGGTCACCTGGCTTCCTGCCTTTGGTCTTTCAATCATCACTTTGCTCGTCACTCTCCCCGCTTTGTTCAGGCGCCCTATCGTTCTCGGTCAGTCTATACTATTCTCTTTGCTCTCGGACTCATGACGTATCAGTCTGTTCAAAGTTCATGCTCATATCATTCCTTAACCCAACCCATCAAACCTAAAAGGTCTTTGGAGAATCTTGGATTTCTTCACTTCGTTAGCAACAAGTCTCTCTTTTGGTTTCACTCTGTCCTTGATGATGTAGGTATCTGTCCATCATCTCATAACTGTTTCTGAGATCGCTCAAATTTTACTAATGGCTCTCCTCGGCTTTGACCACCGATCCATCACAGCCGTGCAAAGGCTGAGTTGAAGGCTGCCGGTTACACGTAAATACTTCCTTTCCCTCTTTCACTTTATTTACCGAGCATTCTCAGACTCTTCTGACCACCGATTCTTCTTTCTCTCGATTTCTCCTCAGCACATCATCATATGGCTCTGCGCTCTGGATAGGCGCTGCAGCACTAGGTGTCTCAATCCTTATCTCATTTGTCGGTCCACCCATCATCGTCCGTGCGGTCTTCGAATCTCTACCTACCGGCCCCGGAGTCAACGACATAGGATATGTAGATCATTCCCAACCACGAGGGTTCGTAGGTTACGAAGGATCTCCGGCTCCAATTGACTCGCAAAGACATATTGGCGAATATCAGGAGCAGGAGCAAGAGCCGGTGGCGGGCAGAGGAGGATGGTTCGCGAGATTCGACAGAAAGAAAAGAGCGCAGGAGAAAGAGTTGGAGAGAGAGGAGCAGGAGAAATCAGACAGAGATCGAAGGGAGGGTAGAATCGCCGAGGCAATCGTTTAATACCTTTGACAGTTTCTTTCTCGTAATATGTTTTTCCCACTGTAATTCTTTATCAATTTATCCGGACTTTGCACTGCAATTCGTGTAGATCATTTTTGATCGATGTAATAGAACATAGTTTATCTCTTGCACTTTTCTGTTCATCTACTCTTGCTGTATTTTTATTGCTCAACAGACGATGTGGACCTTATCTCTCCTTAACGATTTCGATGTTCCTGTACGCTCCGATGAGCTTCTGGTTTTTTTATCCAACAGAATTGAACCGAAATAAAACCAGTATACAATTCCGACAGAACGATGATTTACATCATCAAATATTTCAACAGACTGATGAATAAATAAGACACAGAAAAACGGCGCAAGATATGCGCAAGGCAACAACGAAACTATCATATTCGCTTCGACAGGTGATGATCAACACATCCTAAAATCCTTCATCGGTCTTGATGTCATCGAACAGCAAAATCAACTCTACATGCCGAGAAAGACCGATCGTACATCAATGAAAATTGCAACCAAAACAGATCAGCGCCATATACATATTCCAACATCTGGTGATATGTACTAGATAAATTGACGCACCATGGTACCAGGCCAAGCCTTCGAGATGTGTTTTAAACAAGATTTTTTCATCAACCGTGTGAGCCGCAAAGGATGTGCCAATCTAACCGGATGATAAACAACGTGTTGGACAGTGATCAGTGAATGAAGTCATGAAAACCTTCGAATCGAGGACAAGACACGCACTCGTCGGGGGACGAATCGGTAAATATTTTTGGTCAAGTCCCAGTACCACTTGGTGTCTCTGTATAGCCCGGAAAACATTTTGTTTCCATCGAACGTCATCAGCGATAAGAAAGAGAGCAGAGAACAAAGAGCAGACGTACGTGTTTCCAGTAGCAGCCGAGGGTGAGACGATAACCTCATCCTCTCCATCTTTCTCAAAGACTCGTCTAGACGCCCATCCAAACAGATCCCAAGCCTGTCCGTGAACAGGGGTCAAAGGAGCCGGTGCGAGCGGATCATCTCCTTGGATATCAATTCGGATCGTACCATCTGAACCCTCGTGCAAGACGGTTTTGTTGAAAGAGATCAACGTAAAGTTGTAAGCCTCAGCGGTAGGAAGAATGGAGTCAGTGTAGATGTCGAGAACAGTCTCAGCTACAAGAAGAGGAGATAGATATCAAAATTCTGGTCAGTCAAGATTGAAACAAAAAGATAGTAATAGTTCTGTCTTACGAGACTGAGAGAAGTCGATTCGAGAGTTGAAGACAGCTCTGGCAGATTCAGGCAATGCGTTCTGTGAGATGAGATTAATCCCCAAGGACTGGTCAACAACGTCGCTCAAAATACAAAATCCAATGAATCTCTGATGCCTACTAATTTGTGACCTGACACAACATATTGTCAAGGAACAAGATAAGAATCAGCGTTGTTGGAATATTGTAGAACCAGAATACTGATCAAGTGCTTACCTCCAGAAATCAAAGTCACCGCCTTACTGGTCCTGACCAAAAACTCTCCTGCCATTCTACCTCTGACTTCAGCGTAGGCAGCAGCCAGCTTGTCCAGAGCCTTCTGGGTTTGCTTTCCCTGCAAACCCTTCTTGAGCCCTGTGGAAACAATTCAGATTGAGAATTAGTATTCAATCAGATCAGTGTGCGATTTTGAGGATGAACAAAACGATGCGAACAGGAGGGAACGAGCGAGGGGACACCATGAGTGGCAACGCAGTTCATGTAACCGTAAACAGGCGAAGAAGTGTGCAAGGTGGGCGGGAAGAGGTTGGCGTCTCTGCAAACAATACGCATTGAACACCAGTTTGTCAGTTTCAGATGATTCTCGATTAAATTAGCTCATCAAGAGAGAGAGAGAGAGCGCACTCGACAGAAGCGACAATCCTACTAAGGATACCAATACCGGTATGCACGGAAGGCGTTGAACTGATCCGAGGACATGAACGAGTTAGTCGAGCAAAGACGTAGCGCTCCAGCACACAAGGAATACATACCTGTGTCCACCTTCAGTCTCGACCAGAATTGCCGGGCTCACGTTTCCTTTCTCTGCTGTTCCAGGCAAAATCCAGAGCTTCCCGTACTTCTCTTCAACTCCGGATCCACCTTCATCTACTAGCATCGCAACACCGTTTGGGCCGTAGGTATCCAGGAGATGCTTTCCAATAGCAGATGCACCTTGAGGCCCACCAATCTCCTCACTTGGATTATTCGAAACCAAAATCTGATGATTAGCTCGATCTTCTCTGCGAAAATATCATTTCGATGACAAAGACTTACTCAAACCCGAAGGCAAGGACTAATAATGACCGGAAAATGACGACGTGGAAAAAATCAGGATGATGACATTCAGAAGGAGACACACGATGGAATTGACTGACCGAGCGTTCGCCTATTCTTCCAGCCTTGCTCGAGCCTATGTTCTAAAGCAGTCATGATGGCAATCAAAGAGTTTTTGCAGTCACTGGATCCTCGGCTACATTTGGCGAGATCATCAATGATAAGAGATAGGAAAATGAGATGACGCTCGATTTCGACAATAATCGATTAGAACGAATCACTTACCCCCAAATATATTCGCCGCTGGAAGTTTCGAATTCAATTCATGTTTCGTGTGAGCTTATCATCCATTGTTAGATGTACAGATACACACGGGACTGACTCGAAAACTCCCTTGAACGGTGGATAAGTCCATCTATCGAGGGTTGAATCCGGCGCAGGAACAACATCTTGGTGGGCAGCTGTGAGAATGATAGATCGTTGGATCTAATTAGCTTATTTGTCTCGCCAACAAATGAAAAGAACATGGAGAACAAGCGGAGAGCCATACTGAGAACCAGAGGTTTTAGCTTGGGCTCCGATCCTCGGAGGGTGTAAACCAGGTTGAATCGGTGCTAATCATCCATACAAGATGAAGGAATATGTTCAGAATAGAGCACGAAAGTAGAGGCCCAGGAGTGCTTGAAATCAGAAGCTCACCGGGTTGGCTAGCGTCGTCTTTTCATAGCTGTAGATGTAGAGGAAGATTGGTGACGAATGAGAAGAGTTAGTTTACAGTTCACGACCAGATCTCGAACGTGTCTCTCATGAACGTGACCAACTCACATCAACGGATAAGTTTCTTCCAGATAGGCATGCAGCTTTTTGAATCCATCGAATCTCACATCATAACCTTCTCCTTCTTCGAACTTTGCGTTAGTCATATCATCGTAGCTCTGGGTTGGAATTCTGATAGCTCCTAGGAAACGCTCAACCTCCTTAGCCTTGAACGTGTCATTCTCAAAGATGAAATCGCTTCGAGCAGTGTCGGAGATGTATGGAACGGCGGGAGCCTGCACACAAGCATTGGATACCGCAGGACCAGAGAGAGCGATCGATGGAGTGTTGTCTGTAAAGTTAGAAAAGGTGTGATGGGCAACAGGGAGCAAAAGGAGAGTTCCAGTGATGAGGAGGGCTCGTCTAAGGGGAGTATAGGTCGTCGGGGTTGGCCGAGAAGACGTAGGCAGAGGAATAGGAGCCGCTGCCTTCTCGGAGATGGGTTCTATAGATGACATTATCGATTGTAAACGGATCTGACAAGACAAAGAAGTAGAAGGTGATGGATAGAAAGAGAAAGGAAAACTGGAGGAAGAAGAAACCGAACGAAAGAAGAAAGACCATTCTTTATTTATACAACGTTCTATCCTGGCTCAACGGTCAAATCCGATCGGCCTTGTCCGTTCTGTTTCCTCAGTTTGTCTCACTCCTCATCCTTGCTTTTCTCCTTATCGGGCCTGCTGAAAAACATTGCCATCAGACAATCCCAAAACTAGCCGGTATAGAGCTCGGTAAGATCATGTCGTCTTGACTCGCTCCTTCTTCCCAGCTCCCACCGCTCCCGTCCCTTTGCTCTTCGGGCCGTGATGAGTGTTGTATTGATGATTGTCTTGATGATGAAGACGATGGAGATAGATCCTGTCCCTGGGAAGTCCTTGATGGATGCTGAGGTGGAGGAGGAAACGAGTTAGTCGAGAACATATTTAGAGGTCGTGAAGGTTCAGGTCGACGTGGATTCAATATGGGAAGGATCAAGCGGTGGCTGTTTCATTTCACCATCGATCATTTTTGTCGCAACGGCCAGGAAGCTTGTCAGTCGATGCACATCTCGGAGCACTCGTAAGTACATATATAGAAAGTGATCACGCACGCATCTTTGCCCTATAAACCCGGCCGAGCCAGCATGAGTTGAAAAGTATCATCTTAGTATTCGTTCAAAACGGGACGATCATCTGAATAGAGAGGAAGTTGTGCATTCAACTTACATTCAGATAGAACCTGAACAATCGTTTTTCCTTCATAAAACCCATACTTGAATATAATGCTAATGCTCCCAGGTTGTCAAATTCGGTTTCCAACGCGATCTGTTAATATCGAGAGCGATATAATCATGCTCGTTTGAACGTCAGACCAACAGGTTCTTTGTGTACGTGATGAAAACAGACGTAAGTTGGAAAGCATACCTCTTCCGAACCATTAGCAGTCATTACCTCTATCGCTATCTCTACTAGCCGACTAGCGATCTTTCGTTTTCGATACTGTTTATCCACACTAAGCATAGCGATGTATCCTCGCTCGCGCTTCATCCGGTGCATCTCTTGTTTGCATACGACGATACCGATAGGGAGAGCGGGGTTCAGAGAAGAATATGCCTGCCGAAGACAAATAGAGTCAGCGATTGAACATAACAAGGGAGCTTTGGAGAACGCCTCGAGTTCTCACGAAGTACGCCAAGTTGGGCCTGTAACAGAATGAAAAGCGATTTATCATTTCGAACGTTCAGCGATTGACCGGCTTCGGTACCAGCATAAGCCCTATGGACATCATCAAGGTCGTTGCTCACCACTGGTGTAGGAAATATCTGAGATCACGATTGAGTTGTGAAACCAAGTTGTGAAAGAGGTCAGTCGTCTGTTTCAAGACGTGATAGACGTATCGTGCGACAATCAGAGGCAAACCTATATGTATAGACCTGTTCAAGTTCAATGCAGAGAAGGGCTAAGTACAATTGAAGGCTCTTGGGCAAAGGCGACAAGCAAAGACGTACTGTGTATGGCTCGCTTAATTCGGTCTCAACTAGCCTCATCACATGCTCAATCTCGTGTTCTCCTCCATATGGTCGATACATGATCTCTTCTGTTCGATCCTCCTCAGTATTCATATGGTTGTTTGATGGTACTTCCAAGGAAGCATTTGAACGAGGCATTAGTTGATGTTCAGACAGATCTAAACTTGAAGACGGACTAGCAGGGGAAGAAAAAGCGTCAAGGTCAGGAGAATACAAGCTAAGAGACGATGGCAATGAAGATTCCATCACGACTGTATGTGGATGGCGATGATGGAAGGATGCAAGAACACAGTCGAGAAGAAACCTCAACTTTCAATCGTCAACCTTCCATCATAACCATCATTCTCCTTCCTCTCGATCATTCCGATACATCGTCGCGTCGTCCGTATCGGGTCTGATCTCTTGTACTATCTTACATGTCTGTTCCTCAGTCAGTTTCCAAGAAGAATCCGGAAGCTGCAGCTCGTGCTCGAGCACATCGTGCTCAGAAAGAGGCAGCCGTTCAGCAGGTCAACAACGCATCCGCTCCTCTGGCTTCTCAACCTCGACCACCTCCTTCTCCCGGTCCTTCTTACTACACTCCTGGCAACGACAGTTATAGAACCGGTAATTCTTTTGTAGGGGGATCGGTTCAACAGTATGAGTATTCCAACCGTTCTTCAAACCCAGCTCATCAATATCAACAACCTCCTCAGCCATATCTCTCTTCCCAAGCACCTCGGCCTCACCCGGGATCAACACTCCAAGAACAGTCGCAGAGAAGCTCATACCATCAGCCTCAGCCTCAGGTTTTCTCCGGGGGTCACACTGGGGGAGCTGAGAGACCAATCTCTATTGTCGGTCCGCCAAAGGCGGCGATGATGCGGCCGCCCACCATCTCTGCCTCATCTTCGTCTAGCTCTCTTCCTCTCTCGGCAGCTTACAATCTTGAACGAGATACAACCAGACCTATAGATCAGCCCTCTTCTGCTCCTGCTCCTGCTCCTGCTCTTGTTTCTTCAAGACTTGGTTCTTCAGGCCATCCTAATTCTCAACCTGTGTACCAATCGCAGCCTCAACCTCAACCTCAACCTCAGCTTCGACCTGTATCACAATCTCAACCGCAGTACCATCAACAGGGGTATGCTTTACAGCCTGTAGAAACAAACAGTTCGAACGCGCACTACTTGGCGTCTGAAGGAACAGGTTCCATTATGGGATCGGCTGGCGGATCAAGCATTAGATCTGGAGCAAGTTCTTCATATATCGGGTCGATCAAGCGACATACGGATCGACTGTTAAGTACGTTCTTTCACAAACCTATCCAGTTGAATGCGATTACGCCAAGATTAATTATGATTCATACTCTTCGATCTATATTGCGCCGTTTAGATCTTTCGAGAAGTAAGTACCATAATCGCCCTGTCATGGAGATCGCTGAGGTTGGTGATTGCCTACAGGGATTCATCATGTTCACGCACTGTTTGTGATCCATAGGCTTGAGAAACATGCTCCTGCGAAGGACTCACGTTGGTAAGTCTCCATTCAACTCCCTAACTGTGTCTCGTTTTGCTTTTGCTGATAGCGACTTGTCTCAGATCAACATTTAGGTCATGTTGTTCATGCTATTGAAATCTTTTCGAGCAATTTGAACGGACACGTGAGTGATTCTTGTTTGAACATTCATATCAGACTTACTGAATGACAAATCTCACTTTCTGCAAACCAGATCGGCCGTCTAGAGGCTAGAGAACTGGACCTCACAGGACAAGAGAGTCGCGCATTGGGTATGTTGTACTGAAAGTTTTGTAATCTAGAAGAAGATACATGTGAGGCTTGCAGCTAAGACTAGGGATCGCTCTTTTGGAACTCAGCGTCTGTTGCGCGAGATTTCGAGAAAGCCGCGGTGAGTGATTGTTTTCCCTTCAGTGTTTTTGAGAAAATGATACGTCTGGGTCCTGAGAAATTCGTGTTGTCTGATTACTTTTAAATAAATTCTCTTGCTGGATGATGTGGCCTGACTCCAAAGATTTGGATGGAGGAGAATCAGCAGTATGTGAACTTAGTAGCACTCAGATCCTTCTCTGTTTGCAAACTACATATTGATTGCTCGATCTGTGTTAGGAACATCACCTATAACTGGCCTCCTGCCAAGACGGCCAAGGTTCTAAAAGAGCTGGATGACGGGCTCACAAAGTGTCAGTCCATTTGATTGACACAAGTCATACGAATATTAGTATATATGAAATGCGGCCTAACCTGAACAATATATACTTATCCTTTTGGATCTTGTAGCCTTCACGGCAAAATTAGGGGTTGCCATCTTTGAGTCTCTCCAAGTAAGTGGCTCTTTGTCGGTCTCGTCATCAAACATGCAATCAAGATGCCGATCTTCTTACTTGATTGCTTCGATGTTTCAGGATACTCGACATATCTCCATGCATATCACCCGTCAGATCGAGGGTTTAGAGGCCGATTTACCAGGAATGATCAAACGTATCGTTGCACAGGCCAATTCGGAGACGATCGAGAAGACAATTCAAAGATTGAGGATAGAGGAGGATGCGCTGAAGCCTTTGCAAGGATCCTATGGAGGCAATGGAAGACCTGGGGGAGGCAGCGAGTTCAGATCAGGCTATGGAGGAGGAGAAGGTTCGTTGATCATTTTCAGCAAAGTTACAGTGTTCATTTATATCGGACTAAACGTTTGGGAAACACCCTTTCTGCAGCTGAGAAAAGTGAGTTAGCTCAGCAACCCGGTCGTTATATACTCTGTTACTCTAGCTAATAACTTTTATATCTTTCTCTTCCAAAGCCATACAGAGTCTGATCGACGCGCTCGAGACCCAACGGCAAGCTCAAATCGAGAAGGAAGAACGACAGGCAGCCAACGACCGAATCAGCTCATCTCATGGCGCTCAACAATCGACAGGATATCCTGGTCAGCTTCAACAGCCTTCTAATCTACCGATAGCAGGACCAACCGGAGGACCGTTTTCCCACCAGCCGCCTCAAGCTGTTCTTCGAGACGACGCTTCTCTTAGATCAACAAGAAGCGACTCGACGACGACGCTAGGTGCATCTGGAGGGTTGAACATTTCGGGGATAGTTCTGCCAGGCTCGATGGGTGAAAAAGCTGTCACCAGTTCAGAGAAGCATGGCGCCTGGGGGGAGGATGCGAAAAACGAGGGAGGAGGAATCTCATTTCACCCTAGTTTGTCTATTTGTCTATCTGCTTCATTCTCGACCACAACTGATCAGGGATGTTCTTTTTTCACCCGAAAAACAACAGTCGACCCCATAAGCAAGATGGAATTGGTTGATCCTGTGCTGGCTAGCGATGGGTATGTGCGGTTGTTCTACTTTGTCCTTAACATGAAGACGTCTAACAAGCTCCATTATCCTCAAAAGCTTCATCCATGATCGGTTCACTTTACTCACACACAAACCAAACCATCCAACCAAGCCAAACGAACCGCTCCGGATACTAGGTGACATTGGTCAACTTCGAACCGCCATCTTCGTTCGGTACCCAGAGCGGAAGGACGAATGTTTTTCTCGCCGAGCTCAATTCACAGAGGAGGCCGTGAGACATTCGTCTGATTTCTTCTTTGCAGAAGTTGGAGATGTCTTGGAAAAATTATCTGCTGTATTGAGTTGGAAGGCTGGCGAAGAGGTTCGTTTAGTTTTTTTATCTGTTTATAAAAAATCTAACACTTGGCAGAGAAATAAACTAAAAACACGACTTAAACGAAGTATAGGACGCAGGCTTGCTGGTGAGACGAGGGATTATCAGATGGCGTATTCGGCATCTGACTGGTGCATTGTCCGACTTCCAGACCGCTCTCCTGCTGTCCCCTACGCTTCCGATCTATCGGCTGCTTGCTCTCGTTCATCTCGAACTCCATGCTTACCCGGATGCGTTAGACGCTGTAGAGCATGCGCTGAGGACTGATGGATCTGACTCCATAGCGCTCGCCGTCAGAGCGGTCATATATGCTGACCAAGGCAAGTTGACTGAAGCCAGACGAGTGCTTGACGTCGCTTCTTCTTCGGCAAACAAAGAGGGCAAAGAATGGTCCCAGGAGTCAAGGACGTCGAAGGCAGTTTATTCACCAAAGCCAAATAGGACGCCGGATACGGCTTTGCCTTTGTTGTGGGATGTATCCCATCTCATGGTGGTCAGCCTGCTTCTCTTTTCTCTTTCCATTTGTTCATAATGATGAAGTACTGTGCTTATTTGTTCCTAATTTGGCTGATAGGGTTTCGCATTCCTAGCACTTGGAGAGTCTGTCAAGTAAGTTCTCTGGCAAAGAGGTCTCAACCTGCGATGGTCGACGTACATGCGTTAATTTGTTCTCTCTCCTGTCATGCAAAGAGCGGCTGCTCACCTAGCAAAAGCAGTGGAAAAGGCACCTGGAGGAGATTGTTTCTCTCGGGCACTATGGGGTGAGACTACGTTCTTTTTCAAATCCTCATTTCTATGAATATAAAAACACTGACAGATGTGAAATTTTCGATGGAACAGGCTACACACTCGTGGAGTCAGTAGAAAATCCATGTTTTTTCCCGCCAACACTCAAATCTTTTCTAAACTCTGTCTTGTCAATATTCACTCGAACCCATCAGAAGTGCAGATGGCGATACGAAAGAAGAAGGTTGGCGAGAATTAGAAGCCAGTTTGAAACTCGCCGGTGATATCGGTTCTCGAGTGTTCATAGGTGAAGAATCCGAAGGACTCGGTCCAACCCACAAACCGCTTCAATGTGTGTTGGCCTATATCTATTTCTTTCTTGTTCTTCCATTCGCTGACCCAGATGATATCGATCTGTCTCAAACTCAAGCTGCGGTGGGAGTTCTCTTGGCCCAAGTGACAGCGATCGATGATAAAGAATCCGCAAAGACGATTTTGATCGAGTCCCTCTCGTTAGCCCATCCAGGAAAACGTCAGACGTCAAACGAACAAGGCTTTCTCGCTCGGATGTATGCCGAGACGGGGGATTTCGAGATGGCGAGAGCCGGGTATGATATGGCGGTTGCGATCGCTTCACAAGCTGGTAGATCAGAGTAAGTCTCATCTTCTTGTTTCCCCACTCCTCTTCTCATTCCTTTTCTGTCCATCTTCTTTCCTTGTTATCGAATAGGAGAACGGAGTGCATCTGTCGAAACTGACGGAGCTGACTGATTATTAAAACAGGGAACGAGCGGCGTTGATGGGCGAGCGAGCGATGTACGGCGTTGCATAAGACCTTCCACCTTCTGCCAATAGATGGGCGATTCTGTTGGTTTGACCTTCAGGAACAGATTGTGAAAGAGAGTGCCTGTGTATGATTTATATAGAATATAGGCTCCTCGAGGCACGGTCAAAGCACAACAAGTAAAGACACTGTCCGTTCAAACAGTGAACATTCTCAATATCGGATGTAGCAGAAACGGTGGTAGGAGTCAAGAACAAAAAGGTAACTAAGGGTATCACGAAGAAGATCTCTCGTCGAGTATCGAGTCAAGATAAAGAAGATATGGATGAGAAGAAAGTGTAAGAGGAGTATGATGATATGCTCTATGAACAAAAAGGGTGACACGATGCAGATGTATGAGACAACATATTTTAAAAACAAGGGAGATGATAGCATGGACAGCTGAATGGACGAGATCAAAAACAGAAGATGATCGGACGGCCATGATTCTTCTAGAAAGGAAGATGCATACGAGGCGGACTGTGCGATGACCAACGACCACGATTGACGACAACATAGATCCGAAAGCGAGTGAGGACAAGAACAAAGATAAGAAAAAGATTTACAGAAGAGACTTGGCAGACAGGAAGGAAGTAAGCGAACAACAAAGGTTAGAAAGAACGAAGCAACCTTCAACGGTTGAAAGGATTTAAGTGGTTAGTAGCCCATGGAGATGCATTTGTCCCAATACTGTGAATATGGAACATGCAATATGAATTCGCCGAGACCGTCAATCTTCATGTGTTAGACGAAAAATCCGACAGATAGACATGATGAAGACCAACCTGGTCAACCATCTTTTGAGCTATCTCTTTCTCGTCTTCAGCCAACTCTTCGACCTGCTCCTTGCGTGCTCTGGCTTGTTTCCGACCCTGTAGACTGCACAACCGTTTGATCAGTCCGCCAAATGACCGCTTGGGCGCAAACAGTCTTTGGTGTATATCTATTGAGAATTACAAAGGAAGTTAGCAAGCGCACTCCAGAGAGAGATGATTCTCATACAGAAGGTAAAGAACCGTTCAGAAGTTAAAGAAGACGTACGAGAGCTGGAACTGTCAGGGCTATAAGAGGGAATCGAAAGTGCGGTAGCGCTGTAAGAAGGAAGGTCGTAAAATTGATCACTCTCCCGGAACGATGGGGAGGACACCCTGGTCTTTACCGAAAGAGACATTGTGTATCAAGCAGCAGATGTATAGCCAGGGGAGGCGCGAGTACCAATAGAGTCTAAAGGGGACAGGATAAGAGGTTACTTGCCGAAAGAAAGGCAGAGAGGGAAAAGGATTTGCAGAAAGAACTGAAGGTGTTCTTGTACCAATCATACATGAGTGAGGTATATCAATTTTTTATTTCCTGTATTTGAATGCTGACGGAAATGTTGAGTGATCGATCCATCCAAAGCTTCGGTACATGTGAAGACGATGTGAAAGCGAGAGAGAAAAAAAGGAAAGAACGAGGAGAAGTAGTGTAGAACTGGTAGTTCTGCCTATAAGAGCTGTGATGATAAGCCCTTTGATCTGGTTAGTTCTTGATACCTCTTCCTACTCTCCTTCCGTTGATTCTTCGTTCCGTTGTGTATACACCGAAGAAATACACGACGCAGCTCCTCGTACAGGACATAGAGAGCACGACAGACACAACAGAGAATTATAGAAAACACGAGTTGAAACTTCGCGGAGTTGAACAGTATCAATTGTGAAGAGAGCAGATACATCAAAGGGGGAGAGCGATCGCATAGAGATCAAAGGAGACGACGTTCGGAAACATTTTCTTTTCTCACTTCTTACGAGGATAAAATCTCCAGGGTGAATAAGCATATGGCTTTTCTAGAATCATGCGCTGTATTCCGAATGTCACGTAAACATAATGATGCCAACGATCGATCAAGGTTGTATGAAAGATTGAAGGAGAAGAATGGAGAGATTGATGTTGTGGGAGAAAGCGAAATCCTGCTCTTCCGACTCTATGCTCAATGTGCTGATATGATCGACTCTCTCTTTCTCCCTCACACACTTGCACACACTCTCTTCTTAGGTCTGTCGGTATCCAGCTTACATGTTTCCTCATCCACTGTGCGCGCTTGACATGCTCCAGTTGCCCGACATTGACGAACAACTTAGACAGTCTGGGGTCCCAATTTCTAGAATGTTCGGGGTTAGCCGATGAAACGTCCGGCCGGGAAAGAAAAGAAATTCGGGTCGTTCATTTTCTTTGTGAGTTTACAGCACTCTTCACAACTCTAGACAATACTTCAGACAATGCCCAACGCAGACAAAGAGCTATCGTCCCCAAAAAAGAGTCCTCTAGCGCTTCCCGCTCCGTCAGATGTACCGGCATATCAGTTAGACGTCAATGGCGGTGGTTCCGTCAAGTTGGATGATCTCGGACCAATGATCGTCAACACCAATGGGGTCAGTCTTCCGTCGGATCTCTAAGTTTCGCTTCGATCTATCGAGGCGTTCCGCAACTGAATACATCTGATACTGACACATGCATATATGTATAATCAAACATGGTGATCAATAGACGCTTTCGAGAATCACCAATTGGAAGGAGCTCTCGGAACCAGAAAGAGAACGAACGATCAGACTGTTGGTCAAGAAGCGAAACGTGTAGGTAATCTGTGCATGTATTGTAAACCCTGGACGTCCTGGCTGACCGCTCCATGACTCTTGGTGAACACGCATTTATCATCCTGCTTCCCAGACTACGTCTTCAAAACCAACCTCAACCTCCAGCTGACTCAACAACTTCATCAAACGACTTGTTGGCCATTGTTGCTGAGCCTCCTGCCGATGATAAAAACAATAAAGATGTATCAAACAATTCATGAACTGTATCACTTCTTGCCTGTCTTTCCCTCTTTCCCCTTTCTTGTTCCAATCTCCTTCCTGTTCTCAATCTCCCTTCTGGTCCCCATTCTTCTCTCTGATCCCATCCTATCGCCACCTTTAAGGATAAAGAGCAATTGTCCCATGTCGTTGAGCATACGGCCAGAATCAATGAGACAGAATGTAACCATATATGCGCGTAATCATCGTAACCAAAGATTCCCTCAAGCACACACTATCCTTATCCCTTCAATCCTCCAACCCGACGGCCATCTCGTTTCTCGTTCTCCTTCTTTGACCATCATCACCAATTCTTTTGCTATCCGCTTAGCTTCAAGTCCTTCAATCCACCGTTTTAGATCGTTCCTCCTTCTTTTGTGCACTTTCGCTCCTGTTTTCTCACCCTTCCCTCATGTCGTCCTCCCAGGCTCCAGCGAGGGAGCAGAAACCGGTGAGGATCGGTCAGTATCACATGCTTCAGACGCTTGGCACTGGGAGTTTTGGTAAAGTCAAACGTACGTGTCTTCTCTTTTCCTTTTTATTCCTCCTTTCAAGGCAGTTGAATCAGGCGAGTTCATACTCGTGGGGTAAGGGTTGTCGCGTCAACTGTTCCGATTTTCAGTCGGAACTTGCCCGTCTCTCATCGTGTGGGGTCATCTTTTCTCCTGAGTCGGACCAGAGGTCTTCGGTCGGATCGATTAGAAAGATCATTGTCATTGCCTTCCGAGCTGGTCGTCCGATGAAGATCATCTGAAAGAGTCGTCTCCTCAAGGAAGATCTGGTTTTGAAACTTACGGGACGCTATTATCAGACGGCAACGAACCCGACTGGTCTATACTTCAGCTCTAGAGAATCGCTATCTGTCGATCCCCGACTTTTTGAATACCCTTTACTCTCACCTTCATTATCTCTTTTGTCGGTTGATCCCCACACACAACCACACACAACCACACACAACCACACACACACACACACACACACACACACACACACACACACACACACCCCTTCGATATTCTTTCTTTTCACCTTCCTACTACATCTTTTCTCCTCTTTTCTTTTTCTTTCTATATGGACCGACTCTATAAGCTATAAGAGTACCCTCAACTGACGGTTCTTTCGGCTTTCTCTACCTGCTTACTCATGTCAACACCCTTCTCGATGACACTGCTCTCTGCACCATTCTTTTCATAGTCGCTGTTCATACGGTCACCGGCCATAAGGTCGCCATGAAGATCATCAATCGGAAGAAGATCATTAATATGGAAATGACGCCCCGCGTTCGGAGAGAAATCCAGTACTTGAAGCTGCTCAGACATCCTCATATCATCAAGCTGTACGCGTGTCTCTTCTTCCTGCTCTTTCTGGTTCTTTTTGGCTTTACATATATATGTATATGTCAATGTATATACATATATATATATGTCCAATTGAGACGTCAGCATTTGGTCAATCGTTAATGTGTGCTCATTCTCGTATCGATTTTTGTTTCTCCCTCACCAACACCCTACCAGGTACGAAGTGATTACTACACCAACGGACATCATTATGGTGATCGAATATGCAGGAAACGAACTTTTCAACTATATCGTCGACGTTAGTGATACCCCACTTCAAGTCTTGATACTCACGTTGAGGAAGGCTGAATTTTCATTCTGTGTTTTCCTCTGAAATTATAGAAGGGCAAGGTTTGTGATATGTTCAACCGTTTAAGCACAGAACAACCTAGAAACTGATCCTGCTTTGAGAGGTTCTTTAATAATTTACAGATGCCAGAGGACGAAGCTCGTCGATTCTTCCAGCAAATCATCTGCGCGATCGAATACTGCCATCGACATAAGATCGTTCATCGGGATCTTAAGCCAGAAAAGTATGTAGCTACTTGTTGTTTTCACTCCTGCGCGAGGTCTCAGACGAGCAACTAATTATATATTTCATCTAGTCTGTTATTGGATGACTCGTTGAATGTCAAGATTGGAGATTTTGGTCTGTCAAATATCATGCAGGATGGAGATTTCCTCAAAACGAGTTGTGGAAGTCCTAACTATGCCGCACCCGAGGTGATATCTGGAAAGTACGTACCCTGTGGTTTTTTCTTTTGTAAAAAAAGGGCCATCTTTGTTCATTGTAATTTTATGAATATCTCATTCAAATTTTCAGATTATATGCCGGACCGGAAATTGATATCTGGAGTTGTGGTGTAATCCTCTACGTCATGCTTTGTGGAAGGTTACCATTTGATGACGAGTATATCCCCACTTTGTTCAAAAAGATCAATGGTCTGTCTTTCTTCCTCTCTTCCCTATTTCTCTCATCTCTTTCACTCTACCGTTTGCTAATCCTTCCATATTCCAAACACCACGGACGCCATTTAGGTGGAATCTTCCACCTTCCCTCCTACCTGTCGGTCGAGGCAAAACATTTACTGTCGCAGATGCTCATTGTAGACCCAATGAAACGGATAACAATTAGCGAAATTCGTCAACTCCCATGGTTCCAGATCAACCTTCCACGATACCTCCAATACCTCCCTCCGACGCCCTCTCATGAACTCTCGCAGGACGAAGCGAACCGACCATTGATAGGCGCGCTTACCTCGCTCATCAGGGAAGATCCAGTCAGAAGTAGACGGGGTTCAGAATCGAGTGAAATCCCCTGTTTGATCGACCCAGCACAGGAGGCGGATAAACGGGGATTGGTTTATACATATGATTTAGGAATTATCGATCCGAAAACTGTCGAGGCTCTCAAGGAGAAGATGACGGGCTGGGAGATGGAGGATCTTTGGGAAGCTTTGAAAAGACCGGGGGACAACCAGATCAAGATTGCCTTTCAACTAGTCAGAGATCATCAGCGTTTACTCAAAGGAGGTTAGTTCATACACTTCGTTCCTTGTTTCTTGTCACTTTCCACTTGAACTCACTCTCTGAAACCCGCATCGATCTGTCTTGGCTGTGCGTGTGTACATATAGCCGGCCAGCTGGATGAGGAAGATAGCGCTATGGAAGGGTTTTTACCGGTCTCGCCTCCAGCCTGGGATCCAGATGGCGCGGTCGAGGGAGCTATGGATGATGACGACTTTGACGAGGATGATGAGGATGAGGATGAGATCCCTGTAGAGTCTGGGTTTGCCCTGTTGGACTCTAGTCTACCTGGTTATAACGAAGGTTTGTCTTTTTGTCTTTTATTGCCCAAAGCTTATCGAATTTCATGTCAATATCTTTTCTGAACATGTCTTTCTCCTTCTAATTTCAATTTGATTTGAAATTACGAGCAGGGGATGATCCATCAATCAACTTATCATCCTACGCCGCCGCCCAAACTGCTGCTCGCACCGTAGTCTCTCCACCTACTCCAGCCAAAAGAAGTCATAAACCCCGTTGGCATTTCGGGATTCGTTCTCGATCGCCACCAATGGAGGTCATGCTCGAGATCTACCGGACACTCAAGTCATTAGGCATGGAGTGGCGAAAGAAACCACCGGCACCGGATAGCTTGAGTCCGAACAACGGAGAATCACCAGCTGGAGTCGGTGCACATGGAAGAGCAAAGAAGGATTATGCGGCAGAGGAGAAATATCTACAGGGTCTGTTCTTCGTTGAGACCCGATGTAGAGTCAGAGATGTCGTGGTGCGTACTTCTTTGTGTGTTCAACCATTTCCCTTTTGGTCTTAGCTGACGCAAGAACCCTCGCGAATTTGAATCTGTTCACGGAAAAAATAGGTTCGGATGGATCTACAGTTGTACAAAGTCGACTCTCAAAATTACCTCGTTGACTTCCGAAATGTTGGATACTACCGAACTCCGGCTGATCAGCCTGGTTTCTCTCAAATGCCCCCTTCTGATTCTACGTCCTCCCGTCGCTCGTCCGCCGAGGACGGATCGGATCCGTATACTCACGGGTATCCATATCAGACCACAGCCAGCACATCACCCACAAGCTCTCCTCCCACACGGACGAATCAACTACCGAGTCTTTCGGCCTCGACCAGGAATTCACTCGATCAGACAAACCATCCGGTAGGAAGTGAGGAGGCTTTGGCGGCGGCTGCTACCTCGCGAAGGGCTTGCGATAGAGCTCAATCGCAGGCGGCACAACAAGGTGGTATCCAGGAGGTCACCAGTCCATTCTTGTTTTTGGATTGTGCTTGTAGGTTGATCGTCGAGCTTGCCGGTGGTTGATGGAAGGGTTTCGTTCTTGGGCATATGTTTAATTCTTTCTTCGTCTGTTTCCACACGTCTGAATTGTATACTCTTGTTTTTCTTTCACTTTTCTTCTTTTCTCTTTCTTTGTTCCTCTTTTCTTATGTCGGTCGTCGTACCTGTTATTACCTATAGAGCTAGATGGGTTCCCAATTCTGTTTTTCTTTGCCTTTTTTTGTTTATTGTTTTGTATCCAACTCGACGTTCTCCCGTACATAAGCTCTATGTCTTGCACAGTTTCCTCTTTTTCCCTTGGTTTCTTCTCTCTTTGAGAATTTCGTGCTGTGGGTCTGGGTGTGAGTCCGGCGGGGGGAGGGGTGGTGGTGGTGATGGTAAAATGATCGACCAGTTTGCATCTCTCCCTTTTTTTTTCTTCTCTTTTTATCTCTTTCTTATGCGACGTATAGGCCGACCTGGTCAATCTCACTATTTTATACATGCCCCATTCCTTGCGTTGGCCTGGTTCAATCGTATGATTTTTTTTCTTTTTGGTGGATGTGCACCAGGTAATAGGTAGAGGAAGATAATCAGGAAGCCGACGCAATATATCTACAACAGAACATGATCGATACTCGACAAGCACCAACAGATGAAAAAGACTAGAGAATCGAAAGAGAGAGATATAGGAACAGGGTTGTAGGTGATCGAGGCTCAAAGTTTTGCCTCTCGATTCCTGGCGTTCATCCATTTCCGACCAACCCTCCAACAGGCTAGCCAGAGTCCCAAAGGAGGAAAGATCCAACACAATCTCCAACTAGGAAACTTGCCCGATTTTTCTAGCAACGTTACGACGAGCGCATCGACTGATGTGGATAGAGATGAGGGTGTGGTTGAATTGTCGAGGATGTGGTCTGCTTTGGAGATCTTCTCCTTTAAGGGCAGCTTTTGATAAAGGGTTGTACAATCGAAGAATGATGAGGACGAGGACGAAAGGAACGATAGGCAAGACAAGAAGGGAAGCTCTCACTTGGGATTGGATTCTGTCTTTAGCTTGTTCTAACGTGAGCGGTTTGTTAGGAGGGATAGGTTCTCTCTTCATCAACCTCTCCAACTGAACATCCTCATCTACATATACCACCACCACCTCACCTACGAACCGGTCCAGCTTTGCTTCGATTAGTAACGGGACATCCAACACGACCATCCGTTTCCCCTTCAACCAGTATTTGATCAGCTGACGAAGCATCTCCCGACGGACAGCCGGATGGGTCACCGAGTTGAGAAACGCCCGGTCGGTTGGCGATTTGAAGATGAGGGATCCCAGGGCCGTTCGGTCTATCCGGTCGGAAGAAGGAAGAAGAATAGACGATCCGAAATGAGCGACCACAGCTTTGTGACAGGATGTTCCCCTTATGTGTGGTGGCAACAATTTTGTTAGAAGAAACATAGAAAGTACAAGACATGCTGAGCATTGCGCGACAAACGAGGAGAAGATGAAGAGAGAACTAACGGTTCGAGGACCTCTCGAGCGATCACATCGGCATCGATTATAGGAATATGATGTTTGGTCTTCAACAACCCAGAAACGGTTGATTTCCCAGAGGCTATCCCTCCTGTGAGGCCGACGACTGAGCTAAGTAGTGTACAGTGAGAAGAATGTGAGAGACGGGCACTGCATAGTGACGACCAAAAACGATGTTCTTACCGAGCATGATTTGGCTGATGGTTATGAGAAAGAATAAGAAAAAAAGAAATTAATTTTAATTCTTTTCTTTTTCTTTCACCTTCAAACGACGACGACGACAACGGCGACCACAACCAAGACAACAACGCACAACAGACATACATAATCATATACGATCGTGTGTTCATATGGTTAGTTCTTGTTCCTTCTCCGACCAAGCTGATTGAGACAAGAGATAGATGACTGTTCGACCAAATATCAACGTCTTTCTCAGTCGTCTAGTTTACTATCGACCATCAAACACAAAGCGACTCTCCGCCAGATTGAAAGCTTGAAGGACAAGCTCCGTCGGAGGTTCGCGTTCATCTACCATGGTATGGACCTACATATATGTTGATTCTAATTATCATTTATGTTTGTTCTTTCGCCCTTGGTGGCCATTTGTACGCCAAACAGACAGATCTCGGGGTCCTATACTGTCTCTGTCGAGACGGCACAACTGTTGAAGCTGGTCGTGTCGAACGCAAGGTTCAACTCTATTGAAGACCTCATCAGTGCTATCAAAGAGATTGGCAAAGAGCTTTCGTCTGCTCAACCTAAGGGTTCGTCAATCTTGTCTCTCGATTTGAATAGGCCATGTTGCAGTACATAATGAATCACTCCCCTTGTGCTGATCCTGTCCTACGCGTTTCTGGCCCTCGAACGGTTCTTAGAATTGGCTTCTGGAAACATCGTTCGAAAGATCCTTAAACTCATCAGAGAAGAATACCGAGCCTTTCTTCTCTCCACTCGAGCACCCCCTTCGACACCTTCGATCAGTCTCGCAAACTTGACTCTATCTCAACTAACTCTACAGACTCCCGCGTCTTCCTCCCTCTCTACCTCCCTCTCTCTTTCCACTTTTCTTCAGCAAGGCGGCGCGACCCGATCGATTGCCGCCGCACGAGTCCCCTCCGGTATTTCTGCCTTTGACTCTGTTTCAGGTCAACTCTACACCGCGGGTGGATTGATGACTGGGGGAGGCGCCCCAGGTGGCTTGGCGACAGGTACACCCATCACGTTGGAACCTCCGGAGTGGGATTGGGAGGATGCTACCGGCGGAAATGGATTCGGGTCAGGGAAGAAGGCCGGAAGTATCAAGCCCCTCCTAATCCAAGCCATCCAGGAGGTCCTTGATGAGTTGGAAACCGTAGTCGAGAATGTCGCAAAGGGAGCAGGAGCTCATATTCACTCGACGTAAGTTTTCTTTTCCTTGCCCTCTTCTCGTCATCAAGGATGATTTAACTCAATTGTTCTGATTCATTTTCACCTTCCAAGTGAAATCATCATCACATTAAGCCATTCTCGCACAGTCGAAGCCTTCCTCAAACACGCCGCAAAAGACAAGAAGTTCACCGTGATTATCGCCGAGACAGCGCCGTCTCTATCTGGACATATCCTAGCCGCCAGACTAGCCGCTCATAGCCCACCAATCCCTACTCTCCTCATTCCGGATTCAAACATCTTTGCGTTCATCCCTCGATGTACGAAACTCCTCCTTCCATGTTCCATCGTACTCTCTACCGGTGGAATTTTTGGACCGTCAGGTTCAATCTTGGCAGCAAAGGCAGCCAAGGCACACAGTGTTCAAGTCGTCGTCTGTACCGGCCAGTACAAGCTGACACCCAGTTGGAATTTGTACCAAGAGTTTGGGGCTGGTGATTTTGGAGATCCTGGAGAGGTCCTAGAGTTCGGAGAGCTGGGCAAAGGCGGTGATATGGTTGAGGTTTTGAACCCGAGGTTTGATTATGTCGGCCCAGAGTTGATCGATGTGTTCTTGACCGACCAGTCAGTAGAAATCCTCTTCTGACTATTTCTCCTCGGATTCATTCCTATCTTTACTGATTCGATTGACCTTGTTGCTCATTCAAAAACTTTAGCGGAGATCATGCTCCATCGTATATCTATCGGTGAGACTCCCTTCCTTATATACTTTGTCATGATTCTTCGTATTGGTACTGATTTTGGATGAATAAACTTCTTCGGTTGTGCATGCGCATATGTGTGTGTGTGTGTGCGTGCGTGTTGATAGACTCATCAAGGAAACATACGATGACGAGGACGAGCAGGATTTCTGATAGCTCACAGCCTAGATATAAAATGGAAATGGTAACCGCAGAAGTGCTGAAAGCCTGGCTAGCGTTTTCATTCTGCCCTTGATAGTCTATTCTAAGTCGAAGAAAAACTAATCCATCAATGTGACATCTGGGAATCTAAAGATTTATAGTGGATAATATTATTTATATCAACGCTTCTTCCCGCCGTTAGAGGATAAGATGGAGAAAAACGCTTCTTGAGGAAGCTCAATATTTCCCTGCAAGATCGGAAAAAAGAAAAAGAAAGAATGAGTATTGCCCTCATCACGAACTGATCGTTTATTAAGTGGAAAATCAGACGAACGGCGTATTTCTTCAAACGCTTCTTTCCTTCTTTTTGTTTGTTCAAATGTTTCAACTGTAAACACGTCAAATAACCGCAGATAACTCCTCGTCATTCAATACTCGTACGCATGATGTGAAGGAGTCGATGATAAAGGAACGACGACAAAAACACAAACTTTTCGTTCAAAATGACCTCCATAAAGACCAGCGGTGACATCCTTTCTCATAGCCGTTACTCTGCACGTCAAATGTATAACAAACCAATATGATCAATTGAAAAACTCTTAACTTAACCCGAATGAAAATTCATAAAGACGATGAAAGACGAAATCATACTTTTCAGAAGAAATAATCTTTGTCCCGATCACTGATTGAATAGACATATCGTACTGTTGTCGAGGTAACACGCTGTTCATATCAGAGATGAAGAGAAGAATGAGTTTTTCCGTTCTTGTGTACACTCGAAATGAAGAAAGTATGAGGAGAACACGACAGGAGCGTACGTTCGTAGTTTAGACGTCCATTCACGTCCAATCGAAATTGCTGACCCTCGATGAATGATCACTTTTCACACAGATGAACAAACAAACTATCAGCATTTGTACCAGCACAAGAGGCAGCATGCGATTGTGAAGATGAAAGAATCAAAGAAGGCTTACTGGATAAAGCATCGATAGGTTTTCCGTTGATGTGCAAATTCATCTTGCAAACATCGCTCGGCTCCCAGCCTGCGTCTTCGTAATCCAGACTCGCAAATCCAGAGCTCAGTCTATATCATTCCCCAAATTGAAAACATACTTAGTCAACATCAACCAAGATTCAAGCACAAGCTATGCTCAGTAACAAAAGAGAGAGAGAAGTACGCACGACTTCAGTTCATCAAAGAAGCCCTGAACCATCTCTGCCATCGGAATTTTATACTTCAAAATCGCCCTTGACCCAGAAACCGATTTTCCAGGAGCAGGTGCACTAGCTGCAGCTTGAGCTTGTAATACTTGCTCATTGGTTAGAGTGGATGAAGACGACGACGAAGAAGAGATTGATGGGGCGTCTAAGTATGAGTACTGAGTCTGGACTCCTCGATGTGAAACGCAAAGTTCCATCTAAAATCAAGTAATTATTACATTTTGAGTTTATGGTCTTTTTTTGATAAATATATGTCTGCTTGTCTTACCATGGGTCCAATGTAGTCTGAATTATAGAGAACAGCGGATGTCTAGTCAGCTTAAGATATCAACATATACTAGTGATGATAAGTCTGACCTTCGGGGACCAAGATAGTCGCATTGATCATAGGTTCAGCAACTTCCTGAATCTTCGATGAGTGATTCACCACATCTGGAAAGTCGTTGGGATTACTGATAATCACAGTCTTTCCATCAACGTAGGTGACTACATCAAAGAAAATTGAAGCATAAGAACAAGAATTATTACAAATCGATTGAGTTCTCGTAAAAGTGACGAAATTGAACGCACTCTTGTACGGCACGGAAGGCGCGGTGATGATAACATCCGAATTATATTCATCCTCCAACCTTTGTCTGTTTCGGTCAAGAACTTAGTCTTTGTCAGTTCCCTTCAATCGTTCATCACAAACAGCGATCAACCTCATCAGCCAGGACAAATTGAAGAAACCAACCTAAAGACATCCATATGTAACGTTCCTAGGCATCCTAATCTAAGTCCAACACCCAGCGCCTGAGAACTTTCTCTTTCGATAGTGACAGATCGATCACTTAGCATCAACTTTTCGCGAGAAGACAATATGATGGATTAGAACTCGAAACTGGTTGAGAAGCACGAGACCATATAAGGATGAGGTTGAATACAAACTCTATGAACAGATTCTTCAAGCTTGTAGAAATCGTTTGAGTCTATCGGATAGATTCCTGCAAACACCTGTTGAATCATCAATTGTTTGTTATGAATCTCAACAGTAAACACAGATTTAAGATTAAAGGAAAGAACGACAAGAGTTGTCGTACGAACCATCGCTTTTGTAGGTTTGAAACCGGGTAAGGCCTCGACACTCTCACCAGCGATGTGGAAAGTATCTCCTACAGTTGCCTCCGATGCAGCCTTCATATTGCAAACTGAGCAAGTGGGGTGTCGTGCAAAAACGCGAGTGAAGTATATATAAGCAAATACAAGATAGCTGATCAACGAGAGAAGCATAGGACCAACTTACCTATATAACCAACTTGACCTGCCGTTAAAAAATTGGTTCGTTCCTCCTCAGGATGCAAGATACCGATATCTAGCACCTCGTACTTCTTCCCAGAATGTGCGCTTTCGATTTTGTCTCCTATATGATGAGACCCACAAAATAATTTTATAAAAGAACCATTAATGACTCGTCTCGTGAGCACCTATTACCTCACTGGAAAAGAGAGGCCGAAAAAACTTTCAGTACCTTTTTTGATAGTTCCTTCTTTGACGGCCACCAAACTGACAACTCCTCTAAACCTATCGTATTCTGAATCGATCACTAAACCTCTGAACTTTGACTCTTCGACTTTTCCCACAGGTGGTGGAATCCGTTCTATGATAGCCGTCAAGACGTCTTGAACGCCTTTTCCCGTTTTGGCAGAGATAGGAAGGACGGAACTTGGTTCAAGACCGAAGAGAGAGTGAATTTGGTTGATTGTTTCAGTGGGAGATGCATGGGCTAGATCAACCTAGATGGCGCAGAGAAAGGGTACTAAAAGTCAACAGAGCGTAGTCAAAATCTAAACATGAGATGTCATACCTTATTTATAACAGGAATCATTTCTAGGTCATTGTCAAACGCAATACCATGAACAGATATTGTTCTGTAAAGCCAAGCAGGGACGATGAGCCTTGGTCCACTGTACTAAGATTCACTATATGATATCTTCATCACTCTCAACATAACCGTCAAACTCACTGGGCTTGTACTCCCTCTAAAGAAACAATCCGTGTCATAGATCATTGAATGAACAAACTTTGTCAGTCTGCAGTGAAATTGTTGATGAGGAAGTCACAGTCGAGAGTCGGAGCCTTTAATAACTGACGGGTGCAATCAACCAGCAAAAGCGCGCCTTCACAAGCAGCCAATGATCGCGACACTTCATAAGAAAAATCGACATGGCCTCTATCAAGTATAGACGAGAGTATCACATGTCAACATTCTAAACAATAAGAAAAACACAAAGTCTAGCAAGATATGTTGCACATACGGCGTGTCAATCAAGTTGAGAAGGTATTTTTTCCCTTTATATTCATGGATCATAGACACCGTTTGAGCTAGATTTGGCATAGAGATGAACAGTCATATGAAAATCTGAGTGATGTTTCTCGAAGTGTGATACGAAGAGAGCAAAAGGAAAGAAGATATAAATCACCTTTTACGGTGATTCCTCTTTCCCTTTCCACCTTGAGCTATTGAGGACGATGACAAGTTCATCCGAGGAAAAGAGCGCACGAAACTTTGTCAGTTTCAAGACTTTCGAACCCATTTCACTGACGAGATACCTGTAGACTAACCTTGTCGAGAACTGGATAAGAATACATCATCATTGAAATCATGCCTTGAGATATTAGTTATGCGCGCTTTTCTCAAACCGCATTCCACCTTCTGTTCTCGAATCAAAATAATCCAAGCCGACCTTGTTGGTTTCCCCCTGGCTCGCCGACTTTGATCGTCCCTGTCAGCTCAAGCAGCCGGTCCGAGAGGGTGCTTTTGCCGTGATCCTATTGTGAGTTTATTTCAAAAGTCAGTTTACGGACCAAGATAGCTCATTCAATTGAAAACCAATTGTGCGAACCACAAGGAAGAGTGAAAGAAACGAAGACGAACGATATGAGCGATAACTGAGAAGTTTCGAATCATCTCTGGAGGAAAGCCTGCCATGTCAATTGCAACCGAAGTCTTTGGAGGATATGACCTGGTCGATGAGCTAGTAAGAGACCTCTTTCCGCTTAAGTAGATGGAGCATGTCGATGAGCCTACTAGAAGTCTTCTCGATGAATAGATGGTTGATGGCGATTGAGCCAAGAACGGCCGTGCTAGAAGAGAGGTATGGAAGGAAGATGATTGTGTTCTAATACCAAGGGATTTTGTGACGCGTATCGATTGAACGGATATAGGAAACCCCTTCGACCGAAGCATGTTTGGGATCATAGCCTGAGAGGAAGCCATCCGAGTATGGATGATCGAGGTCAAAGAATGACATTCATAGGGAGAGAATGTTGGTGGTTTCCGTTAGGGTTAGTCACCTCTTCAAATCTTGAGACGCATTGATAAAGCTCAGTCGTTCATCATAAACGCATACCCTGACCTGGAAACCATCAATCATGGCAAGCACATCAGCTATTCAAAACACGTACTGTCGATATTGCGGAAAGGGGAGTCGAGAAGAAGGCCGAAACTTCCAAAAGTAGGTCGCACGGTTCATGGTGTATGGTATCAAACGCGTAATATGAGCTCATCATCCACGCTTTGGACGGTTGGATTGTCTTGTTTCCTAATTAGGTGTGGAGTCTGTTATGTGCCAGTATACTGTGGAAAGGTAGGCAGACTACTCTTTGTCTCTCTCGAACGAGGTTTGGTTGATTGCAAAATTTTGACTGATTGTACTTTCGCGTCATTTTGCTAGAAATGCCAAGTTGACCACTGGAAGAATGGTGAGGCTTGAGCACCAAGCCTATTCTTTTTTCACATTACTCTCAGTCAGCGCTCACTCTTGTTCTCCCTATCTCGATAATCTCCTACTCCAGGACACAAAGCCGAATGTGAGAAAGCCAAGAAGATGAGGGAATCCGAGAGCTTAGGGAGCAACCAAGCCTCGGATGAAGTTCCGCTGGAAGGTTTGTCTCTGTTTCTCCATGCATTCTGAAACTATAAGCGTCAACAGGATTTGTATATTTCTTGACTGAGTTTTCCTCTGCGGATAAACCTGCACATTAGGTCTTCACGATTGGGAAGACGAGAATTCTAACAAGCTCTGGATTGCTGGACTCCATGCACTTGGGTTGTACGACAAGTCTAACTGGAGTCGAATGGTATGAAGCGCCTCGTACTCTTTCGCTATGAAGTCGTCCACGCTCATATTCTGATAACGAACTCGATTCTTATCGTCATGCGTGGGTATATCAGGATAACGAGGCGATCCTCGTTTCAGTCAGCTACGATGCTTCTCGTCCTAAGAAGTTCCAATACGAGTCCCTCATCACCGTCGCACCAGATAAGGTCTGTTTTATCTCGCTCTGCGTCGTGATCACCAACTCTATTGTTTTGTTCTTTCCAATCTGAAACAGCTCTCTGTCTTGTCCTCTCAAACCGTCTACTAGATGCAAGCCTTGATGCCTGTAGAGGCTGATCTCGATTTCTACAAGCAAAGGGATGATGCTAAGAAACAGTTGGCAAAGACACAGGGCGCAGGTGACGGAGCTGCCATCATGGTTGTCGTCTGCGGGTAGGTCCACCTCACTTGTCTTCTGCCTTATCTAGCTCTGCTTGTCTCTCTGTTCGTCTCCTCTCGACTATTTGCTAACATCTGCTTATTTTCGTTTGTACTTCACAGATCACACGCGTTGATCGCCGCGAGGATCTATTCTCAAGACGTAATCAATTCTAAAAAGGACCCGAACTGGGAACGAAACTTGAAACGATTGTTCGATCGAGATTAGAATGGGGATAGAAGTTTAAACCGAATACCTAAACAAATGATCACCAGTGTCGGAAATAAAAAAAGAGAGACAGCAATCATCGGATATGTCATCGTGGTATCATTAGAGGAAAAGGAAAAGAGGGGGGGGGGGGGGAAAGAAGAACAGACAAAAGTTGTTCAATAGGTATTTAGTGAGGAAGGGGGGTTAACACAAGATGTGACCTGGGATATAAGAGACACATCTCTATCCACATCGAACACAGGGAGTGAGACGAAAACAAAGAAGAAGAAAACAAAAACAAAGAAGAACTGATGAACGGAAATCAGAATTACCATCCAAGGATTCTATCAGAGTCTTTTCAACCCTCTTTTCGCGCCGGCCTTGGTCCCACCGGCCTTTCCCGCTCCACTACCAACAATCTTCACACCTGATCCTGCCAGCTGTGTTGACTCGGGTGCAACGACAGGAACGGTCGATCGTTCGACATTGACTGCTATCCCAGATTGAACCGGAAGGAGAGGGGTACCTAAAGGAGCTTGCGAGCTCTGCGAGGTGATCGTTGTCGATTTTGTTGGTTGCGCAAATTCTGTAGGTGGGTTCTGGAATTATATATACAGTCGAAAATGTTGAGTAAAGTGAAGTTAAAGAGGAAATATTGAGAATGTGGAGACACACTTTAGGTGTCGCATGGATGGAGGTGAACAACCGAGCATGCTTGCAGCTTCGAAATTGAAATACAAGATAGGTAAGTAAACATCACCAGTGCACCCTTCGAGAACGGAGATATACTTACTAGTCTTCGTATGCCTCGAGAAGGAGTTTGCCTGCTTCTTCATCAAGCGCGGATTCTGGATTAGGATAGATGAGAAGACATCGTATGACCTTAAGGATCAAGATGGAAAGCGATGCTTGTTTGTAAGTTATTCTCTGACCGACGTGGTGATAGTACAAGCATCACCCGTTGATAGGGTACATACACTTAGAATATGACTTTATAGGTAGAGTGACAGGATTTAAGGAGAAGAGATCAACGTTTTCGTTAGTATATGCAAGTATACAAGTAGGCCAAGACTATCCTATACGAACCTGATTCCAAACTCCGGCTTCCATCCTCTCTTCAGAGTGTCTACACAGATTTCACCCTGTTTCGATACGTTCGGATGGAATATTCTGGTGACAAAGGTACCTATCAGGAGTAACCAACATCAAACTCAGTTTAGATCCGTTTTTCTATGCCATAACTGGTACATATTCTGAATGAGGTCACAAAGTCTCACATTTAGGAGGCTGACTAGGATATGTCGATCCGAATTCGAATTTGACTCGAAAGTAACCTCCTGTGTACGGGGTTCCGTCTTTGTATTGAACGAAACGCTTAAGGTCAGAACAAACGGATTAAGTTAAATCATCAAGCAAAGAGACACACTCACCAGGCCCTTGAACCCAAGCGGTGAACATGGTGATATCCTCTTCATCAACCACAACCCTGACTCCCTCCGGAGGTTCTTTTCTGAGTTGACCGAGCTCCTTAGCTATACGGCGAACGGAGGATGCTGGAATGGAGTCTGTCTGTAAAGTTTAACACCAGTCACATCGTAAAAGACACATCAGAACCTTGAATGCAGGAGGTAGAGAGCTATCTGGATACAGAGTACAACACACTGACCATTTTGTAAGGTATGTTTAGCAGAACGTAGAAGAATTGGGAGAAGCGCCTAGACATGAATGGAATGTTGAGCGAACAAACCGAGATATTTGATTGATATCAAATAAACGCGTCGTCCGAGACAACATAATATATTATCTCGCGTCTAGGGTCGAGATTGTGATTCCTCGTACGCGCGTTATCTTATCATCGATGGGAAGAAGGTAGGCTCAACATCTTGACCAAGACTTCACGGGTATAGTGAGCGAGGTATTGAGGTCGATAGCCTCATGATACTCTGCTATGAATTGTCTTTCTCGTCTTTGAGAGGAAAATCAGACAAAGATTCATGTTCTCCGTCGCCGAAAGAAAGTATTCATTTCGACCAGGTTATCCCTTTCCCTAATCCCGGCCTCCACCGGCCTCCACTTTCCTCCACTTTCTCCACTATGTTTCAACCAAATCGTCCTAGATGCACCTTTAGGTATCTGGAAGATCGTCGGGTTGATATTAGAGGTAGACAAATCAATCGCGGCGTCGGACATCGGGCATCGGGCATCGGTGACGTTTATCCATGGTCAATCCTTGGGGAAGTGTCGAGCCTAACCCAGAGATGCTTTGAACAACATAAAAGAAAGCACTCTGCCACCATCTCATTGTTCATATCGTTTGCTTATACTTCTTATAACTCATACACTTATTCAAAAACCCAAATCCAAACTTAAACCTCAACAAACTAAACTAGATCACTCAGTTCACCAAACTACCAATATACAATCATGAAGGTCTTCATTACTGGCGCATCCGGCCGGATGGGTACTCACATCATCCCTCATCTCATTACTCGTGGACACACCGTCACCGGCCTCGTTCGGTCCCCAGAGTCTGCCAAAAAGATCGAGGCACTTGGAGCAACTGCTGTAATGGGAACTCTGTCCGACAAGGATCTTCTTGTAAAGGAGGCCAAGAATTCCGATGGAGTCATCCACTGCGCGATGAACCACAAGACGAACGACATGATGGCATCTTATCAAGAGGAAAAAGAGATCTTGGATCTCTTCGCCGATTCACTCGAAGGGACAAACAAGCCGATAATTATGAGCTCTGCAACTGGATTCTTGGATCTTGGATCGGACGAGACCTCAGTAGCCAGCAATGAACTTACTCCTAGAGCGGCGACCGAGACCAGTTTTTTGGGATACAAAACACGCGGCATCAGGCCAATCGCCGTTCGACTCGCGATAAACACCCACAGTCCAGACGAAATCCATCTGTTTGAGGCCATGCTCATTGGTACCGGCAGAAAGACCGGATCAATCCCCTATATTCGAGATATCAGATGGTCAACTTGTAACGCGGAAGACGCCGGTCTTCTTTACGTCCTTGCGTTGGAAAAGGCCGAGCCAGGCACTGCTGTCCATGCTCTTCAAGACACCGTCGAGGTCAAGGTTATCGCCGAGGCGTTAGCAAAGAGATTAGGCCTCAAGACAAAGGAGGTCACCAAAGATCAGGTTAATGAGATGAATCTTGGATGGTTGGGCAGTCTTCTACAGATGGATCAAGATGTCAGCACCATTTGGACAAGAAAGACTTTCGGATGGGAACCAAAGGGTCAGCGTTTGCTTGACGAGTTGGACTCAAGCGATGACGCTTATTTCGGAATAGCTTAAGATGTTTATCAGTCGTGCTGTTGACTTGCTGTATGAATTATCTATCTACAAGATACGAATGTCGCTTTATCTTCCTTACGAAGACTGAGACAATTTGAAAGATTGATTTGGCCGTAGTTGTTAGAGATTACTTTGGATAAAAGATAATGTTTGTTCGTGATCTGATCAATCCCTCACAACCCTGATATCAACCTCCACTCTCTCACGGCATGAGCACCTCTCAGCATGGTTACTTCAAGTACACAGATCTCATATTCAAGTTAGTTCAGTCCAGATCATAATTCCATCGATGTTGACGTTGTATCCTGACCCGGTTCTTCTTTCTCATCTGATAGCTACTCTCCCAACGCTGGCGAACATGTTCGGTCTTTTCCCGTCCATAATTGCACCTCATCTGGTTCTGACTACATTAGCTCACTTGATCTGGTACTTACATGGATACAGGCCGAAGTACTCAAGGCATTCTTCTTCCATGAAAGCTTGACTGACCCAGGTTGCCCCTTAAGGAAAGCAGACCAGGATGGAATAGAGCTTTTCCTCGGTACATCATAATCACCATTTCTTCGTGTATGGCTGCTAGAGTCTAATGCCGCTTGAGTTGAAAAATATCTTGGTCTCGTTAGGCGAATGGACACCTCCAGGAAAGTCCGAGTCGTTCACAGAGAAGCACTTGCTATTTAGTACTGATCAGCTCGGTATGTTTGACTGTCTTCTTTTCACTGTTTGGTGATAGTGTATAAGGAGACCGATCTGATATATTGTCTTCGTTCTTGTAGAATATATCCGATATTATCTTCTCAAAGTCGGCTACACTCACACACCTGTTTCTCTACCGCCTGTGGAGATGTTCCTTCACGATGATTCATTCAAATCCATAGTTCGTCTCTCAATATGTTTTATTGGTTTGACCATGCTGCAGCTCCTCTACATTGCTCACCAAATTTTGTAGACCCCTACGATCATCTGTACGACTCAAGACTTTAGAAAAATTCGGAAGTCTAACGAAAAACATAATAAAGCCGCACGAAAAGGTAGAACCCCTGGATCCCCTGGGGAGACACTAGGGAAGCAGTTTCCTTTGAGAGAGCTGCAGGCGGCTAGAGATTCATGGGCTTGGGCCGAGAAAGGCGTCGGTGCATTTCTAAGTATTGACTTTGAGGTGGGTTTCCAATGCATTTGTCATATGAAACCATAGACGAGTTCTTCTGACTCTGTTCACGAATATGATGGAAGCTTAGAGTTATGAATTTGATCACAGCGTGAGTTCATGTAAGAAAATTCTTCATAGAAGCGTTAATTGTTGCTGATCATTGATCCTCCACTCACTACAGAAAGTCACTGAATGGGGCTGGGCAGGCTCAAGGTTCATACCTCGAACAGATGAAACCAGCAGTTTCGCAGAAAAGATTGAGTCGTGAGTGTGCTTGCCGTACCTTTGCGCGATGAAAGTGAATCTAGACTGAAAGCGTACTCTCTTTGCGTCCATTTGATAGTGGTCATTTGATGTAAGTCAGTATCGCCGGAGCGTTTGAAAGTGAATAACATAGACTATATGCCAGCATTCAAGCTTCTGACACCGGTTTATTACTGTTCATCATCAAGTGCGGGAGAACATCTACATCTGCAAAACAAGGTCTACGTAGCCGGGAACAGAGACGTAAGTGATGAGCATTGCGATCATTAATCCGAAAGCAGTTTTGTCTGATATCCTCTTCCTCTATGTCTTCAAAGCATTTTCTGTTTGGAGAATCAGAGATCATTCCTACATCAGCAGAGCTTCAAAGTAGATTGAAAGACCTTATCGAGAAATGGGAGGATTTTGCTAAAGCGTCAGGGGGACCTTTACACCTTGTTTGTCTTGTTTTCATCTCTCATATGTCTCCTCCGACTCTTGGCTTCGATACTCAACATTGGCATCCCAATTTCTTTCGAAGGTATTTCACGATGCTTCCGCCGATCTCGCTTACTTCCAGACTTGCGGCATCAACACCGATCGGATTGCGAAACAGCTTGCGTTGTATTTGAGTAGAGAATCAGCGACTGGGTTGTCTCCCCGGGAAATTTTGACGGCCGACACGAAAGTGATGTACGATGGTTGTGTGATGGAGGTATGCTTCGTCATCTTCTCGAGTACTGTCTTTGCCCTGAAACGCTCAGATCTGATGCTTCAGATCATATCGGCTTTCTTGTTTATGGATACATCAGGCGAAAAGCACGACGAAGCAGAGGAACCTCAAGGTTATGTGTGAAGTCCGGCCCTTTCCTTTTGATATCCGTCTTTCAACTCTTTGTTCTGAGTACATACTTTCTGACAATCTTTTCAATTGTTTCTCCTTCGTTTGATAGGATCTTGGAATCCAACCTGATCGGTTGCATAACGCTGGAAACGACGCTTATGTGAGTCCAATCTGCTCCTCTCTCTTTCTCTTTTTGTTTGATTAACTACAAAGCTAAAAACAATGTGTCCAATCACAAACGCAATTTTTTAATTCAGTTTACTCTCGAAGGATTCAAAGCAATGGCCAAATCCACAAATCCTGTCCAGTTGGTGAGTCCCAGAGATCCTGCTTTTCTGACGATTTCTTTTCTTTTCTTTCCTTTCATCATATTGTTCTAATAAAGTGTCTTGGTTCTGGGCTACCAATTGATGTAATTCAGATGTACAAAGAACCCTCGAAGGCTAAAGTGGAAGATTTCGAACTCATGTAAGAATAAAAGCAACCGTCAACTACCTCCGACAAGGTCTCTACTTCATTCTCGAACAACAGTCGCTTCTAAGGGAGAAGCTATTTTTCGTGGGCCGTGATGGTAGTCACGTGAAAGAAGATGAATGCATATATAGAATTCGAATCTCTCGGGTGAGTCAGCCAGGAGATGCCTCCAAGTAGGAACAGAAGATCGAAAAGCTGGCTGTCAAAGAACATAAATGCAAGGGGAGTATGAAAAAGGAAGGGGGAACTATGTCTTCAGGTAGAGAAACGACCTCTACTGGACGGTTCGTCGCCATTTGATGTATGCCGTCAAGTTCTCGAAAGCCTCATCCGCTCTTGCTCGGAGTTCGGGGGTCTTTCGCTTGTCAATTCCTCTCGTCTGTTTCCCAGAAACAGACAGAAATGTTAGGCTCAAAAAACCTGATTGAGGCAAAAGAGAGACGCGATAACGAAAGAAGCAGAGATTAAGGAGGAAGAGGAAAGTAAAAAAAGATCACTTACGATCCCTCTGACCCTGCTTACACTCAACCTCAATTTCTCCAAGAATCCACCTTGCCTGAAGACAGCGTTATCCCAAGGAGCGTTTTCATCCGCATATACGTCGAAAATAGCGTTGAGAATGACGACCGAAGATTCAGGGGATGGAGGAGTCGAAGAAGTAAGTTGATCGATTAGGAATGTTCCTATCGTCTGTGTAGCAAAATGAAAGTTAAGTGTCGATTAGAAGATAGAAATCAATTCTATGGACTCATGATAGTGAAAGGAGCCGAGGAAAAAAAGTACGAACTCGATTGATCTCGATCGTCTCGTCAGAGACATCAACATCTCTCAAAGCAATCCAGCCCAGTAAACCCATCAACCTACACCTCAACCCTTCCTTCGTCTTGCCTGTCTGTCCTGCAGCACTTATCATGAGTGTCACCTTCTCCTTCCCGACGCTTAACCCGCCTCGAGTGACCTGGGCGAGGCCCATCAAACAACCAGTACAGGCCTCCAGAAGCTCCGCTCGGATCTCTTGTCCTTTGATTTCGACCACATCCGATCCGTTTGACGTCGATGGGGCGATCGCCAAAAGAAGCTGAAAGAGGTCGTCGAAGATCGGCTGGAAGGCCCGCCTGGTCTCTAAAAGGAACGACTGCCATTCGGGACTCGCATATAACGGGGATGTGGGGAGAGGGACGAAGAAGGAGATGGACAAAAACAGGTTGTTGAGCGCTTCAAGTGCACGAAGATGAATCGTAGAGAGAAGAGCGGTTGTTGGTGGATGGGGAGATGGGGAGGATGTACCAGTCGAAGAGTTGATCGGTAGGAATGATAGCACCGTCGGTTTGGCCAACGTTAGTAACCGGTGAGGAAGGTTGAGAGGGCCGAGGAAGTTGAGAAGCAGGGGAGGAAGAGGGTTGGTGAAGTCCGAGCCAACATCAGCATCGACTGTAAGAGCTTGTTGATCTCTGCCCTGCTCGATCAATTGTTCCACGTCCATTCCTCCAGCGCCAGTAGCATCTCCATCCTCATCGGCCATCATCTCCATATCTTCCGGCAACTCGTCATCATCATCCTCAGCGGTCACTTCTTCTTCTTCCTCATCATCATCCGAAGCCCCAGGAATTTTGGAGCAGATTCCCGTCCAGATTTCCAAGCCAATTTGGAGAGTCATCAATCGACCCTCGATAACCTCCAATCCAATCTCCTCCGCCGTCTTGTGGTCCGTCTTAGGATCTTTTAGCTGAGCAGCGACAGTCGCTGCGTCCGGCTGTTTGTTTTGTAAAGAAAATATGAACAAGATATCAGATTTGAATATCATGATATCGCTATTGACGGGTTAATGCACTAAATGAAGACTCACAAGTTTAGAAGCTAGCTCCAAAGCTTGATCCGAGACGTCGGACAGGTTCAGGTTCAGAACTTCGTTCAAGAGGGGCACGAAAAGAGTCTTGTCCAAATCCTGAGCAGCGATAGGCAGAAGAGGAGGAAGAGGAGAAATGTGTCGGATGGTACCTGCAACCCGTCCAAAACAGATACAATATGGTTGAGCATGGATTGTGTTTCAAGGGTTAAATTTGGGTATTCTACTTAAGAAAAAAAGAGAAACCAGAGACTGACCGGCAGCCAATACCTTCAACAACAACTCTCCTTCCTTAGGCCCTTCACTAACACCATCCATATCAGTCTTGCCCTTTCCTTTTCGTGATTCATCTTCGGCCTTCCATCCATCCTTGACGACATCAACCAAGGTGTTGATCCACGATCCATCCGAGCGCAGGTGCGTCGCCGCCGGAGGGTTATCGTCAGTCAACACATACAAGCATTGTGCTAAGAAAGGTCGAATAGACGTGTCAGACTTCAGGCGGTGGATAATAAAGAATACACATATGACCTACCGGCCGAAGTCACCAAGCTCAGGGGAAGCGAAGCCCGGGAGATGAGGAAAGATAGAAGGAAGGGAGTGAGGGTCAAGTTGTTAACAGCAGTTAGGGCTTTGTTGGATGTCTCGCTATACTTGTCAAACGTCCAGACATCAAGAAGAATAAGAAACGAATTTTCTCAAGTCAAGGGATTCAAGTGTAGGTTCTGCCTGACCTTAAGCACCACAGAATGGTGATCACGTTCTCAGCCAAATCGAACACTAATTTTCGTTTCGTGATCTTTTCAAGGTCCTTCTTTGCGTCCAAAGGCTCTGAAGAGAAGATTGCATTGAGCGTTTGAGTGATCTAAGAGTAAACAAGTAAAGCGCGCGGAAGAGTTTGTCAGTTGTCAGTTATCAGTTGTAATAGCTGATGACATAGGGATCATATATAAGTCGACTTGCCTGTTGGATGAGGTTAGTCAAGGGAGAGAGGACGCCCTTATTGTAAACCTCAGCGCAAAGATCGTAACCTCCGTCGATACACAAATTCCTACATGTATAGAGTATACATGAGCGTCAGCAAATACATGTCGACATATTTGACACAGAGAAGACAATCCGCAAGCATTGTTCTTTAGTTGTAGATAAAGTACGTACCTAAGAGCTCCAGCAGCTTCAACGACAACATCCTCAACCGAGTCTGTGAGTCGGGTGATTAACTCTCCAACCACGTTCTTACCCTGGAACAGTCGCCTGGTTCCCGGATCATTCTGGATTAGATTCGTCACTGCCGCACATGCCCAGACTCGATCAGAGGCCTCTGGTGCGGAAAGCTGCAGGTATCAGAATTCAACAAATAAATCACACCATGTGTTCATTAATTGAGTAACAACGTCTCTCCACATGATCAGTATCAGATCGAGCACAATGTACAAATTGTTAGGCAAGTAGAACGAGCGAAACAAACCTTGGCGAGGATAGGAAGCACCTGCTCCTGCTTGTCTTTGCTAGCTCCTGAAGCGAGTCCATGTTGGAGATGCGAGTCTGGTACTCGGACAGGGTTATGTCTAGCCTTGCTTGTCTTTTTCTTTTGCTGATGCTTGCCCATTCTTGATCCAAAAGTTGATTTGGTGGAGGGAATCAGTGGAAAGATTTCAAGTGATTGAATGAGGAACTTCAGTAAATCTTTGAGAGCTTATGTAAGCAGAAACTCTTTAAGTGTCTAGATAAGATTTCATCTACTGGCTGGTTGCTATAACCCAGCAAACTAGCGCGCAGAGACAATATGTACTCTTGCGCTCAAGAATGTCATTATTCTCCTGGAATGGTCAAGTCTGTTCAGGGAGTGTGATATCGGTTTGTGAAACCCCAGTCTTAATACACAATGGTTGGCAGGATGATCTACGAGAGATCGATTGTCAGTGACGTCCGAAATGTACAGACGCTCAGAAAGTTAGACAGTTGACTACAAAATTGATTACAAGATCTCTCAAACTGATTACAGAAAGTACTACGAACGAGTTACACAAAGAGCACACTCAGCTGCATCATCTCTGTTAACATCGTCTATCCATCTGTGCTGATCAGCATACACCTCGAGCAGACTTCATCGCATATACCTTATCAAAATCATGGCATCCTCAAAAACGGCATCCTCTTCGACAGATATTCCTTCGAACCCTCGGGGAATTCCGGCAGCTCCTTTCGTGGTATGTTCTGAAACGCTCGCCCGGGTCGTCAGAAATTCGTCATGACACACTCATCCTGATCTTTTCATCCAATTTGGACGTGTCTCCGCTATCAATAGGCCAATGTGGAGGAGTACATTGGCGGTCCGGATGGTGACTGTGAATCAGCTCTTCGAAAGTTCCAGGAAATGGTGTCGTATGTCCCGTTTCCTAGATATACAATCGATTGGCAGCTTTCAAGATTTTGTGAACTGATCCAAACGAACTTTCAATACATCTTTTATCGCTTTTCGTTTCGTTGTGATAGAAAATATCGATACATGGAGATCAATCTAAACCAACGAAGAAAAGGCCTCGAAGAAAAGATCCCCGACATCCGTAAGACTCTCTCTGTGGTAGAACATCTGATCAGTCGACGAGAAGCTGTTAGTTTTTTCTTCATAATTTATAACAATTCCTAAGCCCAAGCCGGATCTGATATGATTAGACTGGCCACCATCTTTGAAACTTAGCCCTCAACGGATGACGACGAGTTAAACTCTGAGGAGGGATCTGAATCGGCAGCAAACAAGCCATTAGAAGCGTTGTTCGAGCTGAACGATACTCTCTACTCGAGTGCACAGATCGAGGAGACTGGGGATGTCTATCTATGGCTGGGTGTATGTACTTTTCTGCTTGTGACTAAACCCTAGATGCTTGTTCAACATTGGCCTATCTCCTTTCTTCTGTCCGCATCTATAGGCAAACACGATGCTCTCTTACCCTTTGGCCGAAGCTCACTCCCTACTATCTGCCAAGCTAGCGGCGGCTGAAGAGAACCTCCAGGGGTTTGTGGAGGATGTTGAGTTTATCCGGGAACAAGCAACCGTAATGGACGTGAATGTGGCTAGGGTATACAACTTCGATGTGAAACGGTCAGTCTTCTTCATTATTCAGCAATGACCTCAACGGAATCCTGACGATTACTCGCTCATGACACAACAGACGAAGGGAAAAGAAAGAGGCGCTCGCTCTTACAGGTCAGACCGAAGAAGCGGAGGAGGAGGACAAAAATTAAAAGATTGTTATCTGTGTGGCATCAAGTTATGCAAGAGGACAACATAGAAGTATACACGTATTGAAAAGTTGAGGTCACATAGATGCAAGATGATTATGAGTGACAACGATCTGGCGACTAGGGAGAGCGGAGGTACCATCAGAAGTTGCACCTCCTTGCTCTGGGCAGCCTGTTCGGGCTGACATCCATATGCCCGGGTATAACTCGATACGTTGAAGTCTTAACTGAGTACGAGTAATTGCTGATTGCAAACTATAACCGAACACTCCTCTTGTGTCTCCGGACCATTAGGGAATATTTGTACATTGCCTGCAAAGGTATCATCTCTTTTGCCCGCCTGCCTTCTCGCTTATTTTTCTTCCTTCCTTCCTTATTTCTCCCAGCCTTCATTGTTGCTGGTTTGTTTTGACTACCTTGAATTTGCCTCTCGCTGTCTGTCTGGAGATAGGTGAGGCGCCGTCTTCCGAAGGAGGAATATAGATACGGAAACGAGGTTGGTTCAGCAGTCTGAGGCGTCTTTCTGTTGAGAAGACTATTTCATTCCATATTTATCAACCATTCAGTCCCGATAAGACTAAGAGAATTTTGAAGATTAAGACGATAAAAAGATAAAGAGCTTCAAAGGAGAAAAGAATAAAGATCAGAAGACGAAAGAAGGGAAGGTGGTATTAATATAAAGAAAGGAAGAGCAAAAAGGAGAATGTGGGAAAAGGAGAGTAGGGAGAACTACATATAGTAACATGCCCTGCTTCACATGAGAAACCCAAGGTTAACCAGCCGTTTCTATGAGGGAAAGAGAAAAGAAAGAATACAGCTACATCTTGAGACAGACAGATAAACAGAGTAGAGAGAGCAGAAGACAAACATAGGATGTAGAAGGATGAAAGAGACAGAGAGAACGAAGGTGAAAGGTCGCGACGACAGGGACCAGAGAATATGTTCGTGTAGGAACAAAGTAATTTTGAGAGAAGAAGATAGAGCTACAAGATACGATCATATGATGACCAGAGGAGAGTCAAAAACGAAATGTGGAATCAAAAGGAAGAGAACAACTATATCGATGCAGAACACACGACAAAGGAGGCTATGGCGTGGTGAAAGAAACGCAGAAGATAGTAATAATATAGTGAAGAAACTCTCGAGGATCAGGTCTATGAAGTCGTATATGGCATTGGTGAACACCAAAAACAGACGATGCTCTGAATTGATGTGGCAGGATGATGCTGTACAATATTTAGATCACGATATCAAAGACGGGTCGTTCTCGGAAGTAGAAGACACAAATACCGGATCAATCCCTTCGACCTCCGTCACCTCCACCCTAAGCATCGGACAACATAGATTGGACAAAAAATTAGCCTTTGACCTCAAATGATCTGTGTAAAGCCAAAGATAGGAATGACTCACAGCACCCCAAATGAATCCTCTGGCCTCCATCGACGGACTAGGTGTATTTCTCACATCGCTAATTCTTCCCTCAACTCCGATTCCGATTCCCATGTGGTGATGATGTCCAGCTCCAGCAAATGGGCTCATCATCCCACCTCCCGAGAGACCAAACGGAGAAAGTGGTGGTGGTCGGGACATGGTGAATCTTGGTGAGGTGGCGAAAGTTGAGAAGTTGAATGAAGGCGTTAGGAGTGCCAGATTTGTTGATGAATTCGGAGTAAAGAACGGGAGCGAGGGGAGTGATAAATGAGGTGACTGTATGCATGATGGAATGTCAGATGTTACATGATGGAACCTTTGTTGACAAGGAATAGAAAACTTACAATATTTGTACTGCTCCCGCCTCCGTCACTTTTTGATTCTTCACCCGATCCATCAAAAGTGGTTTCTCTTTGGAGCCCACTAGGCTGTCTTCTGATCTGAATTGGTCGAGTCTTCTTCCCGCCTTTCGACATATTTATGGTCGACATCGTCGGTAAACGGGGTGAGGACGAGGCAGGTTCGATCGAAGATTCTGTAGAGATTGCTGGTCGTTTAAGATTCTGATTGAAAGCTGTGGATCCCTCGGTTGGCAACGCCTCCGGACGGGAAGAACCAGAGCCGGTGAACTTCAAAGGTGAAGTTGGTGCCGGACTAGTTTTGAGCCGCTTTGAAAGTTGTTCAGTATTGGGTGATGTCGGTCGAGTGTTATCGAGGGCTGATTGATTAGATGCATCGGGGTCGGTTGAATTTTGAAGGCTTATGTATAATGGTGGAGGAGACGCTGTAGATCCAGGAAAGTTCTCCCTAGCAAACGATCCGTTCCCACCGCCGACCGTATGCTGTTTTCGATCCTCGTTGTCCAGCCGTTCATCAGAGTCGCGTTCTTCTCTGTCTTCGTCGTCTTTGTTTTCTTGATCACCAGATCCATTGTCCTCCTTGGCAGACCTGGCTTCTTTCTCGTCCATCATGACGGCCAATAAGCGGAGTCCACCCTCATTTTGCATCGGAGCGGCAGCTGAGTCTTGAAATGCACCCTCCGACGCTGGCCCGTCTCCAAAGTAACCCCCCGTGTCTGTTCTAGGAGGAAATGCAGGCGGTTTCAGATGACTGGATGAAGGATTTGAAGCAGCTGAGTGACCCGGTTGAGTGACAGTCGTTGAGCCTAGATTCTGCGACGATTGATCGAGAAAAGACGGGGGTGGAAAATTCGACGGAAGCTGATGAGCGGCGTATATGTTTGGCTGGAAGTACCCATCGGTATAAGGCTGGTAGGGCATGGAAGGGTGCTGAGACGGAGGAGGGTAGAATCCCGGTGGATACACAGATGATGTAGACGAGGTGGATGAAGAGGGATGGATAGCAGGGTTTGCGACCAAGGTTGATGTGGCCAACCCAGCTCGAGCGGCTATGGAGTTCAACTCGTCCAACGTTTCTCTTAGCTTGTCGATCTCGCCCCTCAATCCAGTGTTCACCTCTTCGAGTTCAGATACTTTTGTCTCGAGCACCTCGAGTTTTTCCTTCTTTCTCGATCGGAAGGCCGAAGCTGCCAACCTGTTTCGCTCTCGCCGTCGGGCTTTTGGGTCGACCGTGCCTCTGTTGAAAGAGGAATCTTGATTATCAAATGACTTGGCGGATGATTTGTTGTGTTTTGCGGGAGAAGAATCTGGACTAGATGAACCGGATGTGTTGTTGGCCCGGCTAGTATTAGATTTAGGTGGCATTGCGGCTGTTGTTTGGAGTTCGGATAAGATACGTTGTCCGTCTTGTTGGGTTGGGCAGAGCTTAAAGTGATATTATAGCGTTTTTCTCTGTTCTTTTTTCCGACAATGAGGAGAGGGAGAAAAAAACGCGTGCAGAGAAGAGTTAATGTTTCAGGAGGATATGTCATCAGCAGAGAAATCAGTTGAAGAAGGGAGAAGGAGGACCATGAAGACAACAGCAAAGCGGGAATCAGCATAAAACACATCTCTCATATGATTGCATCATCGATTGATCGCGACGGAACGAGAGTATAGTTTCCACGGACAGGGCGAACGGGACGTACCAGATGATGTAAAAAAAGCAAGCTTGATCGGTTTTGCAGGTCATCCGAGATCGTTTATGTCTTGCTTTTGGATGATCAAGATCAGGACAGGGAAGAACTAGGAAAAGCTATTCTTCGAGAAGGTCAAGAGTCAATAGGATCAAGGGGATTTTCGGCTGGATGGGTCGAATGAGGTGACAGAGTGAAGGGACAGCGAAGAGAGACTACGAAGGTGAAAAGGTACGTCATCTTGCTGTAATAATTGTAACCGTGTGACTTTGTAACCAGATCGGCAGATGATCCAACAGCATCACCACAAACGCATTCTGCTAGCGATCAATAAGACATCAGACATCTAGATCTAACGAGGCTGTACAAATTATATAGTGATATCAGTAATATAAGAAAGGTAGTTATAAAAACGAGGAAGAAAAGAAAACTCGAAACATCAAGATGATCAAAATGCTCAGAGAGGCCCAGAAATGGCAGCCGCTTCTCCTTTGGCGATAACCTTCTGCTCCAACTCCGCTGGCACGCCGTCTTCTGCTTTATAGCCTCCAGAGAGACTAACGCCGATTTCTTTGATTGAGAACCAAGCTGGTATCGTTGAGAGTCCCCACACGGCGACATCGATACCAAGCGGGACGCTGTGGGGTAAAGTCTTTCGAGCGGTGATGCCGTATCCGACGGCCGAACCGGCCGATTCGAGTGCTCGAAGAATGGAAGACAGTCGACCAATGTCAGATTGATCGGCGGATGAAATGGCACCGATATAGAAATAGAGCACGTTCTGTGTCACACTGAACAAAACATCGATAATATCCAAGAGGAAAAGGCCAAAGTTTAGATTGATACTTGGGATGACATATGTAAAGTAGAGTTACATACCTCGTGTTGAGAGCATAGAGAAGATAGAGGCAGTACGCTCTGGCAAAATCGGGGCTTCCGAAGTCAAGAGAAGGAGCTTTGGCTCTCTTACTGAACTGAATCTGAATGACTAGTCCCCAAACCCAGGAGGCAAGCATCATGGCTGTGACGATGAGGAAAGAGACCCTCGCCCGAGTGGCAAGGGTAAACCTCTATTAACGAGAGGCAAGAGCAAGGAGTGAGTGAATGAGAAACATCTCGACTTTGCGCTTGAGACAAAAAGAGAGCGAAACGTACCCTAGAGTCAAGGAAAATACCGAGCATAAAGTTGACAGAGACACCGAGAATTGCGCTGAGGAGTGAGGCAAGAGCTCTGAAGTGGAAAATAATAACAAAACAGTGCTTAGTTCCCTGGATGTCGAGAAGACCACGCAATAAATCAGACTTACCTGGTTCGGACAGTGAAGTAGAGAGACAGGAAAGTGGACTGGTAAGGACCCATGAGGGACGAGTAGAATGCAAAGGCAGATCTGTATGTTTTGCACACAATCAGTATATATCGTCCTAACACGGCCATGAATCGAAATCAGAAGCCAAAAGGTTCACTCACAGCAAAAGGACTTCCTTTCGAAGGAACGTCTTCCCCACCAGCCTCATTTCTTTTTTGAAGCCTTCCTTGTTCGTTCCAACGACGACGGGAGTACCATCCTCCCGTTGAACTTTGTGTGGCTCAGATAGAAGTAAAGCTACAAACGGCGAAAGGCACTCCAGCGCGATGAACACCAAGTATGTTTTGGAGGAGACCGAGCCGGCAACTTTAGTCCTGATGTTGAGTGCGGTGTTGATAATTCCTCCGAGAAGTTGACCTCCAGACTTGAAGGCCAACCAGACAGCCAAATAGATTCCTCGCTTTCGGGCCTCGGGGTAGCCAAGAATAATTGCTCCCTCAACAGACCAGAAGATTCCAGCGGAGATACCACAAGTTGTAGCTCCAAAAAGAACTAGCCAAACGGTTCCATGGATTTTATTGACATAGAGACCAGCGGCATCTGAAACCCAATCGAATCACACGGCACAGATGAATATAGATACCACGTGAGAAAATTAGAAGAAGAGCATGAACATACAGGGCGCGTAACCAATGCAGCCAATGGCCAAACTCCACTTGAGACCAATCTTGTTCGACAATGAAGCTGATTAGTGAATAGAGCGATTGACATGGATCAGCGCGTGAGCCATTGGAGTAATTGAAACAAGAATCGCCACGACTCACTTCCCATAGAGCAGAAGAACACCATGAGACCGAACACCAAGGCATTGGCTGCATTCACAAGGTAGGGTGATTGCGCTCCTCCCGCACCAGTCGCGGACATAGCGTTCCATGTTCCTGGCGACAAGAAAGAACAAAGACCGACGATGACTGCCTAGGATAGTTGTCAGCATGTCTGATGGTAACGACTAGAAGAACGAGGGCAAAAGATTGAAACTCACTTGGAAAATGGTCCCTCTGAACCACCAAGTCTTGACCGGCGCGGCCCCTGCGCCCTCAACCAAGGATGCTTCGTTAGAAGTAGGACCAGACTCAAGTTGCTTTTTCTCATCCGCCAGCTCATCCGACGATCGAGTAGGAGTTGGGCTAGACATGGCTCAAGAAAGAAATAAACGGGAGTTTATTGAATTGTAAGAAAGAAACCATCCGGAAGAAACAGAGCTTCTGAATGTCATTTAAGCAATTTCACCATGGATTTTTTGGAAGACAGAAACGGTACATAAGATGATTAGCACGCCATATAAAAGTCTTTGAAGATCATTCGGATGATACCGATAATTTGTGTGCTGCCAATCGATGGCAAACGACGGCACCCATCCATATAGGCATACCGGCAAATCTATTGCGCTAGTTCGGGGGAGGTCCGTCAACATTCCAAAGATCTACGGCGGAGTGGATGAATACAAAGACAGTAACAAGAAGAAAACCTGAAAGGCGTGCGAAGGAGCGATATTACTTCTTATTTTTCCTCCTTTCCCTCGCGGACGATAACCGGTTTGAGGGTTGACTCTTTTGGCCGATCCGAAATTCGGCGAATTTCTACTTCAAAATTTCAAATGCCAAGTCGCCGTTTGTTAGGGTTACATTTGAATAGCACGTGCATGACATGATTAGCATAGCTATTTCATCGTAAGTTGTTACACATGTTACAATACGATCGCGCTGGCGGTCTCGTTGGGATCTCTTCTTTCTTTCCTTGTTCGTTCTAGAGATACTTTCAAGCAACACCATCAAGTAGAAAGAATCTAAAGAATCGCCCCTGATGTGAGTGTCTCATACGAACTTTTCAACTTCGGTTGAAGCATCGGATAAATTACTCACTTGAGGGCGCATGTTTTCACGAACAGGGCGGAAGTAAAGTAGGTCTTTATCATTTGGTTTGTTTTGTCAATAGGTTAAACGGCCATCCACCAGACAATTGATTGTCTATCGCTCTTTTTCTATCTCTCTACCTATGTGTTGTAGTGTTCAATCGCCAGAGATAGAGGCTCTGAAGTTACACAACCCTCTTCCTTGGTACCTGCGCCTATATTCCGTTCCATTTTTATCTCTTTACCCTGTGTTGGCATACGCGTACTACGTCAAGGTCAGCTCTCAATTCTTTTTCAACGAAAGGTTTGGGCTGACTCCTTCCGATCCCAACATTAGTATGATTCCTGGCTTCAATCCGAAGAATGGACTTTCCTTGCTTGTCTCACTCTAGGAGCTGGACATGTTCTTAGTTTCTTGTTGACCCAATGGAGCATTGCCATGAAAGCTCGACTTACCTGTGTCCCTGTAAGCCTAGATCGTCTTGATTTGTCTGGCAAACCATTGTCCTCTTTCGTCTTTGACCTGATCATTCATCGATCTTCTGCCTGATGTGTATCGGTGTGGCACTTAGTCAAGCGATCTTAGAACTGCCCGGCTTATTCAAGTTGTCCCAAAGAAACATCGCGGAAAGGGAGAAATTATACCGCTCCATCACAAAATCACGTCGATGTCTTCCGAACCTGTCCATACATTCTCCTACTCGCGAGACACATACAACTACAACCCTGCCACCCAGACGTTTACTCCTTTGCCTTACCCGGCCGATGCAAACCCTCCACTGTCACTTTACAAAGACACCCAGGGTCTCACCGCCGCTCCTGGTCCGACGAATGACTCGGTACCCACAGCTCTCGAGAACTATGGAAAGAACTTGTGCGAGATTCCGATCCCTAAGTTCACCGAGCTCTTCGCCGAGCATGCCGTTGCCCCATTCTTTGTCTTCCAGATGTTCTGTGTCGCTCTGTGGTGCTTGGATGAATACTGGTACTACTCGATCTTCACTGGGTTCATGTTGATCGTTTTTGAGTGTACAGTAGTGTTCCAGGCAAGATCACTCTCGTTTTCATGCACATTTTCGGCCGGCTCAACTGATAAGATCGCTTGTGCTCTTCGTTCCCACACAGCGAGTCCGAACTTTGACCGAGTTCCGAACCATGAGCGTTCCTCCATACCCTGTTCAAGCCTTCCGAGACGGCGAGTGGAGTGAAGTCAACTCTGACCAGCTTGTTCCTGGAGACGTCATCAGCATCGGTCAGTCAAATCCTCCAGTCTTTGCTCTCATTTGATTGTCTAGCTCATGTTGCTTCTGATAACACAGTTCGAACCAAGCCCGATTCCGCGCTCCCCTGTGATCTTCTTGTTCTCTCTGGAACGGCCATTGTTAATGAGGCCATGCTTTCCGGAGAGTCTACCCCTCTCCTCAAAGAGAGCATTGAGCTCCGAGAAGGATCGGATAGGCTAGACATGAACGGTTCAGATAGGAACAACGTTCTCTTCTCTGGAACCAAGGCTTTGCAAGTCCATGAGGGAGATGGAATCAATGGAAAGAAAGCTCCTGATGCAGGGTGCACAGCGGTTGTCCTTCGAACTGGGTTTGGTACCGCGCAAGGTCAGCTTGTCAGGACGATGCTCTTCTCCACGGAGGCTGTCACCGCTGGAAACTTGGAGTCGTTCATCTTCATCGGATTCTTGTTGATCTTTGCCATTGCTGCTAGTGCCTACGTCTGGATTCATGGTGTGGAGAAGGGTATGAAGAAGTCCAAGCTTCTTTTGGATTGTGTATTGATCATCACGTCGGTTGTTCCTCCTGAGCTGCCTATGGAGCTCTCTATGGCCGTCAATGCATCTCTTGCTGCTCTTTCCAAGTACGCCATCTTCTGTACCGAGCCTTTCCGAATTTCGTTTGCTGGTCGAGTGGATGTTTGCTGCTTCGACAAGACCGGTACCATAACCGGAGAAGATCTCGTTGTTGAGGGTGTCGCTGGTCTTGACAAATCCGACCTCAAGAAATTGCTGCCCATCACTGAGACCGGCCGAGAGACGACTTTGACCCTCGCTTCATCTCACGCACTCGTCCAGCTCGAGGATGGTACGATTGTCGGTGACCCCATGGAGAAGACCACTTTGGAAGCACTGGGATGGCAGGTCGGAAAAGGCAACACGATCACTCCTAAGCCTGACTATGAGACCGAGCACAAGGTTCAGATCTCGATCAAACGTCGATTCCAATTTTCATCTGCTCTCAAGCGGATGTCTACTATCTCTGTCATTCCTGAAGCTAAAGGCGGAAAGAAGAATCTCGTGTCTGTCAAGGGTGCGCCAGAGACCCTCAAGACTATGTACGCTCAGCTCCCGGAGAACTATGATGAGACTTACAAGTGGTTCACCAGAAGGGGAAGCAGAGTGCTCGCTTTGGGTTGGAAGAACTTGGAGGGTGTCTCGACAGATCAGGTAGGTGTTATCATTGGTTTTATCTGTATACCATTAAGAGAACACTATATTCATGCGATGATTTTTATCCTTTCTGATAGATCAATCATATTCCTCGAGAGAAGATCGAGGGCGGCCTGACATTTGCCGGTTTCCTCGTATTCCACTGCCCATTGAAGCCTGACGCTGTCGAATCGCTCAAGATGTTGTCTGATTCTTCTCACCGAGTATGTCCTCGCTTTGCTATCAAGCTTCCAACGCATGTTGCTCACTCTCTGATTTTCCATTTGTCTGTCTAGTGCATCATGATCACTGGAGACAATCCTTTGACTGCCGTTCATGTCGCTCGGGAGGTCGAAATTGTTGATCGAGATGTATTGATTTTGGATATCAAGGAGGGAGCTACCTCAGAGAAGGGTTCGTTTTGATTTTCTATCATCGTTGTCTTGGGAAAGAGCGTGTTCTCATCTTTTTCTTTTTCTTTCCTCTTTGATTCCTTTTCGTGTATCTTTCAGAACTCATCTGGCGATCTGTAGACGAGTCAATCATGATCCCAGTCGATCCGTCCGCTCCCTTCGACAAGCAGCTCTTTGCTGATTATGACATCTGCATCACCGGAATCGCGCTTAAGCAATATGAGCATCTTCCATCTTGGCACGATTTGATCCTCCACACCTGGGTCTACGCCCGAGTCTCTCCGGCCCAGAAAGAATTCATCTTGTCGACGTTCAAGAACATGGGATACACAACCTTGATGGCTGGAGATGGAACGAACGATGTTGGTGCGCTCAAACAGGCTCATATCGGAGTCGCCTTGTTGGATGGTTCGGCAGAAGATTTGAAGAAGATTGCTGAGCACCAGAAGAATGAGCGGCTCAAGAAGGTTTACGAGCAGCAGTGTTCGCTCTCAGCTAGGTTCAACCAGCCCCCGCCGCCGGTACCGGCTGCTATCAGAGATGTTTACCCAGAGCTCGTCAAGGCACAGCAACTAGCTCACGCAAACCAGCAAATCGCTAGGAAGAAGAACCCTATGGAAAAGGTTTGCCACTCTGCTGATTCAGACCTGCAAGTCACCTAAAGAATCAGAGCTGATTTGTCAATGACCTTTTACTTACTTTTGCGGCAATGGGTTGGTCAGTTCGATCTGGCCTCTATCACCAATAAGCTGGCCGATATGGATGATGAGAATGAGCCTCCGAAAATCAAACTAGGAGATGCATCTTGTGCTGCCCCGTTCACCTCCAAGCTCTCCAACGTTGCTGCTAGTATGTTGCCACTTGGTCTCTACTTTGGCTTTTGTCGATACTGTCCTCTTACATCTCTATTCGCCTTTTCTTCTAGTCACGCATATCATTCGACAGGGACGATGCACCTTGGTTGCTACCGTTCAGATGTACAAAATTCTTGCGTTGAACTGTCTGATCACCGCCTACTCCTTGTCGGTTCAGTACCTAGACGGCATCAAGTTCGGTGACTACCAGGTCGGTGTTTCTTTCCTCGAGTGTGGCGAAGACGAACTTGATACTGATCTGTCGACTTTTGATCATAACAGATGTCGATCACTGGAATGTTGATGAGCGTGTGTTTTATGTGTATCTCTCGAGCCAAGGTCTGTTTAGCTAAAATCAAATTTCATATGTTGAAACTTTTAATACTGACGATTGATGAGAGTAATTTTCACATCAATACAGCCCATTGACAAGCTTTCTCGAGAGCGGCCTTTGGGCAATATCTTGAACATCTATGTTTTACTTTCGATCCTCCTGCAATTCGCTATCCACATTGTTGCTCTGTTGTACATGACCAACCTGTCCAAGTCTCTCGAAGAGTAAGTTATTGCGGAGTTTCTTCACAGTATGTGCTGTAAAGATTAGCTGACTTCTGCATTGGTTTGAATTTGATGTTCATTAGTCGAGGACCTATTGATCTTGACGCCAAGTACGAGCCTAGTCTGTTGAACACGGCGATCTACCTGCTTGGTCTTTCTCAACAAGTCTCCACATTCGCCATCAACTTCCAGGTGGGTATTCACTTAGCTTTGTTCAACGGCTTACAGAGTAACAGGTTCTGACTACATATCTACTCTTTGATTGCTTGTCATCAGGGTCGACCATTCCGAGAGGGTATTTCTGAGAACCGACCGTTGTTGTGGGGATTGATGGGTGCTGTCGGTGTCGCCTACTCTGGTTCGACCGACTTTTTCCCGGAGTTGAACAAGTGGCTTCAACTGGTGGACATGTCGCCCAAGGTTCGTCAAGGTGTTCTCATTTTTGGCGTTTGAAACAGAGTGCAAGTGACTGATAGTCTGAATTTGGATCATCTCTGACGCACATAGTTTAAATTCATCTTGACGACCGTTATGTTGGCCGACTTTGGAGGATGCTACGTGGTCGAGAAGGGTTGCAAGTACTTGTTCGCCGATCTCGAGCCAAAGGAGCTCATCACTCGGGGTCGGGAACGACGAGAGAAGCGGAGGGCGGCAGAGGAGCTAGCGCTTGAAGCCAAGAAGGATCTGTAGAGAGAGGAGGATTTTGTTTTTTTTTTAATTAAAAAGAACAGAGAGAAAGAGAGTTGTTTCTGATGTCTATACGTTGTTAAAGACGATTTGTATCCTCATTCCTCTGATGTGTTATACAGAGCATAGAGCTTGCTCTCTCCATCTTTGCCCCTACCTTATATGAGTTATTTGTCCCTTTTATTTTCAGAAACGGCATATCGTTCCTCAGGCTTTTGACACAGGCGCAACTTAACTTCACTAATATTTGTTAATCCGTGGAGAAAGAAACGGAGAAAACACTCATGGATCTCCCTCCTGCACTGAGGGTGTGGGCGAAGGCGACCCTCTTGGGTTGAATGATCTCGACCAAATCTCATCCTTCGGGTCAACCCTTTCCGACAAGAGTCCGAGATTCCTCTTCCAATTGTAGTCAATCTCGCTGTGGACCGTCTGTCGGATCTGTTTGCCTGTCGAACGGACATATCGATTGAATGTGATGGATTCGCAGTGAAGGAAGAGGCTATCGGGCGGTAGGACAAAGAATGCTTTGCGATTGAAAATGGGATGGACGTTGTTGGTGTTGGAGAGGTCGTTAAATTGATAACGGCCATCACCAACCACGGGTGCAGAGAGGTAGTGGGAAGCGAATACACGGAGTTGATGCTTGTGGCCTGTGATAGGAAACATTCGGATCAAGGAAACGTTCAAGTCGACCTATGGATGTGGAAGTTGTGCGCGCGAAACATGAAAGATGTTACTACGGCCAATACTTGGAATGGAAGGAGGAAGCCAGAAGAGAAAAGAAACCTGGGAAATATTCACGAACATTACCTCCCAACCACTCCCAGCGTGTCTCGACCTCTGCCGCATTCTCCTCACCAGATCTCGCTATTGATACCCGACCATTATCCGTTCGAAGCCATGATTTATGATTTTTGGGAACGACAATTCTTTCGTCCGGATACATGTACCTGGACACAAGCGCAACATACGCTGTCGAAAGAGAGACAGAAACCAATCGAAAGACTATCATCAGGGTCCCTGGCCAATAGGAAGGAAAGAATCGAAACATTGCCGAGACATACATTTCTCTACTGTCTTTGCTTTGAATTGGTTGGCGAGGTCCTTGGCCTTGGCCTGATTCAAAGCCAGGATGAGTGGTCCTGTTGTTTGCTTGTCTAGTCGATGCACCGTTCGGATCTGGTGATCCTCGGAAAGGTCCAATCTAGTTCGAAGATCCTCAAAGTGATCTTCCATGGTTGTCTCTTTATGCTACGTACGTTTCGTGCGGTACGACAGAAAGAAGGTTGTACACCCTATGGGTTAGAAAAACTCGATGACCTCACAAGTCGGCTTCTCGGCAAAAATTCAAGGAGAAATCAGGACCAACACCTCACCCACTGTTTTTCGGCCAGGGCTTCTTGGGCAGCCACATCCACACCAGCCTGTGCGACCAGACCAGCCGGCTTATCGACCACGCATAGGCCCTGTTGGTGATGTTCAGCAAAGTGGTGTCTCTGATCAGCCCTTGAAAGGTGTCGAATGTTGAACGTCACCGAAAAGCACATACCTTGTCGCTGAATAAGATCTTGAGTGGTTCCTTCGCTAAACTAGGCCATCTGAGTAAATTCCTTGTGATGGACATTATGTGGAAGCAGCAGCTACAACGACGAAGGGTTGTAAGGCCGAGAGAACGATGGGAGAAATAAGGAAGGAAGGAAGAAAAATAAGCGAGAAGGCAGGCGGGCAAAAGAGATGATACCTTTGCAGGTAATGTACAAATATTCCCTAATGGTCCGGAGACACAAGAGGAGTGTTCGGTTATAGTTTGCAATCAGCAATTACTCGTACTCAGTTAAGACTTCAACGTATCGAGTTATACCCGGGCATATGGATGTCAGCCCGAACAGGCAGCCCAGAGCAAGGAGGTGCAACTTCTGATCGCACTTTGTTTCCTAATGAGTTTGTAGTGCGTATTGGATGACTTCATTACAGTGTTTTTGCAGTATCGCCTATTACACAATCACAGTCAACTTTACCCAGATTCGTAGTTGTATTCGGTCGACTGTGTGATCTTTATCGCTCACCTTCTCTAATCTATAATCTCATTGAAACACTCCAACTCAAATCACACACTCTCCCTTCTATCACTTCTCTACAGCTTTCGTTCTCGTCTTCTCTATCCCGGACTGATCTCTCAAGATGGCCGATCTGTTACCATCACCACCTCATCCATCGTTACAATACTCTTCGCTCTCGGTCGATCAGTTAGAAGCCCTTCGGTCATCAACCTCCTTGGCGCTTGTTCACTTGGAGGAAATGTTAAACATGTTACATTGGGGTGGAGAGAGTGCAGTTGCTGGATGGTGAGCGTTTCTTCCACTTGAACAGCTATAACCTTAATGTCCTTTTTCTTTTCCTTCATCATCTCAAGTAGAACCAGGTCTTGAAAGCTGACTGCCATTATATGTTCCTGTATGGATTTGGATCACGCACGATCACTATTTCTCAACAGGCCAACCTTCCTATCATCATACCAAAAGATGCAACGACTCCTTGCCCAGCTAAATCATCATTTGTCTGTTGGTCAGCACGCATCAGATCATCATGATGGCCTGCTTGGCTCATCGATACCGTCATCATCCACATCAAGAGGGAGTCTTTTGAATAGACATGTGGTTCATCCTTACATACCTGCCGATGCAGCTGCTGAACCTTGGTTACAAACTCTCCTAATGAATGAGGTGAGCACTTGTATCCTCTACTTTTCAAACTAAGACGTCCACTCAATCGGTACACATCGTTCGGCTTTGTATCTTCGGCCACTCTTGCTCCTTCTTACACATCGTCGTCAATCAGCCTTCAACAGCAGCAACATCGTCTTCGACAGAACATTTGCCAGCCACAGGTACGATCGAGGAACATGAAGCCCGAAGGCAACGCGCGACTCGGATCTGTGGTCTTCTCGTCGAGCAACACGACTGGCGCGGTCGGGTCGGAGCAGTAAAAGATGAGGATGAGGACAATGAAGATGCCGAGGACGGCGAGGGTGATGAGGACGAGGATGAGGATGAGGACGGGGATGAAGACGGAGACGGGAAAGCAACTAACGCTACGGAAAGGGAAGTAACAGCGAGTCAAGAAACACAGCTACTTGGGAACAAGACCAAACCGGGTGACACGACAGAGCTTGCTGTCGCTGGCAACGGAGAAGCAGATGCGGAAGGGGAAGAGGAGGGCGATCCCGAGTCGGATACCGTCAGAAAGGATGAGGACAGCAAACCGAGCGAAAACGTCGTATCGGTGGATGCAGAGATGGTTGATGTCAGACAAGAGGATGAGAACGTTGACGAAGATGATGAGGACGACGAGGATGAGGACATATTTGGAGACAAGGATGATGATATGTCAAACATATAGTATAGGTTTGATCATCGATTCGAGTATTCTCATGCTCCACAATAAGCGCAAGAGCATCTTTCACGTCCAACTGAGCCTCAACCTAAAAAGCATCGCGAAGACTTGTAAAGAACCAAAGCTATGAAACGCGCGAAATCTTTGCCAAGTTCAAAGTTTCTGATGGGACATTCATCTGACGCGTCCGACAATCCACAAAACTGTTTTCATCAATCCAACAACCATCATATCCTTTCTCGGTTTTATCTCATTCCATACCCTCCATCGTTGATTCTCAAGATGAATTCACTCAGCCCGGTCAACGGTTACTCCACCTCGTCTGGTCAGATCATCATTCTCAGTTTCCCTCCAAGCTACCTCTCCATCTGATCTTGTCCTTTTCTCACTTTCTAACTCACAGACGGTCTAGAATCCTCACTGTCCACCCTCAAGTCGATCGCGTCGACTGGATATGTCGATATCGAATGGTCTATTCTTAAACAAGCAATCAAGTCAAAACTTCACCAGAATGTGCAGCTATATCTCGCTCCCAGTACTCAGATCAGCGCTCAGCTTGAGCCTTCGCCATTTCCAAAATCTTCCCCTGTCGTTCCGTTTTCAGAGGAAGAAGAAGACAGAGAAAGGTCGAGCAGAAGCCCGGCCGATGTGACAACAAATTCAACAAACCTGTCAGTAAGAATGGGCGAATCTGCGGGAGTAGCAGCAGATAACGGAACGGCTGAAAAGGGATCGAATGATGTGTCGTTAAGCGAACGACTAGGACCGATAGACGTCATTGGTGGACGAACGTTACCTGGAAAGGTCAACTCGGAAGAAGCAGAGTTTATGGAATCCAGGGTGTCGAGGTTGTTAGATGAATTCGAGTCGTATGTTTATCATTCTTCTGTCTTGACAATTCGTTCGAGAGTCGAGGTTGCGGTCTCCGTCTCTTGTCAACTCGGCTAAAATTCCATCCTAAATCGTGGTGATGATTCAATCTAGTGACCCGCCGTTCACGATCCAGCGCCTGTGCGAAATTCTGGTAGACCCTCAATCGATTCATTCTAACCTAGGAAAACACATCCGAGCGATCGAGCGCACCCTGCTCGTCACATCTACCTTTCAACCTCCTTCTCCATCTAACAACAATTCGATTTCCACCTTTTTAACAAAAACAAATCCATCAAACGTCCCCGGTCATCCTATCTCTCCGAGAAACTCGTCAGCTCCATTGTTCTCACCAATCCCGTTTTTGGCGCTTCAAATGCCTCCCCCACAATCAGTCGATCCCGTCTCGTCTTCCACAGGGTCGAACGAACCGAACGAGATGGTTGTTACTCGACCAATGAGCCCACTCAGTCTAGAACCTAGATCTGATCAAGAGATGACCGATATGAAAGAATCAGCAGTTCAGCCGTCAGTTGAAACCGTTCGGCCGTCTATGCCGTTGGGCTTGGCGTCACGTTCGACCTCCACAACACCATCGGGGTTGATCGAACCCGACGAACTCAAAGTGGACGAGTTGGACGCGGGTGTCATTCCTGATTCTCTTCCTCTTGTTTCCCCCTCTCTATCTCCATCTCCATCGAAACCGTCTTTGACATCGACATCGATATCTGAACTACCACCATCACCAACAACAACAACAACAACAACAACAACAACAACGACGACGATGTCTGCATCATCGACGATATCAGAACCATCATGCAACGTTACTTCCGACGAACGGGCCGAGCAAGAGACCACGATAGGAGACCATCAACCAGCAGGCTCAAATACCAATCACCGTCATTTCTTGGCAAACAGGCCCGTCGCGCTAACCTCGACGACATCTATTCCTGATGGCCCGCTCTTGGCTGGAGCCGCCTCTGGTGCGGTCTTAGGTGCCGTTTTAAAGGAAGACTCTGTCAGGCAGAGGTCACTCGGAGACGATGACGAAGATAATGATGGACAAGCGGAAGACGCAAAGAAGGTAAAACTCGATGAGGAACCTGGAACGGAGAGAGCGGATGGAAATGCGAAGGAGGAGGAGGAGGAGGAGAAATTAACTAGAGAAGAAGAAAGATTTGAGAGAAGCGCGTCGCCTGCTATCGATCCGTTGCGAATCAAGTCGACGGAAGGCGAGGAAGTTAAACGGGTCTGAGAAGACAGAGACGAGCAGAGATGGATCGGCGTTCCCTTATCTTCCCTCGCCTATATCACTCTTGCGTTCTTGAAACTCTTGCTCAAATCATTCTGTATTCATTTTGATGTACTGTGTGGACTTTATCGATGTAAAAAAAGAGAAATCCCACCAAGGCCGATCAAGGCGCTGAAACGTTCGGGGTATTCGTTGGCTCATTCGTATCTTTTACGAATTTTCTTTAACATAACATGGGTTTGATTCATTGAGTACAAAACAAGAAACGCCAGTAGATAAAAGATAAGATATTCGAAAATCTCTGCTCGAGCCCAATAGAGAACGACAAGGTTGTAAAGAGAGGGAGAGAAGAAGCAAAAGATAGGTGAAGAGACGAGGAGAGGCATAGGCAAGAAAGAGATATTAGAAGAAAACCCAAAACCATTGTACCAAATAGAGAAGAAGAAAGAGAGATAAGAGACACATGGAAGAAGAAAAAAAAGACCTGACAAGATGAAAGACACTAGACTTTTGTTACAATCGTAGAATATAGAAGACCCGGAAAAAAGAGTATATGTTTGGGAAGAATGCCGGATGTAGGATAACAAGGAGATCAACGAAGGGCCAAGATGACGATGTCGATGAACGACGCGAAACGAATGATGAATGGTGTTGGCGTTATCAGAATCACCAAGACCTGTGCCGGACAGGTCACACCCGATCCAATTGAATGTGAATGATATTCAACTCGATCTGAAGTGGTAAGACCAAACTATAAAAATATATGCAAGAACGAAGGAGGTCGGCAAAAATATTTAAACTCTGAAGGAGAACGTAAGCGGCAACGGCGTCCTTAGAACAGAATGGATTTGGCACTCCCAAAGAGGAAATGTGAACTGTTTACATTCTTTTGACCGATCTATTTGGTCAAGATTGTCGACGGGCATAAAAGAAGAGAAGTGAGTTGACGTGCGCTATAATGAATGAGCACAAAGAAAGACACATACGTAAACTCCATGCAACTGGACCTTTGTGCCCACTCGAGGGATCTCAACCTTGTTAAGCGCGTTCTCATGCAGATAGATCTTGACTTTGAGCGGTGCAGCTGTCAACATGTCTTGCAACCAGAATAGAATCAACTGCTTTGCATCTATAGTGAAGCACGCATAGAGCAAGATAGGAGATGATGATGGAGCAGAAGGACACGTATATCAGTCAAGTTGTGCAGACAAAGCAGAACTCAAGAACATGTAGTTTTATTGAGAACTTACGGCCGTCTTGGACATCAATATATTTGTTTACGTTGCCGACCACCATGCCGAATGTCGATATTGGTGTTAGTCGTGAGATCTTCAGATTTGCCACATCTCGAAGATCGACATTGAGGAACGCGCTCCCAATTCCAGCCTTGATTGGGTAAAAACACATAGCAAGAAAAACTGATATAGGCGATACCTCGAACTAAGCTCGCGATAGAGAGTGACAAGAAACCCACCTTATAGTTCTCTCGATCACCATCCAACGCACTACCAAGCATCTGTAGGAACCACTGCTCGGACTCGTCCATTTCTTCGGGCGTGAGCAAGCCTACGGCAGCTTTCAATTTATCTTCCAATAATGCAGGTCCCCAGCATTCTAAATAATTCCACACGATTATCCTGTCGCGCTGAGAGAGTTGCGGCCTGAGTCGGGATACGTAGTGATCTATTCTTGAACGTAGAGAGATGCTCACAGCCGGAAAGGTCCCTTGAAGTGAAGGTTGAAAGATCGGCATATTTCGAAACTGAGTTCTGTAAATCTTAGGATCAGTCTGTGCAGATTTGGATAGAGCCACAAGGTCGGACATGGTTAAAAGAGAAGCAGGTGGCGTGGAAGAGATCAATGTTGACGAGGAAGATGAAGAAGTCGCTTGGTTGATAGAAGAAGAAGAGGGTAGGGATAGTAATTCTGATGAATCAGGAGAGAGAAAAGTTGACGGATTGACTGTACGTGTGCTCAGGTCGGACATTGACCGTGTAGATGGTTTTGGTCTGACGAGTGATGAATCCATCAAGGAGGCCGGATGGAATATCGACGCCGTATTGGCATACTGAACGGAGGTCTGATCGTGTGAGCCTGTCTTGGCATCAGTCCTCGACTGATGACTACTAGACTGCTCAAAGTAGTCAAGATCTGTGGTTTCTGATGAAGAAGTTAATGGCCGGGTGGATACATGGGGTTTCTTCAGTTTGGTAGGAAGTCCGTACGCGCTGGTAGCCATGGAAGGAAGCTTTTGAAGATTTTGTTTTGCCCAAAGGACGTATCCGGTCATATAACCCACCGTGGGATGGACTCCTTGAGACCAATAACCAGTGTTTGCCTTGGGATAATCTGCAATGTATCGAAGTGATCGAACATTGAGGTTCCGCATGATGTGAATATAACCACCTTTACATAACTCTATCAAGTCATGCTTTGTCCGTGGCTTCAATGGAGCCAACTGACGGGCCAGATGGATTGGATTCATGTCGTACCGCAGAGGGACCGATTGAATCGTATTGCTTCTACAGCTGATCGACTGAGCTGTCCGACGGACTTGTTTCTGGACGGACATCTCTCTGATCTGCTTGTGCTGTGGGTGTTGAGTGCAAATCAGGAAGCGTAGCTTGGAAAGTCTCAACGCCGCTAGTCTAGGCGACCTCTTGGTCGAGTCGCGTAACAAAGCAGGTTACGCGTCGAGATAGTTGGTTACGGCTGACCAATCGTCGAGCTTCCGCAACCAGTATAACCTCTCTACAGTTTGCTCGTCCACATCCTTGAAAGTCATCGCTGTAATTGAGAGTGTTGGAAAGTCACCACAATCTGCGCACTCATCGTTGCCGTGGTCATTGCGCTGAAAGCAATCTTCCAAGAATCTCTATGACATGTCTCCACGCGCTATAAGTCTCGTGAGAATATCATATTCATAAAGAGTTTTCAACAGGATTTCCTTTCTCTTTTGATTCTCATTCATCGTCCTCCATCTCGATCTCTCCTTCCTCTTCGTCTTCATCCTCCAAATCGAATTCCCCTTCATCATCACTTCCTTCGTCGTCCTGTCCATCCGAATCATCTTCTTCAGGTCCTCGCTCTTCACGGGCGGCCTAGTGTATAGATCATATTCGATGGTCAGATTTTATCTTCACAAAAATTCAATGGCAACAAAACAAAATTCAACAGAACTAACCTTCTCAATCTCTCTCCTCTTAGCATCTCTGACCTTCTTCTGCAACTTCCAGAACTGTCCTAGTGGAGTACTGTCCACCTTGACGCCCTCCAAGAATCCATCGACCTCTGATCTGTCGTTGGGTGCAAACTCTACCGACTTTCTCTTTTCTCCTACCCATTTGGCGTTCATGTCGATCTTTTCCAGCAACACCTTGAACAAGCCAGAAGCCTTTGCGTTCTTGGTTCCCTTCTTGACAAACCTCTTTAGGGAGCTAACAATAGGAATAGCAAGTTCAGGGAAAGCAATCGAGGTGGAAAGCTGAGCCTGGTGTTCCAAGAGAATGAATGCAATCTCCTCGGCTAGTCCATCCTGGTAGATTTTTGTTCGTGGGTAAGCTGTAGGAGCACGGATGACATATTCGAAATCGAGAGGCGAAAGTGTAGACGGTTTTGGTTTACTTGTGAACTCGGCCGAAGACAACGGCTCAAGAAGGGAAGGAGTCAAGGGAATGTAGGTGTTTGTGTGAGCGGAGAGGCGAAGAAGGGATCGAACCACGTGGAATCGGAGCGGGAAGTACCGAGACGTTGGGATCAGTCTGACGTGGCGTTGATTAAGGTGGCGAAAGCAGACATCAGTTCAATCATCGACATAAATGACACAAACTGCGCATACGTACCGAATGACACCAAGAGTGATCTGAACGAGCGGGTAGATCAAGGGCTGAAGTTCGCTCTCCTGCCCACCTCGGGCTAGTCGAGCGTCCCTGCTGCAAGCAGTCGACATGACCAAACACCAGAAGTCGATACAGTGAACAAATTGCCAGTTGTACACAGCCTTGTAGGCATCCTAATCGGAGAAACAAAGTAAGGCCAGATTCATCAGCTTCGGAGGACATATAGAAAGAACAAGTGGAAGGACAGAGAGAAAAACAAACAAACCTTAGACTGTACTTTGATCGAGTTCCTCAAGTGGACAGCAAGCTGTCGGATGTATCCGAAAGCATGTTGGTAAGCGGTCGCCGGATCGAGATTGTAGATCTCCGAGGCAGAGTTCTTCATCAGGTTGATAGCAGGGAGCGTGTGGACGGTTGTCTGCTTGCACGATCGAAGGAAAGTCAAGTACAGACCCTGTAGAGTGTAATTTCCGATGATCAAGTTGATAAGTCAATATTTGAACAGCCATGAGTCTTTGAGAAATTGGAACGACAGACCTTGAAGGTGATCTCACGAACACCCTCGTCCCCGTTCTGGACAAGCTTTCGAATAGCCAAGAAGGATGCGATTCGGACACTATCTGAAGCGGAGGACCATTGCTCCAAAAGCATCTACACCAATCCCAACAAACATTCAAATCGGATGAGTACCGTGTGTTGTGCATCCATGCAAAAAGACGAGTCACAGAGACAGACAAATACAAACCTTCAAGAGGTTCTTGACGATTTTTCGGCCACCGACGATCCAAGGAACCATTGCCTCTGCACCCTTCAAGCAAACCTTTAGCAATCCACCTCCTTCTTTGTCGTCTGGGAGCTGCTGAACGAGGTGCATCAAATTACTCATGTAACTCATGATCATCTTCATCAAAGCCGGCGGGGGCTGCTTGGTGAGCTTGAACTTGCCCGTTTGAGCGGACAACTTCAAAGGGAGATGGTGCGAGAGAAGCTGAGGGGTGTAGTGGAGTGTGGTTAGGATAATTTTGTTGAAGACTGTTTCATGACAACAACGGCCGTCAGCTTGGAACCAACACAACTGATAAAAGTGAGACGTGGCACAGAGAAAAGAGGCTAACCAGAAGCGTCTTCAATCTCGTAGGCAAACGATTGCGATGCCTTGTCCGAAGCATCAGAGTTGGAGTAGGCGGCCGCTCGGAAAGCCAGGTGTAACCTCCTCAAACTCTTGAGACTTCGTGTCTATGGCGATGGATTATCGAGCGCGTTAGCAACTGAAGTCCAGGCGTGTTTTAGTAGGAAAGAGGACAAAACGACAACAAGGTCTGCTTACCTCAAGCATGTTCTTCTGCCATCCCTTAAGCATATCCAAAGTCACGACCTCCATTTCACCTTGTTCCTTCTTGGCCTTCTTGCCATTGAGTTGGCCCAAGATCTCTTCTTCTTCATCCTCATCCGAATCACCTCCCTCAAACTCTTCATATTCATCTTGCCCTAAAGGCGCTTCCTCCTCCTTCGCCTTTCCTTTAGAGGCAGCCTTCTTCTCGGCTTCCAGCTTAGCGGCCCTCTTCGAGGCCTTTTTCGATGGTGGAGGGGGGGTGCCAGAGTTGGAAGAAGTCGAGGCGCCAAACTCGAGGAGCTCCTTATCGTTCTCCTGTAGGTACTTGAAGAATTCGGGATCCGTTTTGGAGAGCTGAGAAAGAGCGTTGACGTGAGACTTCTCCATGTCTGAAAAAACAAGAGGTAGTAAAGATCGGTTTCATGTTACATCGTAGCGCAATAGTATAAACAGACTGGAACAGCTTACCATCGAGATCATCAACTCCAGCGAAATCATCATCGGTATCGTTCAAATCCTCTTCGTCGTCATCATCAGAGTCAGCCTTGTTGGGAGCTCCTTCGTCCTGGATCATGAAGGTAAGATGTTCATAACGTCAACTCAAAAGATCTGACTGCTTTGTCTAAGCTTCAACGCTGAAACGGATGAGAGTCACTTACGCCAGAGTCCTCCATGAAAGCAGCTCCCATGATGTCGTCTACGCTCTTTGGGTTCCTCTTCTTGTCATCTTCCTCAGCCTCACTCTCCTCCTCAGGCTCGTCCACGTCATCAACTCCCTTCTTGGCTCCAAACTCTCTGGCCTTTCCGGCCGCCCGTTTTTCTCTGCCCTCTATGAGCTTTCGAGATTTTTGGAAAGATCTTCGGGAAGATATGACCTCTTTGAGTTTGCCCGTTCCGGCGAACTGTTTCAAAAAGCAAGTGATCAAGGTTTAGAGAATCAGTCATGAATTCTTGACACGAAGGATGAGGCTGAAGGATCAACCTTTTTGAAAGATTTCTGTTGACATTAAGCGCGACGGCAAGCACAACGGAAGGGAAAAGTAACCAAGAGGCGCCAAAATAAAGGAGTGGGGTCAGAATCAATTGCACCTAGATTGTGTACCTATGTCTTTCTAATAGGAACTACTGACCTTGGCCATGATGACTCTATCTAGATACAGAAGCGTTCGTAGGTTGTGGAATCAAGCAGGGAAGAAAATGTTGTGGCCCAGATGAAGTTTTGAGGTCAAATATCGATGTGGCGAGGCGAAAGCTGTGCAACGGATTTCCCCGGCCTGTATGCCTTGTGCCTTGCCTTCTTCCGTCTGATCTGTATCCTCTCTCCATCTCTCATCTCTCTTGCTTTCCACCGCCCATATCCATACCTTCTTCAACGATTGATAGCATGGATACTTTCTCCGCTCAAGGAGGGTATCCTCAGGTCCCTTATGGGTTTGGCCGTGAGTGACGGCTGTCCAAATACCGACTGTAGAGCCTGTGCTGATCATCCTCAATCGAATCTCTCCTGTCTTCGATCGATCTATAGAAGTTCGTTCCCTTTTGTTTGTCCACATTCAAATGCGTAGTGTTTGTTAACTAACACTGCAGAATTTCTTTCGTTGTAGCAAACACATCTGAGGGGAATCACAACTGGCCGATTCTCAAACTTCCTAGGGGGTCACTACTCCTCTCACAACCTGTCCTCGGTCCTATATCTTGATTCGACCGATGCTATCACGGCTGTCAAGATGGAGGTCTACACTCCTCCTGCCGGAACAAAACCTACTTTTGAGGAAGCCTCAAAATCTAAGTATAAACCGGTCAAGAAGGGCGAGTCGTTCGGCCCTAGCTGGAGCAACCATTGGTTCAAAATCGCCGTCAAAGTCCCAAAAGAGTGGGCAAAATACAAACGAGTTCAATGTAGGCTGAAACTTTGACCATATACAATCTCGATCGGAGGGAGAACTAATGAAACACACACACTTGGGCTCAATCATCTCGTTCAGTCGAATTTGATCCCGGATGTGAAGGATTAATCTATACTCGTAAGCTTGTCAACATCAATCCTGACTTGATCGCCAATGCTCTAAATGCCGCGCTATACTTTCCATACAAAATCAGCCCAAGGTCTTCCTGTCCATGCCATCGTAGGAGGCTACAGCGGGCTTCGGCGCGTCGAGTATGTCTTGGACGAACACTCCAGACAAAGCACTCACCATTTCTACATTGAAGTACGTCTGCCTACCTATCTGATTTTTGATCCTTGTCCCGACCGTCTTCGTTGCTAAATTTAATTTTGGGAACAGATCAGTTGCAATGGAATGTTCGGAGTTCCCCAAGGAGGGAATGAGATTGAGCCGCCCGATGTGAGTTCTCAGTACATAAATCTCTATCTCTGCAGCATATGGTTTTTCTGAACATTTCTTTCTTTCAGCCTAACCGAACATTCAGTCTAGACAAAGCCGACTTGATTGCTCCCAACTTGGAAGCCTGGTGCGTTTCCTCAGATCAAGATTATCATAATTCATAATCTGTCTTGGAAGACTGTAAATCACTTTGCTTACAGGAAGAATTTCTACAATTGCATAACTCAGGGCGTTGATGTACGATTTCAACCTTCTCTCACAAATTGCTACGTCCTCTCCCTCGACTCCAATCTGCGATCGTGCGCTCAACGCCGCCAATGAGATCATGTCTACCTTCCGTGCCGGAGATGACAAAACTATTGGCGCTTGTAGAAAGATAGCTGAGAGAATCCTAGGAGATGGCTGGGAGAAGGATGGGGCTCAGGTCTGGGAGAAAGGTCAGGAAAAGGGAGCAGGACTCATGTGGGGTTTAGGTCATTGTCATATTGACACTTTCTGGTAAGATTCAATTGACGAAGGTCATCTGGTGTACAGAAAATATACTGAAGTTGGTCCTTGATCAGGTTATGGCCAGCGAGCTCTACTAAGCAGAAGGTGGCCCGATCCTGGTCTTCCCAGGTGAGCTATATCCCAATTTCTGGATCATAGCCTCCCGCTAACGACCTCATTTCCAATAGATTTACCTGATGTCCATCTACCCTGAGCACCATTTCTCAGCTACATCCGCCCAGCATTTCCAATGGCTTGAGAGGCTTTATCCCAAGCTTTTTGATGCTGTCAAAGAAAACATCACAAAGAAAGGCCAGTTCGGTGTAGTTGGTGGTACCTGGGGTAAGTTTTGTTGATTATGCTATTCCAAGCTTTCAGAGAGTATCAGGATCGCAGTTCACGCGACTTGTTTAATACTTTAATGTGTTCGTATAATTGTCAGTTGAAATGGACACCAACATCCCTTCTGGAGAGGCGCTGTGTAGACAATTCTTATATGGGCAGAACTTTTTCAAAAGTCGGTTCGGAGATACTTGCGATACGTGAGTTCACTTTCATATTTCTACACTTCTTTCCTGATTGTGTTTATGGCCGTTGATATACAGTCCAAACCTGCTCCCAGTTTTGTTCTTCCAGATACGTTTGGATATTCCAGCCAGCTCCCACAAATTGGTATTTCTGTTTTGATCTAATTAAGCTTGTAGTCTCTGTCTGATCCAAGAAACAAACCTCGTTTTGAATATTGATGTAGCACGGCTGTCTGGAGCCAAGTTCTTCTTCACACAGAAACTATCTTGGAATGTATGTTCAATTTGTCGACATGCCCCTCGATAGATTAATGCTGATTCGATATTGGATTATTCTTCCTCAAGAACATGTATGTACAGCAGCAACATGTATACTATCGAAGAAAATACAAGCCTTTACGATAACGCTGAATGTGCAACATGCAATCTTTCTGCGGGGGTTTAGTAACAAATTTCCACATACTTCCTTCAACTGGGCAGGAATGTTAGTAATTTTATATCATTGTCGTGTCTTGACCCCACACTGACATATCCTTTCATCCTACTATATCGTTTTCAGTGATGGCTCTCAGATCCTGACCCACATGACACCGTTCGTGATCAAACCGTTAAGCAGACTTGCTGATAGATGCGCACATCACTAATAGCATCTTTCCAAACAGAGTCGACACCTACAACGCTCAGGCTGACTATGGAGAGATCATGAAAGGTGCAACGGCTAATAAGAATCTTGAAGTGTATGTACATCGTCCTGGGTATGTATCGTTGATCGAGTCTCAACTGAATTCATTACTTCATCTTACTTTCAAGAACTGGAGATGCATTGTATCTTTTCGGAAACGGAGACGGTGGCGGTTCGTCTTGATCTACATTGTCCTTCTCGTTTTTCTCGTCACATCAGAAACATTAATCAGATGCAACGTGGACGCGTTTATGTTCATAGGGGGACCGACCGCTCCCATGCTTGAAAAGGTTTGTGAAGCTCGTCCATATCAACGCTTATCTCGAGAAGTTTCGACCATATCTGATATTGGAGCGACGTCTCTTAGCTGCGACGACTTCGGGCAGTCGCAAACGAAAATCCAGGTGTCCCTGTAGTCAAGATGGGCGGCCACATGGACGACTTTTTTGAACGACTTCAGAAGTAAGTGTCGTGTCCAACATACAACTTTTGGAGTAAAGCTCATTTGTTATATATTTCTTCTTTTACGAGCAAACAGATCGACCGACAACGGAAAGAAATTACCTTCCTGGTGAGTATAATTCTCGAAATCATGATTGAGGTAGACTCGTCTCATAACTTATACTTGATTCAACTTATAGGAAGGGGGAATTGTACTTTGAGGTATGTCTAGTATTTTATTCATCAAAACTATAAGTAACAAGCTGAATCCAATCTCAACCTTACAACTCAGCTCCACCGAGGTGTTAGTCAGCTCTCGTATTATCGCTCACGATCGTTAAAGATTTATGAACCAAACAGTAACTTATGTATCAAACCTTTTTGAAATCCGAATAGACTTACACTTCCCATGGTCTCATGAAGAGGGACAACCGGACCAATGAGCTTCTTCTCAGAGATGTTGAGTACCTCTCCACCATGGCCTCACTTGAGGATGAAACCGGTTCCTTCCAGTACCCTAAATCCAAGCTGGACTGGTGCTGGGAGCATCTTCTATTGTGCCAAGTCAGTTTCTTCCAAGCAAATCTCCCACAACACTTGATATACTTAACCTTATTTTGAATCTACAACATAGCAACATGATGTTCTACCTGGGTCGGCTATTCGGCTTGCTTACGACGAAGCCGAACGATACCATGTAAAGATTCGTAAGCTTAGTGCCGAAATGATTGATGCGGCCTATAGAATTCTTCTCCCGAACTCGACTTCTCTCGCGGACAACCCTCTGGTTGTCGCCGGAAAAGGCAAGATTGTCGGTATCAACACTTTGCGAGTGCCCAGAAGAGAGGTCGTCAAGGTACCCGTTGATGCCAAGGGCGCACTCAAAGGCTCAATGGCTCAAGTTTGCAGAGGAGGCACACATGGATATCTTTTAGTCGATGCCACCAATGATGGGCTAGCGGAAGTCAAGGGCGTCTTTGCGGATATGAGTCCTGTTTCAGGTATGTTCAGCTATCGAGCTCAGTGCTTGCTCCGCGCACACGGAAGAATAGAAACCTGATGAAGCTACTGAGTTATCTCTCGCTTCAGCCACTCATGAATCCACGGGAGAATTTGTGCTCAAGAGTAGTTCTATCATCTTTACTATAAAAGATGGAAGGATCTCAAGCATCTTTGATGTGGAACTCGAAAGAGAATTGATCGCTGAGGGAGAGTGAGTCTTATCTTCCCAATCAACATCAAGCTCAATATTGCAATCATTTAATCAAATATCTTGTTTCACGATAGGACTGGTGGTTTGGTCATCTATGAGGTAAGTTCAGTTCTCACTCTGACTATTGCTCGTAGTCCGATAGCTAACTTTCTCATTCCTCGTGATTATCTAGGATATGGTGAGTCATAAAATTATTATAGCCTAAGATCAGTTTTCAATTGTGAATCTTGCTAGCTTAGTTCTCACCGTCCATTCTCTTTTAAATCAGCCCAACTACTGGGATGCTTGGGACGTAGAAGTGAGCCACAGTCTTCCTCGCAATCAAATATAAGCATCCACTTACAGTCGCTAATTGTATGCCCATATTGCTTATATAGATATTCCATCTGGAAACGCCCACTCGTCTGAAGTTTTCTTCTGTTTCCATTGCTGAAAACGGACCTCTGCGAGCTACGTTGGCCGTGAAAGCTCAGGTCGGAAAGAGTACTAGTATGTTAAAGCTTTCTTACCTCACTTTGATAGTCGTTACAGTCTAATTCACTTTGTTTCTGTTCTGTTTATGATATTAGTCGGGTTCAACGTGAGCGGATTTCAGCGTGTGCTAGCTTTCTGACATGCAGTCTTATTCTTACCTTGTTTTTGGTTTTCTCCTCGGACCAGATTTCTTTGGATGCCGTGGGAGGATCGACCAACAAGGGATCCCGAAGTTTGATCCGTTTCGAAAGTGCTGACATCAATTGGAGAGAGCGACACAAGTTCCTCAGTGAGTGAACTTAATCTGTTTGACCGGTAGCCTTTTTGTACATATCGGGATCGTGAATCGAGGTTAACCGATGCAATACGTATGATTTCAGAATTTGAGCTTCCTACTGATATCTCTTCTGCTGAGGCGACATACGAGACTCAGTTCGGAACTGTTTCTCGACCCACTCACCGAAATACTTCTTGGGATCAAGCTAAGGTCTGCTCAAGTTGTGCAGCTCATTTTCATATCTCTTCAAAAGACTGATGGATAACCTCCCTTCCTATAAATCGATAGTTCGAAGTGTGCGCTCACAAATTCGCTGATTTATCAGAGTTCGGGTATGGAGTCGGTATCGTCAACGATTGCAAGTATGGTCACGCCGTCGAAGGGGGTGTCATGAGATTGTCGCTCCTCCGATCCTCTACCGCCCCCGATGCAGAACAGTATGTGTTCCATCCTAGTTGTTGTCAATTCATTTTTATCAGCTTCGGAACGAACTGACATGACGCGCTCGTTGCTGCCTGTAGGGACCAAGGCGCCCATCAATTCTCATTCGGTATCTACCCCCATACAGGATCGTTCCTCGAATCGTTCGTCCTTGTCTTCCTATCCTTATTCGGCCGTACCAATCTAATTTTCCTATCTAAAATGCTACAGCGATCTCCCTCGAGTAGCCGCTGCATTTAATTCCAGCCTGCATCGTTCGTATTTCCTGATCTCATCCACACTTATTTATCTAGATAAACTGATTAATATTTCTCCTTTGGTATCAACAATACGCATGACAGTGCGATACATCCCTGACACGTTGGCTGCAATGAAGACTATCACTACATCCTCCCTTAACTTCAACTTCGCTGTCGATGGTGGGCGGAACGTTTTGGCTGAAACCATCAAACGAGCGGAGAACGACAAGTTTTCTTCTGAGAAGGGTGTGGGCAAGGGAGAGAAGAACGTCATTGTTCGGCTGTATGAAGCCTTTGGAGGGCAAGCCAAGGTTTCGCTCAAACTGTTTGTCGTTTTTTAGCTCTCAAGTCGATCAGCCTCTGCATCAGCAAAATTGACAGATTTTGACCGACATTTGACCATTATCAGAACCGGCTTCAACGTCACCTCTGCTGTATTGACGAACATCCTGGAAGAACCTATCGGAAAGCCTCTCGGTCTAAAGGTCGATGGCTTCGAAGATGAACTTACATCAGTCGAGCTCAAGTTCCGGGCATTTGAGATCAAGACTCTCAAGCTGACCATCGCCGAGAAGTGAGTGCTTCGGAACCAGTAGTCCATGTTGCAGGCTTACTGTCAGCATGAAACTTATGGCTCTGTTGCGCTTCATTGTTTCTCGCAGGCCTACTCGAGATGGTGACTCGTGGGTGAAGATACAGAAGAAGTGATCTTTCGTTTGCTTCTCTCACCTCTTTAACAAGTTCTCTATTTCGTCTCTGTCTTTTTGTTATTTTATCAAGTTGTATTTTTTGTTTGTTGCGATGCATGCTCTTTGTGGTGACTTGTCAAAATTGAATCGCACAGTGCAAAATATCAAAAGACACTAGGTCGCTTTATATCTGAATTTTTCTCCATTCTAAATCTTTCAGCCTCCCTCCGTCCTACTCGGTTGCAATCGCTTATCATCCAGCATAATCAGCAATCACTCATTGGATCATTGAAAATCTCGACAACCGATATGCCTTCAAAGTAAGTAACCCTGCAGCATGTTCCCGAATATGTGCTGGTTGTTGATGGATCATAGTTTCTGGTCGGTATCATGATTCAGAACCAAAGGTTGGCTCTTACTCCCTATATCTAATCCTTCGCGTGCTGTGTAGTAATTGATGAAACTTACTTGATCTTCATCTTCCTTGTTGACCGCTACCTACCGACTGATGGACTATGTTGAACAGGACCCACTTTGACGAAAGCTCAGCAGAAGGCGGCAGCCAAAGCTTCAAAGAAGGCCGCCCAGAGCAAGAAGGGTGAGAAGAAGGAGACGAAGAAGGCGAAAGGCAAGGGGAAAGGAAAGGAGGCGGACGAAGATGATCTCGAGGCTATTTTAGATTCGGTTCGTTTCTCTTTTCTCTATGCAGTCTTTCTTTGATTATCGAGGCTTCATTGAGCTTGATTGTATGAAAAGGCTGGTTGTACTGACCAAAGTTTTGACTTGTCCATGGTGGTCTTCTCCTGTAGTTCCAAAAAGAATGGGAAACTGTCAGTACTTCTTCAAACTCCTTTTACCTTCGTCGTGGACAAGAACTGACAACGCCAGTTCCTACTCAATAATAGAAACATGCCGTCAAAGAAGAGATCGCATCCGGACCTCCGTCTCGGCGAGCAAACGCCACCTTCACTGCTTGCCCCAGTGGAAACTACCTTTGGTGCATTGGAGGGGAGTACTACGACGGAGATAGAGCGTTCGTTTGATTATCCCCTTTGCTTGCAACTGCCCGAAAGGTCTCGGTAAGAGCTTACTGAACACCTCCTTCCATCATGTTGTCTTAATCAAATCCACACAGAACTTTCTAGTACAGCAGTCTCTCTCAGTATCTCTTCCAGCGTATTCTAAATGGCGTACTCATCAGTCGCTCTGTTCTTTTCTTCTTTCTACTGACCTGTAGCAACGACGTCTACCGATACCAGCCTGAAAAAGATGAGTGGAGATGTACGTCTGATGAATTACTTTGACCATTGATTCGTTTGCCCTTGCTCTTCATCTGTCATATGCCATCTATCATGTGTTGACTGTTCTTCTAACTCGGTGCGATTAGTGTTCGCTTCGCCCAACTCGCCTGGTCCTCGTTCGGCGCACTGTTGCGTTGCTTCTCCTTCTGGAGGTGGAAAGCTCTATATATTCGGTAAGCTCCTCGTTCTTTACAAACTCTACAAGGTACCCAAGTAGAGCTGGTACCATGCGAATTTGGATATATATGTTGTGCGCGGCTGATGAATGTGTTTGATTAAAAGGAGGAGAATACGCATCGCCAAAGCAGACTTCATTCCACCATTTCCGTGATTTTTGGGAGTTTGATGTCAACAGTCATGAGTGCGCGTGTCATCTTCCTCCAATGAGTGTTTGAGGATTCGTCATACTCAATCATTTTGGTTCTCTTCTGTGATGGTTTGGCAGATGGGAACGAATCGAGACGAAAGTCAAACCGAGTCCACGTTCAGGATGCCGGTAAGTTTGATTTCTGCCGTCCCCTCCGAAGTGCTTTAATAGGACTCACGTTGAAATTAATGATCCATGATCAATACTACAGGATGGCTATGTGGAAGCACTTCATAGTCCTTTTCGGTGGATTCTACGATCTCGGCGTTCGAAGTTTGTCTCTCTGTTTTTGACTTTCCAGATTACCAGCATGAGGTCTCTTTGGTCTAACGTACTTGTTCCTCGATACAGCCAACTACTTGGATGATTTGTGGGTGTTCGACACTCAGCTGTACAAATGGAAACAGGTAGAGTTCCCGGTGACTGCTCAACGACCTCGGTACGTGTCTCTTGTCGAAGCCACAGACTCTGTACAGACGTCTGTTCTTGACGAACGTACGTTCTGATACAGTTGAACGTTTACTGTTCTAGAGCTCGATCTGGATTTTCTCTACTCCCTGCGGCCGAAGGAGTCGTCCTCCACGGCGGATACTGCAAAGTGTTTGAGAAAGGAAAACGAACAAAAGGAATTGCACTTGAAGACACATGGCTTCTCCGAATGGATCCTGATGACATTGGAAAGTTCAAATGGGAGAAACGACGACGATCGGGCTATCCTCCGAGTGTCAGGAGTGGTTGTTCGATGACACTGTGGGGAGCAAAAAATATGGGTGTGCTGTTCGGGGGGGTATGGGATGACGACCGGGATGAAGAGACTCTCGAGAGTGTGTTTTACAATGACTTGTTCGTTCAAAGTTTCTTCTCTCTATTCTTCTTTTTTCTCCTTCTACCCCCTTGGTCTTGCATCAACACGACAACCGACGTTTTTGAACTGTATAAATCATTTATACTCTGATCTGGCGATGCTTTTCGCAGGCACGGATACAGCTTGGCCCACCCAGGTAGATGGGTTACGATGAATTTGAAGAAACCCAAGAAAAAGGCAGGTGGCGGGAGGAGAAAGGCGAAGGTTATTCAGGCTCCCAAACCAGAAGACCAAGCTGCTACGTCCAAAGCTGATGAAGCGTATAATACGGATGACGAGGTCGAAGAAGAGGTTCGTCCATCAACAGCCGATACTGTGTAGGTCAAGTGGATGAACGCATTGACATTTTTCGTTTATATCACATGCGAATGCTCAATTAGGACTACACGGTTCGCGTTGTGGAGGAAGAGGACGACCCAGATGATCCTCAGAAGAGTATACCTTTGACTAGATACAACACGTACGTCGAGGATCATCTTGATAATCTACCGATATCGAAGCAGAAGCACTGATTCGACGTCTGTCCTTGTTTCGGGAACATTTTCATAGTATGATGGCGATCATCAAGAACACTTTGTACATGTATGTTAAATTCAGATTATTCTGATCCATATTTTTTTCTATGGACCCGGTCTTACTATCCTGGGGTCGGAATCTTTCCTTTTTAAACAGTTACGGAGGAATCTTTGAGAACGATTCTAGAGAGTATACGCTAGATGACTTCTACTCCCTCTCTCTTGACAAGCTCGAACGATACAACTGCTTGAGATCAAGTGGACTGGAAGAAGAAGCTTGGCTTGAATCCGAGGAGGAGGATGGGGATAGTGATGAGAGTGATGAAGAGGACGAAGAGGAAGGTGGGAGCGGACGAAGGAGACGGGGTGGTGGTGATGATGATGAAGAGGACGGTGAAGGCGGGCCGGAAGGTGAAGAGTATGTGAAAGAAGAAGAAGAGGAGGACGACGACGGTGGAGACGAGGTCGTAGGAGTGGATGAGAACGGAGTAGTGATGACTAGGAGAGAACAGGTCCGTATTGGTGATCTTTGTTACGAGAGAAGTGAAATCTGAACTGTCACCAATCGAGACTGACCAACTTGTAATTCATATGGTCTTACATCGGATCAACTATAATACAGGAAGCAAAAGAAGCTGCTCTCCGGGAGGAAGCGACCAAATTCTTGGGTGTTTCCAAAGACGCCGCCCGATCTCTGGAAGACACGCTGAGCACACCTTTGCCCGGAGAAGTCCTTCGAGATTTCTACGATCGCACTCGTCAGTATCTTCTCACCGGCTCAGCGCCATGTGTGACTCAAGATCACTCGTTAATTGTATCTCTGTTCTTTTCGTCTTTCCACCTATCTGACTGTGTGTTCAACAGGTGAATATTGGACGGGTAAAGCTCATTCTCATTCTGACAACCGAGGCAAAATGCTTCGTAAGGATGGGTTCGAAATGGCCTCCCAGAGATATGCAGGTTCGTATGGATTTTGTTGTCGTTCCCTTTTCTTTTTCTTTTCTTCTCTTTTCTTTTCTGCAGATCCGGCATTGACTTTTGTATCGGCCCAATGGTGACTCAGAATACGAGCCGATCTTGAAGGAGATCGAGCGGATCCAAAGGGAGGCTGGGTTGGAAGCAGAAGACATGGGTAAAGGCGGACCGGCGACGACCGGAGGTGTTGGTGAGGCCAGTCGAAACAGGCGGTGAAATAAGAGAAGTAGAAATAGATGACTTGTTCGGAAGAATATATAAAGTTAAAGAAAACGCGGTGCAGGCAGACAAGATACTGAAACCGAGTTTAGCAGAGAAATATAACAAATCACGGTGTTTCCCGAGTCTGAGTGGATAGCTTCATAAGTAGGGGTGACAACCGAATATCCATTGGCGATCGAGTCTAATTGGATGACACACACACGTTTCATCCTGTGTACAGCGTTAGACGATGTATTGAGATCATCGACGCCAAAGATACTCCGCTCTCGTGAACACGTACCATGGGAGTGAGCTGATATTTATGTCGACATACCAACCCAACATACATGTTGCTCCCGCTTCCAGGTGGAGCTTTTCTTCCAAGCGGGGAGACATTTCGAATGGTTACAAGCGGTACGCCCGTCCAAGTTGATCGGCAAAGGAAAAAAATTTGTCGATTTCTATCTCTTCTTGAATTTCGCCGTTCTCTCCACAAAACAGAGAACGCGCGTACGGTTGACTCGGATGTTAGCGCTGTTGGCAGGAAGGAACCACACGGCCTCCCGCTTTCCTTGGTCCGACCGTAAAGATCCCTTCTTCAGGTGATCGAATGATTCATGTCGTTTCAGTCTTTCCATCATTATCATCATTATCACCATTATCATCATCACCATCATCATCGATATTTTCTCTTCTTTTTCGCTACAAACTAGGTCTTGACACATCCACAGTCTTTCTCAATACCCATGGCAGATGAATCCTTCGGAACTGTCGCCATCCTCAAACGTGGTTCGGCGTAAGAATTTCTCATGTCTACAAGCAGATTTATTTATTTTCGATAGAAATCTCGTTCTGATCAATGAGTACTAATTTTGCACACTCTATCTACCAGTTGCCAGGTTTGCAGGTCGGTTGCTTTCCTTTGTGTGCTTCTAGTGAATGATGAATCAGACGACCAGAACATGTCCTGACATCTTACCACCTCCTTGAATCGGGTTGCGTCGTGTGTTGGCCGGGCTTTACAGGAAACGGAAGCTGGTGAGTCGATCGTCGAGTGACCGGACGTGAATTCTAAACGCTGTGCTAACGTATGCTGGAACTCCCTTCGTCGATTCTAGAAATGGTAAGAGCACTACTTGCTTTGGCTTCGACTAACTTGACAGAATATTTACCCTGGTATTCATTGATTGTCTCTAGTACGGGAGAGAAACCATCTTGCGGGATGTGTATAAAGGTACAGATACCTCCAGTCGCCAAACAACATGTGCTTATTCATCCTTAAGCCCGTGATGAAAGACCTGTTCTCATGTTTCTTCCTCTCTGCCTTGACCGTTGACAACAATAGAACTCACAGGAATGTGTTTATGACGACCCTCCTCGATCAAAAAACCGAATCAGAAAGTTGGAAGATAAGATAGGTCGGTGTCGTCATCATCGAATCCGCTATGTTTGTCGCGAATGCAAGAAAGCTGCAAGAGGTCCTTCTTGAGTTTCACTGATCCCTCTTTAATCACTCTGTGTCTAGCTCGGCTCGAAGCAATGCTTTCGCAGGCAAACTCAAGCCCAGTCGCCCTGAGCTCTTGCGATTCAACACAAAGACGAAAGTCCTCGGGAGGATTTCCTTATCCCACCCCAAGCTACGCTGGACCGAGCGGTGTTTCAGAGGTATCTCATCCAGCTCGACAAGTCAAATGTGAGAAGCAAAAGGCCTTCTCTCAAGCTTTCAACGAGTTATGGGGGATGAGTTCGGTTTCTGGATATGGAAGCGCAGAAGCCATCAAAGATCGATCACAGTCACTCGATAGAGATACTTCAAACAGCCCACCGATGCCCACAGAGACAGATTATGTTGCAATGGACGTACTTAATCAACTCATCGGAGAAGCGGGTCAGGTTGGTTCCGTGACCGACCCATGGAATGTAGATTTCAGTCAACTCATAGGGCATAGCCCAGTCGATTCGCCCACGGAGGCTCCTATGCTCAACCTCAATCTCTTTTCATCGCTACAGATTGACCCAACTGCATATCAACAAATTCCTATCTCCATCCACCAGGCAAACACAGTCTTTCCTACCCCTCAAGAATCTATATCGTCGCTCTCACCGTCGGTTCCGCCCACGGATTGTGCCACTACTTTAAGAGCATATGTGATAGAGCGAGAGGATTTACCCGAACCCATCAAATATTCCTTGCTCAAAACATTTTTTACCGGAAAAAATATTTTTGGAATCCATCTCAACCTCGACAGATTTTGGAGGTCAGTGGTTTTTAAATGTTTGCTTTCTCTGGTTTACTAACAAATTAGTTGGTTGAGTTCTAAGAACTTACAGTTCGTTTTGGCCTTACAACCCTACCTTTTAACCTCTATTAGCTCTCTGCGGGAAGAGTCAAGCGAAAACCAACCACATCCTGCCTTTCTATTCGCAATAGTTCGTATTATTCCTGTCCCTTGTTGTTATCTCATCTCGGCTAGTTAGCCTTCGTCAGTCACCAATCAAAGCTGTCAACTCAATCTGTTCATTCGGAAACTCTTATGTTCTTACGATATCAGTACCATTGTGTCAGTCAACTCTCGTCTGATATAGCTGTTCGGGCTATGGACGACTTGTTCTATGAGATGGCCAAAAAACTTCTAGACCAGGGCATCGATAGTTGGGACAGTCGAACGATTGACTTGATCAGAGCTTCTACCGCCTTGTCTTACGCGTGCTGTAAGTACATGGCTGATGAAGGAACCGATATTGATGCTTCCGAGCTCTGACACATATCTTCCATGATTGGCATCTGACGTGCTTCAGATGCGAAAGCAAAATTCCTGCCAGCCTGGGTTCTTGGAGGGGTAGGTCGTTCTCCCTTCGACATTCCTCTGACTTGAGATCCAAATGCGCGCGCATGACTAATTCAAACGGCAACAATCTTCGCAAACCAATCTCAGCTGGGGATGCGTCTGTGCTCTCTTGCCCACCTTCAAAGAATTACCTTCCCATTAAGCTCCACATCAGTCAAGTATCCGAAAGTCAGCACACGGAACCCAAAGAGAAAGTATTGTAAGCACCGAAACAAGCAAGTTCGCCCTCCGAAGGATGCTATCGAGCTCGGAGATTATATACATGTGTTTTGGAACGCATGGGTAGGTTTTCTTAGTAGCTCTTTTCTCGCGTCAACAGTTTTCACTCTCTCATACAAGGCGTTTTTTTCATTCTACAACTCAACTTGAATCGAAACAGGCCATCGATAAATCTGGAGCGACAGCTACCGGGTTTGCTCCGGTGAGTTTCAATAATCTGTTATGATTATGTTCTGGATGTTGTTGTTCATATCAAAGCGTCATCGTCTCATAAACATTTGTGTCGACAACACTTCTGTGAACGTTTCCAGGCAATGCATTGGTCAGAAATTGAAACCCCCTTCCCGCTACCGTTAGAGAAGTACGCCGACGTAAGTTTTTTTTTCCTCCAAGTCTGTCACCAGATTTCATCAAGTGATGAGATCAATATCAGTAATACCACTCTCTATCCTTCTTTGGTAGATCGACTCTATCAATAGCCAACCTCGAACAGCAGTGTATGACCTGTTTGATGATTCCAAGCCGATTGTCGCCGGAGATCTGTTCGTCTTTCTCTTATTATCGTCCTTTATTCATGAGTGCTATATGAATTGACCTGTTACGAACTATGATGCTTTCAGGAGCGCTTCCTGTCATTACATCGCGTTATTGTTTTTGAATGAGGCATCCCGGTTACAAGACGAATTCATACAACCTTCTACTCGTAATACTTATCTTGCACATCACCTAAGCTCTCCGGCAGAGTCCTTTCACTGTCCTGTTTCGACAGCGAGCTCATCCAACGGCTCCCCTGATCAAGACCTCAGTCCAGGTCCGACAGGTCCTGTCCCTGTAGAAATCATCCAGCTTCACAGTGCACTTTCGAGATTTGTCAGGTCCCTTCCGGCTGATCGTGTAAATCCCGCTCGGAAAGTGTGAGTGATTCGTCTGGATGTTATCATGTACGAGGGGTGAATCATAAAACCAAAACACTCATCGATTAATTATTTGTACCCTTGGGCCGGTGGACGTTTACAGTCTCGGCGGGGCCCCTTGTTGGAAGTCAGATCCGACTCTGCAACAAGAAGGGGACAACCCGAGTGAAGCGGCCTCTCAGATATGGGGGGTGGATCCAGATACTGTTCTGATGCATACCGAGATTCACACGTACGTTGCCAGATCTTGACCTTTCGTTTCTCGATCATTCATGCCACATGGAAAGTCGATACTTACCCGATTGATCAAAACATTCCTCTGGTCAGCGCGTTTGCATTGCTCTATCAGGAACGATCAGATTTCGAGCCTAGCGCGTGGGCGCAAGCTGTCTCGTCCGCTCGATCTGTGGTCAAGATCCTTCATATAATTGCCGAAGTAGATTTCAGTCGATTTAGCCTCAACTTGGTGGTGAGGATCCTTCTTCTCTGGATTACAGTTTCTCTTTCTCTTGTTTCTTTCTTTTTTCTTCAATTGGAGAGTGATCGAACGTGAGACTGAAATAACTCTGCGCTTGTGAATCCTCGACAGGTATGCTGGAGACACACAGCGTTTGTTTTGTTGGAGGAAGTCAAAAGGCATCGATCTTGTGGGAATGAAGAAGGTTGGTTTCTTATCGAACATATTGCGGCTCGTCTCGTCATCTTCTGTGCAAAGATATGTTGAAATTGACGCCTGGTTTCTTTTCTCGCATACAACAGAGGCTCTGCAAATCGCGATTGAGGTCGAGCGTGCGTAACGTTTCAATAACTGGATAAAGTACAAATCTTAGAGCACAACATCTGACGCGTTGAACAACTCCTCGATCAAAACAGTCATTGTTCTTGCCTTGAAACGGATTGGTGAACTCTTCGCTCTCGGGTAACGAACCTATTCTTTCCATTTGTAAATCCATCCGGTTTGCTCATGGTCGTTGGCTAACTCTACATTACTGGATCATCTTTAGGAATTCGTCTGCCGAAGTTATTCAAGAATAATTAAGTGGGTTGTGGATCTGGGAGCTATTTAGTTCTGTATCTGTCTTTGTGTTTAGTTATCGCCCTGGGTTGTTTTTCCCTCTTATGAAGATCTTATCCTTTCGCTCTATCACGAACCGCCTCAAACGGCACCTTTCTACAGTTATGACTCTCATGCCTTTCTTCCAACGTCGTACATATCACCGGGCACGAACGGTCTTTACCTGCTTGTATATTACTTTATATCATGCTGATTGGGATTCGAATTGTAGATTGTGTTGATCTACTCAACGTGGTCCTCTTGATACGCTTCCGCTTAAACCAAATATTTACCATCACGAGGTCAAAGCTAGTTGATTGAAGAAAAAAGAAACGAAGAAGAGAGAACTTTCGAGTTGTTGTAGATGAGGTGTGCAAGTCGAACAAGCTGTCGCACTAACACCCAATACGATCCATGTATAGATCGTTCTTACATATGACAATGAATCTACAACTTGATCTCGGAGCTGCAGTCAACAGTCTGATCTACAGTGTGACTGTGCTCAGGGACTAAGATTTGTTGTGGCTTGCATTGGATAGATCCACAATAACTATGCAGACATACTCCAGCTGAGCTTTCTAACTGCTTTGATCTTTTTGTCTATTCACTGAAGACTCGTTATGATTGATAAACTGCGTTTATCAATCAGTTTTGAACAAATCAGTTTCACTTTATCTCTGGCGCAAAGAAATGATAATTCGCTGATATCGAGAGTGCTAGGGTTAGTGAATTACATAAGCATCTGACATCAAAACTTGCATCTACTGATTCAAGCCTCTTTGACTTCATTTCGTCCAGCGATGCCCACCTCTTACGTTATACATCATTCGCCTTTTACTAACGATGTCACGGAGTGCGCATCCAATGCTGAGACTACTAGAATTTCTTCCCACTCAACTCGAGTATAAACTGATCAAACTTTTTGCTTTTCGACGCATTCGCCTTTCTTTTGGTTCTGTATCTTTACATCTTTCCGAATCAAAAATGGAAGAACAATGTTGATAAGGGAAGTGAGAGTGCTGGAAAGAATTCATATATATCTCAGATAAAGATCTATCTTGTTTCACAGATTTTTCCTCTTCTCATCCGAACCTAAAAGATTCTCTCTTCTCTTTCCGGATCTGTCATCATCCCCAACCGAAATTGTACTACCACCGATTTCTTTACTTTCCAGTGCACTGACAAGTCTGGCGATGAGGCGACCTTGACTTTCGACTACTTCTCTCAACGAATCAATTTGGCCTGAGAGTGCTTCTTGGTTCCTTGCCAACTGATGAAAACATTGATAAAAAAAAACGTAGATCGATCAGTCCGAGATTCCAACATGGAGAGACGATTTGGGATGACGATACGAACTTTCATATTGCTCAGTCTGTTCACACCTTCTTGCATACCTACACTCCCACTCCCGCCCCCGCTGCTACCGTCCCCTCCCCCTCCGCCGGCAGCCGTAGCCCTCGCCTCTACTGTTCTCGGCGGCCTACGACTCAGACTGGCCCGAGGAGAAGCTCCCGTGGGAATAGTTGAGTACTTGTTTGTGGTCGGAAGAGGTGTTAAATCTCGGGATTGGCGAAGAGACGTCAGATGGGACGTTGACGAGTGAGCTGTGGATTGATGGGCTGGGGAGTCGTTGTCCTCGTCTTCGACCGATTCAATGACCTGATTGGTATTCTGTTCGAGACAATGAACATATCGTTAGGGATTTGCGAGTTTCAAACTCTGTTTCTTTCCGGATACGGATGATCATGAATGACAAAAAGAAGCGAGTCAGAAGGCCGAAAAGATAGTCTTACTTGCTCAGCATGTCGTAGGGCGTCCCAAACAGTCGCAAAGTTTCTTCCGAGAACGAAACTAGGCAACGCGATGAGGAGCAGACCAAACATCAAGAGCGGGACAACGATGATCTTCCCAAGTGCCGATCCTGCAACAAATACAGAAAAGATGTTTAAATTGATTAAAAAAAGGTTTTTCATCGTACAAAATGGAGTGATCATAGGGGATGCACTTACGAGGAGTAACCTCTCCATATCCGACAGTAGTGATCGTCACCAACACGAACCTACATGAACGACCATGAGCCAACGGAGGAAACACATAAACAAAAACGATAAGCGCACGATTGCCGAGAAACACAGTCCTTGAATAAAACCCCAAGACTCACCAAGCTGCTGCTGGAATGTTTCCGAACGTTGTGGGATCACCTTCAGCATCGACGAATGTCTGAAGGACATCGTCCCATGTTCCTCTTTCCGCAAAATACACCAACCTTTTTATTTTTATTTTTAAAGAAAAAGAAAAAGAAAAAAAAACGAAGAACCCAGAGACGATTGTAGAAAGAAACAGAGTAAGATGATGAGGTCAATGTTCGATCGGTAAGATAGACCTCTTCAAGTTACGCGTCTTACGTGCTAAAGATGATGACAACCATCAAGATGAAGAACAACAAGGCGAGTAGCGCGTCTTGACTGAGTTTGATTGCAATCCTCATGACTTCAATCGTTCTGCACGTTTTTCAGACAAGCCAAAAATTTGAGGATCAGTTGCATTCTGCAATGTCAATTATGGAACGATCGACATACAAGACCACAGTGTTGCTGTATCGAAATGCTCGAAATACTCGGAGTAGACGGAAGGTCCTGAGAATAGAAAACCTAAATAATACAGACTGACAACCAAGATATATATCAGACAGACGCACTTAATCTATCGCAGACTTTCCAAGAATGATTGAATAAAATACGTACTGTGTCGGCATGGACCAGAATTTCGATATAATAAGGAAAGATAGCCAGCAAGTCGATGATCCCAAAGAAACTCGAGAAATGACTCCAGAACAAATGTTTGTTGTCAGAATGAGCCAAAAGCTATACGAAAGTTGAATGTCAAATCAGCAATGAATGAAAATGCGATCTGTGTTCCATGCCAACGGAGGCGACATACCCGGGCAAGATACTCGACGGTGAAGAGCACGACGATCGTGGTGTCTAATCCAAATAGGGAACGCGCAAGGAGCGGATTTTTATGAAATCCAGGAAGCGTTGAGAACACGGTGAGGCATGCTCTGTAGGTTGACCAATCGAGGAACAAGTGTCGAGTAGAAACAACCAGAAGATTTCAGGAGACGTCAATAGGTAGTAACAGAAGAAAGGAGAAAGCAACTGGGCTGAAAGCGACTGACGATATGAGGATAAGTGCGGTGACCCCCCAATGGATGTGAAATGCCATGTCTGAACTCGTCGGCTCTTCCATCATCAAGAACAACTGTCTTCTCCAACCGCTCTTCATCCCTCTTGCTATGTCCCATGTATCATCGTCGTTCCCTAGCCCAAGCATTGCTACTGTATTTCCTGATGTATGTCCCGAGTGAGTTCCATCAGGATCGTGTATTTGACGATTTAAATCTGCAGGATGATGGGTCTCGTCGACAGTAAAGTTTAGAGAGGCTGGCAGATCTTTACGGGTTAGACTAGGAGGAGGCTGGTTCCAAAGGTGCAACGTATCCATTAGTTGGGCTGATGACTGGTTCGATAGGTCGTGCAAGGAGAGACCTCTAGGTCTCCCGAGTGGTCTGGCTGAATGAGTAGGCGATGTTGTAAGTTGATTAACAGAAGGGAATGAATGTTTGGTAGGAGATTGACCGTTGAGACGAGGTGAAGCTGGCGGAGAGGATAGCTCGTATTCTTCAGCAATCATGGTGGGAGAGGAAGGTGTGGATCCAGAATAGCGTCTATAGCTGGGTAGTTTAGAGGAGGATGCATGGGAGGATGACATTGTGTATGGGCGTGTAACGGGACGCGCTTCGCCGTCTGGTGTTCTTGTTTTGGTGAAACACTGGCGGAAGGTTCCCTGGTCAGTTAGGAGAGGTATAAAGGCTGGAGTCAAGAAGCACACATAAACATGTGTAAGTGTATATGTATCAGATGCTTACCTTATTCACTATGCACACCAACTGAAATAAAGAGGAAGGATGTGCAAGTAGAAGAATTAAAGGACGAGAGTCGCAGTTCGGGACTTTTACATTTTGTCTTACATTCCATTTACCCTTCTGGCTAACAACACAGATGCGCCATGTCATTTATGCCCTTCGTTCTTGGTATCATGTCAAGATGAATGTGCTTGTGTTATCGAGCTTGTATTTACCTAGCAGATAGCGTGTATATTTCATGTTGCAGCCTTTCTGCTATCACTTGATGTACAAACTATGTCAAGCTTGCTCAGGTTATACACAGCACAGACACCTCTTGTGCAAACAACAGGAAAGCAAGCATCGATATACGTGTCTTCGTCCCTTTTGACTTGGGCGGATTTTTTTAATCTCACTTTCTAAGCTAATCTAGGGAGAATCTCCACCAGGCTGCACGTCTATTGGTTCTGATTCTTGAGCTGCGATCTTCCTGCCTTCTTCTAAACTCTTGACCTCTCGGGCAGCACCTTGACCCTTTGCCCTTGCCTCCCCTACGAAATAAGAGAAGAAATGCAGCGGAAAAATGATGAAAGAAGGATGGAAGTGTCAATAAAAATCAGATAGAGCAGTTACAATGGATATGGTAGTGTTGAAAACAATAGACTAACAGCTGTTCTCGCCGTTCCAGCCCTCCCGGGCCCAAATCGGTACACCCGTCTCAAACTGTCCAAAAGATGTTTTGTATCTGATCGCATGAAGATAGATGAACAATCTATCCGGATCCGGATCGGGTGCGAGTGGGATATAGCAATGTTTGCAGAACCCTTCTGGCGGAACAAATAGCTCGGCCTCTCCTTCTCTCGATTCCTTAACCTCCTCTACCTTCTCTGGCTCTATGGTGGGCGAGACAGGCTTCTCAGAAGGCGCTTCACGAACGGAAGATTTGGGGGACTTTTTAGATCTAGGTTTGTCGGGGAGCTGGTCGAGAGTAGCCTTCGAGTCGTGTACGAGCGAGGTAGCCAAGGATTTGATAATCGCTGGTGATTTGGTGGCCTCATTGGTGTACAGCACAATATCTTTCCACCTGGCCCAATCTTCCGCTTCATCCTTCATCCTTCTCAGCCGACGAATGATTTCCCTAGCCTCGTCACTCAATTTGATCGGACTACTGCTTCCAATATCTTCCCCTGTCTCTCGAGGCATCAATTTCCGTCCTCTCTCCCCTTCTTTCCGGGCTTCGGCCTCCTTCATTCTCTTGTCAACAGCCGCCTTGGCTTCATCCCAATCGGCTGCCTCTCCTCTCGGTGGGGAGTAATCGCGTTTAGCGGTCGAGCCTGGATCAGCCTTCCAGTCGGAAGGAGTCAGGTCAATCCCTCCTTTGGCAAAAGTAGCCGACGCCGACCAGACCGAGGCAAGACTATATATTGGGTCGTTCGGAATCGGGTGGCCGAGCCATTGAAGATGAACTCGGATTTGATGAGCTTTTTACAAGGAAAACCAGATACATCAGTATGAGTTGAGCCTTTCGACCAGATTAGGAACGCGACAACAAGAGACACTCACTTCGACCCGTCTGCGGTCGGCATGCCACTACACTTTCATTCCTCTCCTTGTCGTAGAAGACACGATTGAAGATTGTCTTGGCCTCTTTTCCTTCTTTTGCAACAACTACCAATCCGCTCTGCTTGTCGATCGTCAACAACGGTTGGTCCACTATCATTTCGCCTCTGAGGGTTCGAAAAGGAACGATATCAATATCTTGGGTCGCCAGCATTTCCAAGAACCTCGAGACAAAAGACGTACTCTGGGAACTCTCCCCGAACTCGAGCGATGTACTCCTTCTTGACTCGACCTTTGAGGAAATCTTCTTGAAGGACAGCTGCAGCCTTAGCGTTAAGCGCTACGAACATCAGTCCGGATGTCAACCTATCGAGTCTGTTAACGGCTGATTATACGAGACAACGAATGTTATAAATGCCTCACATTAGCCTCATGAATAGCTCAAGAAGAATCGATGCAGAATCAGCTGAACAAGAAGGATAGAAACACATGACTTACTATAGACCTTCTTGTAGCCATACTCTGGACTCTGCAGAGTTTCGGTACACGTATTCTTATTGTATCGACCTGTCGGATGAACCGGGTAACTGCCAGGCTTGTCGATCACTATATAGTCTCCCTTGGGATCTTCATGAATGATTTGGATCGGGTGAGCCGTCACAGGAGGCTCATGTCTATGGACGACATTCCTTTAGAGAATGGGGAAAAACTAGTCTCAGCCCACGGTCTGATTGTGAATACTCAGAGGAGTACCACAGCAAGAGACGTGGTGAATACATACTGGAGGGCATCTCCATTTCGTAAAATGGTTGTAGGGCTGGCGACCTTTCCATTCAAAGTGGTCACACCTGCCTCTAGCGCATGTCGCTATGAGGTTATAAATGTCGAAAACCAAGCGGTGAGTGGAATGAGCGACAGGGTCAGACGTCTGTCTCGCTAAGGAAAAGGCCGTTTTAGCGAGGATGTGTCAAGAATATCGTGGAAACAAGACGAACATAATACTCCACCGATCGGTCTCTAAATTCTGTACTGACAACCTCAAGCAGTTCTCGCCCGTACCAGCGCTGCTTGGCAAACGTCTTGTACGGGTGGTAGTACGGTTCGATATATCGAAGCCCAGGGTTCTGACCTTGCGGGTAAGTCGATTTGGGCGTGGTGATATCCGATGGCGTAGAATTGACGGTGGCGGCAGCGGCAGCGGCAGCGGCAGCACTGAGAGAGCTCTCTGATCTAGACAGGTTCGACATTGTTCTCCTCAGCATTAGATGTCCAGTAGAAAGACGCTCAACGAAGGTGCCGAGAGAGAAAGGAATGAAGGGGCAAAGGTCGAAAGTTGGAGAATGGGATTTTTGTGCATTTTCATTTTTCGTCAACTGTTTTCAAATATTTCAACCCTCAACCTTTTCACCGCTCCAATATTATCATCAACCCGTCCCTCTATATGATTGCTGTGATTGATCCTATGTGATGAGTATCGTCACAGTCCGAGAGATGGGCACTCGTATACTATGCAAAGGAGTAGTCTCTGGTTTGATTTAGAGCATGCGCATCAAGCGAGCGTAGGACTCATCCCATCTGCTAAGCCAACAAATCAGACTACCAATCCTCGGCTCCCTTCCGACTGGCTGATTCAACGACAAAGTATAATCAACAATCATGTCAAAGAATCTTCCTCGGGATGTCTTTCTCATCATCAGAGATTTCTGCGATTTAGATATCGAGTCCCATCTCAATTTTTGCCAGGCGTCGCCTTGGCTGGAATTACAAGTTGGTATATCCCTCTTTGGTGTAGAAGTTCACAAGGCGATATGATGGATGAATGCTGAAGACGTATCGATGGGTATCATCAAGATCTATCCTGACCGATTATGGAAGAAGCTTATTCAAATGTCGGGGTACAGCCGATCAAACCACGATCTACAAGGGATCCAAAGAGCTCGGTCTTGGAAGTCTATCGCCCAAGAACTGGCTGTTCATCCTGGAGGTGTTGGATGTGAGATCAGTCAGATCATCGCTGTAGAGCCTGGATCGGAAGGAATGTTGGCGAAGACTACTTGGAGGGGAGTGTGTGAATGTGCGAGAGACTGGAATCGTTCGTTTCTCTTCTGGTTTTGAAGGTCTATCTGACATTATCTTCTCTGTACTGATCGTTATGTTCGTGATTTTATACAGGTAGACACTATGAATATTCAACTCCAATCCCTCCGTCCATGGTGAACGAATCGATCACCGAACTACTGATCAACCCTCATCTACAGCCTCGAAGTCTATCAGCTGAAGGCTTCCAGAAATTCAACGAGCATGCTATCAGACCGGAAGAATTGATCGACTACGCTTATGATTTATCGGCAAGAGACGAAGTTGATCTAGAGTTGATAAGAAATCATCCCAGTGTCGCTCATTCTGTAAGTTTGCAATTTTCTGAGAGATCAATATCGTTTTCAAGATTCGGCTGATCTTTTCGCGCGGTCTTTGACGTCAAGTATGCAACATATCCACCAGTGACCGTACGCAATTTCTCCCTTGGCAAACTAAGAAGGCACTTCATCGCTGACGATCAGAATTCATACTGTCTTTTCATCGTATCCGAATGACTTGAGTGCAGGAACTGACGATTTGGGTAGGATCAATCACCGTGTCAAACCCTGATGGAGTGACAATATGGGATGTCAGGCAAGCCATCCTTACATCTGATCGTCCTCGCATGAGTGATGTTCTTCCAGACACCGATCCAACGGGTAGCGAGGAAACATTGCTAGAGATGTCGACATCGACAAGTAGAAACCCCTTCGATTATCCATCCGGAGAATGGATCTCATCACTCAGGTAAGTCTCCTTTTGTTTCCTAGATGTCTCCCACGATTCTTCGCTTTGATTTGTATATCCAGCCCTCAACTGACCTGAGCCAAACACACATACACGTAAAAAGTCGCTCGATCGCAGCGGGCACAGAAGATCGTCAGGCATGGCTTCAAAGACAACCAGGCTCAGTCTATATAGGTCGGCCAAACCAGGTTGGATTTGAGCACGGCGTCCAGGATGTCTTGTCCATGTTCTCCTTCTGAACGTCCACTTGAAGATAGCTAAAGTGATAATAAAGATACGGTAGATGGGAGAGGAATTACATATGAATTGATAGGGTGATAGAGACCAATGGGTATATATAAGACATGGCAAAGCATGGGAACAAAGCGAAAGTGGAAAACAAGAAGGACACGGCCCAAAAGAATCAATCAATCGAAGAGAAAGAAAACTGGGACAGAGCTCTCGGAGGCTTATTCCTCCTGTTCCTCATCTTCGTCATCGTCATCTTCATCGTCATCCCCCTCCTCTCTGACCCTCGTCCGCCGCTGCAACTCCTTGAACAAATTTCCTGCCTGACTCCACTCGATCGTGAACGGTGCTTTTGCGAGAAACCCAAGTCGACGGAGGTATGTTTTGTCTGATTCCAACTCCAGGTGAAGAGGCGTGTAGACCAGAATTGTCTTTCTGTTCGAAGAGGATGAACCGGATGGGTCGAGGGTTGTCGTTTGTCGAATCTTGAAGTTGAGGCCTGTGATCATGTGAATTTAAGGTCAGGCTAGAGAAAATAAGAAGAAGAAAGAAAAGAAGGGAGGACAAACTCTTTTGATCTTCGCCCTGAGCTGTAAAGATACAGTTCCACGTGGTGTCCCTTCCAAACTCTCCTTCGAGGGAAACGACATTGACTACCTGCAGACCGGAGATATCTTCGTAAAACTCAATCGTTCGAGACTTTTCTTCGGAGTCATCTGTTTTGAACGGTCCGTTCATGTTTTTATTAGCGGTGCTCGCTGAGAGGGAATTTGAGTTGGTGGACGTTGCAAATGGTTTCGAGGATTGTTCGATCGTCAGCGCGAGTTCCTTTTCTCGGATTTTGACTGTCAGATATCCGCGTTTTCGTTAGTCAGTGATCAGGAAAGACAAACTTGAATTCAAAAGGGACGAAACAAAGAGACTCAACTGGTCTCGGCTTGATCTATCAAAACCTTATCTTTTTCTTTCAGCCTCTTCTCTAACTCGCCCAGCTTCTTTTCCAACTTGAGTTCTGCTTTTGTGGGAAGTGCGTTTGGCTGGCCGTCCTTATCTTTACCTGCTCTGTCGATCAACGCGTTTAAGTTTGCTGTCTTCTGCCTTTCCAGCAGGAGAGCTTTCTCAAGGTTGGCGATAATGTTGTATTGGTCTGATAAGAAAAGCGCGAGGGAACAAGATAAATAGAGCACTATCAATATATAGTGCGACAGAAAGAAGAAGGACAGAGATCAGATGGGACCCACCTTGGGCGCGAGATTCGGCAGTGATCTTGTATTCCTCCAACAGAGCTTCGACCCCAGTAGTTCGTTTGGAAGAGAGCGCGTCGAATTGAGTGATGTACGCGTCCCGTTCCTTCAAATACGCTTCCTTTTCCTCGGTCACCTGAAACATAGTTCAGTCAAAGAACGAACAAAGGAGAGAAGATTGAATACGAGAAGAATAGAGGGGCAAAGGAAGAGGATGTCAGGTTGATTCGCCAAAATGAATTGAAAGAAGAACATTGATACTCACAGTACTGAGGGTTCTTTCTAGTTCTTCCAACTCTCGATATAGCCTGCTGACCTCATCTTCTATGCTCTCCTCCCTTTCTCTCTCTCGTCTTACGACTCTCGTAGAGCCTGTCGGATTTCTTCCTCTCTTTGCCCCGCCTCCTGCTGTTGTTGAGTAGGTCAGGGAGGCGCGTGGTGATGATGGGTGGTGAGAATCAGTGCGACACGTGTTGGCATTTGCGCTTGGTTTAGCACGGGATGTTGAAGTTGCAAGTGATTGCGCTGGTCGTTTCCGGGAAAAAAACGTGTTGGATGCTAACCAAGGAGACAATGGAACGCCAGAGTCAGCAAGACACTCAGATAGCAAGAAAGAGAAGACAGAGATAGAGAGCAAGTAGATATGCAGATATACCTTGGTTCTGACCGTATCCATCCCTATCTTCCTCATCCTGACTATAATTCATGGTATCATCCAGCAGAGAATCCTTTGTAGTATCTCTATGCTGTCCAAGTTTTGCTCGTTTCACGGCTGACGGTTGAAGTTTTGACGGAAGGGCGTAGCTATCTGTCGGTGGTCTTGCCTGAAGAGAATATATGTGTGAAAATGAGGAGTTAGTGTGGGTGTTGAACCTCTCATAAGCGGGAAAAAGAAATTGCAAAGCCAAGATGCCTACTTTTGCCATGTTCTGTTAAAACAATGCTAAGCACGAGGAAGATAATATAGAATTCGAGCGGATAGGTGGGATGGGTGCTCTGAAGTGAAGGTATAAGCTAGACGAGTTGGATCAGTTGAAGCAAGGCAAGTAGAAGATAAATTCAACGCGCGACACCTTCACGCGACGCGTCAGGGCACGTCTTAGGGTTGGACGACACGTGCCGATTGAGTCAGCAACGAAGACACTCTGTCTATCGTCTTGGGGTAGACTATTGATTCAAAACACAGGCTGGTATGTATGCATATATAGATAAGGGAAAGGCTATGGGATATGTTTGTGTTTGCAAAGGACCCAGACTTTCTGCACTGGACTTTGAGCTCAACAGAGCCTTGCCAGTAGAAAGGATTCGACCGGATGGATTTTGTTTCTACTTCTTGTGCTACACGAATTGGAGATCGAAGTGAGAGCAGACTATATGGATATGTCCTTGTACGTTTTTGTGAGTCAGAGTATGCTCTAACAGGGTGAACTGCTATCCGTAGGGTAAGTGGTCTCTATTCAGAGCGATCTACATGCACTTGTCGGTCTACACCTGTGGATCTCGAGTGCAACGAACTAGTCCAAATCCAATAGGACACACTGTAGCCTGACGTGATGGAACACTAGGAAGGGTTCAATAGAGAGTTTAAACTGAATGTGTCGGTCCCTTTCCGAGATGGACCGTGCATGCATGTATGCGCTCTAGTCTCTCGGCCGCCCATCTCGTTAGTTTCTCTGTTCACTTCCATCTTCCATCTTCTTCTTTCGACAACCCACATCAGCCCCATCTCTCGATTTTATCCTACTTATGACAACCGGAACTAGTGAACTACTTCCTCCTGGTATTCCCAGGCGAACCTCTCTCGTTGGTGGAACAGTCAACACCAAGGACATTGGAACACCGGCCGCTCGACCCAAGCGAAACCACAAACGTTCACTCACTGGTTGGTTTCTTCTTACTCCTTCCCTTTTTGCAATCTCCATCTATCCGAGGGCTTTCCTTCTACCTCTAGCCATCTCTCTCCCCTGTCCTTCATCTCTCTTGTTAATCACTTTGTGGCATCTCTTCGTAATCATACGTTGCTCTGTATTCCTACTCTTCAGGAAACTATGTTGTAAGTTCCGCCGTCGCTTTGTTCCCATCTCATCTCTAAAGTACCAAAATCGTTCCTGTCCGGATCATACGTCTGATTTAAGCATGCTTCTGCTTGTTCTCCTTCTCTCTCTCTCTATTTAGCGTCCCGGTGAGAAAGTTGACGCCAGTTGGCCACTCGGTGATGAAAAGGCCTGGAAAGAAGCTCTTGAAGCCGATGGCGATCTTTGTGAGTTCTTGAATCGCAAGTTTGTGAGAAGTCCGCGCTAACCTTTCGGTTAAATACAGCCATCAAGGGTCTTCAGAAATCGGCAAGTTCTCTTCGCTCTGGTCTTAGCTAAATCCGCGCACAATGACTGATCGCCTCAACTTATATACGCTTATACAGATCGTCCACAACCTCACCACCGGACTCGCCCGTCAGGCTTTCAATTTGCCCGGTGACAATGTAGCCGCCTACCAGGCTACCGCGCTCAGCGTGAGAGATCAGCTTATTCGACAGTGGAACGAGACCACCGCATACCATACCAGGAAATCTCCCAAACGTTTGTCCTCTTCATGGTTGTTGTGTACTGGTGTCCTTCTTGGTCTCTGACGCATCAACCCGCGTCTTTAGGAATCTACTATCTATCTCTTGAGTTTCTTATGGGTCGATCTCTTGACAACACGCTTCTGAATCTCAAGCTCAAGCCAGAATACACCGAGGCCGTCAAGAACCTTGGTTTCAGCATGGAAGATCTCTTGAGGTGGGCCTCCCATTTGTGCTCGGGGATCTCACTGGCTATGATCGGATCATTCATTATCTACGTCTCTTATCTCTTCATCTAACCGCCGGACAGCTCCGAGCGAGACGCCGGACTCGGAAATGGTGGCCTGGGCCGACTCGCCGCTTGCTAGTACGTATTGTTGACAATCTCTCTAGATGAACGTTTCTCGTGTTGATTAGTATCCGACAAACAGCGTCGATGCTATGGCTACCTTGAACCTTCCTGGTTGGGGTTACGGTCTTCGATGTCAGTATCACTTCGTTTTCTTCGTGGTCAGTCTATCATCAAAACACAAACTAATCAATCTTCGTGTTTGATCCGATAAAATCACCCATCAAACAGACCAGTACGGTATCTTCAAGCAGCTCTTGGATGAGGTATGCCTATGAGTCTGTATCTTGATCGTGAACCTTCTTTCTGCTAATTATGATTCTATGCTCTTGATCACAATCTGGTTCATCATAGAATGGCGGTGCGTAGATCTTCTTTGGCTCTCGATCGGAATTAAACAAATCTGAAGTACTGTTTCCTTTTCCTATCTACCAGGTCAACTCGAGGCACCCGACCCATGGCTCAACAACGAGAACCCTTGGGAGATTGTCCGACTGGATGTCACCGTTCCTGTCCGATTCTATGGTCGAGCCGAGCGGGTTGGCGGAGCGAAAGGTAAAGGTCAGGTCATTGGTGGCCAGGAAGTCCTTGCGATCGCGTATGATACTCCTGTCCCCGGATTCAACACCAAGAATACTAGCAACATTCGATTCTGGAGTGTGAGTAATTGTACAAGCTTAGAGCTGATTAACGACTGTCAAACTGATATGAATGCAACTTGTTAATTCTCCTTGATCAGGCCAAACCTATCTCTGGGTTTGATCTACAGTCCTTCAATGCTGGTAACTACGAGGCTTCCGTCAAGGCTAGTCAGGAAGCCGAGTCGATCACTCGTGTACTCTATCCTAACGATAACAGCGTGCGTTATAGTTTTGTTTTATGAGATTAAGATAATCATAATTTAATGTATTGTTCATTTGACTATATAGGAAGCCGGAAAGGAGCTTCGACTGAAGCAGCAGTACTTCTGTATGTGTCGTTGTTCTTTGCAGACGCGCCTTCGGTTACTAACAGTCGGGATTTCTCTCTATGGACTCGAATAGGGACCTCGGCATCTTTGTTCGACATCCTTCGGCGATTTAGGAAGTTAGATAAACCGTTTACCGAGCTGCCCGACTATGTTGCCATCCAGCTCAACGATACCCATCCGACATTGGCCATTCCCGAGTTGATGCGCGTCTTGATCGACGAGGAAGACGTCGAATTTGATCAGGCCTGGGCTATCACCACCAAGGTATGTCTCGAAAGCTTCAACCGCAAGATCCATGGAATGTCGATGTGTTGACCTTTCTGGCTTTCTCTTCTCCTTCATTTTTGTCATTGTTCTTATATATTTTCCTAAATAAAGGTCTTTGCGTACACGAACCATACGGTGCTTCCCGAGGCATTAGAGAAGTGGAGTGTTCCCTTGATGCAACACCTTCTGCCAAGAATTATGCAGGTATATCCCGTCCTCTTATTTGCTCGTTCCATCGAAGAGTCCCTCTCTTACAATGATATCTCATCTTACAGATTATCTTTGACATCAACTTGTGAGTTTGGGCCAAAAGTACCAATTCGAATTCTTCTGACTCTGGAAAATCGTCGTTCTCCTTTTCCTCAGTGATTTCTTACAAGCTGTGGAGAAGCTCTTCCCTGGAGACGTTGCCCGGTAAGTATTGCGCTCTCGATTAAACAATCCATGAACAAAATGTTTCTCATCTCGGTCCACTCAATGTTGAACATTTTTACAGATTGGGTCGAATGAGTTTGATCCAAGAAGGATACCCTCAGTACGTCAGGATGGCCAATTTGGCCGTCATCGGCTCTCACAGAGTCAACGGAGTGGCGGAGCTTCATTCAGAACTCGTTCAGACCCAATTGTTCCCGTCAGTTCTTGCTCGATTCTGTTTCTGACGCTAAGCCATTTAGTGTCATGCTAAAACAAGACTGGGTTATATGATCGTATCGACAGTGACTTTGTCGAGATGTTTGGCAAGTACGTGATAGACTGTCTTCCTCCTTGATCGAACAAATTGTTCATAGCTCATTTTTTCTTTCTCTGAACAGGGATCACTTCACGAACGTCACCAACGGAGTATCTCCTCGTCGGTTCATCGATCAGAGTAACCCTGACCTGTCTCAACTCTTGACCAAATCCTTGGGTACTGAGGAGTGGAAGAGCAACATGTATTTGCTCAAGTACGTGCTTCAACGCTTTCTGTCCGTTGTGTGGATAGGGGCCCTTAATTTTGAACTCACAATGTGATTCTGTTAACAGAAAACTCGACGACTTTATAGATGACGAAAGTGAGTGATTTCAGAGCTCTGACTTCTCGACACTTACAAAGAAATATGCTTGACGAATGTCTTTGTTTCGAACTGGAAAGGTTTCCGAGCTCAGTGGTTGCAGGTTAAGAAGAAGAATAAACAACGACTCGCTCATCTGATCGATGAAGAACTCGGTATTAAGGTTTCTACAGAGGCACTCTTTGACGTTCAGATTAAGTAGGTTTAGCTCCTTCACCCTTTGATTTCTCCTCAACATTTATTCAAAGAATACATATCTGACATTGGTTAATTTTCATTGGCAAAAAGGCGTATCCATGAGTATGTGTCGCGCCTTCCTTACAGATTTGGTACACACGTTGAGATATCTTTATATCGTATTACAGGTACAAACGTCAGTCGATGAACATCCTCGGAGTCATTCATCGATACCTCCGAATCAAGAATATGTCACCAGAAGAGAGAAAAAGCGTCGCTCCTCATGTGACGATCTTTGCTGGAAGTGAGTTTGATGATCTTCAACTGGTACCATATGTGCTATTACTGCCGTTCTGACGCGAGGTTTCATATCTCTCTTTTGCAGAGGCCGCGCCCGGGTATGTATACATTCAAAGATGACTCGTCAAGACAGAAGGTTGATTTTTCTTGCGACTCAACGTGTCCTACACAGATATCATCTCGCCAAGCAGATTATCCGACTCATTGTAGTCGTGTCTAAGATTATCAACAACGATACAGATATCGGAGATCTTCTCAAGGTACGTTCCCTTATGTTTGTAATTGTCACCCTTGTGAAATTATCCACTAACAGTTGAGCGCCGTTCCGATTTCGCCGAACGATGGCAGCTTGTGTTCTTGCCCGATTATTCGGTATCGCTCGCAGAGATTCTTTGCCCCGCTGCGGATATCTCACAGCAGATCTCCACTGCCGGAACCGAAGCGTCCGGTACGTTTCTTCGACTTAGTGCTCGTCTTGATCCTTGCGTTTGAATGTCCGGTTGATAAACATATGCTTTCTCCTTATTATAGGAACATCCTGCATGAAGTTTGCGATGAACGGAGCTCTCATGCTCGGGACTGTCGATGGAGCTAACATCGAGGTTAGTCATTGGATTATCTGTCTGTTAGATATATCACCTTTCGCATTGGGGTTGGTCTCAAAACTTCTACAAACCTGGTGCCGTATAGATCGCCGAGGAGGCTGGAGAGGACAACGTGTTCTTCTTTGGTTATCTCACTCCTGAAGGTAGGTATTTTGACCTTTCCAAGCAAGCTGAGAGAACCACATTGATCTGAGTGCGCTTCATTGACAACTCAAATATAGTTGCGGAGAGGAAGTACCAAAACCAATATCATCCAGTGTCGATCGAGGAGAAGTCGCCTGCGCTGGCTGCTGTCTTCCAGTGGATCCGCCAGGCGTTTGGGGACCAGTTCAACTCGATCATCGAGTCGATTACTGTTCATGGCGATGTAAGTGTTGATTGACCCTGTTGTGCATAATAAGAGTTTGTTTTGCTGACTGATGGTTGTGTGTCTCATTGATGTGACTTTACAGACATATGTAAATTCGTTTTACGTTGATTGACATGAAGATTCAAGACACATACTGACATAGATCATTTGCCTTTCGTTGTCTGACTTAGCTCGTGGCGGATGATTTCGATTCGTAAGATACCGATTACTTCATCATTCACTCTTCGTTTCGTTCATCTCATCTTCCTTCTCTGAATGACTGACCTGTACTGTGGTTTGTCTATGTATTCTGCAGGTACATCGCCGCGCAAAAGGTACATTCTAGTCAACCAACACTATTCTACAAGTCTGTTGAGAGGTTCTGATCCTCTGACCTTTTTCCTAAATGCTTTCTTCGGCCTGAATAGCTTGTCGACGATACGTTCAAAGACCAGGAACAGTGGGTCAAGAGGTCGATCACGACTGTTTCGAGAATGGGCAAATTCAACTCTGACAGTCAGTTTATTTCGCTTCCTCTAATTGATGAGCAGGATGTGTGCTGATACGTTGATACATGTTCTTTTCCCCTCCTTTGAAAATATTTTCTGTAGGGTTCGTTGGATGTGTAGTTTTGTTGAAACCTTTTACCATATGATTAACTGACGCATACTTATTTGAGTTCATTTAGGAGTGTCTTGGAGTACGCCGAAGCGATCTGGAACGTAAGCCCATGGTTCCTTTTCAGTTTCATGCTGCTTGAATCTTGGCTGACCACAGATTTCTCTCTCATCTTATGAATCGTGCATGTTTAGGTCGAGCCTTTGAAACTCAAGTAGATTGACTCCTCTGGTACCTCTTCATCATAGAGGGTTTATATTTCAATTTCGAGCAGGACTGTTTTTTTGTTTTCTTATTCCCGCTGTTTCATGTTTGTCTGTGCCACACTTTTTTTCCTATTTTTCTTCTCCTTTAGTTGTTCATTATCTGTCTTTTTGTATGTGATGGAATTTCTCCTCTTATATTGTTCTCGCGCTAAGGCCATTGGAGATGAGAAAGAGCAACAATGCAAAAGTCATATGTTGCGAAACGAGAAGAATTGAGGAGATGAATGGTCATAAATGGTGAAAGAGAGCATGAATAGACAAAGATAGAGTGGAGGTGTATCAGTAGAGGTATATCTTCAGGACGACAGTGGGATGATCCGGCAGAGCTTAGTCCTGGTTGTTCACTCGGATTCTTCGTCGGATTCATCAGCTTCATCGAGCCACTGTGTTCAACAAAACCGGCAACGACAGCAGCCAAGAAAGGAAGGATAGACATCAGTCTCTCATCCATTCGGATTTCCAGACAATCAAATGGGTAGGAGGGAAGGAAAGTGAAATCGACTCACCGTCAAGAATGGTCCAGCCGCCTTTCGGACCCTCTTCGAAGTCTCCTTGTCGGTATACTTCTTGCTGACATGCGTTCCCCAGTTCTTTGCAATATCCTCATCTAGAATATCAGCCTGGTAGTAAAGCATCAAGACCTTTGGAACGGATGGAATAAGCGATGGGTGATGGGTTCCGGCGAGTCTCTCAAGGCCTCCCAAGAGGGCTTTCTGGTGCTTTTCCGAGGAGACCATCTAAGGTTATGTAGGGCGTCGATTTGTGTCAGTTCTGAAGGTAAAACAGAAGCGGGAGGGGAGTACAAAGCGAGAGACGTACAGTTTGAAGGAGTTTGATGAACCGAGGAACTTCCTTGAGCACATCATCTCCGAAGGCCCACTCAGATACAACCAAAACAGCCTTGTACTTTTTCTCGATCCCCAACTCTTTCGCCTTCTTGGCCACCGCCTTCGGGTCCAACTCTCCTTCCTTCTTGGATTCCAAAATCCAAAGCTTCAGCTGAAAGTACGGGCTGTCCTCGTCCTCTTCGTCGTCGTCATCTCCTCCACCAGAAGGACCATCAACTTGGCCACCGAGGATGGACATTCCCTTGAGCTGTTTTGCCAATTCTTTCTCTCGAGCGGCAACGGCCTCAGGAGACATATCCTCTGCCCAATCATCATCGTCTTCGTTCACTCGATCATATCCCGGGATGTCACTCTCGTCAACTTCCACATTTGCCTGACCATCAGCACCGTCTTCCGCGTCTCCCTCCGCCGCAGCAACGGTCTCTCCCTCAGGAGTTACAGAGACAGCCTTGCCCTGAATCGCTTCAGCGTTGGCAGCCGTAGAGTTCTCGGCTCCAGACTTGAGTCCCTTAATCTTCTTCTCGACAGGCGGTGGGTTCTTGACGATGAAAGAGGTCAGCTTGTGTCGGAGATCGACGGGAGTTCGCGCTCCGCAAGCCTTGCAGTCTCTGATGACGTCCTCAGATTTCGTGATCGTGTAGACCGTCTCTGGGTTTTTGCAACTTCCACAGAGAATGAACTATGGTATGGAAATGACAAAGAGAGACAGAGAAGAAGAGAGAGGGTGTGTGTGTATGCGTGAGAAAGGAATGGTCTTTACTCTTTTGCAAACACATCGGAAAGAAAACCAATCGTTCTGATAAGGCCGTGACAAACGGTTACGGACCTTTTCAATGAAGACATCGAGTATATCTCGGAGTCGTCCCACGTCGTGAGCTCCGTTTACAATGTATCGATCGTTCTTGTCGTCGACTTTGCATTGAGCACCGAGTTCAATTCCAAAGAACTTGGTGGGGTCTGATGTGTGGGTAGAAAGGCGCAAGATGGAGAGAGGGTACTCATCAAAATCGTGAGTTCTCTCTGAGACAGAAGAGACTACCAAAAGGGGTACTCACAAGAAGGAGGTCGAGCCAATGCTCGAGCGACATCGGACATGTTGGGAATCACTGTCTTGATTCCATTTCCTCTGCCTTCGATCTTGGTCTGCAAGACCGGCATTCTGAATATGATTAAGGTACAAAGAACGCAAAAGCTGGTCAGCTAAGTGGACCAGAGAGAATGGATATGGAAAAAGAGTAAAGAACTTGCTTGTATCGCTGTACATCAGAAAGTGAACATCGATTAAATGATAATAATCATGATGACCAAAGTCAGCGATCTGACAAGTGCACAACCAACACAAGAAAACGTCGACGATTCCTTTGCCACGATCGAAGGAAAGTCTGGCGAAAGGAGGAAAAAAAACCGGCGATGGAAAAACTTACATAGAACTTGTCCTGAGGAAGAGAAAATGAGCCAGACCCAGAACAATATCAGTTCCGGCCACACACAGAGTCCCACCGAATAAAGCCTATACTCACATCGACGTCTCTTCGAATGTTTACGGAAGCCATGTTGGGTAGGTAGAATAAAAGATGAAGACTGGGTCTTAGCGAAAGAGAATGTCGGGAGGGACTTTGTTGGAATGGGTCAAGTGGTGAGGATTATAAATCGACGAAATCTTGAGGATCTTTTTGAAACGGTGTTCTCAGGACGAGGTGGTAGCGAGGAGGTTGTGTGTGTTTCTGTAACGAGAGCAGAATCAAGTAAAGATGCGGTCGTTGAAGAGGAGGATGCTCTGGGTGCAAGGGTGAAGATTGCTGGTCTGATGAAGGTGATGGGAAGGAGAGACTGGAAAAAATAAATATAAGTGAATGCTATATTTGAATACTTAGCTAAAGTCAATTAAGTACCGGCTCTAGCCGACGCCGACTCCCGTCTTGTCTGTTTCCCCACTGACCTTCTCGACGACCAGACCGATCATCTAGCCTGGGAGCTTGCTTGCTTTGTTTGCTCTGCTGGCCAATCTAAACTCAATCAGGATACAGGGAATACAGGGATGAATACTAGGAGAGCCTCTTTTGATACCATCCCGGTAGATGTACTGGGTCAGTCCCACAGGGTGTTTTACACTGCGGTTCATCCGCTGACTTCAAGTCTGCATGCATTCCTTTATAGAGACGATCGCGTTCTTCACAGCCACTTCTGATCCTGTAGGCCCACCATCAGATATTCCATCGCTCTGTAAGTTCCTACTTGAGATCACTGTCGAAACAAGGCGTTACCCGGTTTGATCGCTTCAAGAATGCTTCTAGGTCGCACATGCAAATCTTTCGCCCGGCATCTCTCCCTGCGATCATTGCCCCATCTGTATGCTCGGATATTTAGATCCCACTTCGATACCGCTGCTCTCAATCGTCGATTTCCTTCCTCTAACAGGACCGCGCTCGTTCTTTCTAATGAGCTCGTCCGTCGCTGGAAGACACTCAAAAGGGTCCGGGCCGGTAAATTCGGCGACTGGGCCAAGCTCGAAGATTGCCTTCCTGGGGAGGACGAAGGGTATCACGATCTTTGGACAATCTGGATAATGTGCATGGAGAACGGTAAGTCTTAACCAATGGTTCTTCAAGTCGCAACTCGATTGCTCATTCTATCTTCACAATTTCCATCACATCATTCCACAGACGGCAGAAATCTTGAACAACTCACCAAATACGCAAATATCTCCACCTATCTCTTATTGTTCCGTCAGCGTTATCTGGTCCCCACCACACCATCCTCTGCTATGTTCTCCTCTCGGCTAATCGCTTCATCCAAACGAAGAAATCTTCCAACAGACTCACCCACAGTTGCGCTCGCGCTTTGGATCCATCACTACATATTCGATGCCTCAATCGGTAAAGATAGCCAAGATGAGACTAAGCCGGATGTTTTATACATGCTCCGACTTTTCGCATTTGCTGCTCAGCTGGTCCGTGCTAAATATAATTTGTACTCTTCTATTTCACTTCGAAGTTGATTCCTTATTGGGAGCTAATTTGATAACAACCCTCACAACAGTTCGACGGTTATCTATCCCCTTGGACACACCTTAAGCTTCCTATCACACCCGACGCACTTCCCGATGAACCAAGCCCTATCTCTCCATACTTAGCCAATCTGACACCACGCTCGCTGACAACCACTATCCAATATCCGGGGAATCTCAATCTTGAGATCAGCCCGCCTGTGGCAGCCCACGCGGGCCTCTTGTCGTTTTTCGGTCGTGTTCAGGAAGAAGGTGGTGGGGCGGACAGTGTTCAAGTGCCTGGAGATCAAGGTCCGGTCTTGGGCGACAGCCATGATGAAGAGCTGTTCAGGAGCGTAGAAGATGGTTTATCCGAAAACACCAAGAAAATCGATAGCAAGTCGTTTGATCGAGACTGGGAGCGATTAATTCATTGCCGTGAACCTATTGTTCCTCGGCGTCAACCCGAACTTCTGACGGCCACTAGGACCGGTCCCGAAATCGAATCGGAGGCCTCGCCCTCGTCATCCACACGGTCTTCACCGAAACCGACTTTAACGTCGAGCTCATCTGGCCTAGGCGCCTGGCGCTGCAGGCATACCATCCAAGGCGTTTGGAGCGGTAGTTTTGTCTTTCTTGATTTCGATGCATACAGAGATATGCTCGATGGATCTTCCCGAGCAATCTACGAAGGTCCCTTCGGCCTTCAACCTCAAGTCTTTAGACTGTCCGAGATCCTCGTCAAGCGATCTCCACAATCTCAGAAGATAGTCGACCAGGGACTGAGACCGCCAATTGTGAGGCCGGCCATCAACGCTGGGTTCCCATTAACATGGTCTTGGGCAGGAAACGTCGCTACCTCTGGTGCGCTCGATCGGCTTGACTTCGGAGGCAGGGGAAGCGGGTCGGGGGGAAGGGGTGGAATCGATGCGGCAATGCTGATGGGCGAACAAGGGTGGGAACATGTGGACCAACAGGAGGAGGAAGAGATGAGAGAGCGTGGTGCAGATGTCGATGGATTGGAGTTGATCCTGATTGGAACAGTCAGTCACCATCTTTTATCCTCTCTTCATCCATCCTTAGCATCGAACTATCAGGTTCAAACTGACAGACATCGCTTATGAGCGTGATCTCATAGGGCCATTCTGCTTGGGGAACATTCAACATATCAGGCAGAGTCCGACTGTGGGATGGGCTGATCTACTTGATGAAAGACTACACTGTATGTCACCTGCCTTTGCCTTTTTCCCCAACTTATCTTGTGTTCGCTACTATGTGAATCTTACGTCTGCCTACGAATTCAACGTACAAAGCCGGATAGCAGGGGAAAGTGGCTGTACAGAGGGTATGTGGTAGCAGGCGGCGCAATGGTCGGTCGATGGCGCGATACATTCACACCAGTCAGTGATGCTTTCTTGCTCTTCTCTCGCCTTGGACGTTGTTCGCTGATGAAATATCAATCTTCGTTCCGTCATCGTCTTCAAACTGGTTGAACAGGAGGCATATTCGGGCTATGAAGGATGTTTTCAGATGACCAAACGTGGTTGAGGTCTGATATGTACAGGTATAATTATGATGAATAAACCCGAAACGGCATTCTTGCAACACGGCACTCGATTTCGATTGACAACAATAGGAGAAAGGCATTAAGGGATTAAAAAGGGAAGGTGAAAGTCATATATTTACAATCAACGAGCCAAGTCTTCGACCCACTTTCGGTTCCTCTCCCTTTCCTCCTCTACCAACCTAGCTTGTTCTCTTGCTTGCTCTGCTTTCTCTTTCCGTTTTGCTTGAACCTCGGCTTCTTTCGCTTGACGTTCCGCCTCTTTTTGTTTTTCGGCTTGTAAGACATGTCGTTTTGTCGCTTGATTAGGTTCAAGATAGCTAGAGTGATGAACAAAACTCACAATAGAGATGAGCAATTGAACGCCCAACAGAAAAGAAGGCGGAAACAGGCTGAACGAGGAGAGACTTACACCCAACCCCGATTCATGCCGACATCAACTCTATCTTCCTTCCATCTCTCTGCCACATCCCCCAAACTTTTTGCAACCTCCTCTAACATGGCCTCCATGACCTCTTTGGGGGGCTTTGGATCCTTGCCTCCTCTCTTTTTCTTCGGTCCAAATTCGATCGTCGTGCGATAGGCATCGGTGATGTATGATCTCGCTTGAGCTACTTTGTGAGAAATATCATTCGGCGAAGAAACCCACGAGACGAGTAATTCTTTCTCGATCCCACTGTTTCGAAGTCCAGAGTTCGAACCAATCGAGTTCTGTTTGGGTTTGCTCGACGTAGAACTGGAGTTGGCGGTCGAAGAGGGAGAAGATATAGATTGGAATTTCACAATGGAGTAGGCCTTGACATCTGCTTCTTCACCGGGTGGTGGGGCTCCAAACGTCGTTCCGATTCTCACCAAAACGAAATCCCCTCCGGTCTTCTCTTTCTTGCTTCCAACCTCCTCTTCGGTAGGAGTGATCAACTCTAGAACGTCTTCTCTAGCACGAACAGAGCTCATCTCGATCGGTTCTGTGGGTGCATTACCAGGAGGGATGATCGCACGGACGAACAATTCATCGGGGATCTCCTCGTTTTTCAGATGTCTGTCTAGCTTTTTCTGCAAAACCTCGAGTTCCTCGATCGTAGAAGCTTGTCTAAGCTTGGTTGTCTTTGGACGGCCTTCTTTATGCCCTGAGAAAGAAGATGAAGAGCCGGAGGCCGTCAAGCTGGCAGGGGCAGGAGCGAGAGGTTGAAGTTGGAACGCCGGCTTAAAAGGTTGAGCTGTAGGTTGAGGAGCCGAGAAACGACCTGAAAGCCTGGAAGGAAACTTTCCGGTTTGGAGATCGTCTCTGTTGGAAGGAAATGCAAAGGAAGAACGGGAAGAGGGAGAAGAGAATCGGTTTGCTGGTCGGTCAAACGCCTCTGACCGCGGTCGGGAGTGATGTCCTGAAGATGACTGTCGAGGCGGCAAAGATGAACGAGAAGAACCAGGCGAAGAGAACGGTCCTCGAACAGAGGAAGGTGGAGGAGGTGACCGGGGAGGAGGTGGAGAGAACCCGAATGGTCCATTCGTTATGTTGGGTCGGTTTGGAGAAATTCGAGGCGAATGAGCATGAGAAGATCGGCCGTGTGAGGGTACGCTTTGGGATGGAGGAGTTCTAGAGTTTCCGGGTCTATTGAAGTCAAGTGTAGCGACCGAGGATGAAAACAGCCTGGCTGGCTCCCCTCCTAGTCTCAGAGGTCCGACAGAAGGTTTGAATGGCATTGTGAGCAGCGATGACCTACAATGCTTGGTGATGGCTGATGATGGTTAATGATCAGTGGATTGATGTCGTACAAGAAGAGCCGGGTTTTTTTTTACGTTCACCGGTTAGTCACCAGATATCAACTCTGACCTCTTTCGAAGACATACTATCGGTCCTACCATCCACCTTCGTCCCAAATACAATCAAACTCGCTAGGATGGACTTGCAGGAAGACATTCGAGAGCTGGAAGCAATCAAGAATGAGATTTCTCAGGAAGAGCCCGAGACATTGGCTCCCCAGGATATGCTCTCTCAGCTCCAAGATATCAACGTTCTAGGCGAGTCTCACCCACCTTCACAGCATACTCTAATCCTTTGCTGATATATTCTTGCTCTCCTTGACTGAATGTACCTCTACAGCTCCCTTAGTCAGACATTCCAAACTTCCATTCAGACATCTGGTATCCCAGTATGATGTCCATATTACCCATACGCCTATGATCCTTGCAGCCGAATTTGCCCGTACGTCCTATTGTGCTTGCTCAAGATTTCGCTCCGTTGTCTGATACGAAGCAACTCATCAAAACTTACCTTGCTCATCGATCGTTACTTCTTCCGGTACTGAATCCCGATAGGAAATGGAACGGCGCGAGAGTCTGATTTCTCGACTTCTACCGAAGAAAGAGGCACGTTTCTCCTCAGCGAACGGTCTAATCCCAGCGTCTTTGTCAACGTGCCGGAAGAGGAAAGCAGCTGCTTGGAAGAGGAGGTCCAGCGGTTGAAGAAGAAGCGAAAAGTGAAAGGCGCAGTGATTGCTCAGTTTGCTGCCAATGATGCAAAGATTTTGGCCGATGCGTGAGTGAGACATTCTAAAATTTTTCTATTCGTGATTATGTGTTGGGAAGGGTAATTCTGGCTGACAGACGACTTCAAACGAGACTTCTCTAGATGTGAATTGATCAGTGAGGCTCATCTTCGTGTTTATCGCCCATGCCCCTAGGATTGCTGACTGACCAAGGAACCTTTAATGCACAAAGATCCCTATGTAGATGGAATTGATCTCAATTGCGGTAAGAACTCTTTCTTCACAAATTCTCATCAGAAACCCTCCGCTGAGCGCAAACGCCCACCTCTTATTCACTCGCAGGCTGTCCCCAAAAGTGGGCATATCAGGAAAAGATTGGTTCTTATCTTCTTCGACAACCGGAAACTGTCCGAGATCTTGTCCGCGCTGCCAAAGATCGACTAGGATGGGGTTTCCCAGTGAGCGTAAAGATTCGAGTCGACTCTGATCTTCAGTGAGCCTTAATCCATTCAACTTCCTTTCATTTTCTAGATCGTTCATTTCCTATACTTAACACCCCGCTGTAATATTCTCCTCCAAAAACCAGACTCACCCATAAATTGATTGAAACTGCAATTTCCTCTGGTATATCTCACCTTCAAATCCACGGTCGAACCCGTCTTCAACCATCAACCGTGCCACCTGACCTACCGGCCATCAAGTTTGCTTGTGAGGTCGCTTCGAGACACGGGATATCATGTGTGGGTAACGGTGATATCTGGACGGAGGAGGATGCAAAAATCATGAGAAGGGAGACCGGGGTGAGAGGTGTCATGGGAGCGAGAGGTTTGTTGGCCAATCCAGTCAGTTTATATGTTTCTCTCCTCCTCTTTTTACCTTTCTCTGTTCTTTCTGCGGCTTACTTTAAAACTGGATTTGATCCTGGTTGGCTTGTGCAGGCTTTGTTTTCAGGGTACGATAAAACACCTCAGGAAGCAGTCGAGGTAGGTCTCTGTGTTTTTATTTAATCAAGATCTTTATGATTGTAATGACAATACTAAAACTATCATTTTGTTTAATTTATCAATACGAAAGTCGTTCTTAAATATCTCGACATCTTATGGGTTCATCTACCCTCTTTTGTATGTCTTCTTGGCTCCTCGTCTTCTCGGCTTCTTTGATGAACGCAATTAACCCAGTCGCCGTTCAAACTTTGATAAAGCCACCGACATCTATCAATGATGCTCGAGTCCCATTTCTCGAGACCAGAACGCGTCTACTTCAATCAACTAGGTTCTCATGCTGCTGTGTTTGATCACTTAGCTTCGAGAGGAGTCGGAGTTGGGCTGGAACCCTGTTCTTCAAGAGCTGACCCCGAGATAGGAGTAGGGAGAGGAATAGTGAGAGGGTGGGATGGAGTGATGATATGATCACATATGTAAAGGTTGTTGCGAGATGATTAAGATTGTCACATCTAAGAATCTCCCATGCATTAATCTTAACTGAAAAGTGATGATCGTGTTATAAAATCGTTATATAATAACAGCCTCTCCTTCAAGCTCATTCTTTGTCTATCAACTTGACCCTTGCTTTGTATAAAGACAAGCTGCCAGTCCTAAATTTTAGGCATCTTTAAATCGTTCTTCTGTCGGTCATGACTCGTACGATGGATCCCACGCCTGCCACTTCCGTCAACTATCATTGTTGAATTAACCCACCCAGAATTCAATCCAGTAGATCACATATCAGCTCCTCTTCATCCAAGTTCATCAACTCGAAATCTATCTCGAAAACAATGAACCGACACACCTTTTCATGCCAAGTCAAGAAAACCGAAGGGTTGACGTCCAAACCTTCGATCTTTTCCATTCCCTGATGGAGATCAAAGACAAAACATGAATGAGCCCGAGTTCATTGCTTCTGATGTTATCCGAAAAACCACGCGAGACGCGACCGACCTTGTAGATAAATTTCATAAGCCCGTCCTGCTCTTCAGGGTTTAGGGACTTGATCGTGCTTGTGATATCGGTAGATTTTGTTGAGTTCAGGATAAGGACGAACGTCTGGAGGCTAGTGGCCTGAAAGAAGCGAAATGAGAAGAGAGCGGTAAGTAAGGGGGAGATCGCAGAAAAGCATCAGCCATTTTAGTGATCTTGATCATGAAGAACATCGGGATAGACACACTTTGGCGTGATCATGATCGACTCCAAATGGATATTCGCTTAATAGCAATTGTAATGCGCCCTTAATGTCTTGTCTGTGGATACGTAAGGCGGTAGAAACAGATGGTGATCAACGATAACACAACGTAGCGAGTCACTAGAATCAGCGTTTTCACAAATGAAACACGGCAGAGGGACAACCATGGTTGTAACTGACCTTCCAAGTACCTGTCTAACCTGAGTAGATACCTGAGTGGCGTATGCGGCTGCCTCTTCGGCTGACCGAGTGTCAGGATCGAAAAGCTCCGAGTCTTGTAGGGTATCCTCATCGTACTGGCTGTAAAGGATCAGTCACAGATGGGCTGGTCAGATGGCTGAACGCGTGCAGACAAGACGAGAGCACTTCAAAACAAAAGACTAAACTCGATGTTGATTTTCCTGAATGCTGTGTCGGACATGGCTCTAGATTGAATAAGAATGAACGAGAAAGAGATGGTGGTCGTCGTCGTTGTCGTCGTTGTCGAGATGGTAGTAGTACGTTGAAGGCGATGGAGGAGATCATGATTCCCAAGTGTACCCCAGATGCTGCCCCAGATATGGCCCAGATCTACCCAAGTCATGAACAAAATACCTGCTCTTCCTCTCAACACATTTGATAGCCGGAATGAATCAAATGAGATCAATCGCAATCAGTCACTCTCAAAGATAGGCAATGCATCGTCGGACTCCATCTCTGAACTTGCAGTCCTTGGCTGCTTCTTCGCCGGTAACGGAAAGTCCACGATCACCGGCATATACATCAGCATCCAAGTTTCGTTCGTCCCAACAAGAGTTCCCTGCGTCCAGGTCCATTCCATCGATTGTGACCACCGGGGTCCAGGCCGATGTCGGATTAGGTATTCATCAAGAAGAGGACGTCGGGGATGAAATTTTAGATAGTAATACTGAAAATCAGATCACTCTGGAGGAAAATCTTATTCGGTATACAGTCAGATCGTCCGTACAGTCATCTTAATGCATCTTCTGTTTCGATTTGAGTGCGCTGCTTGCACTGGGCCGAAGCTGATATAGCAGCATGACATATGGTTTCGTCTCATTTCCGACACACGCAAAAAACAGGAGTAACGCTCTGGAAGAACTTAGAGTGAATGTATCTGACGCAAGCTCTGGGAGGAGGTGCTACAAGAAAGTTAGCTCGTCCGCTTGCTTGATATCTAGTCCGAGTGATGTTGCGTCTGTACATTATCTGGCCTCAGACTGATTCTAGTGATTCACCGTTCCTTCATCGACCTTTTTGATGGGAAAAGAACAGACAGCTTTATTCGGACATGATTGTCACTGACGTCACCGTATGTCTCGTTCTGATGCTTATGTCCAGAACAATTCCTTCTCAGAGCTGACCGCGCATTTCTCGTTTGAGCGCGCGCGAACGTTCATACAACTCGCCGACACAGGACACGCAAAACGCTACGATCTCGTACGCTATTAACAGGCCATTGGATCGTCATATACTCTATATCACTTCTCCTTTGTTCCCTGCTCGGTCGGCGATTCCTATTCAAACTGAAAGTGTGAGTCCGTCCCTATATTCCGCTCATCGTCGTCGATTATCTCGGCTTGCTTCAAAAGAAATTCGAAACGATTCTGATGAAGCCTAGCCTCGAACGATATTATGTAGTTATCCGAGGATAAAATCAAGGGTCTCCAATTTTCAGGTAAACTACAACAAATGTCATTTGTACATCTGAACGATACTCAAACTGATAGACTAGGCCGATTTGATTCTTGAACAGTATCGATATCTTGCCGATTAAATCTAGCCAGCATATCTGATCAACTTGGTTCAACTCCCCTCCCTCCAAAAACTATCAAATTCGAGACATTCCCCTCTCATGCCTCTTCTTCATATTTGCCCTCCTTTGATAAAGCTCAAAGCCCATCAAACTTGGACCTAGATTGCGATGAAGTCATACCATTAAGTCCGAATCTCGAACGAATGGAATCCGGTGGATTTTCTGATGATATTCCCAACCCATCACGGTCTATACACCGATCGTCCTCATCTCTCTCCTCGAATCCGACAGTACGAAGATCGTCGGAGAAACGACAGTCCTGGATCGGTTGGTCTCGAGGAATGATCCCCTCCGTCCCTTCTTTTCCTATCCTACGTTCTCTATCCTCACTACCGACCTTATCGATGAGCACAGGTACACGTCAAACGGGGAATGATCAACCGGAAGGAATCTGGGGAGAATGTTTAGGATCAAGTGGGAAATCATTCATCATCCTGTGCCCTCCTGATCTACTTCCTCCACCTCCGGTCTCTGTTTCGACGTCGTCCTCAACACCGCCACCACGACCCAGAACAAGACCAATCCTCCTCTTCAAAGATACGACGCCTCTCTACTCGGCTACTACCCAAGGCGAAATCGTCATCGATGAATCAGTCGTTAGGTGTCTGGGTGTCGAGAGAGGGTTTTGGATAGCTTTGGCTTTAGGTGTCTTGGAATCTGAGGAGGAGAGGGTCGGATGGCTGGTTGAGAGTTAAGATTCAAGAAGTTTCTTCGCTTCGAGCATGTATTTCTCTTCTTTCTGACCTGAGTTATTGAGCATGGCCAGAAGAGCAAGATGAACGCAAAATTGGAATTCATATAGATATTGCGAGGAAAAAAGATGGACCCCGCAGATGTACAAACAAATCAGACCGGCAAATGGTAGAGCCAAAACAGAGTTGGGAAGAAGAGAGGCCAAGACTAATGGAAGGTATAGGTGAAGAAGACTACTTAATAAGGGCGGAAATGACTTTGACCCTTAGTGTTGAACCTTGCCGGCCCCATCCCCTGCTGTTGTTGTTGTTGACCCGTTTGGATCTGACCTCCCACGCTGGGAGATCTTCCACCTGTTGTCCTACCTGCTGTCGAACCGGCGTTTGAACCGGCGGAACCCACTCCCCCAGCTGCTCCTCCAGCTTGAGGCATCATGAAAGGCATCCCACTCATTCCCATCCCGGGTCGAAGGCCCATTCCCATTCCTCCCATCCCGCCCATCATACCCATGCCCATTCCATTCATACCCATACCCATCATCCCAGGCATGCCCATCATCCCTCTGGCTGCTCCTCCTGCAGCTCCGGGAATGTTTCCGCCAGGACTAGCTCCGCCGCCGTTGGCACCATTTCCGGACGCGCCGCCAGTAGGAGAGCCTGAAAGGCCGAGCATAGGATTGTACATTCCTGGGCTGGACATCATGCTTGGGAATCCAGGGTTCTGCATTCCGGAGCTATCGAGAGCAGATTAACGGTAAAGAACAGGGTCAACTTTCATCGGTGTTTTTGAACGGAGATAAGGCGTGAAAGGTTACGGACTTCATCATCTGAGGTCGGTTCATCATCCCCATTTGACCAGGATTACCCATGCCTCCACTAGCAAGATCCAAGAATCCCAAACAAGTGTTCCATTGTCAGTTGTGTCATTTCGATATAAGAAAAGATATTGAAAACAAGAACTCACGCCATCATTCGCTGATACATCTGGACCATAACATTCGGGTCCATTCCACCTGGTCCACCAGCTCCCATCCCCATCATTCCAGGCATCATTCCACCCATACCGCCCATCATGAACTGCTGTTGTTGATGAAGCCCTGGCTGTTGGTGTTGCTGGGCTTGAAGTTGCTGTTGAAGTTGTATAGGGTTCTGAGGAAGAGACGAGGGTCCACCGACTCCTCCGTAAGCAACGTTGCCTCCATAGGGATCAGTTTTGGTAGATTTTCGATCGGTTGTTACAGCAGTGTTAGCATCTCGACCGTTTCGAGGTTGAGCCCTCTTAACTTCAACCTATGGAAGAAAAAGCACCAGAACGAAGACCAGAAGGTTAGTCATTGATTCGGAAACTAGAAAATCCGTAATGACGCAAGATATATTGAACTGACCCCCTTGCCATCGATCTCAACCATTCCGACCGCCAAACACTTTTCGCAGCTTTCTTCGTCAGCAAATGTAATGAACCCGAACCCTTTACTCCTACTCGAATCTCGATCTACCATAACCTGAGCGTCGAGAACGGTACCGTACTGGGCGAAGAAGTCTCGAAGAATATCCACTGTCGTTGACGGGAGGAGGCCACCAACAAAGATTTTGGCAGATTTACGATGCTCGGTGTGAGGGATGGCTCGTTTGGGGTCGATCTGATAGTCAACCGATTTGGAAGGGAAAAAAAAGTGTAGTTGTCTCAAAGAAAGAGTTCAAGTCTAATCTCTTGAATATTCAATAAAGAAGACGTGACTGTACCTGCTTTCCATCGAGTTGATGCTCCTGAGCAAGCACCTTATCAACCGAGGAAGATTGTTCAAATGTCAAGAACGCGAAACCCCGAGACCGGCCGGTCGGATCTCTCATAATTGTGCAGTGCTCGACCGCTCCAAACTGAGAAAAGTATGTTCGCAAATTGTCTGACGAGTGAGAAGGTATCGGCAAAATTTAGGGAAGAAGTCGAAGATTAGATTGAAAGACGTTTAAAATCCGATGGCCCACTGCACAAGAGTGCAAGAATGAAGAGAGAATGAGAGATGTACCATCGGTAGTTTCCCAGTTGAGGCCTCCTACAAACATTTTTCTACATAAAGCAAACAGGTCGGAAGGTAGAAAAGGGGTTTGGGTGTATATACCATCCGGGCGTACGCAGACAGTTGAGGATAGAAAATAAGGGGGTAGAACGACATTCACATCGCAGTTTGTTTTGTTTGACGAGTTGTTTTGTTGAAAGTAACAGGCAAGAGTCAAGAGCGTGGACGCGTAAACGAGAGTGAGCGAGGGAGAGAAAAAGGAGAGATATAGGAGATTAGTCGATGAACAGAACATGCAGTAGAGCGACGAATTAGAGAAAGAAAAACGGGTTGTGTTGATGTTGATGTGGAAGGTGAGTGAAAGGCAGATGCAAAGAAAAGACAACGGAAACTGTGAAATAACGAGTGATGAGAAACCTAGAGACGACGTTGTTGGTTTCTCATCATGTCAAGCTCCACTCAACCCGGTACGAAATAGCAACGATGACTATGAGGACAACGACAAGACAAAACGAGGTAGGAACTCATACAGGTTCACTGTAATCGAGAGTGGGATGCGAAGCATATTACTCTCGCTTCGGGAACAAAAACAGATGACAAGGGGAGAACGAATGGAACAGATCTTGTTTGAAACAGGGATAAAAGATGGAATCCCTACGATGGAAACGTGTCGTCCATCGACGAATCCAACAGGCCGATCGTTCCTCCTTGCAAGAACAAGGATCAGTTGGTCCAATGAGAGAAAGCGAGAAGCCAGAAACGCTTACCCTTCATCAGGCATATCTCTCGGTCGAATAGCGTCTCCGTTGGCGTGCTGTTGCTGAGGAGCACCTAAGCCGGCACCCAATCCACCTGACGAATATGCTGAGCTTGACGAGGTCGACTCAGCTGCCCCAGTGATCTCCGCGATCTTTTTAGCGAGGGCATCCTCGGTGTCCACCCCAGAGGCAGACTGCATGTTGGTAACGCCAGAGGTAGAGGCAGCGACGGAAGAAGGAGTAGCTTTCTCGTTGGCAGAAGGGACAGAGCTCGTCTTTGAGGCATCTACGTTGGTTGAGGAGGGAATCATGGCGTCCACAGTTGCCGGCTCTCCGTCTTCATCCTCATTGTCGTCGTCTATCGAATTTGACGATGAAAAGCTGTCAGTATGTGTAACAAAGATCATGAAAAAAAAAAGTGGAAACACTCATCAAACACATACAAAGGACATCCTCATCATCATCAGGTCCGTAAAGGTCAAGGTTATCTAGGATGGAGCAAGAAGATAAAGAAACGACAAGAGAGAAAGAAAGGAAGAAAAAATCCAAGTAAATCATATCGAACAACATTCAAGACAGAGGATCATCTGTTGACTCTATGAAATCTGCCTCCAAGCAAACACATACCTTGCTCTTCGTCGCTAGCCATTTTGTATGTTCTATCACGGATGTTGCTGTCTAGAGACCGACGAGAAAGAAGTATTTAAGCAAGAGAGGAGATGAGAGTTGTAGGCTAACAAAGAGGAACAGAGCGTGCTGGAAGGTGTCGGGATTTGTAACCAGAGGGCGTGATCGTTGTAACCATGGTAATGACCAGCCGGCCAAATTTCGACCAACGCTCTCAACCGAGCTTTACCAGTCTCTCTCACACTCTGACCTTCATCCTCTTTTCTCTTTCTAGCGCACCTCAATCATCTTTCTAGTAGCACGAAAGTGGTGGAAAGAAAGGAAATAAGAACATAGTCGTAGAAATTTCTCTTGAATACAGAAAAGAAAACCCATTCCGTCATGGCTTCTACGTCAAATTTGGATGATCCTAGGCGTCACGTCCGTCTCGAGTTAGAGCGAGTGTCTGGGGTACGTTGTTTCTGTGTTCTTGATGTAATTGTCAAATGAGCGAAAGCATGCTTATCTCCTTTTCTTCTTGCTCGTTGCATCGGGCTCCTGTGCTGGCCCGTTCTCTTCATCTTCAACCAAACGCTGGTGATTGATCGTCGAATCAAACTAGATCGCTGGCTCCGACTTTCCTCACAACTACCCTGGAGAGGATCACTCCTGGAACTTACGAAAGTTTGCCGAGGTAAGTTCTCTTTTTGCTTTCTCAATCTTGCGTCAATTCGGAAGAGTCGATGAGTTCTTTGGATGCGCTTCCTCAGTATGGTATAATTGACCTGATCTGCTGCTTACAATCCACCCTCTCTTGAAATAAAAAACCATGTTAATCTTTCCCTCCTCACTTTATCAATCCCTTTGTAGAACCTGCAAGTAAAGATCGCCCATATCTCCGAGACGACGTGCGAGTTCGACCTGGTTGGAATCGACTCTTCTATCGCGAACGCTATTCGACGAGTCCTCATCTCTGAAGTCCCTACAGTGGCCATCGAAGACGTGTTTGTGTACAACAACACTTCCATCATCCAGGATGAGGTCCTCAGTCATCGACTTGGTCTCATTCCTTTACAGGTTGACCCGAGAAAAATCAAAATGAAAGGAGGTACGGCAGTACTCTTGATTTCCTTTGATCAAAATTACCATAGAAACACACACACTGATGTACTTATAACTTGGCATGGTGTAGCCGACTCGCCAAACGATCAGAACACGATTGTCATGGGACTGCAAGTCGCATGTGAGCGCAACCGGGAAGCTAAGAAGGGAGAGACCGACCCTTCGCTACTATATATCAACGATTGTGGTACGTGATTTTCAGAATTATCAAAGCAACGGATTGTTGCTGAATATAAGTTCGTTTTGTTACGCCATCAGTCTACGCCTCAGACCTTGTATGGAAACCTGCGGGTCGACAGGAAACCACGTTCGGAACCAACACGCCGAGGTCTGTAGTTGATGATGTCTTGATTGCTAAGCTGCGACCTGGACAGGTTCGTCAAACTTCTTCAAATCCTCTGTTATGCTGCCATAAACGTGATCAGCAGGCTTACCTTTGTATTTTCACTCTGATACTATCAGTCTATCGAGCTTGACGTCCATGCCGTCAAGGGCATTGGTAAAGACCACGCCAAGTTCTCCCCTGTCGGTTCGTCGGCTTTCTCTTCTCGATTCCATATCTACTTATCTTCCTTTTTCTCGTTCTCTAACCTGGTCTGGCGTAATTCCCGAAACCAACAAAATTTAATACAGCGACTGCCTCGTACCGACTTCTCCCTCACATCATCATCAAAGAACCCATTCCTTCCTCCGACGCCGATGAGTTTGCTGCTTGTTTCACCCCAGGCGTCGTGTCTGTCGAGACGGATTCAAAGACGAAGCAGAAGACCGTCAAAGTAGTGGAACCAAGGAAAGATACCGTTTCGAGGGAGGTCTTGAGACATGACAAGTTTAAGGATAAGGTCGAGTTGACCAGGATCAGGGATCACTTCATTTGTACGTCTTGTATACACTTTCCCAGTGCTTTACTCATGCCTCGCGCGCATACGACGAGCTCTATGGAATATTGACTAATCTTTACTTTGTTTCTTGATTTGGATCGAATCCTACGTCAACAGTCAGCATTGAGTCTGTCGGAGCTTACCAACCTGAAGATTTACTTCCGGAAGCGATCAACGTCCTCCTTGGAAAGATCGATAGCGTCGAGTCATCTCTCAAGGCTCTCGATAGTCAGACCTCGGAAGGTCGATCGTGATCGCCCTTGCTTCCATCATTTCCTTCTGCTCTTCCAAGAGAACGGTGTTTTCTCTCGCCGTCATTTCTTTATTGCGTACGTGGTTAGAGCGAGAAATGGTTTAAAAAACTGAAATTATACAAAAGACTGGATCAATGTTATCAACTCTTCTCAAAACATGTCATTTTTGTGCGTGTATAAAGACAAGTGAATGAGTCAATGGGAAAAGATAAAGGATGGGAACGTATGAAGAATGCGAGAGTGATGCATATCTTCATTCTGAGCCGGCGGCAAATACAGTATGAAAGAAAGTATAGGGTTAATTTTGAAACGGGATGTGAAAGACGATACAAAGAAGACGAATAGAAACGAGAACGACGGGTGCAAATGCGTCGAACATTGGAAAGAAAGCCCTATTGAACAGACGACACTGAAAGGAGCGCAAAAAAAACCGATGAAACGAGATAAGAATGTCAAACCGAGGTTACAAACACCCTGTCAGATGGGCTAGTTCGGATCGAAAAACGGGTTTCTCTCATCCTCTGCTTCTAAGCTTCTGGCACTTTTCCTTCCTGTCGATTCACCTCCCGGAGACCACACCCCGCTTCCTCCACTGACCGTTCCTCTCCTTTGCGATGGCGGCGGTGGCGGCGGCACAGGCTTCTTGCCGCCCAATCGACCCAAGCCAAGAGAAACGCCGGATGTCGGCTGTCGGAAAGGGCTTGTGCTTGTGTTTGTCAATCCGACTTTATCATCGTACGCCTCCTCCTCATCATTGAAATCCGATCTATCGGTAGATCTTGATCGTCTATTTCGATCAATGCTACGACCGTTTCGATCTCTTCTAATGTTGAACTCAGATTCAGATTCAGGATCAGAGTCCGAGTAACCCCCGCGTTGCTTGGTGCTGCTGTGAGAGCCATAAGTGGTGTGCTTAGGTCGGCTTGGCTGATGGGAATGATCGTCTTCATCCGAGTATTGGAAGGATGACCGTTCGTCCCTGGTAGATCGATCGTCAAGCCCGTTTCGAAGAGGAGGAGAGAATCTGGAGGAAGCAGACTGTTGGATGGGCTGAGTGAACGATCGGCCAGCGGACGTAGGGCGCTGGGTGGAAAGAAGAGGAGGTACTGGAGGAGCGGTCTTTCGAATCAAGGGAAGCGGCTGGGTGTAGGCCGAGGGGAAGAGTCCAGACTTGCCGGACGAGAGGGTTCCTTTCCACCAGTCCTCGGAGACTTCCTCGATAACAGTGATGACTGTTTATCGGAAGTAGAAAATGCACATGGCGAGAAGTATTAAGGAGAAAGGCCTCATGAAAAGGTAAATGAGAGAGCAAGAAAGTTAACTGACCATCTCCAACTCTGAGAGTCAGCTCATCCCTTTCTACACCTTTATAATCGAATGTGGCCCTCACTATCTTTCCCCATCCGGCGCCCGCCTCGGCAACCGACGAGGTTGTCAACCGTCTTCCACCTAAAGATGGTCTGTCTGGCATGGTGATTGCTTCTTTATGGCTTACATCTTTTCTCCTTTCAGCTATATCCCCGTCCTCCTCTTCGCCGTTCAGCGGGCCCCAACTTTTTCGTCCTCCTGGAATATAACCAGCCACAGAAACGCCGTTAAATCCGTTTGAGCCTCCTCCAATCGACTTCTTGCGAAGTGATCCAAAGAGGGACTTTTTCTCATTGTCTGTCTGAGACTTTGTACTGTTCGATCGAGATCGATTGATGTTCTTCTCAGAAGCAGACGCAAACACTGGCTCGGCAAACATCGCAGCTCTAGCAGCTGCATTCGACACCTTCTTGGGCGCGGCAGACGAATGATAGGGTGTGGACGCAGCGTAAGATCTGTGATTCGTCCAAGATATACAGAACAATGTTTAGCGAGTGATGAGCTGGGTAGCATGGTGGCTATTGGAATCAAGTTGAACTCACGATGACCCCAAGCTGTCTTGAAGCTCAACTAGAACATCTCTCTGCTGATCCAAGAATGAGACTTGAGCCTGAAGAAACCCGTTAAGATCACTGTGGAAGACAACGCATCAGCTGATGAACGGACAAAGATGGACAAAGACGCCGAAGACATGGTAACGGACTCTAAATAGGCACCCTCGTTTTGGCTGATTTCTTCCATGCGCATCTCAACGTCTTCTTGTGTCTCATCGAACCTCGCTCTAGCTACTCGGACCTCCTCGTCCAGAGCCGGACTCGATTTTTTAGAGGTTAATTGTCGTTTTTGAGCGGCGTCCATCGCCAATCTAGGAGAAACTCAAAAGGTATTTTATTTCAGCAGAAAGATCGGATCTTCTTGAAGATGATGCAGAAAGAGAAAACCGACCTTCGAGACTCAAGCTTCTTTCGTGCCGCAGAGTAATCCTTCATTTCTTCAGTACTCCTCTCTAAGAACGTTTATGACCAGTCAGAAGTGATCAGTGATCCATTTGTTCTCGGCTCGAGAGAACTAGAAACGGAGGATGACACGAACCCAATCCGGACAAGAATCCTGCGATGAGTTCCTCTGCGTATCTTTCTTGAACAGCGGCAATCTTGCATTGCGCTCTTCCTATCTCAAGTAGGCGCTGTCCATATGAGCTTCGGAGGCCAAGCTCGGTTCCGAAGTGAACCATAGTGAGACCGACGTGCTCGATTAGAAGCACTTTGGAACCATCGGTTTGGAGCTCAGGCGCTTCGATCTTTTCTCGTTTTGTGATTGATTTCAAGTACGCGGCGGACGTCTGAGACAAACTTTTGATTGTGAAAAGGGGATTGATATATTGTAAATCACACTGGGGGAGATCATCATGATAGATAGGACAGAACCAACCGTTCGACTGCTTTCCGTTTAAGCTCAACCTCCGTCTCGAGGTCTTGAAACGCGCGACTGAAGAAAAAAATGGTATTTCGTACGTATATGTATGTATGTATGTCAGTGCCATTCGCTCGAGTTATCAGACTGTGTGACTGCTTCAAAGTAGCCTTCGCTGACCTATGTTGAGTTTTTTCCTCCTTGAACAGTTTCTCTCCTGTCCATTGAGAGAACTTGTCTATCTGTGAGTTTTACATCGTCAGGACACCACAAACAAATCATAGAGGTGAGCAACGAGTAGAGATCAGTTATCTGAACGAGTTTCAACTTGGCACACGCATAGAATTGAAATGAAACGCAAATGATTTATGAAAACTAACCTGTTTGCCTGCTTTTTTGAAACTCATCTTGTTCTACCTTAGTCCAAGCAGACGTATGAACTGTCAGCACTCAAACTCCCGATTCCAAGCTCAAAGAGCACTCACACAATCAGACACGCACTCTCTAGTAATGACTGGGTTGAAGGAAACACGAGATGGCAAGCAATAAAGCAAGCGAGCGTACAAACGAGCCATTTACTGCGTAAAGTCCGATACCACGTGGCCCGACCTTAAGATGATATTCAAATTAAATCATTTTTAATTAAGTATGCGTCATGCCATCACCTGGTTTTAGCAGAGCGCGTCCGTCTCCTTTTGCATCTTGATCAAGCACCCCCATCATGTCGTCCGAAAAGAATCCTCCTAAGTCAACAACACCTCCTAGTCCACATGATCCGTACATGTTGGTTCCTATACTGTCTGTCATCGTGCTATGCTTAGTTTTCATTGGCTTCCGCCGAGCTAGGGCGATGAAGTCCGCTGTAGGCTACCGGTTAGTTTTACGCGTCCTTCTCTCGTTTGGACCGTTTATTGGGAGATTGATCGTGGTGGTAGTGCCTCTTCAACGTTTGTTTCTTGTGTATCAATAATAGTCTCACCAATCGCACGATTCATGGTCCTGGTCGAATCCGGTTGGACGATGAAGAGCGAGATATACAGGCGTCAAGTAATCTCTCGGACGAAGAGGACGAGCTTTATGACAACCAGGTAGGTATCAAATTCTCATCGTCATTCTTGCCTTCTTTCTACCCGTGCTGACCGCGGTCCACTCTCGTACGAATCCTAAGTCTCCCATACCATCCCTCCCATCCTCCCCTGTCCTTCCGCCTCGACATTCAAGTCCCCAACTCTTTAGACTTGGAAACGAAGCAGGCGATCTGGGTTCGCTAGAAGTAGCAGCATCACCGGATGATGTGGATGGAGAACTTGACGCGGATGCTGTGGAACTTCCGTCCAAAGTGAACCTTCCGATGAGCAGAACGGCAAGCTCCCGGTCGAATGGCTCTAGTCATCGAAAATGAAAAAACGGATGGAGAAAACCCTTCGCAAATCAAAGCCGATTTCAACACGCTTCATCATATACCTCAAAGAGATTTAAAGTCGGACACGTGCCGCGGTTCGTTCCTCGATCTTGTTCCAGTGCGTTTGATGTTCACCCAGTCCATCCGTCCTTCGTCAAAGAGATCGATACGTCTTGTCTCTTGTTGTGATATTTCGTTTTCTCTCAATAGAACTGCGAAATAGATATAGTACACAGAGCTACAATGCATCATGTAACTAGGGAGGCTTAAAATACTATGTAACGACGTTGATCCAAATGATCCTATCACGCTCTAAACTTCAAGAGAGAAAGAATAGTTACACAATATATTATCCCGACCAGTGCGTTGCCGGTGACGCTCTGTTCTGTTGTGAAAGGAAAAATGCCCCAGGCGTTGGTGATTCTAACACTGGCACATCCTCCAACTTTCCTCTTCATAAGAAAAAAACATTGAGGTCACCTTTATCAGTTGATCAAATCTTTTCTCTGAAACTAGAAAAAAGCATACAAGGGATTGAGAAAGCAGATGAAAATGCTCACCCATTGAACGTCATCATCTCGTCTGGCCCATACAACCCCCACTGCTGGTTCCTCTGTATATCCAAACCTTGCCCCACACCCTGCACGCCTCCAACTCCACCGCCCGAACCGCTCGGACCAATCCCACCGTTCCCCGTTCCGAACAACGTCTGGGTTGTGTCCGTTCTTGTTCTTTCTATTGGATCGCCACCTCTCTGAATAGTTGATTCCCAAGTATCGCCCTGATCGTCACGATGAGAGATTAAGCTCGAATCGTACCGATCCTGCGCAAGATTATGTTGACCGGATGACATTGGCTGGAAGGGATCTTCGGCGGGAGGTCGGACGTAGTCGTACTGCCTACCACTGAGAGATCCTTGGGATTGATGAGATGAGCGAACATGTTCGTACGATCGAGTTGTGGATGCCGAACCAACTGCGGATCTCGTAGATGATGAAGACGACGTCAGAGGAAAAATGCCGGGATTGGATGTGGAAGAAGAGGCCGATATGTGATATGATGGTTGACGAAGGGGACGATCGATCTTGAAAGAGTCATCCGAGTCATCCGAATAGTCCAGCTGGTCTCTTGTTTGAGAGCTAGAAACCTGAGAGATATGTTCTACTGGAGCGTATTGTCGAGGCGGAAGCTGAGCATAAGATATGTGTTGTTGTTGCTGTTGGTGTTGCTGCTGTAGAGAATGGTAAGACGCAGAGGATAGCGAAGCCTGGTAGGACCCTCCTGGAATTGAGGTCTTTTCATCGTTATCATCATCATCGTCGTCGTCATCTGAATCTGAATCCGAGTCAGAGGATCCAAAAGAGGCATTCGCCTGATCGACTATCTGATGTTCAAATGATTCTCCCCCTGAAGCCGCGCCTTTCGAGTTGTAAATGTGCGTCCCTGCAGTAGGCGAGTCGAACGATACAAGTCCCAGATTTCTGTGTGGTTGTCCGTGGCTTTGATTCGATATTTGGTTGTTGGAGACTTGGAAATCTCTCGGTCGGTCCTGCTGAGAATCCTGGAAGGTTGATTTTGCGCTACTGCCAAAATCAATCTGTCCACCTGTCCTACTTATGCTCGAGTCGATACCTGTTGATCGGCTTCGATCTTGGTCGCCGTCACTAAAGATGGGTGGCCTACCCAAATTAGAGGGTCGATTCGAACTTGCTTCCCTCCATGACGGTCTAGGAGGAGTAGGCATCCCCTGAAACGAGTTTGCCGTCATGTTCCTTCCTCCGTTTCTCTCTGAATGTAAGAGCCCGCGAACGACACTTCCCACGGCCTGTTTCACAGGCGACGGCACCAACATGCCTGTTGCCCCTCCGACTCCTCCCCAACTATTACCCCGGAGAGTGTTCGACATCGTAAAGTTCATGGTCACCGGCGGACTCATACCTGGCGGTAGTTCATCCAATGAGTCATCCGAGTCGGAATCTAACGGCGTCGACTGACGGTGGTAACTTGGCTTTTTGGCGGCCGAGAGAGGAGTCGACCGAAGGTCCGTTAGCCCGTTCCATTTATTGGTAGCAGATGGTCTACGCGGTGTACCTGACGGAACAAAGTCAGGTTCAGATCTATTCTTCGAATTGGTTCCTGAGGATCGCATAGATGCTGGGATCTTCGGGACAGGTTGAGTCTCGGAAGCAACAGAAGAGTATCGCGGGTTGGGATGCTCCTTATTCTGATGGAACGGATTTGAGGGATGAGGGGGGCCATGGATGGAAAGTTCAGCGAACGAAGGTGTAAATGTCGAATCTTGGCCAAGTCGAGACACATTCCCAGGTTCGCGGTTATCTCCTCTATAAGCGGTAGTAAACGACGCATCAGGAGAATCTTGATCCGAATCGTACGCATCATCATGTCGAGTATAGGAAGGTGCAAGAGCAGCAGCAGCAGAAGCTGCCAGTGCCGCATTTGCTCCTGCCTCTTGACTCAAATAGTTTCTTCCTCCCCCAACTCTTTGTATTCCTCTTCCTGGTTCAGAGCTTCCGCGTCGGTCAACGCCATTCTCGACCTGAAGGCTATCGTCATGGTCGGCCTGAATGTCTGCTTCAGCTTTTCGAGTTAGAACCTCATGAGGGGGTGGCATAATTAAGTCCGACATCATCGAGGGTGAGAGGAACGAGCCTGATTCCTCCGGTTCCTCGCTTTCAGCTCGAAGGCCGAACCCTCCTCGGCTCGGATGAGGATGATGTGACGATGTGGATGTAGGACCGATATTGGGAGTTGATGATCCAACTGCGGCCCCCAATCCAGCGAGAAAAGACGAGTCTGATGTCATATGAGAAGATGGTGCGCTGGGCGTCGAGACCCCTACTGAAGAATAAGATGATGCATCCGGATGGCGCAGAGAAGAGTGATTTGCTGATGGGCTGGATGTGTGATCGGTCGAAGCTGATGGATGAGCGTAAGGCTGATGGGCGGTAACATCGGCAGGGTCGGGTTCTGTACCATCAGGTACTCGAGCTTGAGCGGCCATCTCGAAGAAGTTTCTCCAGAACTGAAGAATCGCAGGATAGTAGATGATCGAGTTGATGAATGTTGGGTGCGAGGAAGTAATGAACAAGTAATCAGCTAGTGTATCAAAAGATTGATTCCCCAAGCTGCCACGATAGCTCTTCGCCTAAATCATCAAGTGTATCGTTGCTACCAGCAAGCGCCTCGGTTCCTCTAACAATTCAACAACAGGGAAAGCGCATAACTCACCTTTGCATACTCTCTCGTAGGTTCGCTCACTTCATTGAACTTTTTGACAGCAGGAATGACCCTAGTAGTGATGATTTGATGAAAGTCTGAAAAGTTCTTATCTATGTCTTGAAGGAGGAAGATGTTGAGCTGCTCATGTTGCTCGATCTGGCTCATTTGAAAAGTATTTTGTATTTGTCAGTTTCTTTTGTCGGAACGACGGTCATGTCGAATGGAAAGGTGAATACAGAGATATGTAAGAGAAAGATATATAACAGACCTGGACGCTGATTGGGGCCGTCTGGTCGATTTCCGGAATAGATAGACGGTCGGATACCATGTTTAGGATGACCTTGGGTGTAAACTGCTATGTATTCCTCGTTGCCAATGATGATGACGATGGAAAAAATGTAAGTTGTCGGTCAAGCAGTCGAGGGATCTGTGAGCGAAATGAGTTTGATGACAGTTAAAGAAAAAACACGAGAGGTCACTCTCTTTGACGCGTCGAGAAAATGCAGACGCGTAATGAATATATCACGTGATTCTGATTTCCGTTCTGTCCAGATGTTATGGCCGGGGTGTCTCAATACTTCTCGAAGAGGTAAATTGAGTATGTACATTGCATGAAATCATACATCCACTAAGGTACGTGTAGAGAAGAGAGTAGACTAAATTATGAATGAGAGGATATACGCTTCCATTGAAGTTTTAAACAGCGTCCTGTGGATGATGATTATCGAAAACCCAAAGACAGCAAGTTAGTATGATGCAGTAAAAATGATAGTATCCTTCAAAAAGAGGATACGAGAGAAAAGGAAAAAGTGAAAAGCTGAAAGCTCTCTACGAACCTCGAATTGAAGACGAGGAACAATGTTCATAGCCAGCAGCTGTTCCGTTAAATTATAAGAAGAAAAATGTCAGAAAGCTTATCCTGTGCAAGAATTATCGGCAAGAAGGAATGAAAGTATAGTGTACCTCTTGGAATAGGAGCTTGGCAGCATATGGCAGCGTTACCTTGACGACGTGTTTGGATGATTTGCAGTAAGAGCACCATCTGTCGTCGATACCATTCCGACAAGGAAATTGCATGTCAGAATGTTGCCATTGCATTTGAAAGTAGCTGAGATAATGAAGTAAGACGAACCCGTTGTAACCCATTAGACCGCATTTCTCACACGCATCCGTGTCGAACGAGTCTGAAGAGATCATCAGTCGCTCAAGCATCAATTGAGTTGCACCATAACCAACCAAGCTATAATACAGCCAAATGACAATAAAAGTCGGTAAGTGCTCGCCCAAGGAAGATATCGATGAGATAGGAAGAGATAGATCTTACCAATCTCGCTCCATCTCTCCTAATCGAAGACCTCCTTCTCGGCTACGTCCTTCTGTCGGCTGCCGAGTCAGCGTTGCACGAGGACCCCGGGGTCGAGCGTGCATCTTGTCCATGACCATATGCTTGAGCTTTTGGTAGTAGATTGGTCCAAAGAAGACATATGCCTCTAAGGGCTGTCCGGTGATGCCACTAGTGAGCATATCCTTTCCAGCATAGCTGAATCCGCTCTCGATCAAGATTTGTTGCATGTCCTCGACCTTGGAACCACCAAAAGCAGTTCCATACTGGAGCTTGCCGGAAAGTACACCAGCTTTACCCGCCAGTAATTCGATCATCTTTCCTACCGTCATTCGACTGGGGAAACCGTGAGGGTTCATGATGATATCGGCTATGATCCCAATTACAGAAGTTTGGATCAGGCATATGCTGTGGAAAGTAGCTCACTAAAGATAGAATAGAGAACTCACGGCAAATGCCCTGGTCATTGAAAGGCATATCTTCTTGCGGGACAATCAATCCACACACTCCTTTCTGCCCGTGCCTAGACGAAAACTTATCTCCCAATTCCGGCCGTCGAGTTTGTCGAATAAGGACCTTGATCAAAAGCTGATCGTTCTCGCTATCAGTCAACATGACTTTGTCGATGTATCCCGCTATCGGACTCTTGTATGATAAAGGTGCGTTTTTGAACGTATCGGTCGCCACGGCCGTACCGGCTGTGTACGAGTTGTCATTCGCGTTCGTCGGTGTTTGTTTGTTGATGTAGACATCTCCAGGATCGACTCGTTCTCCTGCTCCAGCAATTCCGTCGGATTGCAAGATGTCGTACTTTTTGAGAGGAACGTTGGTTCCCGGTGCTAAAGGAGTGTCGGCGATACGGTCGAAGCTGTTCAATGAACAATGATAATCAACAAGAAATGAAAGTGTCGTTCAGCGAATTATGCGAGACGATAATGTCCATTGATGGACAAGACTACTAACGTTCCATTGGGGTATTTTCGAATCATGGTCACATTTTTTCTCAAAACCTGACAACGCCCATAACCTCGATCCACAGAAGCCTGAATAAGATAGACATATCAGCATCGGTTGGTTGATCTATACTATTCACTGGCATTTGCACCTCCCAGAATATGCCAAACTAACCTTGTTCAAAATCAGCGCATCCTCGATATCGTATCCCGAGAAACTCATGACCGCGACTGTTGCATTTTGTCCGGCTGGTAACTTGTCGTAACCAATCAACTCGATCGTCTTGGTCTTCACCATGGGTTGTTGTGGGTAGACCATTAGGTAGAGCAGGGTATCGATCCTTTCGAGCTGGTTGTAGGCTATGGCTCCAATCGCTTGTTTTCCCATTGCACATTGATAGGTATTTCGGGGAGACTGGTTATGATGAGGATAAGGAATGAGGCCAGCTACGGCCCCTAAAATAGTGAACGGCTCAATCTCGAGATGGGTGGTACCAGGAACGATCATGTGCTCATACAGAGCTATTAACGAGTCGTTTTCTTCATTACAGTCGAGGTACTCGATGAGTCCGTCTACCAGGAAGTCGTCGAATGATTTTTTGCCGGCTTTGAGGAGCTACATTTCCAACACGGGACAGATCAGATTGTTTCATAGTATTACGGTCTGAGTGAACCCAAAGCAGAAATGTGAAAACTTACAGCGATGTGAGATTCTTTTACTCGAGGCACGCCGTCATCGACAATGATCATCGGTCGACAGATTCGACCTCCGTCACTAGCAATGTAGACAGTTCGATGATGATGATTGATATAGATTCCAACAAACTCGGACATCTTTCCTGCTCGACGAAGTTTTCGGAAATTGGTCACAAAATGAACTGGGGTTGAGGTCAGGCCGACGGTGTTTCCGTTGACATTGACCATATATGTTCCTTTTCGGTAAAGCTCGTTTCCAGTCACCAAGGAGCAATCTTTCAAAGAAAAAGATGAGACAGAAGATCAGATGTTCTGATCATAAGAATGTTGAGCAGTATATGAGTATGCGCACCTTCTACGCCAAGCAAGTAAGCAATCTGAGTGACAGCGGCGTCTGGTACATCAGTCGTAATATGCGTCATCAGAGCCAGGTTTTTCACCAACCCACAGGCCTCTCCTTCAGGTGTATCACTAGGACAAAGCATTCCCCATTGGGATGGTTGTAATGCTCTCGGTCCAGACACCTTTCTCGTCTTTTCAAACTGAGAACTGATCCTAGTCATCATTCCAAGTGCAGAGATGAATGACAGTCGACTGAGTACATGGGTTACTCCGGCACGCTCCATCTTGAATCGTTTGATAGACCAGTTTCCGGTGGAGATAGCTCGGACAAAACCAGAGGTGATGAAATCAGAGTGCATTCGGAAGGCTTTGAGCGCGTCAAACTCGGTAGCTCTATTAGGCTTCTTTAGCACCTTGTCGATGTTAAGCTTGAGATCAGAGTTAAACTTTTTGAATAGATCCTCGAACAGGAGAGAAAGGAGTTGACCAGCCCTGTATAGACGCGTGAAGTATTGCAGCAACGAATGAGATAGACTGTCTAGTCATTCCATGATTAAAGGCCATGTTGAGGAACGCTACTCACAATTCTAATCTCTTGTTACCAACGTAATCTCTATCGTCCACATTCTTGTCGTTTTTCATTGCCATGATAACTCTTCTAGCCATCGTAGCCACATAGATTGCCTTCGGTCTGAAGTTGCCTTGCTCGACAGGAACGTGGGCAACGATGATGGTCGAGAAGGCATCGATGGCTTCTTCTGCAATAGTCCGGCGGGAAGTCATGATCTTTCGGTTAATTTTGACACGAGATCCAATGTAGTCGAGCGCTTGACGGATAGTGAACACTTTAGACCTTTGTGTGGTGAATCCGGAGTATTTTGTATAACAAAGAACATTAAGCCTTTCGTCAGCTTTATGTCGATATGATAGTGTTCAGAGAAACGTACATAGCAGCATCCTCTAAGTTGACCGCAAAATCGTTGTGAAAACTTTCATCATTTCCACAGATCAATTGGAGGATTTCCTTGTCTGACTGGCATCCCAGCGCCTTCATAGCGATCGCAATTGGAATCTAGAAGAGAGCGCGCGTAAGTCATGTTAAGTTGACTTTCGCCTCAACCTTAAGTTGACGCTTGAAAAAGATCGAAAAAAGATTCTTACATCTTCATGGAGGGAGTTGTGTCGTAGATATAATTTGCCGTTCTTGGTGACTACATACGTCTTCGATTTTCGTTCGTGCGTCGACCTAAACAGAATTGGACAGGTATATCAGACAGATGCGAAAAGACAAGCTTGAGAATAGATTGCATAAGGAACTTACGACTGCACGGAGGCCATGACCAAACCTTTCCGAGGATCTGTCTCAACGATGATTCTGTTCTTAGACAGCTGCTCTTGAACCAAGATGACCTATATCCAGAATAAATCCACGTCGAAACTTAGCTATACGTTCACTCTGTGTTCTCGGCTTCCTCGTTTCTATTTGTATTACGCTCACCTTCTCTGTACCCTTGACAACAAAGTAACCTCCTGGATCTAACGGGCATTCTGTCATTGCCGCCAACTGAGCTTCATCTTTCCCCTTCAAAACACATTTGTTACTCCTCAGCATGATTGGCAAACGACCGATTGGCTCGCCTCGACGACGGATGATTTGCTTTCCACGCATGTATTCCAGGTCAACATAAATTTGAGCGGAGTATGTTGTGTCACGAAGTCGACACTCATGGGGCGTGATTGTTCGGTCGATTGCTTCAGCGTCCGTTCGTTCGGGTGCGCCAACTCTGATATCGGTATATCTGAGCCAGAACCGGGGGTCGATATCCGAGGTGACCTTATTATTAGCTTTGAGGATTTCCTTAATCTCCACCTCAACGAACTGATAGATCCAAGAAGCCCAAAGGTTATGTTAGTGGAGTTTGATATCAACTTTGGTGAAAGAAATTTGGCACAGAGCTACGAACTAAGCCAGAGAAGGAGAGAAAAGGAGAGTCAGTCAGCATTAACTATAGACGAATGGACGGGCTGAATTTAGAAAGTGGTTCGCGCCGCACCATGATCGAACGATTCCAGATGCTGCTTGACAAGACCTTTGACCTTCAGAAAGGCCGGGAGAAGGAGCCATTTATCCTTTTTGAGGTTGAATCGTGATATCATAAACAAAGTTAGAATGGTTGGCTCAATAGCCAGAGTATACGATCTGATATCCGAGGAAAGCGTAAAGGATGGAACAAACCTCAACCGACTTGATCTCATCTGACAAGCCTTTGCCCTTCCACATCTTCTTCTCCGTAGATGCCCAAGCCATTTCATCTTCATCTACACCGTATCCATTCGCTTTTGAGTAATCGATATCCTTTTCTGGCGAGGGCAATGAAGGGTCAGTATTTGCGGCGGTGGCCCCTGCTATTGACGCTGATCCTGCCTCTGCCTTGGAGCGTTTTCGAGCCTGCATGGCTTTTTGGTATACACTGAAAAGATCGAAAGGTGTCCGAGTACAAGAAGGATGTGTTCGTACGTTCCCAGAGGATGGGAGGACGGGAGAATGGCCTAACTCGTCGATGAATGATGATGGTGCAAGCAAGTCAAAAGAACCAAAAGAATAATTTAGCTAGGGCGAGAAAGCAGAGTAGTAACCGGATACTTAGTTGACTTACCTGTTAATTTTTGAATTGTATGTATTCTGATAACTCTATAACCCTAACTTCATTAGTCACTTGTCGTCAATGATATCATACATACCTAAATCGTGTTGATCAATACTATTGAGGATACCTACCCTCATATTGCACATTATGACCTGGCTGTTCTCTCTCCGTTCTCCTCAATCTCCACCTCCATCTCCACCGTTAGACTCTACGTTCTCCTCTGAGAATTTGCTATCTGTTCCCTCCCAAATTTCTCATGTTGTCGGTCGGCTTTCACCTCTTCAACAGGCCTCGCTTTCAGCCTGCCTCGCGTGCGGCGCGACAATTGGCGCATTCTACAGCTACCGGTTCGGATGGAAACGCATCAAAACAGCTGACTTCGTTACTCCAGAGATGCTGAATGGCAAGAAATGGATCAGAGGAAGAGTTACTAGGTTTATAGAATCTCGTTCTCTCTTCCCCTTCACCGCGTTAAAGAAAGGCTGACCGTGATATTGTCTTTCAGTGTAGGGGACGCGGATAACTTTCGAATATATCATACCCCTGGCCCTTTCTGGTCGTACCCTTTCAAATTGAGACAGATTCCCAAAGACTCTAAAGGTATCACTTCTTCCCTTTCGCATTATCCGAGCTTTAGTAAAGATATACATATATGTAATTAAGCGCGTGCCTACGCCTACACATACCCGCACGAGCGTTCAGTTGATCCTTGTCTATGTTTTGTCCAACATGTCTGGAGCCCTCAGAGGAGAGACCATTCATATCAGAATAGGTTTGTTCTATGCTTATGCTTCATCGGTTGACTGCAGCTGAATGATTTCGTTTTGTCTTCGTTCTATATAGCTGGCGTGGACGCTCCAGAAGTACGCGACTTTTAGCCTTCTTCCGACGATCGCGCTTTCATGAATCAACGGCTCACTGACACCTAACTCAGGCAGCTCACTTTGGTCGACCAGCCCAACCTCTCTCAGCAGAGGCGCTCGCATTTCTGAAATCTGAAATCGAAGGTCAAGATGTCGACTGCTTGCTCTTCAGTAGAGATCAATATGGCCGCATTGTATGTTTCATTTTGTTTTGTTTTCGATACTCTCTCCCGCAATCTGATGATTAGAATTTTTTTTGGTTCCTACTTTATCTCTCAAAAAATGTCATGAAGGTCGCCCTACCTCTCATCCCTCGCTCAAATTTTCCATTTCTCCCCTGGAAAGTTCTTCCGTTAAGGATGCTTCGAGCAGGCTGGGGTGCAGTATATACAGCTGGTGGAGCGCAGTATGGGTATATTGGTTTGGAATCTTTTCAGGCCGCAGAAGCCTATGCTAAGTTCGTTTTCCCTTCGTTTCTTACCATCTGGTCGTATTCAGGGATCTTATATCATGTTCTTTCTCTATGACCCTTACAACAGGAGACGTAAATTAGGGATTTGGTCTCTGGGTAACAAACTTGAAAAACCAGACGCCTACAAACGTCGGATTGCTCTTCTCGAGGCCGCTTCTAATTCAACATCTACGACTTCATTGTCTTCTCCAGAATCTCGAGGAGGTATGTTTGAGCTCAAGGTGTTCAGCAAGGGAGGTTGGAGGCGGACGTTATGGAGAGGGTTGAGAAAAACTTTTGGATCATTATAAATGTCCTATATATTTGCGAACACAATACATACACATCCGCCGAATGAGGTTGCACTGACCTTTTGAAAGACATTTTGCAGAGATCCATGCAAAAAGGAGAGAGTGGTCATGCTATAGCGAGTTTCAACATGAAGCGGTGGTGAATTATGGGAGAAACAACAGACAAGGATAAATGACCGTAGAGGGATGACCAGAGATGTATGGAAGAACGGAATAGGTATATATGTTAAAGGCCTTAGCCTGAATGAACGTAATGTAACAAAAATAGTCATAAGAGGAAGTGAGGGAAAGAAGTAAATTTATAAAAATGCCTCAGGGTGGGGGCTTTGTGGATTCTAGGTTGGTCGTGAAGATATACATAAACTGGTAGACAGTAGAGTAATAATTTGTACATAGACTTGTGAATTGAAAGAACAAACAGTAAAAACGTGTTTGCTGAATAAGAAAAACATGAACATGAGAGAAAGATGATGTATGATGGTGAAGTAAAAGAGAACAGTGTACGCATATCATCTTGAAGTGTTGTATCAACGTCGGCAATGTGAGTGGAGGGTCTGACCTCCCTTGTCAGTTTCTGCGAATTAGAAATGCAAACAAGTTTGTGTTAGATGACGATGTGAGAGGAACAACTCACCTGGAGAACAGAATGAAGCTGGCTAGACACCAAATGTCCTTACTATGTGTTGCTTGAAGCCAGATAAGTTTCTATCTTCTGAGCCGAATATCTACTCCTCTGTGCTAGATCCACCTAGCCACCCTTCTCCGCTCTCCAAAGCGCGTGCTGTCATTGAACTTTACCCCATAATCACGAGTGGAGAAGAACGAGTCAAGAACAACAGATCGAGGAAGCCTCTCATTAGATCAGCTTCACGAGGAGACAGTTTTATGGATAGTAGACCGATTATTCACAGTGTCGCATGTAACCTCGGTCCTAATAGTCCAGCTACCAACCTAGCTTGTTCCAATTCCTTGTGACTCGGAACGTCCGACTTCATGTCTTCATCAATGACTTCAATCTCTCCTTGCTTGCCTACTGGATATTCACTCGAATGACCAGAGTTTGTACGATGATCCGTTGTTGGTTTGATGGCGTTTCGGCCGACTGGATTGTTAGGCTGAATGGATGCTAGTCGTCTACGTTCTTCGACGAATCCAGACTCAGCCTCGTCCTTCATTTTATTGTCGAGCACAAGAGGTCTTTTCCAGAAATAACAAATAGCGAGGTGTTATCGGATAAATCAACATACAAGATTCGCCATTCTTGGGATTGGTCAGGCCGAACTCACATTGAAATGACAACCCTAGTCAGTTGAAGTCCTAATCGAAGTCTACCTCTGAGATCCAACCAGCGCAGACTTCTTAGACTAGACTGAATCTCATACAGCCTGATCAGCTCAAACCGGACGACCCGAGTATAACCACTCTGACGAATCATAATTTCTCGGATGCGACGAAACACTCCTTCCAGGTGGTCTACCGCATCTGGGCTGATGGTCAAACCGGGAGCCGTCTCATTGATAAATGCTTTTGTACAACGGAACACAAGGAGACGTAAGTATCGGTGACATCCAAAGCGTTTCCTTTGAGAAAACTATAGATCATAGAAAAAAGACAAGAGGACGGACCGAAGAAGCTCCTGAGGGTTCGAAAGTCCCCGTCGAGAAACTCTGAAAATACGGCAAACAGTACGTTATGAAGCGTCTCGTCTGGCTGAATTTCTCCGAGTCCACCGTTGGGGGTCCAGAAATTGGAGTCGTACATTGTCGAAGGATGGGACGAAGGCACCGACGCGGACGTCAAGTCATATCGTTTCCGAGGCTCGGGGGAGGACAACACGGTATGAGCGAAAGATAGTTTTTGGAAAGCAGCGGTGGCCTCAGGGTTGAACGTAGGAAATTTACTGCGAGATCAACATCCGACCACCCCAAATTGAGCAGTCAAGAAGAATGATGTTGAGCTCCCTACCGAATCATGTCCGTGGCATCATGAATGTTGAAGCGAGCAAACAAACTTACTCTGGATGGACATGTCTACAGCGAGCCAGATATGCTCGCCTGATCTCCTGTTGATCAGCCCGCTTGTGGCAACCGAGGACTTCATAGAGGGTCGAAGAAGTGTTGATCTGATCGATCAAATTCTTCTTAACCGATGACTCTATACAGAATCGAATATTTCGGAAAACAAGGTTTGGACGTCGATGAGCTTGCCATCAAAGGAATGAGCCATGAACCTCCCGCCTCTCCTTCCAACTATCTTCCCTTTTGCTCTGTCTCTTGACTTTGCTTGTTATCCCCCAGCCCAGAAGATAAGAAACAGGGCACTAACCCTTTTGAACACGTCCAGACATCGTTCGCCTCTTTCAGGCCACCAGACTGGCAGAAAGGTACCGAATACAGGCTCGTAAATATGAGGTTGACCTCTGGACGTATATGCTCTGAACGTCCTCTCTTCTCAGAAAACTATCTACACGAGAGGGAGAAGACAAGACCTGGGTGAGAATTATAGAGCGCACTGTATCTCGTTGAGCAACAGAAACAGTCGAGTGTTGAGTCGTCTAAAGCGAGAAAGAGGTAAGCATGGATGGGCTTGTGTTCCCCAGCCAAATGAATGATGCGCGGGTAATCGATCACATGCTTTTGTTGTTCGCTGACTAAGCGAGCATAATCGGAATCCTAGTAACTAACTACAGCTGATAAGAAGATTGTTTTGATATTTAAGCTCTTGCTTAACTCCAACATTCTTCACACAACCTTCCTTCTTCCTCCATTTGTTCCATGTACCGTTTGCCTTCATCCTCCGTCATCTTTCCAATCTCCATCAAGCAGAATAGTAGGGCAGCCCTAACAGCTCGAGGCATAGCGTTTGACGATCTGTTTGTGTAGATGAAAACCCAGATGATTGTCAAAGGCCATTCATCCAGATGAGAAGATCGATGAAAGACTCACCCGGAGATATAAACATGCGCGTTCTCTTCAGTCAGTTTGGTATAAAGTATGTGAGCATCTTGTTTTATTAGGTGTTGGACATATATTTTATCCTCCTAAAAGATAACAGAGAGCAAATATACATTTTCAGTCCCTCTGCTCGTAGTGAAAGGGGAAGGTGAAAGACGAACCTGATCTCGAGAAGCAGCGACCCTCAGTCGGAGACCGCCTGCTTTCTCCATACGCATCCAATCAGACTCATACAGGTAATCTTTGGATAGAGATCGACATCCAAAATACAACGTGTTGTCTATTTGCGTCCCAAACACATAATCAGCTTTGAAAGTGGTGATAGAGTTTCAAGCAAATAAAGGAGGAGACACATACCGTACGCTTTTTCTAAAAGACGGTGCTCGAGGAAAGCCCTAAGAGGTGCAACACCTGTGCCTGGTCCAACTAGAATGATAGGTACTTTGGGATTCTGAGGCACGGTCATCGTGCCAGAGACGACTCTTATCGGACACGAGGAGCCTACACGCGACAGGTTTGATGCAGAGTTCGTCAGCTGGAATCAAGATGAAGAGTGTCAAAGTTCTGTCTCTCGACATACCAAGCGGAAGAGAGCGAAGCCAGCTTGTGAGTAGACCGGCTCTAGGAACCTTGAGAGACGTCTTGTAATTCACCATAGCAATACAAAGCTGGATCTTTCCCGGATGAGTCTATTGATCAAAGAGAGATACATCAAACCAAGCGAACTGAGTATGGATGATTACACAGATCAACACTGATAGAGAAGAGAAACGATTCACAGTTGAACTTCCGGCGATCGAGAATTCTCTTCGTCTAATCCTTCCGAGTACTTCAGGGAGATAATCCAAAGGAATTTTGATTCCTTTGAAGTCAGACAGAACCTCGAGCAGCATCCGGCGAGGTTTGGTCGAATAGTCGTAAATGTCGTCCTATGATAGAAAGAAATAAGACATACGTTGTCTAAGTCTGGCTTGTCTGGAAATCACTATGACCGCTTATGAGAATGAAGAAAAAAACTTACGCCTCCTTCGTTCACATCTAAGAACTCATCAAGCCGTTCGACTTCCCTTGGATCAGTGGCAAATAGTCTGAGCCATAGGAAGAAGCTTCTTCTCGGTACAGCCGTCAAGTCTAAATGATCTCTCAAGAGTGCATAGAGAGTGAATGTGAGGTCCTTCAAATGACTCGACGGACTATTGACCGACTGTAGATCAGCCGATCCACTGTTTGGTGTCGGTTCAGCTTGGTAGGTCAAAAGAGTCGATGGTGAGGGAAGATGTGGCTGGAGGGCGAGGAATCGGTCAACAGAACTTGGTGGATTGGAGGGTACGAGCTGAACAATGGATCCTGGAGAGTAACTGTAGTTGCCCTCATGATCAACCTTTGTCCCTGATCTAGACCAAATCGAAAGTGCACAAGTACAAAGAAGCATAAACTTACATCAAACCAGGTTCGGTATCGATCTCAACCTGGCGTACGTCCTGAGGCCAATCTTCGTCTGTCATTCGATCGAACCGAACAAGTTTCCCTGGCATCCACCCCTCACCATCGTCCGGCAGATTCGTTTGCCCATAAGCGTCTCGCCCGGGCCAGTCATTGGAAAGGTCGATAGATTGTGTACGAGATGATAAATCGGAAAGGGGCCCTAGACTTGCGCGCATAGTTGGAGGGAAAAGATGTGTTGGAGGAAGAGGATCAGGCGGAAGGGATGAAGGGTAAAACTCTGGGGTGAGTATCTGCGTGATATTGTCCAGGAAGGGAAAGAGAGTGGCTTCAAGACTGCATGGGACCAGAACAGAAACAAATAAAGAGGGAACGATTAAAAAAGAAACATTATTGATTATTGAGGCCAAACCATTGGACAAGATGTTAAATGTACTCGCCCGCCAGATGACCTTTCGTCACCCCACCATTCTTTGTCTCTGATCAGCTCTTCCGCTCCTAGCGCAAGTAACCTTCTCCTCAGAATTTTTCCAGCCCAGTTGAACCTCTCATAGCCGGAATCTCCTAGGCCGAAGACAGAAAATCTGACTTCATCCAGCACGTCTTCTGGAAGATCTTTTCTCATGAGCATACTCCATAGCGACCGTATATCCCGTGTTGGCTCCCCGTTGCCTGTGGTGGAAACGATGAACAGAACGGGCCCGGAGAGTAAGGGCAAAGAGACCGGATCGAATTCGGAGAAGGACAGAGGAGTTACAGAAGGAAGATGATGAAGTCTGAGGTGGCGATACACCGAGAATGCAATATCCTGAGAAGTTCCCGTTTCGGTTGCGTAGAAGATCTGAATGGGATCCGATTCGTCCGTGTCTTGATGATCGACTGGTAACGTGAGAACCATTCTGAGACTTTCTATCTATCTATCGGAGGCCTGTATGAACCAGGCTTGATATTTCCTGTTCTCTCTCTCTCTATCTTCTCTCGGAGAAGTCCTTGAAAGAAAGCGGGAATATATATGCGTATGTGAGTGCGATCGTATGGTGTGTAAGTGTGCGTAAGGAGACGAAAGGAACGAAAAATAATCTTGATCAGATAAAGACTCGGCTACGCAGTCCTACCGATTCCCTTCGCTTGAGCAAAGCAGATAGCGCCGCTCTTTCTTCAGAGCAAGCCTGTATCCTGATACTGTTTGATATCTACCATTCCGTACAAGTTATAGTCCAACCCTATCATATATTTTAATGAGGTCTAGAAGAATTGAAACAGAGGATGAACAGGATGAACCTATCTCCTGCTCTATCTGAGCGTAGGCTGAAGGCTTAGGGTCGGTCTGGGGGACTTGGGTTTGAGCGGCAGATGTTTATCCGATCAAATCAATCCTGAGATCGTTTCCTCGTCACATCAAGCTCTTTCTACTTTATTCCTTTCATCTTCCATACCTACGTGTATTCTCCGCTCTCAAATCCCCATCAAATCTTAGCCAAGATCTATGTCGTCCAACCCGAGCTCAAGAAAAGGAACTCCAGCATCATCCGCTAATGCTAGTATTATCCTCAGGAGACAGCTCATGGGTCAGTTGTCTATGTGATGATCTTCATCCTGTTATACATTTGCCCTTTCGAATCTTTCCCTTCAGGCCAATCGAGTTCGTTCAGATAGATGGAAGAAGCTATAGTATCGCCTTCTATGGACGTGTCATCTAGTAAAACCGATCTGAGCATCAGTCTTTGGACAGGAAATCATCGACCCTTGCCACCACATGTCGTCCTCATCAATCTCTTGCCTGATATCTCTTCTACCTTGTCTCTTACTGACACACTTTCTTTCTCTTTTCTTTGTCTATTTCGTTTGGATTCTTCTTTCCTCGAACAGAGCTCCGCAAACGACCTGTCGATGGGTTCTCAGCAGGCTTAGTAGATGATGATAACTTGCTTGAGTGGGAGATTTTAATCATCGGGTAAGTCCATGTGCCTGCAGTGGTTTATTTATGCCCAGGAGGTATCCAATGGAGAACACAAGAGTGGGGGTTTCGAGTGTGTTCAATATTCTAGCACAATTAAGCAACACTGATTGCAGACAGAACGGGTCAATTTGATAATCGAATCCATGACTGGACTGTCCTCCCTTGGTGAAGGATCTGAGCTGACCATCAAACTGTGTATCTTGGTTTTGGTTATGAATTGTCGATGCAATCTACAGACCAGCAGATACTATATAGTGAGCCTCAAATTGTTGATTCTTAATATGCTTTCTAGTGCATTTACTAATTCTACACTGTTCGATGCTTTCCGTCAAACCAATTGACCTTGCCATCTTCAGTGAGGGAGGATTACTCAAGGCCCGAATGTCATTTCCTCCCGAATTTCCTCTTCTACCTCCGACCATGACTTTCACGACCGCAATGTGGCATCCCAACAGTGAGACCAAAGAATTATGTCCCTCTTTCTCTCATTTTTCCTCAGATAAACTCATCATGTTCTTGTGTGATTACAGTTTATCCTGATGGCAAAGTGTGCATCTCTATCTTAGTACGTTTCGGCGCGCGCTCCTTACACTTGTCTGGCCCGGATTATGTATACCCGCTGGCTAACAAATAGCTCCTAATATCATTGTCACACGACCTACATGCAATTCAGCATGCGCCTGGAGAGGACCAGTGGGGATATGAGGATGCAAACGAACGTTGGCTTCCTGTACACACTGTAGAATCTATCGTAAGCCATCGCTTCATAATCCCGCCTGTCTAGATCGAGTGCTGTTTTGCGAAGAATTCTTATATTGAGCCAATCTCATGATCTTCACCTACCTTCAGCTTGTTAGTGTTATCAGCCTGTTGTCGCAGGATATTCCAAGTTTAGATTCTCCAGCCAACGTGGACGCAGCCGTGCGTTCTTTTTTGTTCTGCACACTTCATTCGCGCCTTTTCTTTGCCGAAGAAACTCCTCTTGCTTTCATTTAGAACTAACTAGTTGGGTTCTCTTATACTTGCACAACCATCCGGCGGGTTTGTGGCGTTCATAGAAAGAGGTCCGGGAAGATCCAGCAGGTCAGTCTTTTCTTCCACTCTCATCAACTCTCAAGATACCCTACTTACCAATCTCGCTGTTTTGGCCTCTAATCTAATTGGAACACAAAGGTTACAAGAAGAAAGTTCGACGGCTCGTACGACGCAGTGCTGAAGAAGCTTACGACTGAATGTTCTCTGCTTTTCTTCCATGTTTCTACTGTTTTTGAGTTCTCTCTTTGTTGATTCACGGTCGCGTCTCCGCTCTTGACTGTTCCCGATCTATACCAGCTATACATTTCGTACAACCAATCTTCCTTCCATCGCGACTTCCCTACTTTTCATCCTGCACTTCGCTTTTCTTCTTTTGTTTTACAGTGCCCTCTTCTGCCGTACTTTCACATCTATTAAACGAATGCTAGCTATCTCAATCTCATGGCACAGGGTATTTCCTGACCAAGCCTTCCTTGCATCGTATCTAATAGGGCTCATGATCAACGGGTAATGTAGTCGTTAGCCATCAAAAACAGTGATATCAAATAATCGGTATCAACTAACCACAGACCTTATCGCTAATTGCTCAAAGTGAAAGGCAGGTCTGGTCCAATTCAGATGCAGAAACAGAAACGCGTTGGAAAAAGGAGATGTAACGTTGAGTTGAAACACAAAATAGGAAGAGAGCTACACTCATCATTCCTCCTCCTCTCAACGTATCCTGTTTCTTCTCATAACTTTGATCAGTATCTTCAAGGGCGAAGGGGTCCAACCCACTATGCATCTCGTCACCCAGCAGACAGCTCATGCGTTCTCCCCCGGAGCTTTCGCGTTTGCTCAAGATGCTGCTTTCCGACCAAGCTCTCATCAAGGCTCTTCCCTCACAACTGAGGAGCCTCCTTCAGCTCTCCGCTTGAAACTCAGGTCTATCTTTGCATCCTCACTATCTTCCTGTGACGATCCTTCTGCTCCCACTCCAACCACACCAACATTTCAAACCTACATATCTTCACCTTTCAGCGTCTCTTCAGCTGACCTAGATGTTCCAGCCGAGGAGGAGCTGACCTGGTTAGGGAATAAGGTCATCTGGAGTAAAGGAATTCATATTCATCGGACATATACTTTTCCGGACAAGGCCGTCGTCAAGCATGCTTTCTTTGCCTGGTTCGATCAACAAGACGAGTCGATCCGTCCATCAACATCTCGAAAAGAAACCCTTGGAGAACCCGTTCCTTTCTCTTCCTTTTCCTTATCACCATCATCATCGGCATTCATCTCGGAGGGCACACGCGTCGCTGCTAAATCTTCAGGATCAAATTCGTCTTCTTCCCCGAAGAACTCTTCATTGCATTCATCGAAGTCTGTCGTACGCGCCATCTGCTTTCTATTCTCCGGAACAGTCGAGGTATACCTTCCGTCTGGCTCTGCATTCACCGTTCCATTCCCTGGTGTCGGTGTCAAAGCATGGGCGCTGGACTTAGGAATCATGATCGAGACTGAACCAAAAGCGTCTTTGGACATACCAAACGAAGTAAGACGATCTAGAGAAGAGGGAATATGGAAGAACGATCTTCGATTTTACGTGCTGGAGGATCCTCTCAGAGGTATTCGACCGGTTTGGATCCAAATTCCTCCTTCTGCTGGCCAGCTATCTCTGACAAGTAGCGGTCTTAATCCAAATGATCTTGTCAACTTTCTTCATGTCTTTCCTTACGGCGCATCCTTGCAAGCTTCTTCATGGCCTTCCATTGCCATAGCTCAACACGGTTCTAGCTCTCGCCTCTCTGTCTACCGAACGGTCTCTCCTTCGGCCATACCCCTAAATAAAGATTTATCGATACCCGTCTTATCAGCTTCTTCCATTATATTCCCTCCGAAACCACCGACAGTTCACCCTCCATCACCCAATACATCGCTTTCGTTCTCCTGGCGTCGAGGCACACCATCTAAACTTTTTTCTCCTAAACCATCGGCGCGCTCTCCATACCAAACAGCTCTTCCAAGATCAACATCTGCTCCAACTTCTCTCGGACAAAGCCTGCATAAATCGGTCATGGGCGTTGAGTTTACGGCGCCTGGTGAAAGAGCGGATCTGAATATGAGCATGGACAGGCTGGTCTTGATTCAACCTGGAAAGGAGGAGGAGGTTGATAGGGCAGGTATAGCTGAAGGCGCAGCTGGTCTAGGTCCAGATGAAGGCGAAGGTCGAATGGATAATGTGGTTTGCTGGGAGATCGTCGGCAGTTGGGAAGAGGACAGTTTGGCGTGAGTTTCGATTCTGAATTCGTTTGTTTGCTCGAAATCCGACTGATAAAGCCTTGAACCGGATGATTAGTATTCACCCTAGCTCAACTCTAGGATTTGTGTTGGTCGCAGAAGGTAAACACGATGCCTCATTGCGTATCAGTCACCCATCATCTCGTCTAGCAAGGTCTTTCCGGCTTTCTGTCCGGGAAGGACGAATCAATATGGAACTTCAGAGTAAAGATGAAGCTCTAGATGATCTAGAGGAGGACGCGACCAAAGAGCTAGACGACCAGAAAATTACGTCGTCGTGCTGGAGAGCACTAAAGAATGTGCTTCCCCGAGCAGATGCCAGAATGATAAGACGACAAGTGATGATCTCTTCAGAAGGAAAAGACGTCGTCCATTCTGGATGGTCAACATTCTCCTCGGTGCTTCTTGGCCATCTTGGCTTGGGTCCAATCAAGACCACTACAAATGGCCCATTATCACAACCATCATCCGCATGGGAAAATGTTCTAGCAAGCACGTCCAACACCCAGGACCCTGCTCTCCAAGCTCTTCGACCTCCCTTCATCAGCCCTCCATCGCCGATCCAATTGGGCATCCAAACAAAGGATCCCGCCCTGACAGCTAGCGTGCTACAGGCGCTGCATCTTGTAGCCGAGGAATGCAAGTTGGATTTAGGAAGATACTACTGGTTGAATTTACTTGGTGAAGTTTTGATAAGGTTGGCCGCAGGTTTAGGCAGGAGAGACTGGGTCGATTACTGGGGAAGGTTGATCCCAAGAGCAACACACGGTCTGACAGGTATGTGTCTTTGTCTACACTTGATAAGAGATGGCATCGACTGATGCTTGCTTATTATTGGTCAATTATGTAGGCTTGAGTATGAGCGCATATATGGATATGCCTTCTCCAAGAGATGTTTATGTTCATCTCTCATCTCTGATGCTGGATTCCAAGACTCCCCCTCCTTGGCCTTCCTTCTCCACAGCATCTCTCTCTTGTATCTCTGCGCCTCACTCTAATTTTCGAATAGATCCCACTCCACATACAACTGCTCTGCTCGCAATCTATGCCTCGCTGTCTCCGATAACCTCACCTGGCCTGACTTACGCAGAACGGTGTGCTCGAACAGTTTCTACCATGGTCTCTCGAGGTTTCGGCGTGCCAGAGTTACTGCGCTTGCCTTTGGGTGTTGCGACGCCTTTGTTCGAGGCGTTGAGGACTTGCCAGGCGATGCCCCCTCCCGGGTTGAGTGAGCATGAATACGATCTGATTGGACGAGAAGATTTAGGAAGTAGAGATAAAAAAGCTTGGAAGGAAAGGCGTGGGAGACCACGGAGAGTGCGTCCTCCCTTGTTGTTTCTCTGTCGATTATAAGTGCAGGAGCAGATCTAAGCTTGGAGGCTAACTCGTGTGTTTTATCTAGAATAAGTTGGCTAAACAGTCTATCAATCAATTGGCAGAGCTGTCTTCTACGTCAAAAGTACAGCCGATAGACCTTGTTCCGTCTACTAATGGAGCCCTTCGGCTAGGCTCCGATCGACGGTTGGAAGAGGTTGAGAGGATGTTGTCTACGACACGAGTGGTTGGGCTGACAGTCAAGTGCACATTGAAAGACGAGTAAGTTGCCGTTATCTATCTAATTTCTTATTTGGTTTTCCGTTTCAATCTTGAACGCTGACGAAAGAGATGTTTCCAGTGACCCCGAGTTACCAAGCTTTCAGAAGACGACTGCTCTCAACGCAGCACGAAGGACGTCCGCCTTGCCGATTGGACAAGGAATGTTCAAGTTCTCATCTTGCGTTGCCTCCTCTACGCGCCCCTGGCCGATACAGCCCATTGAATATACAGTTCGTCTATTTCCGGACAAAACCGTTGTACCCCAAGATCGACTCATTTTGGACAATCGGGATTGGCCAGATTTTCATAACGGCGTGGCTGCCGGTCTTCGGATTGAATCTGGTGGAAGTGACATCAACTCGTCTTGGATTGTGTTCAATAAGCCGGTCGAGCACAATGCCACTCATGCTGGTTTCTTGTTCGGTCTCGGTTTGAACGGACATTTAAGAGATTTCATGCCATGGCATACGCTCCCCTATCTAGACTCTCGGCACGAGTTTACAGTCATTGGCTTGCTCCTAGGACTAGCTTCGTCTAACGTTGGAAACCAAGATGAGCTACTCACAAAAATTCTCTCGCTACACATACAAGCGCTCTTACCTCACGGAGCGCCAGAGCTTCATGCTTCGCCTCTGACCCAAGCTTCGGCGCTTGTCGGAATTGGCATGCTCTACATGGGCTCTCGGAATCGACGGATGGCAGAGATGGCGCTGTCAGAGATCTCTCGTCGATCTTCTCCTTCCTGGGCATCGTTCCGAGATCATCAAGAAGCCTACGCGTTCTCTGCTGCGATCTCGTTTGGGATGATCATGGTCGGCCGGGGAGGGGATGTCGAGACACAAGGAGATGTTGATTTGGTGTCTCGATTGAAGATGCTGATGTTTGGGATAACCTCGGTTGCGAGCGTACCGGAGGATAGGACGATCGACATCAATGTGACGGCCTGTGGGTCGACTTTGGCGTTGGGATTGATGTATCTCAAGTCTGGCCGTTCGGACATTGCCAAGTTGCTTGAGATCCCAACTTCCGTTCATGAACTCCAGCTTGTCAGGCCGGACATCATCCTGGTTCGAACGCTGTCGAGAAATTTGGTGCTTTGGGACGAGATCGGACCATCGGATGAATGGATCCGGTCGCTCGTGCCAGACTTCTTGAAAGGAATGGTTGGAGATGAGAAGTCGATCAGGCAGGCAAAGAACCAGAACGAGGAGCTGGCCTACTTTAATATTCTTGCCGGCGCCTGTTTCACGATTGGTTTGAAGTATGCAGGCACAGCCAGGAGTTCAGTTCATTCGCTTTTGCTTCGGTACTATGACTTTTTCTGGTCTCTTTCCCATGTTCCCGGTTAGTTATGTGTTTCTTTCTCTTGCAAGGGGCTGGCGAGTTTCTCAAAGGAAAACAAGTAGATTACTAATTTATAAGAACCGTCCTTCTTCACCTTTTTTTTTCTTTCCATCCTCTCATCCTAGCCACATCATTCAAACAACGAATCAGACTGGCGACCGCTCGTTCTTGCTTAGGACTCATCGCGATCTCTCTCGCCGCTGTCATGTCCGGCACGGGCGAGCTCAGCGTTCTTTCTCGCCTCCGACTCGCCCACGGAAGTCTTGACCGAGAGTCCAACTACGGGTTTCACTCTGCCATCCATATGGCGCTCGGCCTGCTGTTCCTCGGTGGAGGGAAACACACCCTCGGTTCGTCCAACCAGGCTATCGCCTCCATGGTCTGTGCGTTCTTCCCGACGTTCAACATCACCGAGAACGAGAATCGATCGTACCCGCAACCGTTCCGACATCTCTGGGCGCTCGCCGTGGAGGCCAGATGTTTCGCCGCGAGGGACATCGACACGGACGACACGGTCTACCTGCCGGTCAAGGTGAGGATCAGGGAGGACGGGAAGATCGGGTGTCATCAGTTGATCTCGCCGACGTTGCTCCCACCGATCGACCGGCTTGTGTCCGTCAGGGTTGAGAGTCCAAGGTACTGGCCGATCGACCTCGATCTCGGGGGCGGCCAGCTGGGGGATCACTCGATGATCCCTGTGAAACGGCGGGCCGGCTTCCAGAGTTACGCCAAGGACCCGAAAGGGAACCACTCGATCTTTGTCGTCGGTGGGCTGACGACCGGGTTGGCCGATCTGGGTCCTATCCAGAGTTGTCTGAGTGACCGGACCGGGTTCGACCAGGTCGGGGCCAACGCGGACGTGTTTGTGAACGATCTGTTTCTCCGTTCGTTCGTCCGATTGTTCTGCGCGGGCCCGACGGCCGGTGCGACCGGGCCGACGGAGGGACTGGTCAAGTTGTGTCGAGCGTCGTTTGTGGAGACGTTGATCAAGGATCATCCCCAGCTGGTGTTTGTGAACGTCCAACTGGACCGACTCGCCAGGGCAAGGCCGGGTCTGGACTTTTTGCCGTTGTTCATTCAGGATCTGCATGTGTTGAAGAAGCATGTGGATGCACTTCAGTCGGAATTCAACCTTGTCTCATCCGGGACGGACGTGGGCGGGGGCGTGGGGACGGGGGCGGGCGTAGAGATGGACCTCGGTCCAGAAGCAGGCATAGAAGGAAGACAGACATTGATCAGAGCATCGGCCGTCCATGCTACGCTCTTGACGATCCGGGAGAGCTCGCTCGGAATCTTTTCGTCATCGTCCGATCCGAGGGACTACGTCCAGTCCGTTCGAGCCTCTGCGTTGGCGAACCAGAGAGGGAACGGAGAATGGAGGGTCTCGCCCGGTCTGGCGATGTACATCGCCTCGCTCCGACTTCCTCCTCTGACCGAGCTCTCGGTGCTTTCTGCTTCCTTCGCCCGGTCCTTCCAGGCCGTGCGGGCGGGTCGGACCGGAGTGCTCGCACCGAGCGACCCCGGACACGCACCCGGACCCGACGGAAGCGACACGCACACCGACATCGACAGAGAGATCAAACACATCCTCAACGTGGTCGTCCAGAAGACCATCCGTTCGCATCCCCGGTTACGAGAGTGGGACGAGTTTTCCCGGAATGATCTCTTGGGGCCGTTACTTTCTTGACGACGTATGTGTGTGTGTATTTTAGGAGATCAGAAGGAGATTGGACAAAACTCTATCTGATGCTCCCTCTTTTGCTTAGAAAGAAAAAGAGAAAGACAAGACAGTACAGTAAAAACAAAGATGAACACAACACAAAGATAAACTTCTTGCTTCTTCCCTGGATAACAAGAGTTAGGGTTATCGGTGAATGTTGACAAGACATCATTTTATTACAATACGGATGAAAAGGTGCCAAATAGATGAGGGATGAGAATAAAAAGAGGAGGGGGGGGGAAGGAACTTTCGAAGGGATGCAGACGATACACAGTATACCATACACACCCTCTCGATGTTGTTTTGTTGTTGTGACTACTCAAGAACCAGGATGCGAAAGTGAACAAGCAGAATGATGATAATTTTGTGTGAAGAAAAAAAAGAAGAAAAAGGAAAGAAAGAAAAGGAAGATATGAAACGGGGGGGGGGGGGGGGGGGGGGGAGTGACTTGGATTAAATTTTGTTTTTGTTTTTCTCTTTGAATAAATTACAAGAACGCAGTGGGTGGAAGCGCAGGCTTTCTCTTCCTTTTCTTTCAGAGCTTTCTTCTGACGGGCGCGCGCCCTTTTTCTTTTCTTCACGTTCAAGCCACAGTCTTCGTCTTTGACTGAGTGAGAGCCGCTCGGGCGAGCGAAGCCTGGATTCAAAGGGAGAAAAAGAAAACCAGGAGGAGGAGGGGGGAAGCCACGTCAGGTTTTTTCTCTTCACTTTCACATGCCAAGACAAGAAGAAAAAGGGACAAAGGAACGAACCTCGTTGAGCTGGTTAAGCATATCAACACTATATCCCGTTCCGATACGAGGTGAAGAAGAAAAAAGACAATGATCCATCCATCCATCGTCAGCCGGTGGACATTGGAAAGAGAGAAAAAGAAAGGGGAAAAAAAAACACGGGACGACTCACGTGGTCTCCCAGTTGACACAGGCATCCGTAACAGAGATACCGTAGGCCGGCTGGCCGTTTTTGGGGATATCCTGTCTTCCTTCGTTCAAGTTGGACTCGAACATGACACCTGTGATCGAGTCGTCTCCGTTTCGGAGTTGTTGGCAGATATCGGCGACGACCTGGGTTGATTGGTGGGTGTTGAGAGGTGAGGGACGAAGGGAGAGAAGCGCAAAGTGAGCGAGAGGATAGCGGAGGAACAAAGAGAGAGGGGGAGGGGGAATGAAAGAGAAAAGAAGAAGAGAAGAAAAGAAGAAAAGAAACACTCACCACGGGCTGCCTCTTGTAATCCTTTGAAGAGTTTCCGTGGGAGGCATCGATCATCACCGAAGCCTTCACATCCGGCCGGGCTTTCGACATGAACGCCGCTGCTTTCTGAACGTGCTCTGTGGCGTAGTTCGGTCCGGAAGTTCCTCCTCGAAGGATCACGTGAACGTCCTGTGTGTGGGTATGTAGGAGAGAGGAGAGGAAGGTAAACATCAGAGAAAAAGGGAATCAGTCTGGTTGAACTGCACGGGAAGGAGATCATTCAACTGTACGGGTTTACCTTGTTTCCAGATGTTCGAACGATGGCAGCCAGACCTAGAAAGAGGATGCGAACAAGGAAAGACGGAGAGAGTAGACAGAAAGAGAGAGAGAGAGAGAGAAGAGAAAAAATGAATAGAAATGAGCTGCAGACTCTTTGAAAAGGAAAACCAGGAAAGGTTGATCACTCATGAGAACTCACCCTGAGAGTTGATACCGAGGAAGGCGTGGGGAGCGGAAGACGAGCGCATGGCGTCTACTGCGACGCTGACACTTCCGTCTGTTCCGTTTTTGAAACCTATCAAGGGAGCGCAGAGCGATAGATTGAGTTGAGTTGAGAACGTCGAGACGAGCAAGATGGATGGAGAGATGAAGGTTAGTGAGGGGTTCCAAGAAAGAGAAGAAAAAGAAAGGAAAATAAGAAAAACGAACCAATGGGGAAGGAAACTCCACTAGCGAGCTCTCTACAAGGCGGATGTCCCGGAAGAGTCATACGAAATAAGCAAAGATGCCATGAATGGATGTGAGTAAGGGGAAGCGTTCAAATGATTTTTTATTTTTATTTTTTGAAAAAACCACAAGACATACCGGTGGAGCTGAGATTCGGTCGTTCGGGCACCGATCGCGCCCCACGAGACGAGGTCGGCAATGTACTGAGGTCTAGTTTTGAAAAGGGGGGAAAGAGAGAATTTCGTCAAAAAAAAGGACGCACATACACATGAAGAGAGAGTGAGAGAACGAGGGACTGACGAGATGGTATCTAGAAGCTCGCAACCGACGGCGACGTTGAGGGAGAGAATGTCGATGAGGAGCTGTCTGGCTATGCGAAGACCTTTGTTGATCTATGTGTGTGTGGGTGTGTGGGTGAGTTGGGGGTGAGTGAATGAGAGAATGATCATGCATGGGAAGGGAGAGAAAGAGAGAGGAGTTAGAGGTAAGTGAGATAGATTCGTAGAGGGCGGGGCGGGAAGAACGAGCAGAAAGCAAATTAGAGAACAACTAGGACACACCTTGTAAGAGTTGTCAAGATCAGGGTCACTGAACGTGATGGGATGAAGGTAGAGACGAGAGAAGGTTAGACATGAAGAAAAGGGATCAGATCCAGCTTCCAGGCAAGAGCGAGTGGAGAAGAGTGAATGTTTTTACTTGATGAGTCCCTATGAGAGAGAAGGGCAAGAAAAAGAAAAGAAAAGGAAAACGAGGCAGGACGGGTGAGCGAATGCCAATTGCAAGAGAGGAAACAACTAAACTCACCTTCCAACCGACGGTCGTTCGAGGTTTCTGGAGAGTGAGTAGGAGAGTGGGAGAAGCAGTGACGATTAGAAAAGAAGCGCGCGCAAGCATGATAGAAAGAGAAAAGAACGAACCTCGCTAAGAAGGTTAGGGAAAAGAGGACGGAAAGACATCAAGACAAGAAAAGGGATCAGACGCAATACGACACATGATGCCAAGAGCAAACCACCAAACGGGACATACAAGTACGCTCGCATGATGATGACCAGACCGGGAAGTCTGTCCATCTGTTCTCTGAGCCTCCTTGCGTACTCGAGAGCTTCTTCCGGGTTGTGGATCGAGCATGGGCCTACGATGACGAGGACTTTGTTGAGTATTCTGTCGACGACGGCCGCACCCTGTTCTCTGGCGAGCCTGACGGTTTCTTGGGCGGCCTCGGAGACCTGGGAGGTGGATTGGAATGGGGAAGACGAGGCGAGGCGAGGCGAGGCAAGGAAGGGAGGATTAGGATGGACAGATCAGTGAATGACATGACGTACGGGATGAGGCCACGGCCGGCACGGACTTACCGGGAAGTCATGCTTGAGGAGTGCAGGCGAGACGAGAGGGTCGTAGCCGAGAATTCGAGAATCGTCCAATCTGGTGTGAACGGACGGACGGACGGGTGTGTGTTTGTGGGTGAACGAAGATGAGGGGCAACGAGGGGCCAAAAGAGAGAGAGAGAAAGAAAGAAGATGTGAGAGAAGGCGACAGAAGGAAAAGAAGAAGATCGAATCAGTGGGATTGCATTTGATGAATCGAGTGAGTGAGTGGGTTGATGAGAGAGGAGAGAGAGAGAGTGTGTGTGTGTGAAGGTATGTATGTATGTGAGATGAAGAGCTGCGCTCAAACGAAAACGAGGCAAAAGGAATGAGAAACCGACTGGATAGTAGCTTGAGTCATGTCTGTGTGAGAGTGTGAGTGTGTGAGCGAGAGTGAGAGAGTGAGGGAGTGAGGGAGTGAGTATGGGATTGAAGAAGGATGAGACGATGGAAGAATTGGAGAGTTGCCCGGAAAAAAAAAAAAAGTTGATTCGTTTCAAATGTCGTCCGGGAAATGAACTGACTCGAACGGGGGCGCTTAGAGGGGAGGGGAGGGGAGGGGAAAGGGGGGGGGGGGGGGGGGGTTCGTTCAGGAACAGGCACACAGACAGGCACAGGAACAGGCACACAGGCAGGCACAGGCACAGGCACAGGCACAGGCACAGGCACAGGCACAGGCACAGGCACAGGCCAAGGGGACGCGCAGCAGGTTCAAACGAGGGAATTTTCCCAGTCTTGGTTCATGATCGAGACGATCGCTCTCATCGGCCCTGACGGTCTGGCGGCCTGCCGCCCACGTTCGATCGGCCGTCCGCAGTGAGTTGGCCGTTGGGGCCGGCAAGTCGAGGGAACCCGAGAGAACGCGGTGGAAAAGGAGGCAAGGCACAAGTGGGCGAACCAGATCAGGCACGCCAGGGCCACGCACGGCAAATAGAGTTTATCCAGCCCGAGAGCCCGTGGGTGGATGGGTTGTATTTGTGTGTATGTGTGTGTGTGGGTGCGTGCGTGCGTGCGTGCGTGCTAGAGAGTGTGTGTGTATACGCAGTGGGAGACAAGCAATCAAGCATGCTTACTAATCACACACACATGCAACACACACACACACACATTCTCTCCACCCTCCCACAGATGACTCGACCACCATCTGAAAGAACCAGCCAGAAGGACGGTGGTGGGTGCATGTATGTACGTGAGTGAGTGCGGGGAAGGCGAGTACGTGTGTGTACGCGCAAGGAAGAACAACGAAGCGCACGCTATGAGCAAGCACAACTGGGCACCGAACGAGAACAGTAACTGTCGGTATCTTCCCACCGACCGAGGCGTCTCCCGGCGGCAACCGCCGGTGCCCCCCTCCGCTTACGTCAGCCACCCAGTTTTCTTCCATCTCTTTCTCTCTCCTTCCAAAAGTCTTTCAGTTTTAAACGGCCCCCAAAAAAAGAAGAGGCGACTTTTTCTTTCCTTCTCTCCCATCATCCACAAAGATCTCTCTTCTTCAACAACAACTACTACTACTACCACTACCACCACTACTTCTCTAACACTCTTACCATCATGGCTGTCAAGGTTGGAATCAACGGTTTCGGTATGTGTTTGTTTTTCTCTTGAGCTCCCCATCGGTTCTTTCGCTTGTCCATGTTTCTTTTTCCTTTCCTTTCCTTTTCTTTTTTCTCCCCACTGCCTTTTTTTTTTCTATTCTTTTTTTTTTCCTTTCCTCTCGCCTTCATGCATCGCACTAACACCATCTCATCTCATCTCACTCTGCCTCGTCTTACCTCCTACAGGACGAATCGGACGAATCGTCCTTCGAAACGCTATCATCCACGGTGATAGTCAGTATTTTTTTAATTTCTTTTTTTCCCCATCAATTTCCCTCTGCTCCTTTACTCATCTCTTTCCATCTCTCTCCCACTCTCCTACAGTCGATGTCGTCGCCATCAACGAGTGCGTCTAGATCGACCATCTCGTCGTCCGCCCAAACACCGTCTGACACCATCCTGTTAACTTTTCTCTCCTCCAAAGCCCTTTCATCGATCTTGAGTACATGGTCTACATGTTCAGTAAGTCTCCCTCCCCCTCAAAAAGCCGAAACAAAGCCGAACAGAACCCGATCTAACCATTCGTTCTTCTTCCCTTTCCTCTTCCGTCTCTCCCTCACAGAGTACGACTCCACCCACGGTTCGTCCATCCCTCTCTCTGTCCCGAACATCTCCGACCGGGCCTTTTCCATCTCCTGATCCGTTCGCGTACTAACCCATACCGTACCCTTCGTCCCATCCCTTCAGGTGTCTTCAAGGGATCCGTCGAGATCAAGGACGGCAAGCTCGTGATCGAGGGCAAGCCCATCGTCGTCTACGGTGAGCGAGACCCCGCCAACATCCAGTGGGGAGCTGCCGGTGCCGACTACGTCGTCGAGTCCACCGGTGTCTTCACCACCCAGGAGAAGGCCGAGCTCCACCTCAAGGGAGGAGCCAAGAAGGTCGTCATCTCTGCCCCTTCGGCCGATGCCCCCATGTTCGTCTGCGGTGTTAACCTCGACAAGTACGACCCCAAGTACACCGTCGTCTCCAACGCTTCGTGCACCACCAACTGCTTGGCTCCCCTCGCCAAGGTCATCCACGACAACTACACCAGTCAGTCCTTTTCTTTGCACTTGTCTGGCCTTTTCTTTGTTGGTTCTTTTCCTTTTGTCAAACCATCCATACTCACCCTGCTTTTCACCTTCTTTTTCTTCATTCACGTATTCCCCCTCCCGTCCACCAGTTGTCGAGGGTCTCATGACCACCGTCCACGCCACCACCGCCACCCAGAAGACCGTCGACGGTCCTTCCAACAAGGACTGGCGAGGAGGTCGAGGAGCTGGTGCCAACATCATTCCCTCCTCCACCGGAGCCGCCAAGGCCGTCGGTAAGGTTATCCCCTCCCTCAACGGAAAGCTCACCGGAATGGCCTTCCGAGTGCCCACCCCCGATGTCTCCGTCGTCGATCTTGTCGTCCGAATCGAGAAGGCCGCCTCTTACGAGGAGATCAAGGAGACCATCAAGAAGGCCTCCCAGACCCCTGAGCTCAAGGGTATCCTGAACTACACCGACGACCAGGTCGTCTCCACCGATTTCACCGGTGACTCTGCCTCCTCCACCTTCGACGCCCAGGCCGGTATCTCCCTTAACGGAAACTTCGTCAAGCTTGTCTCCTGGTACGACAACGAGTGGGGATACTCTGCCCGAGTCTGCGACCTTGTTTCTTACATCGCCGCCCAGGACGCCAAGGCCTAAACGGTTCTCTCCAAACCCTCTCCCCTTTTGCCCTGCCCATTGAATTGATTCCCTAAATAGAATATCCCACTTTCTTTTATGCTCTACCTATGATCAGTTTATCTGTCTTTTTCTTTGTGCGTGTCGGTTGTGCGACTGTACCCACCTCTTGAGGGACAAGGCAAGAAGTGAGCAAGATATGAACAAGAACAACAAAGAAAAAGAGACAAAGAAAAAAAAAAGGAAAGAGAAAACAATCCCCCCCCCCCCCCCCCAAAAAAAAATCTCTATCTTTATCTGATCAAGAGATTATATTGCATCTTTTGAATTTCCTATCGCCTTCATCCTCGCCAGAGAAAAAAGTTTCAATCACATCTGTTGACCATCACCATCATCTCCGTCATCTCTCATGACTCCCTTGCCTGTGAATCGACCAGTCCATCAGCAGCCCTTCCAGTCTTTCTTTCTTTCCATCTCATCTTGATTCCCGTTTTCCAGATCACCAGACTTACAAAACACGCCTCTTTCTAGATCGCCCAAGACCCGGACCGAGAATCAACTCTCCACTCCCACGCCGCACCGTATGTCCTCCGAGTCGAGTCACCAGCATTCCAAACCCGACACCAACAACGCCGATGCCGGTTCCAATGGTCTCCATCCGGATGCCGGCATCTACACCAACGCCGAGTTTCTATGCGAGATCGTCAACGACATCATCCTGGCGGACATCACTCTGGCGGATAAAGCAGCTCGGTTTAATAATCTAACGCTGGGAAGGTCTGGTTCCCACACTCTCCGCTCGGGCAAGAGTCAGCCAGGCATCAGCAGCAGCAGCAGCAGCAGCAATAACGACGAGACCACGAGCCAGCGACTTCCAAGAGGTCTGTTTGGGCTAGCTCTAGATTGGGTCTGGCCCATCGCTCAGAGTGACCGACCGGTTGGTCTTTCTCTTCTTTTTTCTTTTCTTTTCTTTTTTTCTTTCTTTCTTTCTCTCTCACGTCCATCCACTTTTTACTCACCATGGACCATGAATCTTGTGAACGATGAATGAACGAATAAAACCCCCTTCCTTCTTTCCTTCCCTCTCTCCTCCGGAAATGCCACGAAACAGACAGCGGAAAGATTATCAGCGCTCTACATGCTCGCGAGCATGTACACTCAGGCCGTCGCACTCGATCCATTCAGAGGGGTCTACAACGATGTCTGGGTTTCAGGACGTTTGGTAATTATTCAGTTTGCTTTCTTCACTTGGTCGCAGCCTTTGTCTATTTTTTATTTTTATATTTATTTTCCAAATGGCAAGAGAAGAAAGAACATTCCCCCCCCAAGTCGTTGACCCCCTTTTTTCAATTATTATTATTATTATTATTTAATCTAATTTACTTCATGCTTCGATCGGACTCGTCTTGGTTGGAGATTATTCAGGCATCGGACATCATCCCGGCTTTTACATCAGCATCTCCTTCAGATCCGGCTTTGTTGTCCACTGTGGGACTCGTCTTGCTGCTCGGGAAGTCTCATCTGGTGCGTTCCGCTTTTTCCTTGTTCCCTTTCCCTCCCTCAGTTGCGTTTCTATCCATGGTCTTTCGAACCAAATCCATCTCTGTCCACGGACTGAACGTTACTTGAACTCCAACGCTCAACCGACGGATGGCGAAAACGAATAGATCGAATACTTCACACCATCCGAGATTATCCGTCAATGTCCGCTTGTTAGAGACATCGTCCGTCCGAGCGGCACGCATGGACCGTTCGTTCTTCCCTTCCTCCTCTCTGATGTCTTGAAGAGGGATGTAAGAAAAGTGTGTTGACGCTAGACAGTTTCCTTTTCGATCGATCGCTGTTGGCCTGGCAACTGCAGCGACAGCGGTGGCGTTGGCGTGGATGGGAAGGACGGGCGATTGGCCACTGTGGAGGATTTTGAATCCACAGTCTGTCTCTCGTTGGATGCTCTCACCAGATCGTTAGGGATCAAAGAACGAAAGGTGCGCGCGGCCGTCTCTTTCTTCCTCTTCCTTTTGTTCTTGTTCTCCTCCATAGGCTCACAACGGATCGTCTCCGCCCACTCGCTCTACTATCCGCGCGCGCGCAGACCCTCTCTAGATCGCTCTCCCAGATGCCACCCAGCTCGATCCCCGGGCTGTTCGTGCCATCAGAAATCCCGCCGCTCGTTCTTTCGAACCCATCGATCGGAATACAAGTCGTCCGATCCATCCTCTCCCTCGATCAACCCCTCGATGTTTCAGACGATAGGACCGAGTGGCCAGATCACAGCGCACGCACAACAATCACGACGGCAGAGAACGACCAGGGGAGAGAACAGTACGCGATGGTGCTCGGAACCTTGCCACCTTCTCTTTCGTCCCTGGATGTCTTCTCGAATCTGTTTCGCCCGAACCCGAACCCGAATCCTCTAATGACAAAGACGGCGGTGGTGGCGGCGGCGGCGGCGGCGGCGGCGGCGGTAGGGGTCACAACCGGAGGATCGCGCACTTCACCAGATTCTCACGTGCGTTCCTACGCCGACCCCGACGGCAACCAACTAGAAAAACGAAGGAAGGAAGGAAACACCGTGCGGGATCTGCTAAAGGCCCACGCGTTAGGACGGTTCGTCTCGAACTTTATCAACGAGCTCGATCGGTTGGATTGTGTGCGAGGCGAGGATGAACAGGTCGGGAGGTTGGTCCGGATTGTATGTATTCCTTTCTTTCTTTCTTTCCTTCTTTTTTTTTGTCTTTGGCCTGCTCCTCGCCTCGCCCTTTCTCATCTTTCTTTTCCTTTCTTTTATTCGTTGGTTCTTTCGTCGTCCCCTCTTGGAATTCGCGTGTTTGTTGAAACGGACCTGACGGCTCTTGTCTTTCCACCCACGCCTCCCTCCCTGCCAACTCGGATAACCTCCACTTGAACCTTTGGGCAACGAACGAACGAACGAAAACAAAAACACAGTTATCCCTCTTCCTGTCAAACCTCCTTCAGACGACCGACTTGGTCCTCCCAGAAACGATCCTCATCGAGTCGACTTCTTTTGCCCTTCGGTTTTCCCGGTTCGAGGACGCTCAGCGACTCTATGTCTTGCTTTCTTCTGCTTCTGCTTCTGCTTCTGCTTCTGCTTCTGCTTCTGCTTCTGCTTCTGCTTCTGCTTCTGCTTCTGCCTCGTCTGCTTCTTCGATTCCCTCTCCTTCTTAGGAGAACGTGAAGGTTGGGATTCTTTGTAAAGGGGATGAAGTGTATGTATAGATCTTTCCTCTTGCTTGCGTCTAGGTCGATGTAGCCTTCGTTTGAGATGGAAACCAAAAAGGGAAAGAAGATCGAGAAAAGGAGAAAGAAAATAAGAAGAAAAAGAAAAAAGAAAGAAAAAAAAGAAGAAAAGAACAGAAAAGAAAAGAGAGAAAAGAAAGAGAAAGAGGGGAAGACGAACGAATGGAGAATAACGTCATCAGATCCAGTCACAGTAGACAAAACCCCGTTCTACTCTGATTGAAGGCCCTCTTTAGGAAAAAAATAATAAAGCAAAGCCAGAAGAAGGAAAAAAAAAAGAAGGACGAAAAGAGAGAGAGAGGGAGAGAGATGAAAAGAGAAACACACTTATAAGAACTTGGAGAGAAAAGGAAAGAAAAAGCAAAGGATGAGCGACAGACGAGGTCAAGAAAACATGAAAACGAAAAAAGAAAAAACGAGTTTATACAGAAGTCATCACGGGAGAAAGAAGGGAGGAAAAGCAAATGTAGAGATATGGGAACAGAAGGAACCAACAACAAGATTTGCCAGGGATAGTAAGCTGGGGTGATTTAATGTAAGACCGGATGCGAAAAGCAAGCTTATATAATGAAAGGATTGAGAGATGTGAACCGAGTGCCTACGCCCGCGGAAGTGGCGAGGATGTGGAAAGAAAACCCAAGAACAGTGGTCGGAGAGAGAGATTTAGATAGAATCGAGCTCGTAAAGGTATTCGGTCATCAGGGTCGTTCCTTTTTGAAATGAAGTAATGGTGCGAGGCTGGAGATCTGGCAAGCTTTGCGCATAAAGTCGTGCTGTAGGACCCCAAAAGGAAAATAATCAGCCCGGCACTTCGACAACTCGAAGGAAACAGCAAGAAAGAGAACCTACATCGAGCAACTCGGTCGCATTCGCCCTTGACTTTACGTCCACACACAGACATACAGCCAAAAAATCTTTGAGCTCCAGACTGAGCGATTCAGGCGATTTAAGTGAAGGCGTGCCGTTCGTGGCAATCAGGTAGAGCGCTTTGAGAGGTTCTTCATCCAGGTAAGGCGGCTCCGACTCGATCATCTCGATAGCCATGATACCAAGCGACCAGACGTCCACTTTTGCCCCATACTGCTTTTGCTTCACCACCTCGGGTGCCATCCAGTAGGGCGTACCGACCATGGTGGCCCGCTTCGACTTCTCCTCAGAGAGCTTTGCACAGAACCCGAAATCAGCTGTGTGAATAGGTCAGAGTCTTGATTAGTCCAAACATTTCAAGAAACCACATCCAAAGAAATAAAATGAAGAAGGAGGAGAGAAAAAAAGGGAGAGAGAGGGAAAAAAAATCAGATACGAACTGATCTTCACTTCACCAGCGCTGTTCAGAAGAACATTATCCGACTTGATGTCACGGTGGATGATACTTCTCTGATGAAGGTGATTCAATCCTTTGCATGTCTTACATATATATATCACAAATGCATAATATGTCAGTTCCAGTCTTGGATGTTCATAATACGTATAGAGAAGATGATAGAACAGACCTCATAGCAGATACTCGCGATCTGGTCTTCCTCTAGCTTGTTATTTTCAATCACATCCGTCAGCGCACCACCCTCCATATATTCCATCACTACCCATAGCTCGTTGCCTTTGACAAGGAAGGAGTCCAAGTAGTTGACCACGTTCGCGTGTTTTGATTCTTTCATCACCACAATCTCGTTCACAATCAGTTCCTTTCGAGGCTGCTGAGCAAGATCCATCTGCTTGATTGCTACTTTAGACCCATCAACCAAGGACTTAGCAACAAAGACCATACCAGATGCTCTGGAGGGATGAAAACTCAGTCTTTGGTCAGATACATAATCGTGAAAGTCGTCATCGAGAGTATACAGCCTACTTACCCTTGCCCGACCTTTTTGATCTTGGCGTAAAGTGTGTTCGGTTCCTCCTTGCTGACAACGAGTCGAAGCCGATCCATGATCTGGGCCTCGCTGAGAGTACTGATCCGACGTTCCGTCACTGTCGCAGATGCCAGCTTCTCAGTTGTCTCAGCTATCGGGTCCTTCGGCTTGGACGACGAGGTCGGAACCTTTACAGCTGAGCTTGTACGTGCGTTCGAAGGAGTAGGGTTGAAAGAAGTGACAGTTGGAGGAGGAGGTGGTGGTCGGGTAGTTGGCAGGGAAGGCTTGCGAGTGATCTGTAAGTATTTTGTACCCAGGTCGCATTCAGCCAACGATCGAGGTACAGAGCATATCGCCAAAAAAAAAGAAAAAAGAAAAAACCAAACTCACATCACGAGGCGTATACAAGTCCATTTGTGCCTTGGTGGGACCGAGGACCTTCTCGTTGAATGTCGAATCTCGAGTGACCAAGGGTTGTCTATTTACTTGCACTTCCGGCTGCCTTGGTCTGTTTGGACCGTTCGCATGCGAATTCAAACTGGTGCTTGATCCGTTGGGTTGGCTTGCGCCTGCTAAACCAGTTCCTCCAAACCTGGGCGCGGTCGGTTGTGCTGAGGTATGGTTATATGCAGTTGGAGTAGTTGAGAGCAAGCCCTGCTGTCGGTGGGCCGGGCTAGGCAAACTTGGTTTGGAGAGATGGTAGTCGTCCAACTCGCCTCCTCGTTTCTGAATATCGGTATAGAATTCGAGTACGTCCAAAACTGCCTGAGGATTTCGAGCGTAGTCTTCTTTGGTGATGGCCGAGGAAGTAAGAAGCCGAGTCCATTGCTCTGGCAAGCCCTATTAGCAAAACACGTCAAGGTCGAGAGACAAGCGAGCGAGTAATCAGATCTCTTTGTTCTTATCATCGACCGTAAGACAGACTGGACAGAGGAAATGGAAAGTACTAACAGTGAATGCTCCGCTGACAGGGTCAAAACCGACATGGACCTGATGAATGAAGTTGGTTGGGATGCTGACGCCAAGGGGACTTCGATTGTAGATATCATCCATCCAGCCATAAAGCTCTTCGTCGCCCTTGACAGCGATGTAATGTGCTTTATCTCTGGTCTGGACTTCGATACAGTACGGTCGAAGATCTGTTCGCTGGACACCTTGAACATGCTGTAGGCTTATCGATAGCGAGGCTGAACTGGTTGTCTGCATGAAGACAAAGGGAACAAAAACAAAAAGACAAAGCGGTCAGATATGTTACTTACGACCGTTCGAATGAAAGACGTTATAGGAAAGAAAGAGACAGCACCGACCTCGTTCTTTCTGAAGCTTAAGTTCTGATTATCTAGAACCATCCATTTCTTACTCCAAAGCAAAAACGAGTCCTTGATGTTGACGTAACCTGACCGAGGGGGAAGGATCGAGCGAGCGCCTTGGTGAGGGCTGTTGACGATAGGGTACGACGCCGGGGTTTGTTGCCTCGTCGGTTTATTCAAAGGCTGATAGTTTACAGGCGGAGCTGGCCTCGACGGAGGAGCAGGAGCAGCCCGGGTAGGCGTCAAGGAAGGACCCTGGTAATGAGCCATAACGAGCAAGGAGACAAACAACAGGTCGAGGGCAGCAAGGGTGGAAACGTGATGGTTTGGTCAAAGGCCAAACAACGAGATCAAGCGGGCGATGTTTTCCTTTTTCTCCACAACTCTCCTCTTCTTGTCACGGACGTCGCCGTTTTAACGATCATTCTGTTGTCTTTCTTCACCATCAACCATCTTACTATCTGACCTATGTATCTCCAGTTCTTTTGTCCTTATATCCTAGCTCGACCAGATGACCTAAAATAGCTTTGGCTTGACTCGTTATCAAACCGCTGTTGATAGCTCATCTAAAAGGAGAAGAATACAACTTTAATCCAATTCTAATCAAAAATTCTGATTCTCAGTCTTCTTTCAGTCTCATGTGTGGGCATTCCGACTCTCAACGATCATCGTGATCACCATTTTTGAGATGGATAGAGTCAAGTAACGAGCCATTCCGTGTGTTTTGTCTTAATAAATCGATATCTGAAAAGAACAAGATTAAATTTTTATATAATAACAGATTTGCTATCCCATGTATTTATACTACAACATTACCGAAGGTATCAAGGTATCAGGGTATCAGGAGATTGTCTTCTGTATCCTCACTGTGACTGAGATCTTCGAATCAACTCCTTTATCGGAGTCCGACTTATCTGAGCCAATCATATTTTCGTAAGCAAAGTATGCCTCTTCGTCTTTGCTTGATTTGCAAAACCGATTTAAATCGGACACAGAGGCAACAGTAGTTCCAAGTTCGGTTAAATGAGAAGAATCATAGCTCGGGGGTCTGAGAGGGCAGATAGAAGGCATTAAAGAGAAGAAAATAGAGTTTCATTATTAGCATGTTCGATACCAGGGTAAAAAGGAGAAGAAACAAAACCATACGTACTCTGATGTGCCAAAAGCCCTCATCCAGATGTAGCTGAAAGCTGCAGTAATCTTGTTCCAGGTCGAGGCGTGAAAAGACAAAGCATCCTCGTGCATTCCAAAGAAAGCAAAGTATATGAAAGCAGCCAATGTGGTCGTCCATCGACTGAGATTGATTGAGGCCCAAGAACCAGGTTGAGCGTTCAAAATTGATTGATCAGTCTCTTGCACAAGATCAAAGCTGTGGTGAAGGTCCGCCCACGAATAGGTAGGCTGCAAATTATAAGAGTTGTGTATGATCTCGTAAATCCCGAAAGGAAGGGAGAGCACCATGTCGACTGCAGCAACACCAATAAGACGGAGGAAACGACTGCTGTTGAGAGAAGAAGAGTGTTGCTGAAGAACGGCTTGAAACCGTCGACGTTGAGCTAAGAAGTTATAGATGGCGAAACCTGGCGAACGATTTGAACAGGAGATCAGTAATGGATTCAAAATTAACATAGCGATTATAACGTACCTCCACAAATGAAGGAACCAGCCGCACATAGTATAGGCGGGACAAATAGACCAAGGATAGCATATAGCTCCAACCAGGTCGCTGGAAAACATCCAAAGTTTTCAACGATGTTGTATCGATGAGCTTGAACACAGTAGCTGACGATGAGAACTAAGGTCGTGGGAAGCAAACAGATCGCAACATCGGACCAGAATGCCCATTGACGAGATGTCTCGGTTTGTCTAGATTGTGTAGGCGACGAAATAGTTGCCAGACGCCGGTTGATGCATAAACAAGATGCGGCTAGACCAGTTTGAACTGCGCATTGTATCTTGACAACTAACACAAAACAAACGAGCTAGTTAACCTCTGGAACTGTATAAAAGAAAAGAGCAATACTACCCACCGACGTCACACCATATTGGGGTTAGGTCTTCAGCTGTATTCTGATAGACCAAAGCATTGATGAAGTAGGTGATGTTTGCAAGCATGCACCAGGTCATGAGAGAGATCGCTCCAACATTTCTAGCCCGAACATGGGGCCCACATGCCATCAAGAGGAGGAGGATGGCGAGACCAGAGTAGATAGGAAAGAGTGCGTCTCTCATGATCAGAGGAGTACGATCGAAAGAGAAGATTATATATCGAATACGGTGATGAGACGTGCTGCAACTTTTATATGATATCAGCCAAGACAGAGATAATCCATGGTTTGATAGGATTGGGGTATGATGAGGATCAGGAAATGGCCAAAAGACAGCACAGAGTGGTAACAGAACGAATACGTTACTATATGTGGTCAATATCAGTAGGTCTAAAGACAGCTAGAATGAAGCAAAAGAGGAGCGAAAGATGAACAATGGGGGTGCGTGCGGCCAAAAATGAAGTGGGACAAGAATGAAGAACATCGCTCTTATCATTTGTAAGAATGAAGGAACGAGTAGCATAGCAGACTGCATGATTGAACAAGATGATGAAGCCTGAAGAAAGAGCTTTACGCAATAGAGCACAGACATCCAAGGTACAGACAAAAGAAGTTTGAACGAGATAAAAAAGTTTGGACAAAACATCTGGATTGAACAAAAAGTCTGGACAAGGCGAAAAAGTTTGGACTACACATTTGAATAGGACATCTGAACAGGACAAAAAATTTTGGACAGAACAAAGGATTTGGACAAGACGGTTTGTCAGGACAAAAGAAAAGCAAATGAGAGGTTTGGGCAAGACAAAGAGAGTGGTCGCCAAAGCTGACGCATTTGATTGGTCTATTGTCTCGGTTGAAGCGATATTGTTTGTGACTCCATTGATCTGTTTTGTCTGAGGATCTAGACGTTGTCTTCGTTGTCTCCCTGTTGATTATTTTCATTGTTCATATTGTTTCCGTTTCCTCAAATATCTGTCACCTCTATTGTCCCTATTGTCCCTGTTGTCTTCCGTGGCTTCTTTTTCTCTCTTTTCTCCATCATCTCCATTATCTCTGTTGTCTGCGTGAGTTTTCTCTTTGTCTTCTTCATCTTGTCAGACAGCCAACAATGGGAAAGACTGTACAGCGGGTGCAGACGATGCCCTCCTCCTATTTGCATAAAACGCTACCTGAAGATCCCATCCAGAACATGTTTTTTCATCATCTTCAAAACCCCTTCTCACCACTGCCTCCCTCCTCCACTGCCTACACTGCCTACCTCCCTCACTTCCCCCAAATCTCCCCTTGTTTTTCTCTTTTTGCCCTGACAATGGACGTCTTCACAACCATCTTCACTCCTTTCGTTGCCTCCACCGAAACCGAGCTCACTTCCGAGGCCGTCGGAGAGCGACCAGAGAGCAAGCAAATGTTCACTAATTTCTGTGTAATCGCTTAGAGAATTTTTTTTCTCGACGGCTTTAGCTGTAAGTTTTCGACCTCGTCTGTCTCTCTCCTTTGCCTCTGACTGCGCCGCAGCTGTGGCTTATCCATTTTTCCATTTTGGTCGATATTCTGCCTAACACTAGACATACCCAGTGCATGTCTTATACCCTCCATTCCCATCTCCCTTCTTGCCCTTTCTTTTTTTTCCTTATACCCTCAATAGCTCTGGAAGCGACCACAATATAGATCGTCTAGTGGGTCGAGAGATGATATATGTGATGACCTCATTCTGACCACCGTCAAACCAGACTGTCTGTCACTCTTCTACCTTTTGCCTTCATAGCAAAGGACAAGGCCAAAGGGGCAGAGAGAGGAGAGGAGAGGAATAGCGCCGGCAGGTCTCATGTGATGTTGTGGGATTGTTGGCTCTGACCGATACGCGGATGGTGTCTGGAAGCTATTTTCTGAGTTCTGGGTGATGGATGAAGTTCGGAGCTGGGTCTCGAGGTCGGGATTGAAGGTTGTTGGTTAGGGTTAAAAGCTTGGGGTAGGTGATATCGAAGGTTTTTGGGTGAATTGTCGTGGTTTTGGAAGATTGACTGAAGGGATAGGTCTGGACAGGAAGGTTGTGGTCTAGAGGGGAGCTCCTGGTCTTGGTGATGAAAGGTTGTGAGGAGGATAGACTTGGGGTATGGGCCAAAACTGTTGGGGGTAGGATTTGTCATTTTGAGTCATGGGTCGATTCTGAACAGACGGATTGAGAAAGGAAGGAAATGGACCATTCTAGTTCTATGTAGAGATAGTGTATAAAACGGGAGAATGTGGTGACTTGGTGAAATATCAGAATTTGGAGCTGAAAAGGGAGGTTGGGAGAAAACTTCTGGTTTTGGCTCGAAGGTTGATCATTGAAGAAGAAGAAGAAGAAGGAAATACAGGGTACGTGTCACTATATGATGCTTTCAATAGATATTCTTTCATCTAGTCGGTGCCACTGTAGATTATACTTGTGTATCCCGCTTTAGACGAGACAGAGTGTTCTGGAAGTCAAAAACGAGGTTCTGCACTTGTGAACAACAGAGCGTGCTCTTAAAAAACGATTCACTGGATACAAGTACTTATAAAATCAGGGAGCACTTCGTGGTGGTTTTCTAGAGTAGTCACACAGACGACAATGTTATCCTAGTTTCCGAATGCCTTAATGATGTTTCTCTCGTTGCGCTAGAGATGATTTCCTTAATAGAGACACCTGATCCCCTCAAACTGATCCCCCAAACAAATATTTACACACAAAGTGAGAGTAAGTTGATTGAGAGAACCAGAAAGAAGAAGGAAAAAGAAAATAAATTAGCTACTGTATATACGAGATCACCAAGATGGAAACAAAATAGAAGCAAGATGGAAATAAACAAAAATGGAAATAAAACTAGATGGAAGTGAAATAGAACGAGAGAGAAGTGAGATAAAATGTTGAAGGAGAAACCGAAGAAATAGAAAAGTGAACCAACTCGCAACACTCGGTGGTTGATGTCTAGACTGCTATATCCAATAAGGCTTAGGTGCATAGATGATAAGCAGAAACCAATGTACCATATTCAAGTATTCTCAACACTGGCGGTACCCAGGGGATTGTTCATGAACCCAGCCCCTGATGAACAGTCACGAAGGTGACCGTTATGTGAGACCCATTATTGAGAGCTGGCACATGACCTTATCAACCGACAAAGTATATCATCTCCTCAGATGCGTTAGAGCATGGAGAACCGCTCTAGCAAGAGGCTAATCGTAGCCATTATCAGGAACCTCGAGGTCGTGTGTTGGCAAGATCGAATGAATGATAGCCTCAATGCAGCTGTACTATCGTAAGAGCAGAAAATGGTTTTGAGTATGTCCTCGCCGTAAGCAGCGGACCTGGTCGAGAGAAAATATAGCTATAGTGACAGATGTCCTAAATGGTTCAGGCAACCCGAAGTGTACTTCGATATCTGGCCCAATTGCGCTCTCGTCTGAGCAAGACAGAACTCTATCTATTTCTGGATATAAGAGGTGCTTATATAAGAGCCGCACCATACTGCCTGGTACCGAAAACGCGGTGTTGCCATTGACGTAGTGGCCGTGAGAACATTGGTGAATGAACCGTATTCAGAAGTTAGTCTTTTTCTAGAGCTTGACTGAATAGATGTCGGATTCCTATCCAGTGATGGCATCAGTTCGCATCGACGGGTGGAAGACGACCCAGAGATTTATACTTCGTTCTGAGCTACTGATTGGTCTCCGGCTCAAGAAAAAGGATGCGAAGGGGTTGACGCGATTTATGATGCTGTCGTCTAGCCATCGACCGCACTGATGGACGCTCTTTCCAGTCGTTCTGGCTGCAGAATGAGAGAAGTTGTTGGAGACATGGATTTCAGGATGGACAACGATTGTAAGCCGACAAATAATAGCCATGATGATCATGACGATCATGATGATGCCATGAAAATTTTGAGTTCGGGATGTCAACAACACGACCGGGCGCCACTGTCAATCGGACTGATGTGAAAGAAACAGGGCTATAAGGTTTGAAAAATATTGGGGAGGCGATTTCGGGTGTCAATTAGGACTTGTAGTCTGAACATAACCCTTGAGATTCGATCTGTGTTCGTCGGTGGCAGTTGCTGAAACGTGTTTTAGCATCTTGAGACACCCGAACAGGCAGGCAGCATAGTATTTGAAAGATTTGATTGCGATGTCGTCCTTGATAACGCTAGTTTTCGATACCAATACCAGATTTGGGCAAAGAAGGCAGTCCATCTGCATTGAAGAGGTGCTTGCCAAGGGATAATTGTTGGAAATTGGAATCCACACGTCATCATTGAAGGTTGTAGCTCAGTGGCAAGAGCGGCTCTATGTAGTTCACGAGACGCGGGTTCGATCCCCGCCAACTCCAGTTTCAACAAGGAATAACAACGTTTCTGAAGTATACGGGTAGGCGTCGAAAGAGGCCGCTTGCTAGAATTACGAGGTTCTGATGTCGGTTTGAGGATACTCGAATGAATCTCTTGATCGGTCATGTTAGGGGTTGTATCGTTTGGTTCTAAGTTCGGTGGCTTTGGCGGTGACCTTGAATTCTTTCACCAATGCTGAGCAGCTATGTTCTTCAATTGAATCGTGAGAACGCACAAGAAGATCTATTCTGGTATTGGTTAGGCCAGACCGGACCTTCGATTGTGGTTTTCTGGGTCTAATCGTCAATGAATGGGCGAAAAGGATGTTGAAAGGTATAGAGCAGATATGAAAGAGTCAGAAACAAGACCATGGTGGAGAATTTGAAAAGGGACGCAGGGACGCTTGGTAAACCGTTGAGAGTACTTGAATATGGTGCGTCGGTTTCTGCTTATCATCTATGTACCTAAGCATGAGCTAGCGCACTCTGCTAGCTGGTCGACTTCTTTTCTTCCCCTTCCTTGTCTATTTTTTTTCTCCTTCCTCCGCTTCTACCAGAACGCTTCTTTGATGCTGAGGTTCTAAAACCCGAAATTAAAATAATAATAAAAGTTAAGATCAGTGATTGAAACTCAGACAGAAGGGGGATCTGGAAGAGCACTATGATATGCCCCTGAGATAGTTAGGACTAATGTTCAGGATTCAATGAATGGAAGAGCAAGGTCTTAGCACAACCAGAAGTAACCTTCGAGATTGGTGAGGGAAGGAGAACAGGACAGAATATAACAGATGAAAAGTCGTGCCATCGGGAGTTGTCCCGAAGCTCGTGCTCTTGACATATCATAAGAGCGCCAAGCCTAAAAACATCAGCATAGACATAACTGAATATAGAACGAAAGGATGTTTCGGACGGAGATGATAGAACCCAACATGGGAAAAAAGAAAAAAGAGAAAAGGAACCACACAAAAAGGAGTGCGACGAAGTACTTTTATCTCTGCGTCACTCGAACATGCATACAAGATAGAAAGGATGCATACTGATATCAAGAGCGCGAAAAAAAAACGTATTGTCAAGATGATATGCATTTGCATACTAGGTACATCACTCGGTCAGATCCCTGAAAGCCATCTAGTTAGATCCCTAATAGTCTTTCACTCGGTTGCATGAAACATGAAGCAGGATAATATCGACCAGCATCTCGTCGAATTGACGGAGAACCAGATGGACCGACATCGAACAACAATAGTTGTAAGGAGAAAGGTATGAATATGACCTCAACTCCAAGCTCAGTACTCTCACAACCACGCGTACTACTCACCCTGACCACTCACCCACCTTCACTTGCGCGCTTGCATTCATACATACCTCAGCTGATCATTGGAAACGCAGCTGATTTTTTTTTAAATCAATTCTTGTCATTTTCTGACTTCGCGTTATCGAAGCTGCCATCTCCGGTTTTTCTTCTTCTTCATCATTCCATTTGTCACCTCCTTCTTTGCCTATCCATCATTCATTCGTTGTTTGTTTGTTTGTTTGTTTGTTTGGTTTCAATATCTATTTATCCAACCTTTTAATGTTACATTCGTCTGTTCATCTTGTATCTCATTCTGTTTGCTCTTCGTTCTCCATTACGATCTTCGTGCACGAGGTAGACGACTCTTGACCTCAAATATCTACTGCTGATGTTCTCTGCTCTCACGTTGAATGACCCCTTGCGACCGCTAACCTTTTGCTCTTCACGAGTTCGCCTTCGTTCTCTTCTCCTTCTCAAGCTTCATTCTCTTATTTTATTTATTTTATTCGTCTCTCACGCCCTTCTGCAACATCTTTCACAACACTATTTTACACTGTATACTTTGCTTCCCTTCGAATGCTTAAGCTGACTGAGCGAGCAACTGCCCGCACCCTGTGCCCCTTGCATATGCTATCATATATAGGAATAGGATTTGAGCCATCGCACAGCGACCCTATCATAAACGAAAAGGCAACAGCTTGGTTTTGGTTGAAACGAAAAGGCGCTATGAGCAACGGCTAGTTTGATCAATCTAATGTTTCTTTTTGTGTCTCTTTGTCTTGTTTCTAACTTGTTTTGATTAAATGGTAATTCCAGTCTCGGTGTATCGAAACAATGCGCTGAAGTCAAGGTATTTATAAGAAGAATAGCATTCATAAGGTTCACATATATTCAACCCACGGCCCAGCCAACACTCCGCTTGCGAAGTGAGTACCTCTGCTGAACTCGCAAAAGTGTAAAGAAGTCTCGGCCTGCAAACGGAAGGGATCGATTTATTTAGAAGAATAACGACGCGTCTAAATCAGTTAATAGTTCGAAGGAACTAAGCGCTGACAAAGAACAGGCAGACTTACCACTTAAGCAATGACACAGGTCGATGTGGGCATTCCAGGCGTCCACTCCTTGGTCTCTCCTTTAGCGGAGGAAGCGGCCGGACTCTCGTTGGTAGAGGCAACGAAGGGGGTGAAGATAGCAGTGAAAGCGTCCATGTTGTTGTTATTGGTGGTGTTGTTGGTGGCGGTGGTGGTAAGGGAGGTAAGAAATGTAGGAGAGTAGTAGTAGTGAAGTGAGGCAATCAGTTGAGGATGGAGAGAAATGGAGAAGCTTCTGGCTTAAATTGCTGTCTTTTAAGTTCTTCAGTTTTTCATTCAATCCGAACGGTTTCTGAAGAATAAAAGATTAGGAGATAGAGTGAAACAAAGAACGGCGAAACAAAGGATAGCAGACAAAAAGAAAAAAGGAGTGAGAGACAAAACAAAACAAAACAAAACAAAACAAAACAAAACAAAATTAAATGGAACAAAGAGGGGCAGAACAGATCACAACAAAGCGGGAAAAACGAGAGCAGAGCAAAGGAAAGGAAAGGAAGGGAACTCAAGGCTGAATCTGACTGAATTGAACAGGACGGAGCTGAATCAAGCAAAGTGAAACAAATTAAAGCAAGACGGAGCAAAGCAGAGCAAATTGAGACAGACCTAAAGAGGGCAGAGCGCGACGGGGCAGGACAGGACAGAGCAAGATAGACCAAAGCTGAGCAAGGGTCAGCTGAGCAAAGAACTAAGGAGCGTCAAGCTACACCACAGAAGTCCGGGTGGGAAGAGGGAGTTATCGACGAAACAAAAGACGCGTACAGAGTTTCCGAGATTGATGGTCGTCGCGAGTGAACAAAAGAATGCTTCGACCTGAAGACAAAAGACCGGCGCGCTTTTCGGTTCCCTCCGACGCGAAATTGTCTTTGTCTTTAGTTTTAATCTTCTCTTTTGTTAACTTCTTTCACGCGTCACTCATCCTTTCCTGCAAGATGATCTCTCTATTCGATTCGTGTCCAATTGATGTCTGCTTTCATCTTGTTAAATATTCGCTCGTTTTACCATACTCATAGCTTCGCTGTCCCGTCCACACGAACAAATATCTTCACCTGTTCTCTCTCATTCCATCATGAAAGACGCGATTTTCCCAGTCTTTGCTTCAATCGCCCTCTTGCTTCTAGTTTTATCATGCTATCCCCATTTCCGAACAGGAAATATCGGCGCTATTGCTCTCGTCGCATGGTGTTTTGCTTCAAATTTTGTCTACCTCGTCGACTGCCTTATCTACTGGGATACTGTTGAGAACTTAACGCCCGTATGGTGTGATATCAGTAGGTGAAACTAGATTTGATCTATACGTGATGGATGATTGCTAACGATCATGGGTCTGTCTTTCTCTGATATCCTTTCTTGGGTGTGTAAAGTGGTAAAAATTCAAGCCACCACCCAAACCGGTCTGGCTGCTGCATGCCTATGTATCAACCGGAGGCTCGCCATCATATCCTGTTCCAAACAAACCAGCGCCACCTCTAAGTCGCGTCGGTGGGCGTTCTGGTCGGACATAATGATCTGTGTGCTAGCGCCTGTCATCGTCGCCGTGGTCAGCTATTGTGTGCAATCACACCGTTACAATATTGTTGAGAACTTCGGTTGTTCTGGATCTCCATGGATGGACGTCTATGCTATCCTAGGACTTCATGGCTCTCCTGTGCTTTTGGGGGCGATTTCTTTTGTTTACGGAGGCAAGTAAACTGCTTTTCTTCAAACATATATGCCAATCATGTGTGCTTATTCTCATCTGTTTCTCATGCAGCCATCGCGATCTATAATTTCATTGCTCAACGAAGACGGTTTCAAGTAGTCCTTCAGCAAAACTCTTCCCTCAATACCAGTCGTTTTGTCCGCTTAATCGGTGTTGCTGGTGTCAACATAGTGATTTCCCTGCTTTTCGCTATCCGTGAAACTGTCTTAACGGCCCATTCGGTGTATCCTACCGTCTCATGGGACTATATTCATTATGATTTCGACCTCGTTTTTACCTACGACTCCTTCTTCCTCCTAGGAGACCCACAAGCTTGGGTCGAACTCAACCTTTCTCGATGGCTTCCATGTGTGGCCTCGTTTATCTATTTTGCTTTCTTCGGCATGCATGAGGACATGCTATCATATTACACGTATGTCTGGGCGAGATTGTCTCAGGCGCTGTTGCGAACCAAAGAACGAATCTTTGGACAACCTCTGTAAGCGCCATGTCTTTCTTACCCTCGTTTGATGTCTGCATTGGAAACTGACATCTTACTATTCACCTCGTCAGAACTGTACACGATCCTTCGCAATATCCTAAGCTCGGTACGGCCGTTGCTTCGCCATCAGAGTGTGGATGGTCTCAAGATAAAATTTCCGATGAAGAGCAGGTGTTCCCTCATAGCCGTACGGAGATCAGTGAGAAGAGCAATATAGACGAAGGCTCTTTGCCCCGTGTTGGTGTAACGATTGAAGTAGAGAAAGTGATTTCATAAATGATGCGCGCGACGTCTGTATATATAGATATATATGTGTGTACTTCTAGTTCGAAAAGATATGCCTCTAATCGTCATTTCCTATTCACGATTCGTGAACAACATGACTCCATTCTTGATATTTAAAATCTTAAGATCAACCACTGAGGTTCATACATGAGTCTTTGCACCTGAAATCTTTTGACTGCCTAGCACTTGGCGTATCCCGTCTGCCTTGACATTTTTGACTTAAAATTATGCTCCTTATAATTAATCTCGGTCGAGAAACAGTATTCATATTGATGGCAAGACTTGAGATACATCAAATTCAAGATTACAACTCAACCCCTAGCCGTGATTCCAACTCCACGTTCGCTAACATACTGTTTGATAGTTTTAGAGACAAAAAAAGGCGTACAAGATATGTTATTACAACGGATCGGGCAAAAATAAATTCGTGGCATCCGACTATATGCAGAAACGTATACATACCTGTCCAACATTGCCTACTTTGGCACACCAATCGTTAAATCTCGCGCTGAGCGCCTCAAGCTGACCCCTGTCAAGCACACGAGGCTGTACCCAAGTGATGGTAGCGGTCTGGGCAATTGCATCGAGCGAGCCTCGAATAAGTTTTAATCTAAAGAAATATCGATTGTTGTGTCGCCAGAATCCAAGAATTGAATGACGATCATCTCAGACTCGTTAGTAATCGAATGTAGATTGGAGAGCGCGCGACGCATTGGAAAAGTTGGACGAACGAGAGTGCTTTCATGACGAGATACTCAACTTCCCGCACTGGAACCTTAGTTTCTTCGGCGATGCTTTGGAAGGAGAACACTCGGTCGTCAACTGACCGTCGGAAAACTGACTCAATCAACGCCATTAAACAAATCTTCTGTCGAAGGAAAGCGGTATTCTCTTGAAGAATAGCCTAGGTATGGAAGACCAGAATATGAACCGTTAATCATCGCTTGTTTGGAACTAACAGAGCCACAGAAGGACGAACCTCGGTCTGTAGCTGGCTGACGAGAGACTCAAACTTTCCGATCTCTCCGCCATTAAAAGCAACAAGTAGCGTCTTGATCCACGAGTGCTCCGTGTTGTCCAGCGCAGCTAAGATTGGATGTTGCAACTGAAGACATAGCAAGAACCGAAGACTTAAATCAGCTCGATACTTACACACATACAAAAAAACAGAATCGAAATGACAGACGTACAAGCTCTCCGAAGTTATAGATTGAGTCGCCAAGAAGAGCAGCGATACCAAGGTCGTGTGCTCGAGCGGTCAATTCCTCCGGTGATAGATCCGATAGATTTACACATGCCAAATAGAGAAGAGAATGCTTGTAGTAGAGACCATATTCAGCATTGACCTGAGCAAGGATAATTTTCCAAGAGAAAAGATCAGCAAGTTGCGTAGGAGAACAGCCTCGATCAACTGATACACTTTGCTGCGTCTGATTGGAGACAGATGAACTCGCCTTGTAGTAATCACCTGCGACCCCATAAAATCCTGCCCAAACCACACCGTCAACAGTAGGTAGTGCGTCTAGTATTTTCTCGCTCTGGTCCATCGCCTCTTTCGTTCCTTTAAGATCTCCGAGTAAGAGTTTGCCATAGGCGATAGAGGCAAGCGAGAGCGCGTAAGCCTCAGCCGCCGGAGCGGCAGGAGGAGGTGTCGGCTCGCCCGTACTTGATGGCGGAGGATTAGGATGCGGAATTCGAGAATGAAGAGAGGTGAGGAATTCTAAAGATGCTGTGGGGTCTGCACATGGCAGAATATGATGAGAGGCAAAGTTTAGCAATCGACCGGGTGGTGCGAAGGCCACGTAGAAGAGGAAAGGTACCTTCAATATGACGAGAGACATAGCGGGCGATCTCAACTAGACGAAGCACATTAAGCTTCTTCTCAAAGCCCCGAATGAAGCTGAGGGACATAACAAGAAACCGCGAAGTTGCATATCAGATGGCTGTATGCGGAGAACAGAATGAGGATACGAGGCATACGAGAAAGCAGGGCTCACTTGTTGAATAGAGAAACTTGTAGAGGACCGGTCTCTGGTGTCCTAACAAAGCTGAGGAGCAGGACAGTGAGGTTGTGCCATAACCTGTGGAGAAAGGAGATTTTTAAAATCCAAATAAACGAAATCGATGTAAAACACGATCAACACCGAACTCGAAGAGAAACGAAAGGAAGAAGGTAAGAAGGAACGGAATGTTCAAAGGCTCGGGTTGACGTACTTTCGATTCCATGCTTTCTCAATCTGGCTAACCAGCTGGTTCACGGCAGGAGAAACATTGGCCTCAGAAGCAGAGGCGAGCCATTGTTCGGGAGAAGGGTCAACGTCCATTGTTCGTATCTGAATAAGAGTAAAGTAGCGAGAGATGTTGGATATAACTGGACAAAGGAAGAACGATGTGTACGCTGGAGGAGATGGGAGAAGGTAACTTCCAGCCAGCCGGTTCGTCAAAAACGAACCGGCTAGACAGAGGGTTCGTGGGGGTTCATTTCTGATGACTAATCATAACCCTAATCCACTTATGTCACCTGTGTGTGATGATCGCAAAGGAAAGAAAAACTCGCTGGCCGACTTTTCTTCACAATTTCCTTCAAACATCTCGTTCTCCCATCGCGTCCTATCACTTTCTCAGAGTAAGCACCCTTTATTGGTGGTTCATCTCGTGTCTGGATCAAGTGCTAGTAGCTAATTGCTTGAATTTTGTAGATGTCACACCTTCTCCCCAAGTCTCTTGACGAAGTCATTGATTTCTCTCAGCCTTCCCTTTGGTTGTCTGTTGGAAGGTATGTCTGCCTGCTTTTTGTTTATCCTCAGTCTATTCCTTTTTTTTCCTGCCTCTTCTTGCAAGAGAGCAAGCACCCAGAGAAAATTCCACTTTCAGCTATCGCTGCTGACGCAAGTAATAATCTCTTGGCAACTTCAGCATTGTTTTCAACCCTCTCATTTGGAATATCGTCGCTAGGAATGGTGCGTTCTTCTTTTGTACTTACATATCTCTTCGTTCTCTATTGCTGAGCTCTGACCCCGGCTGTCTTTATCGGCATGTAATATTCTCACAATTCATAGAGCACCGAAAGCGAACATTGACCAAGACGCTTGGCAGTCCTTACTCGGCCTGCTACCTCATGGCTGTCTGTATCTTTGCTGCTGGAATCTTCCGAGACAGCCTGTACGCATCTTTTTCAACACGCCTCCTTTTACTTTCAAATATCGCGTACTCACACCGAGATTTCTGCTTCATCCCTATTGACAGGTTCGAGAAGGCTCTCCGAGCTCAACCTCAGACCATCCCCGAGTCAATGGAGCTCAAGATCGCCGCTGCTGCTCTTTTCATCATCGGACAGATCCTGGTGATTACTTCCACATGGGCGCTCGGAGTGACTGGTTCGTCCCGTTTGGGGTCTCTGGAAGCTGTCTACTTCGCGTATACTCAGTAGTTTTTACATCACATATGGTACAGGAACATATTTGGGAGACTACTGTGGCCTCTTACAGGACAAGATGGGTAGGTTTCACTCTCTATACACTCACCATAGACGACCATCGGGTATCCTTACACATCTGGCTCCCGTCTTTCCTTAAACAGTAACTGGATTCCCGTTCAACGTTCAAACTGATCCGATGTACAACGGGGCAACCATGTGCTTCCTCGCCACCGCACTCTGGTGAGTCTGTTATCGTACTGATAGCTTAAATGGGTTATTTACATGCTGAACTTACTAAATCCAATTGACGATATTCAGGTACCGACGACCTGCTGGTATTCTGATCACTGGAGTAGTTTACATCGTCTACCAGATCGCTCTTAAATATGAGGGGTAAGTCTCCAGATTATCTTTGCTAGGAAAAGAGCTGTTGACAACAAGGACGCTCATATCGCGGTCTTGACTCTTCTTCCAGACCGTTCACTAGCCAGATTTACGCCGACAGAGAGGCCAAGCGGGCTCAGAAGTCTAACACGAGGTGCGTTCTTGACCGCTACCAATATTGCAAAACTTTTTGCCCGTACATAAATTAGAAGGCCTTGACTGATATCTTTGTTCTCTTATCTCCTTCAAAAGCAAATCGACCTCGACGGCCACCGCGTCCGCCGCCTCTCCTTCGACCCCTTCGTACGCCGCCATGACCTCCCGAGGAAAGTCCAACCGGACCGAACTCTAAGGACATAGTCCAACTTTACTCTGAGGGTTCTATCCTCAGAGTGGTTTTTTTCAACTAAAAACGGAATGTTGCTAGGGTGACGGTAATGCATTACCGTTCGGTGGAATTCATCGACCTCTCTCCTTTCTTTATCGACTGGTCTCTTCTTTGTACCTTCGTTCTTTTATTTGAAGAACAAGGGAGGGCCGGCAGAGACAGAAGGGGTGTTAGAGAGTCATGAGGGCATTCAACAGCCTAGAGTTTTGTTTTGCAAGTGTTGTCGTCTAAAAAATACAAGTGAAGGTTGATTCGTTCCCAGTGGTAGTGATAGAGCATGGAGAGAATATAATAACTATTTATTTTTCTTGAGTAGATTGAAGTTAGATTTATACAAGATTCATTATATTATCAGGTCACATTAAACAAGGTAGAACAAGAGAACAACAATCCTTATTAGACCAAGAGAAATGAGAAATCGAGAAGGGAAGCAGAGAGAAAAGATTGTTCTCATTCATCCACCTCTGTACTCCTCGTCAAAGATCAAGGGGCCGGCCAAACCAGGTAGGAAGCGAGTCGGGTACGAGTCATTCCTCAACTCTCCATCCGGTCGTCATCCAGCGGATTCCTGACGGGCGGGATCGCTCCAGTCGTCATCACTTGTTGCAAGTGTTGTCCAGCCATAGGATCGACTTTCTCAACGACAGGTGTTTCAATGGAAGAGGAGCGGAACGCCGGGTTCTGAAGACTATTGTCAGAAGAGGAGAACGTAGAGCCTGGTCTGTTTTCTTCAGTGACAAGTCGCTTCGTTGGGGGTTGACCTTCTTCAGTGAAATTGTAGTATCCGTTTGATGCTGTATCGCCACCTTCAGCAACATGATCGTCGTCATGGTTGTCGTCATCATCATCATCGTCATCGTCGTTGTCGTCCGGCTCGTCAAACGGATTTGCGTTCTCAGCTGCCATCTCGGCGCCTATCGCTTGCGCCAATAAAGCTTCCTCCTCTCCAGTCGTCAACGACAGTTCCGTTCCAACCATCGTACCCGTCGTCGTTGCGGTAGTAGTGGTCGAAGAGGAAGTCGAAGACGATCCGGCTCGACGGGCTTCTTTCAATCGACGAAGAACCTTGTGGGTGAATTCTTTGGTGAACGCCTTCATCTTTGCTTGTTTGTCCTCTGAGAGCGCGAGAGGGACAGGATTTGATATGAACGTTCTTGATTTCTTCTCTTTGTTGAGGATCAGTTGAGAGCACTGGATGAGAACAGATATAGAGATAGGGACAAGAAATTTTTAGCCATGCGCCTCAAAGTAAAGACGTGCGATGGAAGCTTAAGGAAAGGAAAATGGAAAGGAAGGAGGAGAGGAAACGAACCTCTTTTGCGTATCTTTTAAACTTGTCGTGATCCATCTCGTTCTTGTACTTCGACATAGACCTAACAACAACCTGGCCGATCAACCCTAGATACTTCTTCTCCTTGTGCTCCTGAGACGGACCCGCTTTGGCCGCCGCTGCCGCTGCCGTTGATTGCATCTTGGCAGCCCGTTTTCGCTTCTTTCGCTCTTCTCTCGCTTTCAATCTCTCGGCTAATGCTTCTGCCTTTTCCCTCTCAGCCTTCTCAGCCTTTTCGGCCGCTGCATGCTCAGCCGCTCGCTCGGCTGCTTCGCTATCCAATTTAGCCTGAGCAATGATTGCTTCAAGTCTTGCTCTATTCGCTGCGCTTGTCACTGATGACGGGACGACCGGCTGGGAGACCGGCATCGGTGGTGGCGGAGTATACACTCGAGAAGTAGCCTGGAAGGAAGACGATCGAGTGGCATCCGGACGTTGGAACGGAGTCACGTCAGCACCAGTCTTGTAGAATGTTCCGACAGAGACCACAGGAGTATATGGTACGGGCGGTTGAGGAGTAGGATCAACAGTCGGGGCTTGCGTTCGATCCTCGTCTTCTCCATTCAGCGGTAACTAATCGGAAACAAGCGCGACCAATTATTGAAGTGTCGTCAATGTACAGGTCGGTATGATAAGAGAGATTAGGAAGGAAAGAACGCTTACTATACGCTTGGCAATTCGGTATCCCACCGGTAACGACGACCAGCCTTCCAAAAGCTACGTCAAAGATGATCAAGCGCGAAATGTTCAATCAATACTTCGACTCTCTCGTTCTATCGGAAGGTGATTACCAGGTCAGCTTACTTTCTTTGCTATCGAAGTAAATTCTTCATCGTCGGAGAATCGAACGATCATCGCGTTCACCGGCTCTTCTATCTTAGAATCCTCGACCTTATTCCGGTTTAATAACGGCCAGGCACTCATACTCTCCAGCGTCTAAGATTCATCGTCGTAGGAGACCATACCATGTCCAGTTTTAGAAGTCAAGAACTCATGTGAGGTGAAGATGAAACAGACAGACGGACCAGCTTGACGACCTCTTTGTCTTCTGGAAACTCTTTCAGTAGGGTGTTCATCAAATTAAATCCGTGCATTCGTAGCAGTTGACGTTGAACAACCTGATCATCGGTCATCTGTTGGAATACAGGACATTCGTTTTATTCTATCAGTCGATTGAGCTTCGGGAGTGAGACTAAGAGATAGCGATAAGACTAACCTTGATTCTGCTAAGTAACTTGCACAGTACCGATCGGTTAGCTGTCGACTGTCGAACAGCCGCTACGACCTTGGGGACCTCGGGTGTAGATATCGGCCTAAGCACCGGCTATAGGGCGGTCAAGGACAGAAGAAATTAGCTAGAGACGTGAATTCACCGTTGCCAGATAGAAAACACAACAAGAATTAACGTACCATGAAGTCTTCGTCAAGTTTTCTACTCTTCTTCTTTCTTGATCCCTTCATTCCATACTGCTCGACCTCGTCCATGATGCCCAGAGCTGGCATACCGAGCGGAAACAAATAATGAGCTCAAATATGTTTTGTTCACAGATACCACTCTGCGACAAGGGGTAGAGAACCAGAGTACTGACCATCCAGGTAAAGATCGTCCATGCCTCCGACGTCTGTTTGAGTTTTCCCTCCTAGAGTTCCTACACAGTTGGGCTCGTTACAGTAACATGGCTGTGCGTCGTGTCTGGTGTGTACAGACGGAGGGTAGATGTGTGTTTTTTTTAGACACAATTCAGTTCGAAAAAGGAAGGGGCTGGAAACGAACCCGTATCGATCGACATTATAATTGAACGTAAGCTCTTCACCGGCCAGGATGTCCCGCTTTGCGAAGATTCCCATCCGCATGTGTTTTCCGACGACCCACTTTGCGACGAAGCAATTTGGGTTGCAACTGTGGTTGATAAACCGACCAATCCCTCCATTTTTCGTTGCGTCCAAGTACTAAGTGAAGGCCGCAAGAAGAGATGACAGAAGAGCGTTAGACAAGAGGGATGTCGGATATGTAATGCCCCAGTTGAGTTTTACTAACCTCATCTTTTTGAAGTTCCATAAAGTAGAAATGACGAATTCCCTCAGCGCCATAGGCCTGCATCCGCTTGAGAAAGTTTGCCTTTGGAACAACTTCTCCAAGGTATTCATAGATAAAATCCTCTCTAAAGAGGTGAGAAGACCATGTTAGATGAGCATGTCAGCATAAGCCAGCGACAGACAAGGTGAAAGAAAGAAGAGGAAGGAAAGAACAAAGAACTCAACGTACTGAGAAATGTTTGATGCCGCACGGAGACCAAATCCTTTCTTTTCCGTCATGACGACTTCCACATCCGCATACTGTCTACGCGTGAATCTGATGTTTTCACAAGAAACGGATGTAAGACGATCCGATTAATCACGACGAAAGAGAGAAAGGGTAGAAAGATAAAAAAAAGGTCCGCGCCACCAACTATGCCGAGGTTAAAAGAGATCTGCTCATCAACAAGACCTAACGTACCTCTGGTTATTACAGTACTTTCCACATCGACACTCGTGCTCCAAACATTCTACCTGGGTCAGCCTATTGATACAGTCCGATCCATCGCCACAAGCCATATAAGGATCGTCATGACCTGATGACACCGGGTAACGATCAATGAGACACGTCGGATCAGACACAGAAGCACATAACAAGAGAACCAGAGAAGAGACACGGATTTAGAAACAGTCCCAGAGCGAGAGTCAAGAAAGAATGAGGAAACAGACAGCAGTCATAGGAATAAGAGACAGTGAAGAAGGGAGAAAAGGAGGAAGGAACAAAAAGAGAAGAAAAGAGGACCGCAGGCAAAAACATGGAACACGATAGCTGGAAACACCGATCAGCACAAAGAGAGAACAAGAGGGAATATGGCGCTCACCTGGTCGAAAGTTGCAATCACAGATCATCGAATCATCATCCTGGTGACTTCTGCCCAGACTAGCAGTCTGATGATGATTTGTCTGAAGAGCGACGAATGTTTTGCTAGCTTCCTCGAATGCAACTGGAAGGTGAGAGATCAGCTGGGTCGGATAATTCTCTGCCGCCTTCTTCTTATTTTTTGTTCCTTTGGTGGTAGTGGTAGCTGTCGGTAAGAGCAAAGGGGACGCTTCACCAGAAGAATTATAAGGCGAAGCAGAACCGGAAAGTGTGGGCTTGACATCCTCAGATTTCACATGCGCTTGATCGTTTGCAGGTGAGGACTGAGAATGTGAGGTGGAAGGAGGGAAGAAGGACGCGGTCACATCGGTCTTGATGATAGGCGAAAAGTCTTTTGCTCTAACAGGGCTATTAGAACGAGGAGGAGAAGGAGGAAAAAGAATGAAAGCAAGCGGAGCCATGGACTGGTCTTCAGTCTTGGCCGTTACGATGTTCGATGATGGTCGAGAGGAACTCGACACGTCGGCTGAAGATTCGTGCACATCAGGATGATCACCGGCCGAAGTGACGGTTGGATCCGAAGTAAGCCCGTCAACCGCGTCAAATGTGGTTGATGTTGGTAGCAACGGCATACGAGAAGCAAAAATGAGAGAGCAGAGGAGAACAGAGGATATAGGAGGTGACTATATTCAGAACCAAAGTTACGCCGTCCGTCTGTGACAAAGGAAGATGATGTTTTGGTGAAAGGTGTCGTCGTCGTCGAGGAGGAAACGCGTACACGGAAGTTGACGAACAAACAAGGAAGAACTCTGTGTATGATCAAATGACACACATAGGATCAGCTTGAGTACACCATCAAGAGGCCGAGGATCTCTAATTTGAAAGCCAGGAAGGAATGAAGGGATGAAGGAGAGAGAAGAAGTTCGTACCCTTCTTCTGATGTAATTTGGGTACACCTTTGATGGAGTTTTGAGTTAAGCTTGAAATAAGCGGAGAGGCCAAACAACAGCCTGCACTCTTCTGTAATGGATACCCCAGTTTTCTAGCCGAGTATAGGAAGCGTTTGTATTGTTTTGGGTTTGGCCATCTGAATACACACGTTTTGTAATCTTCATTAGAAATTATTTCGTAGTCTTTTTGCCAAAAAAAATCTGATTCTCGTTCTTCCTTCTCGTCCGACGTACAACGAAACCTCACACTCCATCCTCCATCCCGTTGTTCTTCGAGAACACACACGCATAAACACACACGTACCTCAATGGCTTCCAACCAGCCGTATCAAACGGCTCCGGCCAGCACACAGAAAAGGAAGAAGACCTCGGACTCTTCCGTCTCCGCTTCCAGCCCGGCCAGCAAGAAACTTCAAATTTCCTTCAATGAGGCATCCCAGCTCGGACCTGTTTTTGGTGAGGATCAACTTCTCTCTTGTGAATTCTTGCCCACTCAGCTAACTGTCATCTCTTTCTGGATACGTAAAACGCTCTATGTCTTTTTACTTGGTCTATTTCTTTTCTTCATCAGCCAATTTCCCTTCTATTGTGCCGCCGACAACTACGCCATTCAAGCTGTACCGACACAAGGATTCGGACACCAAGAAGCCGTTGGAGGAACAGCTAACTATCCTCGCTGGAGAGACCGCTGGAGTCGAGCTCTATAGTACCAACCGGGATGTACCTGTAAAAGGAAATCCGGATGGACAAGGTGGATACCCCTGCAAGTAAGTATTATCCTTGCAGATGCTTTGTCCCAAGACAGCCCACTTACCAGTTCTTGATCGTTTAAACTACAACTTCGTTTCCTCCACGATAGATACCTTATTGGAATTCATGATCCATCGACATCCACACTCACCCTTGCTCCTACGCCGACGTACCTGCTGGCTCACTCTGTTAAGCGACTCAAACAACTCGACTCTTCCGAGTCGACCTCGGCTAACTTCAAAGATCAGCGAAACAAGCTCGGAGAGGCGTTCGGAACAAAGAAGGCGAAGTCCAGAATCAAGGCGGTCGAACGAAACTTGATCGATACCTCCCAGATGGAAGACGTCCGAGTGCTTCTACAGGACAGTATCCAACAATCTGGAGCGGCCCTGCCTACTCAAGGTAGGTTTTCTAGCTGATTGGTATTGCGGTCTAGTGCAGAAGAACGACAGTTTAACAATCTTTTCCTCTTTCGCGTTGTTGTCTTTATCAACCGACAGAGACCATCAAGGCTGTGGCCGATCAAGCTCGGCCGATTCCTCCTCCGAACATGGAAGCTACCACCCCGGAAGAGGTTCGTTCTCATGTTATAGGGTTCTGTCAACGCATCCGATCACTCACTTGTCATTTGGCTTTAATATATCTAGGCCTACAAACTGGAAGATATCATCCCTGCTTCATGCTCTGTGGCCCTTCGGCCGCTCATCAAAGAAATCATCGGCGCGGAGAACGACCAGACACGAATGACTCTGCTCCCTTTCCGTCATTCGAGCTGGGTCAACCGACGAATGAGGGACACATTGCTCAAGGAAAAGCCCAGCAAGGAGAAGCTGTGCGTCACATGCCGATGTTCTGTTCTTCCGTCTTTCCGCAGACATGATGCTGACAGATACGATGCAACGCGTTCCCTCCTTAAACTTGGATTGTTTCCTTAGAAAAATTCTACTATACATCCTGTTGATGAGAAAATTGATGATAACCAGGCGAGACGATTTGACCGACATCGGTACGCTTACCAAGAAGTTTGCGCCTGTGCCTAGGGTGGTGGTGATGAACCTGAAAGACACGTTCACCGAAACTCCTCGAGGAGCCAAGGCGTAAGCTTATTTCCTGTTTGTAGAATATCTGGACACGCGCGCGTACGGAACACTAACCCCTGGCATGCCTTCTTGTTTCCAAGGGCGACGATCACGCCGGGGATGGAGGCAAAGCTCCATTCATGGATGCTCTGCTTGTGTCTGATGTATGATAACTTCATCTGCGATGCCCCGGAGCTCGCCAAGGATCTCAACATGGCACCGACAAAGTAAGTCTCTTGCTGCTTTGTTCTCTTCTTCATAATTATCACACGGAATTTCAAGATGTTGTGTACTGACATTCAAAACTGATACTTTCCCACGAAGGGTCAACGCGTTGTTGGGTGGTTTGGGATGCAAGATTGAGATCCCGAATGCGGTTGAGCGAGAGCGATTGGGAATCAGCTACGCTGACGCAAAGGCGACCAAGAAGGCAATCCTCAAGGTGCCTCTTGTCTTCAAAGAGCCTAGCCGGTATGTCATCATCCTTTTTTCTTTTTAGTGATTTACTAGATGGAAAGAAGAGAGAAACTGACGGTGTTGTCCTGATGGTTCATATATCAGTGGAGGAAAGAAAAAGTAGAGAATCTGAAAATCTTGATAGAATGCAACATTCCAACTTGATTTGTGTGAACGCAAAATGAACGTATGGAAGAAATCGGCAGAGACGATCAGAGCTTGGGTAGGGATTGTTAGAGAAAAAGCAAGAAGAATAAGGAGAGAGGAAAAAGAAAGTCTCCAAGCAACGTCTCCACGATGTCGAGCTCTGCCAACGGGCGACCTGTCTGCCTTGGGAGTAGAGGGACCCATCCTTCCGATGAAGCGTTGCCGCTCTCCGGACGAGACCAAGCCTGATGGCCTGGAGGATGAAGATTTGACTGGGACCGAGAGCCATCCTGTGAAGGACGACTCGGCACGCCAGCCCTCGCGTCTAGGCAGAGTCGCCCGCCAGAGTAAACGGGCGGAGAACTCAACTGTAATGAAGACAAGAGTTATTTGCTTGGATTCCTAATGACCCGTCGCAGGTTGTCTACTATCAATCCCTTCCGCCTACAAACCCTGCAACTTTTGTCACACCCCCGGCAACGCCTTTTTCTTGGTCGTCTTCTTTAATATATCTATCACTTACTTCTCTGCTACCAATTCCATTCCTACACCTACACATTCTTACATCATCGACATGCCACCAGCACCTATGAATCTTCCCGCCGGAGCTGGTCAGCCCTCCACGTTCGATAAGAGTACGTCTAAATCCGGGTCCGATCCGTTCTCTGATTCTTCTGAGACCATCGTTTCGAGAAACTTCGACAGACTGAACCCATTGTTTTTGATCATCTGTTGATCACAGTGAAAATGGGTGCCACCATGGGTGTAAGCCTTCTTGTCTCTATCCTATCTCTATCAGCTTCTAGATGAAATGCTTTTCAGAAGGAAACTCTGATAAATTCAGTCTAAGGCTCACGCGATGCATCGTCCCGGTTTGGGGTGTGGTGGTTGATGCCATAGACCGTCGTTGGGCTCAGTATGGGTTTCATCTTTGGGGGGTTCACCGTCCTGCGGTGCGTCGATCTACCCATCTTGATTCGTCTCCCTCGACTCGTTCCGGTTTGATTGAAAGTTCTTATCGACCCTGATTTGCATTCTCCTTTCTTCCCTGTCTGACGACCGGCTATATGGCAGAGGCGGAGCCGGACCTAAGGGACCGCTTCACACCATGTCTCAGTATATGCTCAGCTCTGCTGGTATGTCACTTTTCCTTCAATAAATCTCGTTCTTTGACGAGGAGGATGAACCAGATCGGATCAGATTCCAGTTAGATTCAAGACTGATTCTTCGAATACTTTATCGAATCGCATCCATTGTTTGGGATAATTAGGAACCTTTGGATTCTTCATGTTCGTTTCTATCCTCGTCTTTTCTCTGGTTGTTGAAGTCTTCTCACTAAATGCCACATGCTGCTTCTTTGTCCATCCGTGGTTCTTTTTTCCCGAACAGGGCCATCGGTTCTGTTGTCCGAAACGACTCGCCCGAATCAATGTTGGTCAGAGATGATTTGGCCCGTATGCGAATCGCCAGCAAGATAGAAGGTGCGGCTTGGCTCAAGACTCAGAATGCTCGAGCTCAGTCGAGTGAAGGAAGGATATGAAAATGGAAGAAGTGAAGTTTCACGATTTACAGTTTCATTTGACATCGAAAGAGGACTTGCACATAAAAGCCCATATATTTGGGTACGTCTTTGTATGCATTCTATCCAACTAGAGTCGAACAAACATGTATCGACTTGTGCAAGGACGAAAGTGAAAGGATTGAAGATGAAAAGAGAGAGACGACACAGATATAGCAACACATTATTCCCCTTAATCCTACACGCACAAACACACAGGGAGAAAGGTCTCGGTAACTCAAGTTCTTCAGTTCAAAGGAGCTACAAAATCTATAGAGGAAAGCTCGTCAACTTCGATGAAGCTGACTCGAACCTAGTTGACAAGACAAGAATAAGTAGATCAGTTTCAACGCCACTTACGCCCATGCTCAAGAAAGACGTACCGAATGAACGCTCTGCTCAGCCATTACACGCTCCTTGATCATCCGCTCAACCTGCTGAGCTTCCTTCAAACTGATCGCGTCCGATTTGGAAAATCCAAGCTCGAGTTCGATCCTCGCGCCCGCTCCGGATCCGATCCCTTTCAATGAACGAACGTCCCACCTGATGTCCTTTTTTTGTCGACCTGATGGCGTGCCGGTCTCCTGATTGTTTAGTTGTTCTTCCCGAAGATCTTGGAGAATTGTTCGAACATCGTCCAAGACTTCTTCATCACATGAAGAGTCCAGAAGTGTTAGTGTCGATCGATACGTCAGGATGGATGATTGATACAGAAGCATCGTAGAGACGAGAATCCCACCGAGAGGATCAAGGATGGGAACACCTGCGGTGGACCCAAGGATAGAGAGTAGGGCGATGAACGATGTCAGCGCGTCCGATCGATGATGTAGCGCCTTTTAAGAGGAAGCGAGCGCAAATTCAGATCAGCAGACAAACAAGAGCACAACACGGGTTCGAAAGAAAGTGTTGGCGTACGTTGGCAGCTAAGACTGAAGAGTTTTCTTCCTCGCCGACTTTCTTCGTGATCCTATACATCCATTCTTTTACTACCACACTCAACAAGGCCGTCCAGGCCGCGTTTGGATCGAGTAACCCGCCAGACTCATCCAAAGCAATCTCATGAGTGTGAGAATGATGACCAGCGAGCGCGTGAGGAAGATGAGGTAGGTAGTGGAGGATATTTGATTCAGAGAATGGAATGTTGGTAAGAAGCTGGCAGGCCCGTGAAAGGAAGAAGAATCGATAGTCGATGTTTAGAAACAACTTCTCAAGACGAGATTTAGCAAGGAAGACAGAACGACGCGTACAGAATAACTATGTATCCCAATGCCTATCGAGCCAACGACAAGAATGGCGGATACAGTAAGCATGCCCAGCGTGTCGAACTTTGAGAATCCGACAGGAAACATCTTTGAAGGCGGCTGTCGAGACATGTTGCTAAAGTCGGCCAGTGAAACGAATACAGAAGAGGAGAGATCAACACGAAAACGTTGTGCAATATACTGATTGAAGACGCTTTCACTGACTAGCAAAACAAAGTGACAAAGTCTCCAAGCAAGTCTGAAGCAGAATGGCCGGCCTCTGCCAACAAACTAGCCGAGTTGTATCTCCTGATTGGGTTGGACCAGTCAAATAACGATGTACGAGAGTCAGTCTCACTATCTGGTATTATCATGTCGTTTGGTGGTCTACTCCTATGACGAGATGATAGACAAAAGGGCCAGAAAGAAGGAAGAACAGAGAGATAAAACCGAATTATCTACTGACCAACCAGAGAACAATTTGAGTCCGGTCAACCCGACATTACTAGCCAGCCCCAAGAGTGTGACTCTGCTTCCCCGGTCACCTTTTCCCATCAAAGCGGCTCGAAGCGAGTCTGGAGAAGGAGTTGCATGCGAATGCGAATGACCACCAGAATGAGAGTGAAAAGGGTTGAAGGAAGAATGGGAGTGATCGTGACTATGCGAATGGGAGTGCGCTTTCGCGGGCTTCTTAGGCTCGGTGGACGAAGTATCACGAGGAGATGAAGATGGATCAGAAGGATCCGAATGAGATTGTCTCAAGGCTGACGTGGTGGACATTGTTCTGAATGATACCAGTGGTGATAAACTTCTTGATGATGGTGATGATGATCGGAGATATAAAGGTAAATGAAACGGACAAGAATTTGAACGGGCGAGTGGGGAAACTGGCGCGGGAGCTGCGGTCCGTCGGGATTTAGTGACAGAGAAGGAAGATACCGAGCGGAATTGTTGGGTCAGTAGAGTACGTTGAGAATGAACGATAGGATCATAGAGGTGGGAGTTTAATTTGACGGAGTTCGCAAACAGCATCGAATGGAGGAACGGTGGGGAGTTGTGTCGACGACTAATTGAATGGATCTCTCTGTCGGGGCCCAAAAGGCCAAAGGAGATGGAGAAAAGGAGAAGAAAACAAGAAAGGAAGAGACAGAACAGAAGACTCTTTCTGTGAAAAGAGACAGATTCTTCTTAGTGACGGACCGTTCAGTGGAAGGATGAGAACCAAGATTCACGATGGATAAGAACAAACAGAGATGGAAACAGAATGAGACAAGAGCAGATAGAAATCCTAAACAGTCGCGTGAGGGAACGCTGACTGTACTGGCTGGATACTAACCGTGTAATGCATAGTAAGCCATTTTCCCTACTGTCTTGTCCTCTCTTACCGATGACGTACTTGTTGTTTCTACAGTGTTCAAATCAACAAACAGGTTTTTTTTATTCTTCTTGAGCATACCAGGGGTATAGAAGACATGTGTATAGAGTCAGAATGAGAGGAAAGAGATGTAACATGCGTGAAGGAGAGAAGGTGATGCGCGTAGAGGATGATGAACGGCTTGATAAAGGGAAGTGTCCGATAGATGTAAAAAATGAATGTGATATAAAAGCGTGAAAGGTCGTGAAGAACGAGATATATCGTCAGACAAAAAAGAAAAGAAAAAAAGACGATAGCCAGAGGCGAAATGGAAGATGGAATGAGAAGAAGGACAGAGCATTGGGAAAGAAATCCATCAGAATAAGAAAGAGGTTACAACGGGCAGATCAACTACCTATCGTTCTGATCTCTTGGGCTGCTCCCGTCGTCTTCCGAAGAATGCACAAGAAGAGTTTGTCGTGCACTGTCTTGATTCGAAGACTTGTGCAGGGAGAAAAGCGAGTCCCGAGTTTGGGAAAGATGGAAGAGAGACTGTCGGTAGGCGACCTGAGTATGGTTGGACCAACTTGATTAGCGACTTGCACGCACATAGATAAGAACACAAGCAAAGATGATGATATACCTGTTCGGTATAGTACTGTTCCAACATGATCTGATGCTCTGCTCTGGACTTTTTATGAAAGTACCAAAGTGTACCGAATGTCCCGGCGATGACTGATACAATGACGAATTTACGAGCGAGAAGGATAAACTCTGAACGGTCAGGTCTGTTGACTAGACACGACACGACGGATAGATACACAACAGCCCAACTTACGAAGAACTATGCAGAGGGCCACAATCACGTACACCCAGGTGGCCGGGGTAACCTTAGAATGAGCTTGCACAGCGCATTTTTTGTCGGCATTGCAGTTGTAAGAGGAGCATCTAGTAAGAAAAGAGAGAATAACGACGTTCAATTGCTCGAGCCTTGACAACACTCCTTGAGAAAGTAAGGAAGCGAAAGCATCATACTCTTTGTCTGCTGTGCAGCTCTCTCCTATGTTCAATGTACGAAGACAGGTCAAACTCGTTCCATCACAGTAACCACCGCGTCGACAGCTGGCGAGAGAAAGAGTGATTGAAACATGAACTCCATCAGCCTTGTTTTCTTCTTCTCAAACAAAGAGATTAGAAAACAGTTTCTTACTTGTCCCTGCTCCGGATGTCAGAGACAGGATTACCATCGGTTGTGTACTCGATGAACACTAGATTCTCGATTTGACACGTGGAGTTAAGTGTCACATTTTGATACTGGCACGCTTGGTTAAGACAAATTGATCCGTTGACGTTCCTCGAACTCGAGAGATCGGACCAGTCGTCGGCCTTCGAGCATTCATCTGTAGGGCGGAAAAGGTGTAGACGGGCACGGTGATAAGTAAAGCAATCACCTTTGTCTGCAAAACAGAACAAGAAGACAACGAAAGAAAGCCACAGACTGACCATCTCTATCCACCTGGCAGGTCTCACCCGGCCCAACCTGGGCCACACAGCCGGATCCCTCATCGGGACAAACATATCCCTCTTCGCACCGTGGTGGCAGCACTGCATCCTCGGCGTATCCGTAAGGGAACTTTGTTTCAAAAGAAGGAAAGAGGCCAATGAGAGTCAGATCTTTATCTCTCTATTTGAGAAAGGAGTGATCTTAGGACGGAGCGGAAATCGAATGGACTGTGTGGGAGGAAGAACAATGAAGAATTTGAGTTGAGCTGACCTCATCTCTTCTACAGGTTCTGGCCACGCAGATGTTGTCAGATGAGCAGTACGCTGAGGGTACACATCCGGTGACGAGCGCATAAGTCGTGACGTCCAGATGAACAGCAGCATACCTAGTCCGGAGAGACGAAAAAAGGAGGTGAGTATTGGCTCGGGTTATCAAACAGGTCACTCTGTTTGGAAACAGATAAGTGAACCAAGAGAATAGAGAGAAGAAAGAGGAGGACAGAAAGAAAGAAGAAAGAAGCCCAAAGGAGAAGCACGTACTCGCAAGCTGCACCGATTTCTGCCTTGTCCGCTCGGACGGGAGTAAACAAGTTGCAGGCCAAGGGGAGCAACGCGAGAACAAATGGAAAGGTCAACATCTCTCTTTTCTCTTCCTTATGATTTCTATTCCTGGTTTTCTTTCGCCTTCTTCTGAAGACCGGTATTGATTCTCGACTGGGCTAGCCTATGCAGAGAAGAAGATAGAAGGCAGGAGGGGAAAGAACACGAGAAGCAAAAGAATATGAAAAGCAAAAGAAGGCAAGTAAGCAAACGAAAGCGACTTATGCGCAGTTCAACACGAAAGACTACATAATCGGTGTAGTAAATTGTAATCGAGGGTTGTAGTTCATAATAGTAAATGAATCGTATCAACATCACTACAGCTTCCTGATGAATACTCTAGTGCGGTGTCTATTGATTTCTAATACGCTATTCGATACACATTCATTAGATTCCTGGATTTATTTTCCTAATACATCCCTCTATTCCAGCAATGTTCTTAAACTTCGGTCGGTTCTCATCTTGAAACAGGAACAGAACAGAACTCACTCCACCCACTTGGCGTCTACAATCTCTCAGTCTACTACTACTACTACCTAAACCTTTCTCCTCTTCCTTCTTTGCTCTCTCGATGAGCTCGGCCATCAGGATTACAGCCCCTTCCTCGCCGGCATCTGGCCCAGCTACTCTGACAGTTCCTTCGTCGGATGCTTCCATCCTACCTAATAGAGGAGGTCTGTTCGTCATCTTGTCCTCAGTTTGATGTTTCACCCACGCTCAACTGTCGTCCCTACTTGATTTATTCTTCTCGTTCAACACTACCAACGTCGATAGCAACAGCCAAATTGTGCAGAAACACATTGATCTATGGGTATGTTTACCCATCGTCTGTCTTTGTTGTTCCGTCTAGAGTCTTTCTTTGCCAGAACCTACTAACCACGAGAACTTGAAATTCGCATTGAACCCATCAGCTACTGTAAACATGAGAACGATGGGGTGAGTGCCATCTCGACTCTTTTATCCTCACGCTACTTCTCTTCCTCCCATTATTCAAGGTTTCATCCTGCTTTCACTCGGTACAGCCACGCTGACAGCTATCTTCAACTCTACTGCTCAGTGTCTTTTCTACCATCCTCCAGTATGCCTTCCTGGTTCTTATCGCTCTACGGTTTCCAACAGACTGAACGAACACTCTCCTATCGCTCTTCAAACAGTCTACACCTCAACCCCCAACCCATCCCCAAAGTTCCCCGAAGCGAGTTTTTCTTGCTTTCTTCCAAGTTTTTGCCTCCTCGACGAACGCTGATCACATTTTGCTTCTTACCCGTCATAGCTCTCCTACGCTTGCCCATGCAGAGCCTAATCGGACGCTTCCATCAACAGCTTTGTCTCTTCTAGCGGCCAAGAATGTGTCGGCGTTTGTTCCAAAGACCGCTTCCTCGGCCGCCACCGTTATCAAAGCGCCCAATTCAGAAGAGAAGGAAACGTATGTCTGCAACGCAACTATCCATCTTCTCGTCTTTCTCTGATATCAATTGTTCTTTCACCAACGACTTTGTTGTACAACATGTCAGTTCATCCCCGGCTCTGAAGGCATCAACACCCGCATTTCATATGTCTCCCAAGAAGTCTCAAGCTGTTCCATCTCTGATCGGACAGAACAACTCAACGCCGGACATGGGTCTTGGCGAAGTATATTCTCAGTTATCTTTGGTACGTCTCTATGGTTTAAGAATACTTGCCGGCTGAACTGGTTATTAACAGTTCAGATATCTATCAGAACGCGCCTCCTTTTGATCCTCCGTTCGGTTCAAGGGCGCCTGATTTCTCTACTCTTCAACAACCCATTCAGATGGATGATGGCCTCGTCCCTTCGCTCGCTGGAGCGCTCTACGAGGATCAGTTTTACCAACATCCAGTGGTTAGACAGCCAGTCTGTATCTCTTCATACTTTTGTTTCTTCGTGTTGTGTTGCTATTTATGTCGGCTGACGTGAGTCGTGGTTTAATTACATCTCCGATTTGTATCAGTTGGATTACAATTTATACACTACTCCATTGCCTTACATTCATTCCCTTCATCACCCATCATCCCTGAACCAAACCCCGACCGCACAAGACGCGAACCTTCACACGTTCTTCCTTTCGCCTACACTCTCTAAAGACCTTCATCAGCGCTCCGCTGCCATCATGGAGTCATCGCCGATCCCTATCCCTGGTCTGCCAGAAACTTTGCACGTCTACCACAGCCTACACCCATTGGAACCTGGAACCGTGGGTGTACCGGTACCAGGCACGCTTCCAGGAGAATCTTCTGCCAAAAAAGCCAATGGTGTCCTCGGACTCGGGAGTGAGGTCTACAAAGCTGTTAGCGAACGAGATGGAAAGGTTTATTGTCTCCGTAGGATTGAGGGCTTCAAGATCATGCACGATAAGGCTTTTGGTCCAGTTGAGAGTTGGCGCAGAGTCCACCATCCCGCAATCGTCTCTGTTCAGGAAGCTTTTACTACCCGGGCGTTTGGAGACAACTGTACGATTTATTCAAACCTTCTATCTGCAGTCATGCTCCGGTTTTATTTCTAAATCTGATTGTTTCTCTCCTTCACAACAATTGCTACAGCGGTCATATTTGTGTCGAACTATCATCCGGCCGCCAGAACGCTTTATAGTGAGCACTTCGTCCCGCGGCCGCCGACGGTAGGTAGAAATGGCCGACTACAGCCTCAAGATATGCACATCCCAGAACGGACCTTGTGGAGCTACATTATTCAAATCGTCGGCGCTCTCAGGGCGGTTCATCGGGAAGGTCTGGCATGTAGACTAATCGAGAGCAGCAAGATTTTGGTCACTGGTAAAAACAGGTTCGTTTGATCAACTGCCTTTGGACCCACAAGCAGGATGATGTGCTTTGCTTGACTAACTGTGTTTCTGATGCTTTGTGTAGGATACGGATCAACTGTTGTGGTATCCTGGACGTGATCGCGTACGACGGTGGACAGAATATGGCTCAGCACCAGGTGAGTCCCATCATACCTGTCCCAGTAAAGTGAAGGTACCGATCGACATGAAAACCAACTCATCTTTCGACGGTCTTCCTTCCACAGCAAGAAGATTTGATTTCCCTGGGAAAGCTCATTCTCTCCTTGACGAATCTATCGACGTCGGCCACGCAAAATCTGCCGAAAGCGCTCGACATCCTTTCTAGGTCATACTCGTCTGATATCCAGAACTTGGTGATGTACCTGCTGGGTAATCCTGGGCAAAACGGAAAAACTGTGGAAGAACTGTCAGGATTGATTGAAGGGAGGGTATGGACCGAGATGGAGGCAGCCGAAGAGTGAGTTCTATATTTTCTGGATGTATGCCCTAGCTTGGTTGACGCAAAACCCCCCTTGTTCTTCCTTAGCTACAACGACCTGTTAGAGGGTGATATGACTCGAGAGTTGGAAAATGGACGACTGGTCCGATTGTTGTGCAAGTTTGGTTTTATAAACGAGCGTCCCGAGTAGGTGTTTTCTCCTCTTTCTCCTTGAACTGTCGGGTTCGGAGCCTATAGCAACGGTACAAGCGCTGTGTCGTACTGAAGCCCAGAAAACTAATCCCCTTTTTGTTGAGTATACAGATTTGATCATGACCCTAGATGGTCAGAGTCCGGTGACCGGTACATCATCAAGCTTTTCCGGGATATGGTCTTTCACCAAGTCGATGAATTCAACAAACCGGTGCTTGATTTGAGCCACGTACTAACTTGTCTCAACAAGGTCTGTCGCTTTCTTTCTTTCTTTTCCTCTGTCGCAGCTTGTCGGGAATACTTTCCTAAAGACTTGCTCTTGCGCCCTCTCTTTCTCCTTTGATTCTCCCCCTCGGTCTTCTCGAACGGATGGAACAATTGGTGAACAAATTGAACGGAGCAGCTCGACGCCGGATCAGATGAGAAGGTAATGTTAATGTCAAGAGACGAGCAGAGTTGTCTGGTGGTGAGCTATCGAGAAATCAAAGAATGCATCGAAGCAGCCTTCAAGTCAGTCAACCTCTTGTTCTCTACCATTCTCTTCTATCTCCTTCGCATGGGACTTCACAATCTTGTGAACTTGAGGTTCTTATGTCGATTAGGTTTCGTCATGTTCTGATGAAACCGTCGTTTGTTTGAACTGGCAGTGATCTATCCCGTGGATCGATATAACTTTGCCTTTCATCGTACATCCAATATTTTCCAATTACTCTCTCCATCTCTTCTTTGCCATTTCATCTCATCGGCTCGGCTCAGCTCAGCTCGAATCAGGGTTCTCGAACAACGCTGGCCCCGTTTCCCTTCATCTTCTCTTTTTTCTGCTAGGTCCCCACTTTCTGCTTCCTACATTTTTGTTTTCTGCTTTTTTGTGTAAACTTTATAACCCGAGATCTCGGGCTCCAAAAACACTTGAAAATGGCGATTTCACACACAATTGATCTGATCGGAATTGATCTAAGATACTCGGGAAGGATAGCCTATAGAAGCGAGGACGGACAAGAGAGGAACACGGATGATAAACAGAAGAGATAGATAAGACAAACGGTATAAACGAAGTAAGCACGAGCGGCATCGTGCTATTCTATAAACCCGGGAAGGCAAGTATAAGCGAAAAAGGAGAAACAAAACGGAGCTGAACGCAAACAAACCAGAACAAAACAATGAAGCAAAGAAAACTGTTACACGAAGAAAAGACGGAGAAACAACAGATGCCTGAAGAGAAAAAGAAAGCGAAAAGGACGAGCGGAAAGCGACGTGTTGAGATAAGGATACACAGACAAAGGAGAAGATAGGAAAGGATAAGAAGAGAAAATCAGGGAGAATAAATAAGTTGATAAGGGAATCAAGGAAAACACCTTTCCTACAGCGTACTCTCAGCGCACGCCTTCATCTTGATCAAGCCGAGACAATCACTCGTGAGACAGTTTGGCAGAGCGCGGAAGTCAAGGGTTAGGCACATGGGCAAATACCAACCGCTCATCATCACCATCATCTACCGTCGGGGGCACGATCATGCATTCGAAGGCGAAGTCTCGCGATTGGGGTCTTAACGGAGAGGTTGCAACCGAGGATGATACTGGCTTGTAACCGATGGGCGCAGGGCGAGTGTGCTCGGTTTTGTTCGCAAGCGGAAACGGTTGTGAAGCTTCTGAGGCCGACCATTTTGGTCGTTGGAACAGCCGGAAGAGAGGGGTCTTCTTGGTGGGAGATGACATGACGGGTTTTGTCGGGGAAACAGGAGCAGACAGAGGTGATGAAGGCTCACCCAACGGTAGTTGTGAGAGCATCGGGTCCATCGAGGGTGACGGTACTAAAGATGAAAGCTTTCCCAAGCTCGATCGATTCGTCAACGAGTTCAACAGAAATTTCTTTTTTGGCTGTTCAGACCGTTTGATGAATTCTGGTTGCTCCAGTTCATCAAGATCATCGAATCCGGTCCACTCATCATCAAACACGACTCGAACGCCGACTAGGTGATGAATGGTAGACGCTTTCAGCAGGAGTAGTTCCTGGTGGTTGGTGATGGCAGGATATGTGATTGAATCGCGCGAGATGGTACGCCCGATCGAGAGGGCCGAAGGAGAACCGAAATCGTCTATGAGAGAAGGACAGGTCTCATCCGATGGTGTGTTTACCAGTTGAGGGTTTCTCGAATCTGCTTGTGGATGTCGTTCTGGGTACAATTTAAGGGAAAAATTCCATGTTTATGTCAGCACATTAAGGCGTTACACAAAGGGAGAGCACCAACATCAGGGCGATCTCGGATCATACCTGGCGAACAGCTTGAGGAGAATCGGGGGAGTGGAAATTCTGCAGAGTCCGCCAGTTCTAGGGCGGACTCAGAGTCCATGAAGAAATCCTCGTTGGAAGCCTCTGAGGACGGTTCCTCGTTCTGAGTAGTCAGCAGACCGGGTGCTGTTGGTTCTGGGCTGACCGTCAGATCTGAACGTTGCCCATACGAGGAGGACGAGGTTGAGGACGAGGATGAAGACCAGGACGTGTAGTGTTCTGGTGATGATCGAGTCGTTCGATTCTGAGGATGTTTCGTCCAGAATAACATCACAAGGTAGATATAGCTAAGAAAGAGGTGGCGGTTCGAGAAGGATCGACAGATAGGCCAAAAGAGGTAAGACTCTTTTCTTTTGTTTTTCTCGAACAAAAGAGATCAACACGACAAGCGGTGATAAAGTGTAGAAGGTAACAGAGTCGGGGAAGAGGAAAATTAAAAGGAGCCATGAATTTGGAAAAAGAAAAAAGATAGTATCCGCTTTTTATACAACATCTATCCGGCATGTCTCTTTCGGCTGATCTCAAAAGGAGATAGGTATGTATGAGTGAGTGGACGGGTAGATGGGTGTGACGGAGCGGTTTGGGGGACGGGCCAAGAGATGATGATGGCACAGAACCCAGAGGATGAATGACGCAGATCTGGCAGGACGGCTCAGCAGACACGCGCGACGCCCGTCCGGCCTTCTGTATTTGTTTATTTATCTCGTCCTTTCATTTTACCCTTTTATTATCCCCGGAACGCGTTTTGACATCACTCAATGAAACGTCGGGAGAAATCGTAAAGAGGGAAGGGAAGAGAGAAAAAAAGACATATATAATAAAAAAAGAAAGAGAAAAAAGAAGAAAAAAGGTAATGGCAAAAAGCAGTATCAAGAAAAACTCCGAAACGAGTCTCTGTCTGCAAAGGTGCATACAGAAATTAGAGGTGAGAAAGCTTGAGCACAATTCATATAGATTGTTTATCCCCAGACCAGATCCGTTCCATCCATGAGGAATATATGAGTTCCGATCGATCAAGAGCGCTTTGTGCGGGTCTGAATGTATGGCCTCCCGATTTCAAACCCTCATTTCTTTTATATTCTTTTTAAATGCTATCCTACTCGGTTATCATGTATATACTCTCTTTTTTTTTCCTATTTCGTGTATTCTCATTCCTCAAGCAATCCACTAATTAACAATATCCCTTCACTGACAATCCACTCGGCCTCGACTGACGATGCATTGACTCGACACAATCGCCCTATGGAATCATCCAGCCGACCGACTTCTTTCATCACGTTAAGTGTTACACCACATGTGGCGTGTACGGTGAAAGAGAACTGATCGGGCGCCAAAAACTCAAGTGTCGTCCGAGGCGCAGGCTCCGTCGGTGTCGGTCGGAGAGTGGAAGGTAGATAGATCCGAAAAGTAAACGACCGAGTCGTATCGGTCATCCCAGCAGACCTGTCGCTAGGCTTGGAAAGTTCAAAGCTCGTTCTCAAGCGTGGTAGACCTAGATTGGATGAGCTTTCTGATGAGTTGGGAGTAGCCAAGGTTCTTTTCTCAGTCAAAGGTGGTGCCAAGGTTACCCTCGGCGCGGCCAACCGAGGAGCGGGCAAAATGACCGATCGAGCCACCAGCGGGCCTTTGCTCTGCAGTGTTTTTGGGGTCGAATAATCTATGATCCGGAAAGAATTGACGAGATTGAAAGAGACATGTTGACCGATCAAGAGAGAAGATGTATTCAATCCGGCGATTACATCAGATAACGCACACGCATGTATGCTCTGTCGTGATATATTATTTTCAACATGAACTCTTACCTCGGGCTAGTTTTATAGAAAACTTTTTCTCAACCCTTTCTAAAGCAAACTGGATCACGATCTGTTTGTACGCTTGGTCGCTCTTCAACCGCCGGTGAACCGTCGACGCCATTATCACATCCACCAAGAGTGAAGGCGCGCCCGCTTATAACAGAGAGAAGACAGGGAAGAGGGAAGGAGGGAAAGGAAACAAGAGTAGAACAGATACTAAGTCCCAAATACTGAACGTGAAACCAAATGTTTCTTAGGATAGGAAAGGGGGAGGAAAAGAGGCGTTTCTCTCACCCCGGTCTAACGTGACGGCCATGTCGCTCGCTACGCCTGGAATCCATGCCTCATCCGACATATCTTGCTTAGCAGATACCTCCCCCTTCGTTGACTTTGACGTTGACGATGAAGGCTCAGGAACGGCTTCGTGATGACAGACATTAATGAATATCTTTTGAGAGGCTCCGAACGTCGTCTACGTTGCCGTTAACGATGTAGAAAGACAGAACACAGACAGATTTGTCAAGCACCGCCCATACGTTGATGGCCGTATCCCATTAAAAACAAGATCGACTGTGCCGAATGGCGATAGATTGTGCTGCTTACCGATGCGTTTTCAGATGCAATATAGATAGAAGCTGGCTCGGCAAGCACAGACTTGAGCACAAATGAAGCCTGTGTAGTTTCAAACGTCAGAGGGCCAGTCAAACATCAGTCGGTGTGTTCTATTTTTCTTATTGGAACCCAAGGCAATGAGAAGAAACATTGTTCCCACCGAGGGAGTCAGAGTTTGTGTATTTAACCTATATGCCAACCAGACAGAAACGACTGGGGTCACTAAACCACTCATGTTATCTCTGAAGGATAGCCGGCAATGGTCCGACACTAGAAGGGATGACAACAATCAGAAACAAACATACATACTTTGAGCCACCTTGTCCCGGGAAGGAGATCGGCGGGCAGAGAACGTCTTCGTCCAGCTTCGGTCGGCCAGCAGCCAATTTGTTTCCATCAAGCAACAAGCTTGACGAGGAAGAATTGGAGGAGGGGACATCCAAGAAAGGCATGTTCAATCCCAATTAGCGGTGATCGTCAGGGAGCAAACATCATGGAGAGATCGCGGCGATTTCAATAGTTTGATTCCTTTGCCAAACATCGGTCTACAACTCTCAACGTCGGCTTTCTCGGTCTCTCAACTCGCCAGTGTATAACGAGGTATGTTTGACTCAAGCCTAACTCTCAAGACTATATCAACAAAGCAGGACACTACCTATGGGGAAAGGACATGAATACATCGGTAGCTAGGTTTGCTTGTTCGATCGATTTTTTCTTAGACTAGATAGCATTGGAAGTTAGGCGAAGAAAGACAGGATTGTACACAGAAATGAGGCGTTTACAGGCCGAAATCTATATTCTGGGCGGGTTGATTTAGTTGGCAGCAGGGGTCTCTTCCTGGACAGCAGGCTCGGCCTGCTCTTCCTTAGAGCCTCCTCCCAACTGAGCGATCTTGTCGGATACTCCGTTCAAGGCGGCCTAGTAGTGTCACAGAGAAAGGGGCGGACAGAAAAGAGTTCACTGATTCAGTTTAGTCCGAATACAAGACAAAGAAAATGATGTGAAGAACTGACGGTCAATTTGGGGGGCGCAGCACCAGAAACGGTATCGATCTTGGTTCCCTTGTAGAAGATCTGGAAGGTGGGCATGGCCTTGATACCACTAAAACAGAGAAGCAAGATGGTAGAAGTCGGATGCAGGATGTGAGTTACCAAACATAAAGTCTAACATCGGTCCAGGAGAGCAAGAAAGAACTCGTCAGAAAAGAATGAACGAACCACTCGGAAGCAATCTCCTCCTGGTCCTCGATGTCAACCTTGTAGAAGTCAATGTCGGTGAACTTCTCGGAAGACTTCTTGAAGTGAGGCGCAATCATCTTGCAGGGTCCACACCTGAACAGTTTCATCATCAAGGTAACATAACATCAGTATTGAATAGCTTGCAGCTGAATCAAGAGAGAACAACGTACCAGGTAGCCCCTGGTATGAGAGAGAGGTTAACAAGATGAAGAATATATGAAAGTCAGAAAGTGTCTTTCTTGTGAGAGGATGGCCTGTTCTTTCTGATCAATCTCCCCTGTCCTATATATCTCCTTCTCTGTATGAGATAAGAAACATTTTCAACATCTACTTACAGAAGTCAATGATGACAGGTCGATCACCGTTGATCTAAAGTTCATTGGGATTCAAAAAGTTCTCAGTAAACCAATCTTGTGACGGAGTCCAAGGTGACTTTTTCCTCCTCCGGTCTAGTCGGACTTGATTTTCAACCAAGGAAGAGGAATTTTACTCAAAAAGATAGGGATAAACTTACGATGTTCTTGAACTCCTCAAAAGACTGGATATCCTTAGGCATGTTTGTTGGGAAATATAGGTTTGTTTATGAAGGAAGAAAGGTGGTTCGAGTTTGAGAGAACTGTTGTTGTTGTGGTGATGGTTGTTGAAAGAGAAGTGACTGACAAAGATCGATGTGAGTTGTTGGGTCTTTTTATTCGATTACGCCCACCGTGTCATGAACGCGTAATATTTATCAGCATCATTTTCTTACAAAGCAGAGGCGCAATCTTATACTTGTCAGCTCTTTCAGAACTCATTCTTTCAAGCACCTCAGACAATCGCTTAGAACTCTTTCTCAGGCCCTTGAATGGCTACAGGACTTGAAATAAAAGCCATTCTATCAAACGTTTCATCTCTTTATCTATCTATGCCGACTTAGAGTACTTCTGAACACACTCCAAATACCAGCGCATGTCTTCCGGGTCGACCGCGGGCTGAACAAACGAATGAACGGATGAGAGGACATTAGCATACTGCACGTTCTGATGTATATGTAGAATAAAGATGGTTGGAGACATAGACTAACTGTCACTCCGTGCCCAAGGTTAGAAATGTAACCCTTCAACTTTCCACCCTTGTCCTTGAAGCCTTCACACACTCTCTTGACCTCCTGTTCAATTCCGTCCCGACCACCATAGAGGCACATCGGGTCTGCATTTCCCTGCAAAGCGACCTTGCCCTCAGTGATTCGAATGGCCTCCCCCGGGGTCACACACCAATCAAGTGCCAGAACCTCGAACGCGTCTGTCTGAGCGAGGGAGGCCAGAGAAGAGTTGGCTCCCTTAGCAAATAGAATGAGCGGAGGAGGAATAATTCCGTCCGCCGTAAGCTTCTCTCGGAAAAGCTTGGAGATCTTGACAAGCGAAGGAAGGGCGAATGTCTTGAAGTGATACGGAGTAAGTTCTCCGGCCCAGGAGTCAAAGATTTGGACAAGCTGACAAACAGACAGAAATCACAATCTAAGATGTTAAGTTCTCGTCTGGTTCAAACAGCAAGGTCGAAAAGGAACACAAACATACCTGAGCTCCGGCCTTGACCTGGCCGACTAAAAAGTCGGCGCATACAACTGCGATTCGATCGAGGAGCTCATGTGCAGCTTCTGGGTACTTGAACAGCCATGTCTTGCACTTTTGGAACGTCTTAGTTCCTCCCCCTTCAATCATGTAGCTCATTAATGTCCATGGAGCACCGACGAATCCGATCAACGGAACTTCCCCGTTAAGCTTCTCTCGAGTCATTGTGATCGCCTCGTACACATAGCCGAGCTCCTTATCGACATCGACATTCTTTGAGAGTCGCTCCATATCGGCAGGAACGCTTATCGGCTCGGGGAGGGAAGGGCCAGGGATCATCTCTACAGTGAGACCCATTGCCTGAGGAATAACAAGAACTATATGGCCAAGCGAAATATAAACATCAGGTCAGTCAGCCGGTACACGGAGCATCAGATGTACGCAGTTTATGGAAACTGCTTACTATCACAGAAGATAATGGCAGCGTCCAGTAGTCCAGAGTATCTTCGGATGGGTTGAAGAGTGAGCTCAGAAGCAAGCTCTGGGGTTTGACAGCATTCAAAGAAGGAGTGGCTCTTGCGAACCTCCATGAATTCTACGGAAACGCGAACATAGATAAACTCATGATCAGGAAACATATACTGTGTACCACATCTTCCTTTACAAGGCCTGCAGGATTTCTTACCAGGAAGGTATCGGCCGGCTTGCCTCATGACCCAAGCCGGAGCTCGCTCAGTGTATTGACCTATCCGAATGGAAGTGTGTGAATTTGCAGCATAAATTAGTTCCAGTCAGAGGATATGCATCAAGGCAAAAAATGAGATAACGGGACAAGCCTTTGGCGGCCCGAATGATCAAGTCATTCTTAAGAGGAGGAAAATCAGCGTCGGTCTTGATTGCAGGCATAGTGTTAATGATCTAAATGCTGCTTGTCAAAGATGATGGTTTCTGCTCTTTCCCGGTCGAGATGAAAGTGAAGAGAAAGGTGAAGAGGAACGATCGGTCGTGTTTACGTAATTCGTAACCAGATTCGCTCATGGGTGATGTAACCATTCAAGGCAACTCCCACCTGTGCCTTGTGTCTTTGCCTTCTCCCATCTCTGTCCTGTTAACACTAACGTACACACACATACCATCACCTTTCTTTATCTTCTTCGATTCCGAACCATGGAAGCCCTTTTCTTTAATGTGAGCTCATAGTATTTCGCTAGGGATCTGCAGTTCCTGTCTTTGTGTTGTTAGGGTAGAGCACACACATGCACAGAACCAACGGGCGGCCATGGCTGTAGAGGAGATCATGGCTCAATCATCGCCATAACCGAAAGCTATGTGTGGTTATGAACCAGCTCTGTAGACTAGCGATTCAAACTCATTCTTGCGGTTTTGTATTCGAAAAGATCAAGTATGGACCAAAACTGACCTTGTCTCATTTCTTTGTTCGCTCAATATCAGGCCGATGGAGGATTTTTGGAGGGAGTTGTCAGAGGATACAAGAACGGACTCCTCACCCAAGCAAACTACAACAACTTGACGCAGTGCGAGACTTTAGAAGGTCAGCCAACTGTTTCTACATATCTATGCTCCCATCGGCTTGAAGCCTTCAAGCATTCTCAGTATCGATATCAGCGGAGACTGGATCGAGTGTGGTGGAGATTGCCATTAATTGATGCTGTCTCTCCTCTTTTCATGTATCCCAGATTTCCGATTGCAACTTTCTTCGACCGACTATGGAAACTTCTTGGCCAATGAGCCCTTGCCAATAAGTACAGCTACTATTGCTGATAAGGTTCGTCATCAGATGTTCTGAAATCAGAAGAGCCGTGTTGCAGTGAGCAAGTCTGCTCATATGAACCCTCCATTTTGTCTGAACGTCGAGATAGGCTACCGAGAAGCTAGTCTCCGAATTCAACTACATCCGAAGTAATGCAGTAGAACCCCTGTCCAAATTTTTGGACTATATGACGTGAGTCTTGCCTAAATGTCTTTGTTAATGTGTGTCGAAGCCATCACCAACGGACTTGCTGTTTCCGATCCGCGTCTTTCTCTAGTTACGCATATATGATCGACAATGTTATCCTTCTCACGCTAGGTACGCTTCACGAGAGAGATACTAGGGAACTTCTCGATCGATGTCATCCGCTGGGAGTTTTCGATACAATGCCAGCGCTTTGTGTAGCTACCAACGTTGAAGAGCTCTATCAGAGTGTGTTGGTGGAGACTCCTTTAGGTATAATAGTTTTCTCCTTTCACGGTGTGATCATCATCGACCTGATCATCCTGAGCTGACCCTTTGAACAACGTTCTTGTCTACGAATCGGTCTCTAGCGCCTTACTTCCGAGATTGCTTGTCCGCTCAGGATTTGGATGATTTGAACATCGAAATTATCCGGAACACACTCTACAAATCCTATCTTGAGGATTTCCACTCGTTCGTTCAAACGCTCCCCTCCCCAACAAATGAGATTATGTCTCGAGTGCTCGCATTCGAAGCCGACCGAAGATCGATCAATATCACTCTTAATTCATTCAACACGGATATCACCAAAGAACAGCGTGCCAAGCTCTTCCCCTCCTTTGGCCGACTCTTCCCAGAAGGAAACAACGCGCTTGCTCGAGCGGATGACCCTGATCAAGTCAAAGCTGTAGTAGACAACGTGATGGAGTACCGACCGTTCTTCGAATCTGGGCCGGCGGGTGGTGCCGGTGCCAGAGAGGAGGGAGGGTCAAGCTTGGAGGACAGGTTCTTTAGGTATGATGTTGAGCTGAACAAGCAAACATTCTTGCAGCAATTCCAATATGGTGTGTTCTACAGCTTTGTCAAACTCAAGGAGCAAGAGATCCGAAGTTTGACTTGGATTGCAGAGTAGGTTTCAATCTTTGCCTTCTTTCTCCTCTCTTTCAAAGTGGCTGTCTCGAATCTACGACGGCTTCGCAGAAACTAATAGCGCGTACTTCTTTGCCTTTCCTTGTCTGTTTGCTCGGTATCGATCGCAGATGTATCGCCCAAGACGCCAAGTTTGTTCATTTTTTGTAAATGATGTCTCGATGGCGCTGCATGACTAACTGTCCTCTTTTGATTTGACACACTTCAGGGATCGCATCCAAGACTTCGTTCCTATCTTCTAGATTAATTTCCAGTCCTTATCCAGACTCTTCTTCGTGCTGTTGCTCATCTAGGCTTTTAGTGACGTTTATCATGAATTTTACCCTTCCTCTTCTTTCTTACGTTTTCTCTCCATGTCAGATCAGCTCAACTGACACTCGCAACGACCAAAGACAAACAACTATATAGATTGGGAAGAGATCACGACGTTACATGGGCGAATGACCCTGGAAACGGCTAGCGGAGACCTATATGATACATATCGTTTTATGGCTTATCTTTTGAAAAGCGATCGTAAGAATCCAGTCTTCGGCTTGGAGGATGGTGATGAAACCCCCTTAGGGTCCGCAGTCTGATTCCGCGGCTCATCAGACTCTAGCCGAACACGTTTGACCCGACCACCTTCACCCGAATCTACCTCATCCTCCGGAACTTCCCCGGCAGCAGCGGTGGCCGTGGTTTCGGCCTCTTTGGCGTTGTCAGTCTCATCTCCGGTGAATCCTAAGGACCGCTTTCTCTTAGCTTGGACGAAAGACGTTTCCAGGGGTGCATCATCAGCTATCGAATCCTCGCCCGACTTTTCGTTCTCATCGGCTTCTTCAGCCGAGGCCAATCGACCTTCTAAACCTTCGTCGTCTTCCTTGTGTTTGCCATCTCCTTCGTCCTCGGAGATCAGCTTTTCCTGCAAAGATTCGGTACCTGATTCCTCGGATACAGGTTGCTCCGACTTGTTGGTGAAATTGGAACTCATAGGATTTGCTGAAACATTGGCTGGAGATTTTCTTTGACTTGACAGAGGGTGATCCACCACCTGTTCATCGACCGGGGATTCCTCTATGCGGCTTGATCCAGAGTCAGATATCGCAACCGCCTCAGTCTGTTCATCAAGAGAGCTCGCTCGATCCGTCGAAGCTGAGGAATCAGTGGCTGAGGCTACCCCCGATGCCTCATCATCTTGCTGAGAGATCGTATCAAGGAAAAAGACATGGCCTTCCTTGACGAGATCAATTCCTACGATTCTCGTCAGAGATTGCTCAATCTCTTCCGACACAGTCGGCTTGCCCTCTCCAATGAGAGGCTGACGTCGCTGATTCTCTTCTATTGTAGCCTCCCCAGTAATTCGAGCATGCTCCTTTGCCATGTCTTGGGCGTTCGACATACTGCAAGAGGGAACGATAAAACGAGATACCCTATCAGACTCTGGACTGGGGATGGTCAACACATGATCTATTGAGAACAAATTCCAAAATCGACACAGTTTTAGCTGTAGCCAACAATAATAGGGCCAGCTATCAGAAATTATTTGAACAATACCTACACTTGCACTGAGAGCGTGTGACGGGACTACTGAATTTAGGCTGAACCTGTTGGCTTCGGGAAGGTGTAGTCGTATCCGAAACAATCTTTGGAACGGGTCCGGCAGGCGTTGGACGACTTTGTTGGCGAGTGGACGAATGCTGATGAAACGATAACTGACGAGCTTGAGCCGTCGGCGTGGAGTTTGAAGTGGAAGGGAGGGAATGTCGAGGTGGCGAAGCTATGGATGGACTGAAAGCATCACTTTGTTCCAATCCCATAGGCTCATCATTGAGAATGTTCGATTCTTCAAGAAGAATCCGTTCATCTGTCGTCGAGTTGGAAGGTTGAGGTGAAGAGATAGATTGTTCATCGGCATCGGATTCAAGGGTTGGTGTCATTGGTGTTGAGGGTTCAACATAAGCCGGAATGGTTGTTTTCTCAGGGGAATGCGGTGGGGATGATGGCGGAGACAGTGTAGGTTGCTAGGCAAGACATGATAAATTAGGTCAACAAGATACATGATAGTGTTGGATCACTTGTTGTTGTTTTTTTTTCGCTGCTCACAATTTTGGAAGAAGTCGCATCTTCAGTACGATCCTGTAAACGCCCGCTCTTTGACAAAGTTTTATCCGCTTGGTCTTGGCTTGAAACAAACCGAAGTGGGATAGAATCACTATAAGATCCATAGATGTAGCGTTAGTCAGTTTGAAGCTCCCCATTCGTATTCGAATGAAGCAGATTTCTGTGTATTTACTTCCAAAGTCCAGGACGAGTGACACCAGACAATCGGATAGGAGTTGCTTTGGAATTATCGTCATCGTGTTCTACTCCTGATATAGGAGCTGTAACTTGCCGTGCCGATTGTGGGGAGGATGGTGGGAAAGAATCGGTCGGAGGATTAATTTGAACGAGCTTAGTCAAAGGTCGATCTCTGATTTGTGGAGAAGACATGACGAAAGCTTCGGGTGATTCGTTGATTTCTGGATGTAGAGTTCTAGATTCTTCATCGGTCTCGATACTGATAAAGTCTGCCTCGCCACTTGAGCCTACAACACATGTGAAGGATGAGAAATCAGTCGTGTCCTATGAGAATGAAAAGAGGAGGAATATATACCAGTTGCCATAGCTGATTCCGTATCCGAACGAGAATTGTCAACGGCATTTTCTTCTGTTGTAAAGATAGAAGATTTGGTTGGTTCAGCGCCAAACACATAGTCATCTGGAATCGGATCCTCGTCCAGTTCATCCTCCTCCATATCGAATGCAACGTGAGTCGTATGCGGGTCAATCGGAAGAAACGAAGAATCATTGGTAGAAAAGGATTGAGATTCTGGAGAAGACGGAGCCTCTCCTTTTGATGAAATTTCAGTGCAATATAAGCGGACGCGTCAGCAATATCTGAAAGCTAAACAGCTATGAATTCAGGCAGTCTCACCTTTTCCCATGTCGTCGTCTGCATGTTGAATCTGCTCTAAAGAAGATGTGCTAGACATAGAGTTCAAGTTCGTATCGACCAAGTTCATCACAGCATCATCTTTGGCCTCTGATCTAGTCGCATCCGCTGAACCCTCAGTCGCCATTGTATCCTCACTATCTGCACCTTTCTCAGCCATTGCCTCTGCCTCAACCTCGCGGGAAACCTTTTCTGTGGGAGTTAAATCGACTGCGCTACTCAATGTTTCGTCGTTTAGAGGGGATGTGGGCAGACTGGTTGACTCTTGCTCGGCAGGTGATTGAATTTCTGGCCGTGGGTGTGGATGCGTGTGAGGTTGCATAGCGGCTTGGTGTTCCTCTTCAAATTCATCAAATTGAGGCTCCGCCTCGGACAATAACTCGGGAGAAGTGGCTTCAGATCCAGCAGATGATATTGACTCAGCGAGAAGAGAAGTATGGGGATGGGGTTGAACAGCCTGCTCATGCTCCCTCTCAAACTCATCGACAGGATCAATGTCTGCTGAAGCCGGTTCCACGGTAGGTGTCGAGACGAAAATTGCTGAAAGGTCGCCAGAGCTATGATTCGAGGGAGTCTTCATAGACTTTGTTTGAGGTTGAACAGTGTCATGCCGCGTTTCAAGATCATCAACTCCTTCTCCGTCTAAACCACGCTCTTCTTCGATATTTTTTGACGATAAATCTGATTCCTCGACGTCTTTGTCCGCTTTGGTCTTATCTGTAGAAGAGAAGGACTCGGGTTCCTCGACCTGCCGCTGTTCTTGGTTGATCTCTTCAGCCTCAATCGATTCTGCGAAGCAGTGATCAGTTGAGTCGGCGGAGTGAGACACTACAGGACGAGGTTGAATGGCTAGTTCATGCTCCCTCTCAAACTCGTCCTCCTTTGGCACAGGTGAGCGAATAGGCGATGGCTTTTCCGAATGGTTGGTATTCTCGTTCGCAGAAAATTCCTCCTTCGATAGAGTGAATTGTTCCAGTATGTTGGCAGTAGAAGGCATTTGTTCGGCATATGATGAAGTCGATGCGAAATCAACTTGACCAAAGAAGAATTTGAAAGCATTGTTTCATTTGAGGTTAGTAGATGATATCAGTGTCGGTACATCTACATTTTGTTCAGAAGAATCAGGAGAAATCACATACAGGCTTCAGCAAGTCCTTCAGTCTTTGGTAGATATACAGAAGTAGCATCTCTTATCTCCTTCACTGGTAGAAGTATCTTCTCTTTTTCGTCCTCGGCATCATGCTCAATCTCTCTGATGTCAACTCCCAATTCCTCCTCTGATGACTTGTCCTGCTTTCTGCTCTCGTCCTCCTCTCCGTCGCTATCAATGTCGTCGAACGCGTCATGAACAACACTCATTTCTACCTCATTGAGGTCACCCTCGTCTTCGTTCTCCTTATCGGTATCGACTGACCCGTGATCATCCGGATCTTCCCGTTCGAGCATATACGTGTCTCGGTTCCCCGGATGCCATTCCACCAGGTCACCATCTCGATCAATGACCTCGATCCCATCTGGTTCGAGTCCATAACGCAATGGTCGTGATAACTGATCGGTATCCAGATCTACGCCTGGTCCTTGAATATCTACTCCATTGTTCACGGAACCTTTAGGCAGACTTGTAGAAGAAAGTCCTGGAGAGGAAGCCGATGAGAGAAGAGGAGTGACTTCTTTCGAATTCGAGGTAAAAAAATTGAAGTGGTTTACAGATGAAGGGGACGATGCAGTTGACGCGAACGCCAATTTGTAGCTGGGATCGGACGACAGACGAAGAGGTTCTGTCGTCATCAGATCCATTGGAAGTCCAAGAGGAACAAAGCTTGATAGGTCCGGATCAATAAAGATCTCTTCTTGAGAGGTTCCTTGGCCATTTTCGTTCTCGTTCTCGTTCTCGTTCTCGTCTTCATCTACTACCGACTCTCCTTCGATCAATTCATCCGATTCGTCCTCAAAGGTTTCTATATTGATAGCTTGGTTGGCGTCATTATCGTCCTTGCTACAAAACACGTCGTGATCTCCAAGCTCATCAGTATCTTCGCTGTCTTCCTCCTCATATTCCTCGACATCCTCTATCGGATCCTGAGGTAAAGAGGGAGGAGCTGATGTGGACACAACCTGGGAGACTGAACCAAGCTCGTCTCGAGAAATATCAGAGGGAACCGAAGCGGCTGGTTCGGGTAAACTTCCAGGGGGTGAGAGCCTACGAGGACGGTAAGTGGAGTGCGTTTGAAGTGCTGATGGTTCTTCAATATCAGACCCTTCGCTACTCTCATGGTCACCCTCTTCTTCTTCCTCCTCTTCCTCTTCTTCCTCTTCCTCTTCTTCCTCTTCTTCCTCCTCCTCCTCCTCCTCCTCATCGTCATCCTCTTCACTGTCCTCTAAGCTCTCCTCCTCTTGCTCCCTATCTTCGCTATTCTCTTCATCGTCTTCATCTTCGTCTTCTTCATCATCTTCTCGAGATAGTTCATCATCTTCCTCTGATCCTCGGTTGAGGTTTGACAGGCCACCTATCTTCACCATTCCGCCCTTTGCGTACCAGGTTGCTTGCTCACCTTCTGGTTCGCTCTCTAGATGGGCGTCCTCATCCGAATCCTCTAGTTCGATCACATCCTCTCCGTCCTCATTTTGATCAACTGTAAATGAAGGTACTATTGGAGTGTCCTGACTACGAAAGAACACATCTCGGGCAGAGTTGAACTTTGGAGTACTTCGGACGGAAGAGGGCGCTTGGAGGTGTGTGGGAAAGGGAGGGAATGCTTGATCGTCGTGTTCAAAGTCAGAATCTTCGCCTTCGGACTCCGACTCGTTTTCATCAGAGTAAGTTTGCTTAGAAGCTTCCGAGTCTTGATCATTTTCGTCGCTCTCGTCTTGATCTGATGCGTGCTTTTCCAAACTAGACTCTACAGAAGGGGGTTGCCGGCATGAGAGTACGCGTCAGTCGTTGTCCTCGATACTCAAATATCGCCCTAAACTATAAAGAGAACCTACCCGACACATCTATCTGTTCAAATTTCGACCCAACAGCTAAATCCTCCTTGTCTCTTTCCTTCTCACCGATCATCACCTGAAGATCATCCACCTGAAGATTCTCTTCCATATTCACATCACCGTCTTCGCATTCTGAGGAATCTCTAGGAACAAGAGGCGCGATTTTGGGCGTCAGAATAGAGATTGTCGGTTCAGGATTTGGGTAGAGAGGCTTTCTGATAGGATTGAGGGCTCTCGTGATGGTTGATTGAAGATCGGATATCTGATGTAAGCGCATAGGAAGAATCAGATCAGTATGACCAACCTCAAGGAACAAAGAGAAGGGAGTTGTGCCCAAGATAGTTCGTGGCTAGGTACACATACCCAATGATCAAACTCCTCCTCTGGTTCATCGTATGGGTTTAGATCCCAGCGAGACATGCTCGCTATTTTTTTTAAAAAAACGTATTTCAAAGTCGTAGAGGTGTAAGTAGATGGAGAAAGGTGAGCGGTTCTGAATTCAACATGCAGACCATCACGTCCGTTTGACGACCGGTACGAGTTGTGTGAGTTAGGGTTAGTTGTAGCCACGAAGTTTGCATATGACACGGTGTCTAAAAGCTGTGCAGATCGATGCAAATTTCCTTATGACGCATTTTCGATCGTGAGCGACGCGTGCCTTCCAACACACGCGTCGCCGCCGGAGATGAACGATCTTTTCCGCTTACGTGATTGGAAATCGATCTCGATCATCGATTTCAGCTACCTTCCACTTCCGCTTCTTACTGCCATGGCTTGTTTCCTTTCGTTGTCACGACCAGTTGCTGTTCCTTCTCTTTCTTTCCGACCTCCATTCTGTTAATTTGTTCCCCATAGGCTCTTTTCTTGTAATATACGGAATCCTCAGTCCTTTTCAAAAATCTACCGGTCTTGCGGCGTACCCTTTGCTCTTGAGGAAGAAGAAGAAGAAGAAGAAGAAGAAGAAGAAGAAAAAACCTATTTCAGCCCAACAGATATACCCGCTTTTCTACCGTTATGACTACCACCGCCTTTTCTGAGCTTTCGATCTCTCAACTTTATACCCGGTTGTCATCCATCGTAATCGATTCCAGAGATTCCCGGAGCACATTTTCTAACTGGGCCAAGACGTTTAGCTGTCGACCTCTCACTGGTTGGTCTGTCTTGGCTTCTTTCGATCTTGCGGCATGTTTTCTCTGCTTACTACCTTCCGACGCTTCGCACTTTGGCTTTGATTGACATCCATCCCGCCCCCTATAGTCTTCCTTCCAAACACTGAGGATGACTGTCAGGCTATTGTAGAGCTTGCCAGGCGAGAGCAAAAGTCCGTCCGATGTGTAGGCGCGGGCCATTCGCCTTCCGATCTAGCATGTACTACCGGATTCATGATTCGAACGGATAATCTGACCAAAGTGTTTGAGGTGAGTGTTCTCACGGTTAGCTGCCTTCACCTTCTCTGCCGATCGATGCTTACGACTCCATCCACCCGTTCCTATTGACCGGGAATATCAAGGTGGACATTGAGAAAAACGTTGTCGAGGTTCAGAGTGGAATCTCTCTTCATGCGTTTCATAGGCTCCTTGCCTCTCACGGCTTGGCAATGTCCAATTTAGGCTCAATATCGGATCAATCCATCGGTGGCATCTTGACCACTGCGACGCATGGCTCTGGAGTCGACTACCCGGTGATATCCGCTGGAGTAACCTCACTTACGATGTTGCTGGCGGACAATACGATTGTAGAGTGCTCTCGAGAGTCATTCGAGGATCTCTTCCTCGCCACGCTCTGCGGCTTGGGCACCACTGGGATGATTCTCCGGGTACGGATCGCGGTTGAGCGCGCATTTAGGCTAGATGAGACGATTGAGCCGGTCGAATTCGATCAGTTTGTTGAGCCAGATAACTTCGAGCGCATCGCGGGAAGCAGTCAACACACTAGAGTGTGGTGGTTCCCCCAGGTGGGTAAAGTGAGCGTAGGATGCGCGAACAGAACTTCTGCTGTGAGTCTTTTTGTCTGATCACCTTTTGAGGAGTCCTGCATCTCTTTGAGTACTGACCACGATCGGTGTTTCCATTGCGCTGTCAAACAGCCTCCGGATCCGGCACCCGGATGGGGAGCCTATTTCCGAAATGTCATATTTGGCTTCCACATCGTTCAGTTCTTGCTGTTTGTGTCGAGGTTTATCCCCTCGCTGACACCACCGGTATGCAGGTTGGTATGGAAGCATCTGAACGGTCGGACTCAGAGACACATCGGGGATAGCTACAAGGTGTTCAACTTCGACTGCCTGGTATGTTCAGGGGTTTCATCTTTGACGTTGCACCCTCGTGTTATGTTTTTCTCGGCTAACGACTGGAGCTAATTGATACATGCTAGTTCCCCCAATATACTACCGAGTGGGCGATCCCTGCAGAGAGTGCGCCAGAATGTCTAAAGGAGCTTCGAACGTGGCTGGACCAGGAGGCGGCTAAGGCTGATGGTGTCCGGATACATTTCCCGATCGAGATCCGCTGGACAAAGGAGGACGACATCTGGCTGAGTCCCAGTTATGGCCGAAAGACGGTCTATATCGGGATTGTCCAATTCCGGTGGGTGCCCTTTCTTCTCTTTTTCTTAACAATCATGCGTCTTTGTACTCAATCAAATTAACGATGAATGCGCGTATGTTGCTTGTTCAGACCGTACGGGCTGCCAGTGTCGTACCGTCGATACTTTGCAAACTTTGTGCGAATCGTCAAATCGTATGAAGGTCGACCCCACTGGGCAAAGGCGCATAACCTGACGCCGGGTAACCTTCGCGCGCTTTACCCAAAGTTTGATGCATTTGTCGAACTGATGGGTAGGTATGATCCGGACGGGTTGTTTGAAAACGAGTATGTAAAGAGGCACCTGTTGGGTATGCCTATTGGGGACGGCGTCTTCAGATCGAGTGGGCGAGTGGGCGAGTAGACGCTCTTTCCTTACATGTTTTTATTTATTTTTGGAAGAAACCATATGTTCTCTTGGTTCGTCTTTGGCGGCTCTCTGTTGTTCATCTTGCTTGTTCCACTTGTTATTATGTTCTTGCAGTACTCTCTCAACACATTTGAATATTTATTGGAGTGTTTCTCTTTCTCTTTTTCTTACGCAAAACCATTTTCCCCTCTAATTTCTTCACTCGGATTATTACTTGTGCCCTTTCTTTTTCTCGGATTTTTTTTAGATGCGATAGATGCAATGAATGCAATGCATCGGGTTTGTGACACAAAGACTAGACAGACTGGCTCTTTCAATCGTATCCCTTTATCTTTCGTCGATGAAGATAGACAACTAGTCAATCAACTGTACAAGTAAAGGGTTCATGTTGGGTGAGAAGAAAGGAAGGAAGGACGAAATAGACTCGGTAAGAGATTCCGGATGATGTCACAGTACAGCTGTCACTTCTCTGGGGAAACAATGAATGATCGAGAGAGATGTTCTTCTGGGGTTCCTCTGATTTGGTGAGCGGAATGAATCCTCCGGGAGTGAGAGGAAGAACGACGAAAACAAGAAACCCACGTCAGTTGTGTGTGAAAAAGAACGAAATCGAATATCATCTGCCGCTGCCGCTGCGGCTTTCAATTTCTGTTGGGCTTGTATAGGCTTTTTTGTTCTCGCGTTAAGCCTTTTCTCTTACTATCTTTCTAGAAGATATTCTCTTTTGGGCTTGGGCTCGGGTTCGGTGGTCAAACCTGGGTCACAAATACATAGAGCCGATGGGGAAACGTGGCTTAGCCGACACGAGCGCGAGGTACGTTCTGATACGCGTGCGGACCCCCGATTAAATTGATGACGCAAGCGGGGTAAAACGACGTCAGGCTTGGATTCTAGAGCCGTACCTTTTTTCTTTTCTTTTCTTTTCTTTGATCTAGTCCCGCCTCGAAGCCAAGCAGACAGCAGATCATCATCTAGGAACACATATATAAATCTCTCTGGGGGTCGCTTCATCCTCTTGTCCATTCTCACCTTCTCACCACCCATCTCACTTTCTCCTTCACTCTCACTTTCTCCTTCACTCTCACTTTCTCCTTCACTCTCACTTCTCGATCCCACTTCCCTTCTCAAACCCAACACTCATCTTCTAACAATCATCACAATGGCTGAGACTATGCGAGCCCTCAGGTACTGTTCGTACCCTCTTTTCTTCTAATCCTATCGCCATTCATTTTCTTCAATCGAGTTTTTTCTAACACCTTGCATCTTCCACAGCTGCTGCCAAGACCTTCGAGGTCATTTCCGATGCCCCCAAGCCCGTTCCTTCTGACGACGAGGTCCTTCTTAAGGTCACCCTTTGCGGTATGTGCGGAACCGACGGACACATTCACGACGGAGAGTTCATGGCCCAGTTCCCTTTGATCCCTGGTCACGAGGGTTCGTTCATTTCCTCGCTTATCTCTCTTTTCCATCGCCCTTTTTACATCTATATACTAATCTTCTCTGTTCATCACACATTCAACCTATGTACAGCCGTCGGAGTCGTTGAGTCTATGGGTAAGAACGTCAAGGGATTCTCTGTCGGAGACCGATGCGCTGCCGATGTCGGAATCACCTGTGGAACCTGCTTCTACTGTCGACGAGGACAGACCCTCCTTTGCGAAGACTTCAAGGCCAAGGGTGTAAGTAGATATCGTCCATCGATTCTCGAACTAGTCTGCAATAGCCTAATCTTTTCTTGATTTCTTCATCTGCCAGGTCGCTCTTGACGGAGGGTTCGCCGAGTACATTACCTACCACCAGAGCAAGCTCTACAAGTTCCACAACCTCACTGACGAGGAGGCTTCCCTCCTCGAGCCCGCCTCGTGTGCCGTTCACGGTCTCGACAAGCTCGACATGAAGGTCGGAAGCAAGGTCCTCCTCATTGGAGCCGGACCCACCGGTTTGATCCTCGCCCAGCTCCTCAAGCTTAACGGAGCTTCCCACGTTACCATCGCCGCCAACGAGGGACAGAAGATGCAGATCGCCAGAGAGTGCAAGGCTGCTGACGAGTACATCGACCTCAAGCGAGGAGATGCCAAGGCCCAGTGGGCCAAGCTCAAGGAGGATAACCCCTACGGTTTCGACGTCGTGGCCGAGTGCACCGGAGTTGAGTCCATTGTTGAGGACTCCATCAACTACGTCCGACGAGGAGGGACCCTTCTTGTTTACGGTGTCTACGAGAACAAGGCCCGAGTTTCGTGGCCTCCTTCGAAGATCTTCGGTGACGAGATCCGAATCATCGGTTCCTTCTCCCAGACCTACTGTTTCCCCCGAGCGATCGAGTACCTCGATTCCGGACGACTTATCCTCAAGCCGATCGTCACCGATATCTTCCAGCTTGAGGACTGGCAGAAGGCTTTGGACTGCATGAACTCCCGAAAGTGCGGAAAGATTGCTATCAAGCTCTAAGTTTGAGAATGCTTGGGAAACGCGGACCGCAGGGGTGTCCTCGATTCTTTTGGATGGTCAGACCGATATGTATCCGTAGAAGTCGTCAAACTCGAGCGAGGCAAGCAGAGTGAGCGTGTATCAGTAGATTAGCATTTATTTCAAAATGAACGTTTCGTGTATGACTATGTGAACAGAGGAAGAGAAAAGAACAGAAAGGACAATTAATTAGGCGTTGCTCTGATTAAAACAAAAACATGTAATTGAGTGGAACGTAAAACAAGACAATCTAACGCGAAATATTTTCTGTCGTAGTCTATGGACTTTGGGAGGGAGGCAAGACAAGGCTTGTGTTGTGTGCCAGTTCGCGATTTGAGTCTTGATCACCAACATGCCCCAAGAACTATCGTTCCGCAGATCAAAAGACATCAAATCAAAGAGGTTCCAATAAGACACAAAAGCATACATATGGAGGTCTCGTCGCGGAAGTTGAATTCCTTGACGACTAGGAACGGAGATAAAGCGGAAGAGAAGAAAGAGAAAAACGAATGTCGGGGATTTGCTCAAAGAGTTATAGCTAAGAAGATCACCAGATTCGAGATTCCAACAAGAGGTCGGTGCTGCTGTCCAACCCAAGGCAAGCTGCAGGTAAGGTAGAGAGAACGACCGGCATTGTTAGTAACCCGTTGACAACCATTTGATGAATCGAGAGAAAACCAACCTTTGAGGAACTGCTCGAGCCCGTTTCGCTGCCGAGCCAGACTGTTGATAACTGCAGTACCATCCTTGACAACAGGAGCCTTGAGCTATGGGAGAAATTAGTCAAAGACTGGGTTAGCATGCTAACAGATTCGCAGAACCGTAAGATGTGTTGAACAAACCATGTAGCTCAGGAGCGAGAGGACGCTGTGCAGAGGCTGGAAGGGCTCCTCGGCATCATTCGCCAAGGCGGGGCTTTCAGCATGAGGGGACACTCGGTATTGGACCCGGGTAAGCAACTCGGCCAAGATGGCAAGATCAAGGATCAAAGGGGTGGCGAGCAAGGAATCTTCACATTGGTTGAAGATGTTCATCGTGTTCTATATGGCATGATATAGATTTGACAGATGGATTAGTCAACAACGCCCAAAAGCTGATCAGCATATAACCCAGCCTACTTGCGCTGTCGAACACAGTGTTAAAGAGACTTACTCGGCCACCGCAGAATAGCTCGGAAACGTACTCATCAATGGCTCGCTTGCTGTCTCCAACGGTAGGAACGTACTTGATGACAACTAAGTGGTCTGGGTGCCTGAGAAAATCATAGACGTAAGCCTCGGTCCCAAAAGAGACTAGAAACATGTAGAGAAACAAACAAACTCACTCTCCCTTCTTGGCACCCTCTCCTAGCTGTTCCTTGGTCTTGTAGAGAAGGGCGTTGGAGGCAACCATGTCGTCAATCACGCTGCTTTTGGAAATCTCTTTGCTTCGGAACTGAGAGGGAGCGGACAGATTCTGTAAAGAGAGTGGGTGTCAAGAGCATCAGCTCGTTTCTGATGCACGAACGACGGAGAACGAGGAAATAGTGACTCACTCGTCCGTCGTTGTTTCCCAAGTGGTTGTAGGAAGCAACAGAGAGAGGCTTGATTCCGGCGTTGACAAGGAACTCTGCGAGAACAGACTTGACCTTGGTCTGACCGCTCTTCAAATCGTCTCCTCCGATGAAGGCCTTGTTCTCTTCAGCCAACCTGACAATTCCGGGAACGAAAGTGTTCTGGGGGGCGCCGTTGACGAAGGGGCAACCCTCAAGGATGGAGGCGACCGCAAAGAGAGACGAAGGAGACACCTCTGAGTGAGATGACTGAATCGACCGAAGGACCTCGGCTGAGGTTTCATTGACTCCGGGAATAATATCGGAGTATCGCTCTGTGTTGGCCGTCCAAAAAACGACGACGGTTTCGAGATCATGCTCGGCCTAGGGATTTGTTGCAAACGAGAAGGAAAACACCCGTCAGATTTGAACAGGCAAACCTGGTTAATGCCGGAAGGAAGAAACATACCTTAAAGTCTCGGATGTCCTGTCGGATCTTGTCCAAGTGGACCTGCTTGTCGTTTCCAGGAAGAACGTTATCGGCCCGTTCTTCCTGATTGGCAGCGATAAAGTCGGGGTAGTAAACCGAGGGGAGAGGCTTGATCTCACTCATGAGAGGTGCAACCTGTCGCTGGAGATCATACTCGAGGACCTTTGCTCGGTTCATAGCCTTGTCAAGAGGCATACCAGAAATATCCCATCCGCCGAGAACGAAGTCATTGGGATGAACCATGGGCAAGACGTCAGAGAAGGGGATGTTGACATCATGACCAGTGACGGGGTTGACTCCGATTCGCATGGTGGACGCTCTGACGAGAGAACCGATATAGTTCGGTCCCTGTCGGCCATCCTTAGTTCCCCAGGTGATCTGGTGCCTATTAGCTAGGATAGAGGCCACGAGAGTGGTTCCGTTGTTTCCGCCGAGACCGATGAGCATGAGACTAAAGGTTTGCACAAACAGAAGACCAAGACAAGGGTTCAATGGATCGGTTCTTGGCGCCAGAGCGCACAATCATGGCACGTCCGTAGAAGGGAGAAGAAGAAAGCAATGACCTACCCAGTCTTGGGTACGGTTCGTTTAGTCTTAAACTCGTAACCAGTCTCGACCCTAGTGACAGCAATCTTGCCGTCCTCGCCTAGAGAAAAAAAAACACAATGGTTAGCGGGATGTCGGCAAGATTGGGAGATATGTCGTCGAGACTTACAGACGACTTCGTTCTTCCTGTCTACAAACCTAGCTCGAATCTCGTCGTCAGAGTATACGGTCGCCCCTTTACCGAGGTCAACCTCGATCCCCTTAGGGAAGGCGGTCCTAGCAGCGGTAGGATGAATCTCGTAAGCAGCATCCTGGGAGGGGGTGGCAGGAAGAGAGTGAGGTGGAGAGGCAGAGTCTGAGATATCGCTTCCGTTGGGATGGGAGTTCATATTGATGGCTATAGATGATTTTTTTGTTTGATTTTTACTTGTTTTTTGTGAGGAGCTTTTCTGTGTTTTGCGAAGTGTCTGTAGGTTTTAGACTACTGAATGGATTGATGTTGAATTTGAAATATACCAAGTTTGAGGAAAGGATTCTTAATGTGTTAGAGGGGGAGGGCAAGTGTGCTTGTTGCCTGAGGAAGAGAGAAGACCGAGAGTCCCAAGTAGTTAGAAGAAGGAAGAAGAAGGAAGATGGAAACCAGGAACGGGACCTGTTAGTCAACAGCGGAGGCAGAGCAGATGATGAAGAGAAAGGAACTGAAGTAATGGACTTGCCAAAGAAGTTGTGAGGACTTGACAAGGTGTTGCTGAACATACAGCTTGAAGAAAGGGGTGGATGCGAAGACTAGGAGAAGACTAGGAAGCCTGGGTGAGATTGTTAGATGTAAGTGAGGGTGAGTGAGTGTTGTAGGTGAGTGAAAGAGAAAAGGAAGAGAGGGAAAGAAAATAATCATTGTATGCTTCTCTATTATATAGGATTTAAAGAGCGAAAGGCGTAAGTGCTCTGTATCCGTATGATTGGACTAGCCAGTCAGCCAGGGCTTCTTGGCTCGGCCTGGATGAGTGCGCAAACGAAGCGAGCCCAGACCCAATGAGGTCTTTTCGCCTTCTCTTCTCTCTTCCTTTCACTCTCCGGTCAGTCACAACATGAGTAAACACCGCCTCTGTTTTTCTTTGCGTTTCTGGTATTTTCGGTCCCTCTCTGCCGGCCGCTTGTTAGCCCTCTCTGGGCGTTGTCAGCCCTTCTTACCTTTGCTCTTCTGTCCCTCCGTCGGTTTGCCCGGCTGTTGCCGTAGTCTGTTGCTCTCCGTTCTCCTTTGGCCTCTCGACCTCAAAGGTCAACAAGCGCGACATACAAGAGAACGGACGGACGATCTTCCAAGAAGCACGTACACAAACAGAAAGAGATGCCTGGACAAGACCGAAAGACGACTGCGCATCTACCCAAGTATGATCCGGGTGTACGCGTGGGGATGTGACATTATTACAACAATTGGCTACGGCTTACGTATGCAGCCTGATCACAGCATCCGGCGAAGGCCGACAGTTAGGGTTAACTCTGACTTACGTTCTCTTCCATTCTCAGTCACTCTCTTCCTTCTGCTTTCCATTCTATCTCTGTCCTCTATCTCTGTCCTGTGGATTATTACTTTCTCTTCAGCCATGTACTCATCCGTACAGATCCATACGAGGAAGCCGACACCTCCGAACGTGCAGCAGACAATATACGAACCTCTCCTCCATGATAGCCCCGATTCCGACAGATCGGTACATCATGAAGGCACTACCGACGACGACGACGACGACCTAAAGTTGGGCAGGTTCCAAGGTGGACGAGCCACTGTTTTTTCCAGTGTGTCAAAGTCAGTCCCCTCTATTCATTCATTCATTCATTCTATCCTGACTAATTACCATTTATTTCCTTGCTGAACCACTGAATCATATCTCATCTGATTACGTCCCTTGTAGCTTAGCAAACAGTTCGTTTCCTTCGGTCATGATGAGCTCCCACGTTTCATCCTCGCATTCACCAACTTGTATTTATACTCTTTTGCACAACCGCTAGCCATCCTCGGAACTGGCATGTTGGCTTTTCCATACGTGTGTCCTTGATGCACTCTTGATACCTTGATCGATCTTGTCACTGACATCTTTTGTTTGTATACTTGTATACAATCAGGCTTTTGCCAGCATCGGTATCATTCCAGGCATCTTTTCTTGTAAGAATTCTCTGCCCCTAAGTGCGTCGACCAGGTCTCGCTCATTATATTTAATCGTATCCTAGGCGCGTTCTCTGGCTCCATGGCGTTCTTCGGGCTCTATCTGCTGTCCATCTGCGCGGCCAAGGTGGAGCCTCCCCGGTCGACCTCCTTCAATGCGATCTCTATGCTTACCTTTGGTAAACGAGCTACTGTCTTTTTCGACCTCGCTATCGCTATAAAATGCTTTGGAGTGTCTATCTCGCGAGTTCTGCTTCCACTGTACTTCTCAAAAGTTTTAAAGGAAGAGCTGTAGTAGAGCTTACTCTAATTTATATGTGACCCAACTTGAACATCTATTAGGTATCTCATCATCATCAAGACCTTGACCTCAACCGCGTTGACCACGTTATATACCATCATCTCCGGCTCTGATGAAATCCCACAAATTTTGATCTCCCACCGACTATGGCTTTTGCTCTCCATGTCGATCAACATCCCTCTTGCCTTTTTCAAGAAGCTAGATTCGTGTGTCCTCTATTTCTCCTGTTTCTCTCGTTTCTCAATCTTTTGTTTTATTCTTTGACATCTTTTCTCTTCCCCCCCCCTTTACCTCTCGTCTTTAAACCATTGAAATCTGTCTCTGCGCTCAGCCTCCGATTTACGTCCCAGGCAGCTCTCGTCTTTGTGCTATACATGTTGGCCATCGTTATAACTTATTACTTCCACCGTCCACACGATATCGAGCCCGCCGGACCAGTCAAATACTTCAAGTGGTCTCATGGCGCGATCGGCACGTTCCCCGTTCAGATATTTGCCTACACGTAAGTCTACCCTACATCCTTCAGCTCATGATAATTTCCAATGTGACTCCTACCCCTTCATCCTCTGACAAGTGGTATCTGCCTCTCTTTCTTAGGTGCGCGCAAAATCTGTTCCCTGTATACAATGAGCTGAAGGAAAATACCCAAAAGAGGATGAACATTGTCATCGGAACTAGTATTGGGAGTGCCACGGTCATCTATGAGATTATTGCGCTCGCGTTCGTCCCACCCCTCTTTCCTTTTCGTCCTTCTTCTTCTTTTGTTTGCGTCTCGGCTCTCCAAAACTAACTGGCTGTGGTTCGTAATCAACCATTCGTCTATCTCGTTATTCGAAATGAAATTCTACACACACCCAGAGGTTATCTTACTTTTGGATCGAAAGTGAAGTCGAACATCGTAGAAATGTACTCAGACTCGTCGTTATTCGTCGCTCTCGGTAGGCTTGGTATCGTCCTTATGGTTCTATTTTCCTATCCGCTCCAAGTTCATCCCTGCCGAGCCGCTCTCGATAAAGTAATCTCAACCGTGTGGAAAGACAAGGAGACGCTCATTCAGGTGCCCAGAGAGGAGGAAGAAGGCGACGCTCAGGTGGTAGTTCCCAGTCTGGAGATGTCTAAAGTTCGGTTCATCTCGTTGGTCAGTCGACCCTTCCTTTCCTCCTTGGTTTGCTTGGTCAACATACTGAATGCTGATTATCGAGATTCCTTAACCCTTTGCCACTCCATTATTTGGAAACAGACCACGGGAATTATCCTGGCTGGTTTGGCAATCGCCCTATCAGTCGATCACCTCGAAACTGGTTCGTTTGTCTCTACTTTCATGCTATTTTGCTCACTGGAAATGTGACGCTAATTCCGCCCAATGTAACTCTCATCTAGTCTTATCCTTCGTGGGAGCAACCGGCTCGACGACCATCTCATTCATCCTTCCTGGCTTATTCTACTTTTCTCTGTTTAGACATTCAAAAGAACGTTCGCCCGTGTTGACCTGGGCAGCGCTTGGATTGGCGATCTACGGAATCTGCGTCATGTGCTTCTGCTTGACGTATAACATTATCCAATTACTAAACTGATCTTTTAACTGAATAAAGCCACAGCTCTTCCGTTAGATTTCCTCTCTTGGAGTTGTATTTATTTAGAGACTTCCTCGTACACTTGCTACACTTAAAAAAGTTCTTTCTTGTCCTCCACAGTTATTCGTAGAATTGCAATCTCCTGTTTCTTTGTTTAACATCACTTCGAGATGCATCTTTTCTTGATCTTTGTCTTTGTCGTATGTCCAATCAAACTTATCACAGGGGTATACTTGATTTGATGTTTAGTCGAGCGAGGGAGAATGATAGTTTCGAGAGTGGTCTAAGCACGTGTCGACGAACGCGTCTCTACTCTTTCGGCCAGAAGCGAGATTCTCTTCCTCCTACTTCTACACACACACACACACACATCTACGCTCCTCATCTTTCTTCGTTGCATCATGACAGACTTCTGGTGCGGTTTTAACTATGTTTATATCAACACTGCTGCAGGCAAGGTTCCTGCCCAAGACAACGATGTACAGAAGAAATTAACTGTTCCATTTCTTTCTCTTATCCACAATCGATTCTCTAGGAAAGCCACCAAGAAGCACTATTGTTCGTTCTCTCATATCTTCCTTTCTCGTCTTCCTCTATTAACAACAAAAGGTTTTCTTTATTATTCGATCTTAATTTGGTAAAATCTACTAGGCAAGTACTGTGATCTACATATAAACGATGATGCACCCGTGAGTGAAAACCCAAAGCCATCCTTCCTTCATACTCAATTCATGAGAACTGACTTGCATATGAACTAAACGATGCCTCTCTTTCCTGACGGACAGTCCAAACAACTACATGAGTCTGGACTCAGACATCTTGGAAACAAGGAACGTGCTCTGAGGGAGATCTACAAATCTGGAGAAAAGATGAAGAAGGCGAAGGATGAGGAGGCGAAGGAAATAGCCAAGATCGAAAAAGTATCGTTTACTTCTTTCAGTTTCTCATCCTCTTCAAATAATAACACTGTGCTGTATCAACTAAAATTTCGATTTGTTTTCTCAAATATTTCTTTCCTTCTTTCTTTCTTTTTTTCTTCGGCTGCGTCTCTGAACTTTATCTTTCCAGGCAGCAGCTGAAGCTCACGCCCTCGACTCTGGGATTCCTCTCGTTTCATCCACCGCTGGCGGCGACTCGAAGAAGACTGAACGACCATCGAAATACGATTCGTACACCACAGCAGCTGACCTGGGATATGAGGACCCGAACGCGCATCTCGTCGCTGAGAAAGCTCTTCGTCAGACTGAAGGCCGAGTAGGTCAATGGGAAGCCGTTCCACTCCCTCCACCACCACCACCACCACCCCGGCCGACATTTTCGGATGTCGAGTCCGGATCTGGGACTTCTCGAACTGGTGCTTCGACAGGCGTGTTTGGACTCTCGGCAAGAAAGCGGGAAGAGGCGGAGGAAGAAGAGAATGGGCGAAATTTCAAATTTAGACGGAGAGAAAAACGCCCGGTAGCTTACGTAGACGAAGACGATGATCTCGGAGAGATCAAAGTCAAAGTAAAGGAAGAGGAGCGAAGTTTGCTGGACAAACAGAAGGAACATGAAGCGGCGGAAGCGAAGCGGAAAGAAAAGCTGGTATGGCAGCCGGTCGGATGGGGGACGCGGTTGGTGGATGAAAAAGAAGCCAAGACGCAAATCAAGGAGGAAGTGAAACAAGAGGACGAGGGCGATGGTTCTTCCTCCGTCAAAGCCACTTCTTTCGTTGCCTCATCTTCGTTTGGCCTACCACTCGTTTCCCACTCCATCAAAACGGACGAAGATGTCAAATTGGACATCGCTAAGATTGAAGCGGAGGAACCTTCGATACCGCCTCCGTCAACGGGAGGAATGTTTAAAAAGCGACGAGGTCCGCCAAAGGGAGTAGGCAAGATCGTCAAGCCATAAGGCGAGAGGGAGATTAAATAGTAAGAGAAAAGGAAAGAATAATCTTTCTTTCGGCTAGCCACAGACACTGCATGATGATATGCTGTATAATGTATTTTCCTTATGGATTCCTCTCTCACCAGGAGATAACATTCATTCAGAGGTTCATATCCAGCTGTGATAATGCATTACATGTAAAAGATATCCATACTACCATCCTTTTCTCCTCATACAGTCTTCGCTACGACGAGCTCCGCGGGATCATAGGGGACGTATCATCCATAGAGACTCGACATGATATGTTGTACAATGTAGTAGGCAGAAGTCACGATCTTTTGTTCATCAGATCGAGTTGCGTAGGTCAGCCTAGGGATTGGGCGCCAGAGTTAAGAGCTCATACGTCGTGACCAAAAGCAAAAGGACGTACTATCTCTCTCGATGAGCTTGGTCTACTAACCTTGTTGGCTAGGCTCCAGACATTGGGAATTGTAATCTTACGCATGAGAAGACTATCTTATTCGTCGTCCTCTTCATCGTCATCTTCGTCCTCTTCGATATTCTTTCCCTTATTCTTCTTCTTCTTTTCTTGAACACCCTCTCCTATACTATCCTCCCACTCTTTCCAGTCGGTCAATATACTGTTCACCTCATCCCGGCATGTCTTCATAGCCTCTAATAAAGGCCCGTAAGTGCTTGTTGGTTCAGCCACCGCTTTCACCTCTGCCTTGTCAGAGAGTGGATCTGAAGGGATAGGTGTCGGCAAAGTCGGTTTAGCTGAAGGTAGCGGATACGACGTAATTTGTTTCGCCGGGTGTGGAGCAGGGTGAAGTGGGTCAGATGAGATTGTGACTTGTAGTGTAGCAGTGATTGATGTCATTTTCTTTTGGTGGCCTGAACGAAGAAAGGGAGGGATAAGAAAACGGCCAGATGAGGGTTAGTACTCTTGCACTCGACACAGTCTATACGGGCATTACGACAACTGATTCGTTGAACTTAATAAACCAAAGAAAGTCATAAAGAAACTGACAAGCGAGTATGTATGATGATAATGATGATGATGATGACAATGACGATGTCTGCCTGTTCTGATGGGTTGATGGATAAATTAGGCGAAGGTTGTCGAAGGTAGAGGAATCTTCTTTCGGCCTTACGGTTTTCTTCTTCCTTCCAGAATCCTCCCCATTGACCTTCTTTTGCCCGTCTCCCCATCCTGAACCTCTCTGTCCTCTGCCTGGCATAGCAAGCGTGCACTTGTGGAGAAAGAGCCGATATCACAATCGCATCTAGAGTTGTACCATCTCGATAAGAAGAACAGAGTCCATTGTGGCCTAATACTAAGCCTGTTCGTTCTTCCTCATCGCCATCACGTCCTACACTTCATCCAATCTAACCATTTTTTTTCTTTAATCTATTCACATCACCCATACGTTTTCTCCTCCTCTGGTTCCCCGTTATGTCTTCTCCACCATCGGACTTGGTAGAACACTACCACCCAGATATATCTTCTAGGTCGCCACATAACTCTCCCAGCAAATACGACATGGGTGAGTGATGACGTACCGACTAATCATGATTGCAGTCTCTTACAATCCTATCCTTAAATTTCTTATATTTTCTACAGCCAACGCATTCGAGTTAACATCCCCTCTGACAAGACAGAAGACGCCAGAGGAGATTGCCACTCCGACCCGGTTTGTCGATCCTAAACAGCCTACGTACGGAAAAACGCTCTCGTCTCCTTTGGATTCGCCTGGCATATTGGCCGATCAAATCCAAGAGTTCGATCTACCTGGTCAGTCAAAATCAGGAGAGGATGAAGGAATGAAGATCGTCCTGGGGTATGACACCACTGTTGATGCTCTTCTAGCTTTCAACCAGTCAGTATGCTTCCTCTTCATCTGGAGTCTCGATCGACACGTCGAATGGTAAACTGACGTATTTCAAACGACTTGGGGACCTCATCTTCTTTTCGGATTCTACCTCATCAACAGCGTCTTGAATAGGATGTCTTTGCATCCCAACGATCATGTCTACATGGCTCAAGTTCTTCCTTTGACATCTGCCTCCGCCAGCTCGTCACTGTTTTCTAGTCCTCAATCTACTCCCAATACCCACACCGCCCAGGCGGTCTCTTACGAAGGCGCTCATGGCGATGAGGACGATACCAATTTGAGCACACTTTCTAGTAAGGATAGAGAACTGGTTATCTTGCGAAGAATCAGAAAGGCGACGATGGAGAAACTCACAACCGAAGGTATTAAGCTCTTGAGCAAGGGGGTGAGCATATGTTCTTTCTTTTTATATCTTTCAGCATCGATGAGCTGGGAAACTGGTTTTGCTGATATCTGAAAGAAACCTTCCATGGATCCAGTGCAAAGTCACTCCTGTCATCGTTCACTCAGAACAGCCCGCCAAGGCGCTCTGTACGCTTGCCGAACGTCACGATGCAGATCTGATTGTTATTGGTCGTCGCAAGCTGTCCAAGTTGCACCGGGTAGTAGGAGCTGGTTCGGTCGGAAATTACTGTCTACTCCACGGCGGATGCAATGTTCTGATCGTTCAGAAATAACCGTCAGGTAGCCTTCTAATAAAGAGCGTGCTGTATCTGTTTCCTTTTTTGTTTTTGAATATATGAGGATATGGTCGTGTGATATCCGGCCTTGTACAATCTATTTTGCTCTGTGTTTTTATACAAATGCTCCGAACCTTGATTATAACTGGATATCTTTTCGAATACTTGATCAATGCGATTTTGATTGAAAGAGTGAAATGAGATGATCACCGATGCTGAGTATATCAATGATGCCTGGGAAAGATACTGTAAAGGAACCTCAATAGATTAATTCTCACTTTTCCGATTAATCATATTTACCATCTCTGACCACCATCAACACTCCTCTCCTTCACAGCATGGTGCGTGTTTTCTTTGATTTACCCCAGAAGTCATACATACCACCAAGCCAGCTCCTTCGTTCTGAATCTTCTCCATCTATAATATTTAACTTTCTTCAAGTCGGCTAAGAAGCTCACAGTTGCCGATCAGCGGAAGCTCATCGACCAGCTTTCCAATATAACCAACGCCACGTTTGTCCTCTCGTCTCTCATCCGTTCTGTCTCTATTTCCTCCTTCCGTTTTTCTTAATGACCCTTTGGTCATTCGATCGAAAAATCGTCATTTCACCTCGTGTTCTTGCACAATTCCTTCGTAAAAGCGCGACGGATTCGAATCGACTCCTCAAGACTTATAGATGGAACCTTGAACTAGCCATCAGCGGCTTCTTCGATGATGCCCTCGCTCAACAGAACGCAGCCAACAACACATCTCGCTTGGCTGGAAGTGCAAGTGCGAAAGCCAAGAAGGATAGGGAAACTAAACTTTTGGCGATATTTGACCAGTTTAAGGGTCCGTCAGATTTTTGTGTTCCTTTCTTCCCACACGGGCGGATCGTGCAATCTAAGCCTTGATCGATTGAACCCAAAAAAGAGAGGAAGGGGAAGAAATGCTGACGCCGATCCTGGATTCTTTTTCCTTTCAATAAATATATAGATGAGAAGGAATACGCGATCACCATCGAACAGGTTGCGGACTACTTTGAAGCTATCGGAATAACAGAGATGGACTCTGATATCGCTGTCTACCTTGTTTCGTACGAGCTCAAGTCGCCGTCAATGGGTCGACTGCCTCAGAAGGAATTTATCGAGTCTTGGTCTGCGCTCAAGTTGGTATCATTCTGATTCTACTTTTCTCTTGTTTCAAAAACGTGAGCTGATGGCTGTTACTCCTTTTTCAATAGGGTGGATTCAACAGAAGCCATGGCGAACGAGGTGAAGAACCTCCGCGCAAAGTACCTAACTGATCCCGAATATTTCAAGAAGGTCTATCGATATGTGTATGATTTAGGCAAGCAGGATGGAGCAAAAGTCATCGGTTAGTGAAATCTTCATGGAGTTCTTTCTCATCTAAGATCACGTACTTGTTCAGATAGCTGAATCTGCTCGGATCTGTTGTCTTGCCTTTTCGATAGTCCGAGATATGGGTCAGTCCTTCTTCTGTTGGGTTTATGGATCAAACTTCTTCGTTCTCTGCACACACCTGCCGAACTCAAGGTAGTGTCTTCTTACATCGACCATTTCTCCGATCTGTGACTTCAGCTGTCGCTCTATGGCAATCGCTCCTTCCGCCTGTGTTCCAGTCCAACCCTTCAGCCATCCAGTACAGCACCACAAACGGCGCGCGGGGAATGGGCGAACGTGAATTCGGGTGGTGGCTCGAATTCTTGGAGGAGCAAAAGACGAAAGGAATATCGAAAGATTTATGGACGTTGGTTAGTCTTCTCTTCCGCATGTTTGAACACCCACATGAAGCAGATCGATGTGTACTGACCCTGACGAGGTTTGACGGACCGACTACAATCAGTTCATCGAGTTTGCTGTCAAGGTGCCCTACACATACGATGTATATGACGAGGATGGTAAGTTGCTTGCCTCATCGATTAATTTGTTTTCCTCCCAGCTGACAAAGGCGCTTGACGTCCTTCTTTTCGTTGGCATATAGGTGCCTGGCCATCATTACTGGACGAGTTTACGGATTATGCAAAAAACCGACGTAAGAGAGAAGGACTTGACAATGCCTGAATCTGCTTCTCACACTCGAGGTTTCCCGTAAACAATTAGACCTGTCAGGCAAGAATATCGCTCTTGTTTCTGTTCTTGATCAAAGTTCTATCTTCCTTGCCTTAGGTTTTGTTCAACTTCATATAATCTATATATGTTATCTTGCATCGAAGCTGAACAATAATAATCGAGTCGAAGAGACGATCTGGACGACCAGATTTGTTAAGAGAAGCGTCAAAGAAAGACCACAAAGTTTTGGTCACTAATTGCGGATAATATAGCTTGTTGTTTCTAACGTCTTTTCATCCAACACTTCTCGCTTAATGTTTTCCAAACAGGAGCCCTCTCAGGTTTGCGAATAAGGTCGAAGGCTCAGAGGTATGTTTTGAGGCACTGTCCCAGTGATAAGTCGTACTGGGCGACTCAATCTCTGGGGTGCCTTCAGGGTGAGCCAGAGAGATAGGTGTGGATGCCTCAACGGATGAGGATGGATACGGATCAAGCACGAGAGAAGGTGAAGAGACAGAAGGCTCTGTTGGCATCAAAGTTGGTTTAGATGTAAGGGAGGAGGTTTGTTCTGATTTCGAAGCTGAAGATGCGGAGGAAGACTCGGCCAGGAGTAGTGGTAACGATGATAGTATCGGAGAAGCGGCCTCGGGTGGTGATAAGGCCTGTTTTGCAAGATGAGGAGGAAGGCTTCGGTCCAATGTTGTCTTTGCAACAGGAAGAGCAGATGGATGAGGAGGTTGCAAAGGTTGTGGAGGGGATGATGCACGAGGGGCCGGATCTGAAGACGAAGAACGTTTACCTCGTTTCTGACTTTGTGCGTTCGTTTCTTCAATTCCTTTTGTCGCAATGTCTCCCTCAAGATCTGATTGGTCGACAGACACCCGGGAGGGAATCTCACCTGCCCGGCGCTGTTCGTCATGATACCTAGCTGCTTGAGCTTCTTTCTCTAGATCGAGATTCAACCGGCTCGCGGCTGATTCTCGGGCCTGACGAAGTCCACCGGTGAAACCTTCGAAATGTCTGAACCCCTTGATCCACAGGTCGCGTTCCCACTTTTCCAAGTAGGCGACGGACGACCGAGTAATCTCTGGGTACCCGATCGAGAATGTCTGATCAGGAAGAAGGATCTCGGCCGGGGACCAGTCATGATCCGGATAGACTTCTATTGTAAAAGCTGTCAGGGGAGTACAATCGTTGGCTGTTGATAAGTTAGTACTGTGACTGGAGTTCAAAGATGAATAATCGGTAGGAATTGGCTGATCGGATTCGTTGGCTTCTTGATCACCAAGTCGGTTGTTGTACGGCTCGTGTTCGTCCTCATTTGGTTCAAAAAGGTTAGGCAGATGGAAGTCTGGCTGAACAGGTGCGGAGAGCTTGATGAGATCGATGAATGATGGGCCACCGACAGGTGAGCTGTGAAAGTAGGCCGGAAGGGTCCCTCTGAGCCGGAAACCTTTCTGACCGGTAGTCTCATTGAGAGTAGGCATACTTCCGACCGGTTCATTCAACACAGTGAACGAACACTCATGACCGGCTATAGGTGGGAAGGCTGTTGAATTAGGGTCCTGCATGCGTCGTTCGTTAAAGGCTTGTTAACAGATTATATCTACGATCGAAAATGGAAAGAGAGGAGAAAGCTGAGGGAGTACACACCATGCCAAAGTGAATAGTCTCTAGCGAACCGAATCTGGCCTTGAGAGCCTTGATGAATGCGAGTCTGACGATGAGATCCGAAAGCTCGGTCCCTTTGAATACTGTTCCAGAGAGATCTCTCATTACAGCTTTGAACCGTCTGCCGTAGGGAAGATGAATGCTTCTATTCTCCTCCCAAGTAGGATCTTCTTTTTGAAGGATTGTACGTAGAAGTTGAGCAATCTCATCGAACGATGTTGGATCACCATTCGCATCGACGGAGGAGAGAGCTGAAGAAGGAGGCTCTGCAAGTGTATCAGTGGTGTTATTGAGTGTAGTGGAGGAAGAAGAGGCTGCCCAACGAGACGAAGAAGAGAACATGTCTGCGCTAGATGAGCCTGTTCCTTGAGTCGGGACAGGAGTATCAAAGGGCGGAGTGGAGAGAGAGAAAGAAGAGGAAGAGAAAGATGCATTGGGCAAAAGGCAAGAAGGAGAGCTCGGAGCTGTTCGAAGCACTGAACGAACGGTCGACGCCGATCTGAGCATGGCTAACGATGAGACAGAACCGGTGGATGAGAAGCGTGTGTGTTGTGCGTAATACGAAAACGATTGAAGGATTTCTAGACAAAAAAGAAAAGGCGTTGCCAGGGGTGTGACAAAAGTTGCAGGGTTTGTAGGCGGAAGGAATTGCTAGTAGACAACCTGCGACGGGTCATTAGGAATCCAAGCAAATAACTCTTGTCTTCATTACAGTTGAGTTCTCCGCCCGTTTACTCTGGCGGGCGACTCTGCCTAGACGCGAGGGCTGGCGTGCCGAGTCGTCCTTCACAGGATGGCCCTCGGCCCCAGTCAAATCTTCATCCTCCAGGCCATCAGGCTTGGTCTCGTCCGGAGAGCGGCAACGCTTCATCGGAAGGATGGGTCCCTCTACTCCCAAGGCAGACAGGTCGCCCGTTGGCAGAGCTCGACATCGTGGAGACGTTGCTTGGAGACTTTCTTTTTCCTCTCTCCTTATTCTTCTTGCTTTTTCTCTAACAATCCCTTTCCCAAGCTCTGCTTCCCTCTGTTCAAACTCTCTTAGCTTCCTATCCTTTCTCGTCCCCATGGTCTCGTGTGCACAGTAGCAAGCCGTTTCTGACTCTGGCTCTGGTACAGGGAGTCAGTTGCCCGAGGAGGGTCAGACATCTAGAGGATTGGAGTTGCGTCCAAGTGGTGACTTTCAAATAACTAGAATAAGAAGCTTGCTAAATTTATCAGACCATGAGCCTGGCTTAAGCTGCTTCCAGAAACTATCAATACCACCAAGGACATGATGAAGTACTTTGTTGTCAACCCACCTGACGACTTTGTTGAGTGGGAACGCTAAATTGAATTTCATTTCCTTGTCATAATAAGGGGTGAGGCCTGGCAGAAGCAGAGACCAATGGCACTGAGGGCGCAAATGAAAGAGGATAACATCAGAACATTCTCTCAAGACGGTTCCCTGACAACCGATCATGTCACTCATGCCGACAGTTCGAACATGTCATAGCCGAACGTTGAAACCAAAGGATCAATGGTGGATGTTAGAGGAACAATACTCACAATTATTGAGGAGATAATATGACTGACAACAAGCCTTCTGGCGAAAATACTCATGAAAACGTTGCTGTATCAAATGAAGCATCCATCTGCTCTGTTCAACACAAAGAAAGTGTCTTTCAAGTGATACCGAGAAATGTGGATAGCGCAAAAGAAGACTACGAAATATAATTTGACTCTGGTTGTTCTAAATCAATCTTTAGCAGCAAGAGCTGGTTCAGTCCAGACACACATCGTCTGGCGAGAAAACAGATCATCCTCGGTGACGGAAACTCGATCTGGTCGACTAGAGTGGGAGATGTCGAACTGTCAACAGCGACTGATACAATCATCATCAAGCACTATCTTCATGTCCCAGAGATCGCAGGCAACCTGCTTTCGGTCTCTCAACTGGACGACGAAGGGTACAGCGCTGAGTTCAGCAACAGCACATGCATCATCAGCTAAGAGGGAAGAAACATACTCACCATACCGAAAGAACACAAGATGTTTGCAATCGTGCTCGAATGACAAGGAGCAATGGGAGCAGCGGAAGCAATGGAGTCCTCAGAAATACAAGAAGTATAACAAGTACAAGAGATACTGCAGTAAAACAAAAAGGTTCGCCGATCAATCTGATGACCGCGCACAGACGGATGGGACACATCAACATTGACGCCATCAGACGGACAGAAAAGGCAGACAACGGACTCACTCTCCACCTGGAGACAAGAAGCTCAGATGCGAGGCATGCAACGTCGGAAAGGCAAAGCGGTCGTCGTTCAAGCCGACTGGAACGGTCTACACAAAACCAGACGACCAACCCGCACACTCCCAAGCAGAACGGCGAGGCAGAAAGAGCTGTGCGCACCATCAAGGATGGCACACGCACCATGCTTGCTGATGCCGGACTGCCCAAGGAGTTCTGGGGACTGGCCGCCAAGGCGTTTGTGTTCACCAGAAACAAGTTCTGAGTGCAGAAAGTACAAGGTATACCTGAAGAGCGCTGGACGGGCAAGAAAGTAGACGTCAGTCGGCTTCGTGCGTTCGGCTGTACTGCTTTCTACCACATACCGAACGCAGACAGAAAGCATGCACTGTCGCCAAAGGGTAAGAAGGCAGTCTTTGTCGGCTACGGCGAAGAAAACGGAGTGAAAGGATGGAAAGTATGGGACGAAGCGAAGGCAAAAGTGATCTCGTCAGCGAGTGTCAAGTTCTGGGAAGACGACTTCCAGAGACAGAGATCGACTAACGTGATGGAAGACAGCGGGATCCCGTTCGATCAGCCGTGGACAGCAGTCTCGGCTGTGAGAGAAATGACTCCAGTTGCAACCACCCGGCATCAGCCGACCTATCCTTCTGCGCATCCTTCGCTCTATCCTCCCAATCGATATACTCCTGTTCCCCATCCAGTCAAGGCGAAAAGTCCTGATGCAGGTAGCCAGGATGATGGATCTAATGGATCTGATGAGTCTGACTCGGATTATCACAATCAAGAAGAGGAGGAGGAGTAAGATGAAGTAGAGGAGGAGGACGATGATGTTGAAGAACGGGAGGGAAAAGAGGAAGGGCGAGACAATGTTGTTGAGGATCAAGTCGTTGGAGTTGCAGAAGAAAATGCAGCTGACAACAATGTGGAAGAAGAAAGTGAGGCTGTTCAAGAGGAAGAGGAAGAAGATCAAAGTCCGATCGAAACAGAGGTAGTGTCAGCAGATGAGTCAGACTCGGAAAGCACCGCCATCTATGAACCTCGAACGACTAGAATAGTGCCTACTGATGTTATAGTTCCAATTCAAACAGACTCAATGATGGAACCTACTTTGGTTGTTGCTGGATCTGTTGTTGAACAAGAAAAGGCAACAGAAAACGTACCAGAAGACATTGCAATCAGTAGATCAGTCACTTGGATTCCAGAAAAGAGCTATACTCCGATTCCGATCGAAGTGCCTGGAAAGTACAGGAACAGACTCATTGGAACAGCCAGCGCGCCAGTACTTTGAAGGAGCTCTCGGACACCTGTTCCGGTGCGGAGATACTCGAGTTCTGGTCCAGGACATGGAAGACTGGCAATGGGATCTGTTGAATAGAAAAGACGGAAGAGGTAGAAGAATAACCCAACGTCCTCCACTCGTTACCTAGACGACGAAAGCTACAGTGTATGTACAGATCGTCACGTTCAACATCACAATTCAACGCAGGCTGCAAAACCTCAACATATACTACAAACCCTCGACATGAACGGCTTGAAACACAACAAAGACTGCTTTAAACCCACATTCAAAGCTGAAGAATATTACTGAAATAAAAGGGTGAAAATGGACTTTTCGTTCTGGCACTTGTTCCCAATCAAGTCCTCACTGGTTTCCCAGACCATATACACACCACCCAGGTGTTTCAGTAAAATGGATTGAGAAACCAGGAAAACAGAAAGGGAACCTGCTAGAAAATTTATAGCTTTTCGGAGAGAGAGGCTTGGGACTCCGCGCAAATAGAGGCAGGCAGATGATGTCTCAAGAAGAAACATCAAATGACAGATGAAATTATGTCAAGACTGCTGAAACTCCAACAGCGAAGATGCTCAACCACAAGAACATAGTAGGTTACACCACTTGCTGATTGTCAACAGCCTGGCTAGCTCAATGGTAGGGCGTCAGACTTCTAATCTGAAGGCTGCGGGTTCGAGTCCCGCGTCGGGTTCTTACTTTTTGCTAATTTGTATACATAATAACTTCAATTCCTTCCATGGTCTATCTTTTTCGGTGCTGCTTTGCTCTAGAGAACATTTGACAACAAGTTTTGAAGTTAGAGCAAAGAGTACACAGAGTATGACTTGGATTTGTTGCTCAATAGAGAATAATCTATCGAGAGGGTAGCACATGTTTATTCTAGTCAAGAGGGTATAAAGAGAGACGTGTTATATACATACTACCGGATCTAGAGCAGTCTAAAGCAACAACCGGGGTTTGACAAGACATTATCCGAATGATGACGAAGATGAATAGACACAAATAAGAGATATGTAGCAGTTGGGATTTGGTGGTTGTTCTTCGTGGTGAAACAGAGAGAAAGACTGTGTATGAGTGATGGACTTAAGTCAATGAAACCATGCCACATGTGTATGATGTTCAGAAACAGGATGCCAGACGTCAGTCAAGGAGCCTCTAGAGAACATCATCCAATATTCTGACAAACAACTATCTGATGCAAAAAACACACCTGAACCTAATTCTTTCGAACAGCGGCATCTTTTTTCTTCTTGCCTAATCCTCCCCAACTTTCTCGAACGAGAAGGAACATTGCTGTTGAGCAAACGACGTCCTTTAGCTGATCGGCACTAAGGAATCCACTATCATTTATACCTTCCACTGGGAAGGGATTCATTGGGTATGGCATTCGAAGTTGGGCGAGGACTAGAGGCAAGGGAAAAAATCAGTTAGATGTTGCGAAATAGCTCAACTCATTTTCAAACAAAGGAGTACTAAGGTGGAGAAACCACTAACTCTTGGGATGGTGCGGCGCGGGGCTGAGCTTACCCAGGAGTATTCTATCAGTACTTAACCCTGAGTTTCCAATACCAGCTCCATTTGAGATTGCATGGACCGAGGAAATTCGTGTGATATAGCATAACCAAGGGGTCTCCGAATCCTCTGGATCATCGTCTTCGTCTTCATCTTCTGCTTCGGCAGGTTCACTTTTGTCATCATCTAGAGGGCTTGATAAGGGTCTACCTCGGTTTGAGCTCGGTGATTCAGGAACCTGTAGATTCACCTCGCCCTTGGGCGAGGGAGTGACATTCGAGCGCAAGCTGCTGGAATACGGGCGGAGGGCATTTGATGCACCTGGTAGATTCACACGATTGGGAGAGGAGGACGGACGCTCGGTTTGTGATGATACCCTACGGGGAGGAGTAGCTGGCCCAGCTGAGCTTTGTGAGGGAAGCGATGCAGCAATATTGGAAGCTGATACTCGTCGGGTCGAAGTGGGTCGAGAGTTGCAATCAGCGGAGAGTTTATCAGTAGATGAAGATCGTCCTCGGACCCATTCGAATCGGACAAGGGATACCGGTTTGAGAGAACGGGGATCTGGATTATTGGCGGGCGGGCGGATAGAAAATGAAGTATCGCTGGGTGAAGGAATAGGAGAGTGAGAAAAAGAAGGTAGGGTGTTTGAGATGGCGGCAAAAGACCAGACGTCTCCTGGTGTGGCCCACTTGCTGACTATCCAGCTATGTTAAGCCGGTACATAAACGAGGGTTCGATCATTTCAGTTTGAATAACATCTATACTATGGAATTCAAAGCTAAAGTACAAACGTTATTGAGGTCTTACATATATGCAGATGGTCTTCCGCTTGTCTTCATCCCTTCGAGCGGAGGTTTAACTATCGGACTCGTACCAAGTGTGGGGGCACCGAGATATGGCGCCCTTTTATTGGACCCTCCTCCAACGACTGCTTCATTCACTGCCTCTGTGACGGCGGCTGATAGCGGAGCCGTGAACGATGACCTGGACGACCTAGCTCTTTGTTCGCTGCTCGTTCTAGGCTCCTTTTCTCCAAGAGAGAAGGATGAAAAAAAATTACCCGAGCTACTAACTGCTCGCTCACCTCCTGCTCTAGGCCCATTCTTTGAAGGGGTCTTTCTGAAAAGTTTCCCTAGGAACCGCTTGGTCGTTCCTCCGTTTTCTTGCATTCCAAGTGGACCCCGGTTCAGCTCGTCAAGCGCACCAGCCGAGAGTGTCGACTCGAGAGATATTCGGGGTGACCCAGTGTCTGAGGGTGAGGTCGATAGCTTCCGGGTGGAGGTTAGTTGAGGTGAAGCTGGATAGACTGCAAGCGACGTGGACGAGAGCGGCTGGTATTGCAGGGTATTGGACGAAGGAAGTGGAGGCCAATGCTCGATGGGCTCAAGAGATCCAAAAGAGGATATCTCCAGATTGCGCTTGAAAAACTAGATGAACGATATTTAGAAATCAAGAACGAGATTTGATGCACATCACCCTTGAGAAAAACTGGAAATATTTACTCTTGCTACTTTGGCATCAGTTCCAGCATCCGACTGTTATGCACACAACAAAGAGTCAGTATCTAGAGAAGCTTGAGAAAAAACAAGCAGATAGACTTACTATGTTGCATGCGATGACCGTCTGAAGGCGAAAAAAAGTTGAGCATGGTAGCCCATCATAGTTAGCGAAAAAGGTCAATACATCAAGGAAAGCGAGCAGACCTACATGGCAGTTGAGGTTGTAGAGCGGAACAATTCTCTTCAAACCTGATGAACCTCCGATAGTACCTGATGTGCTGGTGCTGATCACGCTGTTGGTACTCTTGACACTCGGACTTCGGCTAAGGGCATGATCTTCTGGTGTCTCGAGCTCCTCGACATCGTTTGAATTTGGGTCAGTGGGTGGATACTCACCAGCAGGCGTTGTGGCATCATGGGAAGACAATCGGTGGGATTGAACGGATGGGGCGGTAGATTGGCGGGAAGTGATAGGATATAGGGAGTTTATCTGATGAAGAGCACAAACCCATTGAGTTTGTTCAGAAAAATGTCTTGCAAACGAGATAGAAAACTAGGACAACGTAAATAAGAATAGGAACAAGACGAGAACTAACACTTGTTCGGCGGGGGTTGGGCGTAGGTGGTGACGGAGCGACTAGTTGGCACTGGAAGTTTAGAGGATGGGCTTTGCTCGTGGGAGGCGGTCGTACAAAAATCAATGTCTGGAGAACAAACATAAACATGCGGACCGAAGCCGACCAGATGACTCGTCAGCGGGTTTCAGGCTGACAAATACAAAACATGTACGGCGAAGGGAGGAAATCTACCTCAAACGCTGCCGGCTTACGTGCTTTTTTCTTACTGCCCGAGCCACCATCCTTTCGAGCGATAGATTGTTGGCTCGGACCGGAAGGCGAGCAGAGATCAGAAGTAGATACCCGGTTGGGAGCCTGAAAGGACTGATCATGGTTAGAGAGCTGGCTATGAGAGGTCGAAAGTGAAGTTGAGGTCGACGTTCTCGAGGGTGGTTGAGAGCCAGAGCGACGGGGCTGACGACTATCAAGAATCTCTCCTTCATCACTGGTCGAGTGCGAGGAAATACCTGGGGACGTGTTTGGACTTGTGCTAACACTGGTACTTGTATTCGTGCTCGCCCCGCTGGTGAGACCATGATTGGCGATGTTGTTCCCGGGCCGAGGGACGACGGGTGCGGTTGGTGGCCGAGGCACCGTTGTTGTGCCGGTAACAAAGCTGAGGAAGCCAGACATTGTAAGCGGACACGAGCTGTGTGTATGTGTGTGTATGTGTGCGTGATGTTCGACGTGGTTACTTTCGGATAAGCTCTGAATGTGTACAGGTGTCGAACAAAAAAGAAGATAAAGTTTAACGAGGGGAAGAAACGGAAGATAGATGATGGATCGAGTTAGGGAACAGGACAACGGAAGGAAAAGATGGTGGGATGCGAGACGAAACAAAACACCTACCCAGAGAATTCGTCACACGCTTGACAACGACACGGCAGACTCAAGAAGGGAGCGAGAAAGTTATATTGTAGAGGTACACAGGTATTTAGTGGACAGAAGAGACACAACGTAGAAGAGACACAGCCAAGAAAAGAGATACACAGTGACAAACAAACACTCGATGGTACTTACCTCACTGTAAAAAGTGGGCTCACTTCCCCGCAGGCTTGAGGGAAAGGAGAAGAAAGATCGGCTACGGCCTTGCTCGCTTCCGACCCGGCCTTCCCTCGTTTTTCTCTCCGAGGCTCTCGCCCTTCGACGCGTCAACGTGTTTGACTATATGCGCTCTTACGCTGTTTTGAGTAGATGACTACTATGATATTACTAGACTACTCAAAACTGTCATGGCTCATCCATATAACAACAGCGAGAGTTGAATTACAGCCCGTCCTAATAAACCATTACACCGGGATATAGACACGGAAAAACACACAGATACATGTATCATTCTTGGTCAATAACAATGACATTTTTAGGCCTTAGCACACTCGGATCGTTTCTTACGTCATTATCTCATCGGACCATCTCGGAAGATGATTGTTACATTTACCCCGAGGTTACGAGTGACATTTTGATCGTCAACTGGCCTTGTTCCGCACCTCCCTTCAGTCATCACCCTCTGCTGATGGAAAGTTGGAAGAAGAACATCTAATACATTCCATGACCACTCACAAGAACTTATCTACACTCGTCCATATCCCCGACAGCTCAACCATAGGAAAACACCAGACATTACTTAAGAGAGTCGCTAAACATAGGGCACGCAGGGCAGATCTGCTGATACCGTCTTCTCGTTCACTTCCCAAGCCCATCTCCCCTCCGGCCTCTACGCCCTCATCGAAAGATCAAGTGGACGAGATTTCATTAGTCTCTCTGCACGTTCCTCAGGCAAAAAGAGCAAAATATGAGGCATACTATCCAACATATTCTTGGGAAGAAGAGACTATTCGGAATGATCTTCCAGCCAGGTATGCCCTTAGCGGCGAGTGGGGAGGCAACTTTATCTATGGAGCCGACGAAGCCGAGAGATGTGACGAGTAAGTGCACGAGGCCTGGATGTTTTATTTTATTCTATCTTTCATATGTATGTTGTGCTCAATCAACGCCTTTTCCTTGCTTTTCTTAGATATCCGCGGCAAAAAAAGTTGCTTCATTTAAAAAAAGAGCAACTTGATCATGTATCACATCCACCCTACTGGCTCTCTCTTCCTCTACCCAAGCTTTCGTCTTCTCCTCGTCTGCCTCAAACTTCCTCTCTCAATCAAGTCCTACTCTCTTCTCTCGCTCCTTCCAAATTTGACTCGATCCTGATTGATCCGCCTCCGTCTCTTTTGTGGGAGGAAATTGTCTCTCTTCCCATCCGCCAGTTATCGGCCGATCCTTCCTTTGTCTTTCTCTGGGTTGGCTCCGGAAATCAGGATGGACTCGAGAAAGGCAGAGAGGCTCTCGCCACTTGGGGGTTCAGAAGATGCGAAGAGATTGTCTGGGTAAAGTCAAATAGGTGTCAGGCACCCGGTTCCGGGGTGAGATTTTCTCTAATAATATATGGCTCCTAATTTATCTACTTGTTCCTTCCTGATGGCTAAATCGTATTCATCACCTGAACCACAATTTCAAGCACGATCCGCCTACGTCGTCCATTTTCGTCAACACAAAAGAGCATATTCTAATGGGCATCAAAGGTACTGTTCGTAGAGCAACGGACGGTTGGTATGTTCACACCAACGTATGTTCATTGTCAGTTGTTTATCCCAATCTTCTTGGTCTTCTTTGTCTTGTTGAATCAACTACGTCCCTTCTTTGTTTCAGGTGGACACAGACGTCATTGTTTGGGAGCCTCTGCAGGTCAATTCATCTACGAAACCACCTGAGATACATACCCTGGTAGAAAACTTCTGTATGGGCACCAGGAGGTTGGATCTGTTTGGTACCGAATCCCAAGCAAGGCCAGGCTGGGTTGTCGCCGGCTTTGACACCCCTGGGATTGAAAAAACTATCTCGGCCTTTGATAGAGAAACGTGGGAGACAGCCGCCAAAATTGATGGCAAGTTTGTTGTACCCACCACAGCTGGTGCGTCTCTCTGCGCTGCATTTCTGAGAGGATATTGTGTAGATTCACAAGAACCAGTGTCTCATCTTGTTTCTTTGATATTTTTCTACAAATAGAGGTTGAAAATCTACGTCCAAAATCGCCAACCCGGACAAACAACAGAGATAAAGGCGCTCCGTCTGGGACGAATTCGCAGCAACCCTGGTACTCTCAATCAAGAACGGGGATACCAAACGCCGGATGTATCCGACCGATAGATAATACAGGTATCATCTATCAGCCAGGTGGAACGGCATCAATTGGATTCTTTCCGGACCAACCAATGCCATCTAACATAAGTGGGCTCCCCAATATGGCTATGAGTCCAGGTGACCATATGAGGATGGACATGAATATGGGTATGCCAGGCATGGGATTGGACACGGCGATCGGATCATCGGGCATGAACATCAGAATGAACTCAGGAAGTCAGCAAGGGTTCTCTCACCCTCTCTACCTTCAACAACAACAACAGCAGTTGGCCTTTCCTTCAGCACCTTTTCACCAGTCGCTCGGCTTCAATCCACTATACGCCACTTCTCTAGGCCAGGGTGGAGGTATATATGGTAGCGTAGTGCCAGGTTTAGCATTCAGCCAGAATAGAGACTTAAGCTCTGACCAGACTCAGCAAACGCAACTGATGATGATGCTCATGTTGCAGCAACAACAACAACAACAACAACGATGATAGATGAGTGCGTTGCTCTATTTCGTCTATCTTTCGATTGAACAGATAAGCTGATTTTCTTCTTTCTTGCCTAATTGTTTGTTATCGTGGCACTGTTGGGAAAACTATAACGACATTTTTGGATTTGTTCGAAGAGATGCGCTATCCCAGCTGATCAGACGATGACCTCGAAGACGGATAACTTATATCTCAATTTATTCGTATGAACTCATCATCGTGAGCGTATAAGCGACGAATAGTTTGTTCATCTCAAAATTCTAAACCGAAACCGACACACTCTCATCGATGTTCTACATTGTCGTGGCAATCAAAGAATCATTTAATATGATAGTGAAAGATAAGAAATCTATAAGAATATATGGAGGACGCAAGACGTGTTGAGACATAAATAACCGCCACAGCGAGTGTCGCTCGAGAAATCGTGTGGTCGATGATGATGTAGATGGCTGTGTACCTGCAAAACAGATACCTTGAAATCACCAAGCTGACCTATCTCTGCAGTTTTTCCGGTCCCTTCCTTCTTTATACTAAATATCACTGAACAAGCTTCATTTGACAAAGAAAGAATGACTGAGTACTGCGCTGGCTGTCAGACCGCTGTGTATTTTGCAGAGAAGATCACAGGTCCAGGTCGAAGGGTGAGTATTCAAAGAACCATGTTATCTATCGCTCGCCCCTAAAATCACTATCTTACCACATCCGATCCGCATCCACATGCTCATACCTGAATTTGATCATTCTCTTTGAGGAGTCTAGTCTTATCATAAGCCTTGTTTGAAATGTATGAGCTGCAAGAAACGACTGGACTCGCATCTGCTGGTTGAACACGACGAAGAGGTGAGGTTCTACACTTTTCATTTCCCTAAATTGTCTTTCTCTTCCTTTTGCACTCTTGTATTGACCTGATGTCAATTGAGGGACTTGAAGCCCTACTGCAAAGGATGCCACGTTAAACTGTTCGGGTGCGTGATTAGTATTTGGATTGCTGGGGCTAACTCTGATCTTGAATACTCCATCCTGCTGATTCAGTTACATTTTTCTATATTGGCCGTCAACTAGAACTCGAGATCTTCGACAAGCAAACCATCCTTATACTACTGCCCCTTCTCCCTTGTCCTCGCCCATTAAGCCTGCTTCTATGAAAACCCCTTCTATCTCATCCGCCCCACCTCCTTTTTCTCACTCGTACTTGCCTTCCACACAACCTCAGCCTAGACCTCCTCTTCCCAGCACGCCAAAACCTACGTCCTATACTTCCTATCTTTCTTCTCGAACCTCACCTGTTATTCAACAAACGACAGAAACTAAACTGGAGACTGGGGCATCTCTTCATATGGATTCATACCGAAGAGAGTTTCAGCCAGCTAAGGAGCGGAGTACAGCTAGCTTGGCAGTCAGCAGTCAGACAAATAGTCCGGGGATGGCAAGAAGAGAATGGAGAGTAGAAAGTGCAACGGACAAATGCGCAGGTTGTAGTAAGGCTGTGGTAAGTAATCTCATTACTCTCGAGTGAACAATCGGCCAAGTACTTATACAGTCAAATCCTAACTCATCTTCGGGGATTCTGGCATTCCTTTTCTTCTCGTTTTCTTAGTACTTTGCTGAACAGGTGAATGAATTGGTCAAATTTTGGAGAGACATGGTGACGACCTATCTGACCATCCTGCTCATCTGCCCTATCTATAACTAGGTTGTAGCGCTGGGTTCGAAGTTTGTCTGTCCATATTGATTTTTTGCGATGGCTAAGGAATGGTTAAAGTTGACATTTTACCGCGTCTTTCTCGTTCCTTTCAGGTGGCACAAAGGCTGCTTGCGTTGCGTACGTCGATTCTCTTCCGGTTAGAACTAGGTTCAGAATTATGGTCAACTCACTCTCGCTCCCTATCACAGTTCAAATGCTCCACTACGCTTCCTCCGTCAAAGGTCGCTGATCATGAGGGACAGGTTGTTTGCGCAAAATGCCATGCCTCAGTCAGTGCCCGTGATTTATTAGCATTTGCTCTTTCTATGTTCATTAAGCGTCTTACTTATCTTCACGCTTGTCTGGTTGTCGGTGATTACTTTAGAACTTTGGAGGAGGATATGCTATCAAGTGAGGGATTGGGTTACGCCGTTTCGAAGGTCCATTCTGGCGCCCATGTGTTGATCTGTGGATATCCATCTACACATGTCTGCTTGTTTGTGTTGAAAATCTGTCTACATGTTGTCCATGCAACCCAACGACAAATGAGGTTGTGTTTATACATATGGATAATGTCGAACGTACTCTGCGAGTATCTTGTGCAGAATAGTACTCTTCCAAATTATTGAAGAATCACTTTAAGGTCTTGTGTTCAAGTCTTCAAATCGATCAATTTCACGAGCTCAGAAACCCGTATTTTCTTCAAAAACAAACTCTTCAGCCTAATGATCTTGGCGAATGAACCAACATATGGAGATGGTAAGTCGCAGAACATGCAATGAAGAGAAAAAAAGTAAGAACCCGACGCGGGACTCGAACCCGCAGCCTTCAGATTAGAAGTCTGACGCCCTACCATTGAGCTAGCCAGGCTGTTGATACTGAAACTTGGCCTTGTTTTTTATTACGTTGATTGTGCTTAGCAATTTTTGGGATTTCAGCAGTCTTGACATAATTTCATCTGTCATTTGATGTTTCTTCTTGAGACATCATCTGCCTGCCTCTATTTGCGCGGAGTCCCAAGCCTCTCTCTCCGAAGAGCTATAAATTTTCTAGCAGGTTCCCTTTCTGTTTTCCTGGTTTCTCAATCCATTTTACTGAAACACCTGGGTGGTGTGTATTGAATATAGCAGTCTATAATAAAATGGGGAGCTCTTTGGGATATATTATCGGTGAAGTCACTTGAACGAGAGTCCGGTTCTTCTCTCAGACTATATTTTCTGGTCTCTGGCCCTCTCAAACTGATATCTATCCTGATCCTCTCGATTGTTTCTTTGAGACGATCGATTCTCCTTAAATAAACCTAACTCTAATTCTAATTCTAATTCTCTCAATCAACTTGCTCACTTTGTGTGTGTATCAGTTTGAGGGAATCAGTTTGAGAGAACTAGTAATCGGGTCTATCTATTGAGAAAACCTTTCTAGCTCAACGAGAGAAACACCATTGAGGCATTCGGAAACTGGAAGTACATTGTTGTCTGTATGACTCCACCATTAGAATATCACAAAGTGCTCCCTAATTTTATCATTTCTTGTTACTTAGTTTCATTTATTTCTAGTTTCATACAACATCATATATTCAATCAACTTGCTCACTGTGTGTGTGTACAATTGTTTGAGGGAATCAGGGAATCAGAATTAGAGAATTAGAACTAGGATCAGTCTTATCCAAGGAGAATCAGTTGTCTCAAACAAACAATCAAGAAGATCAGGATAGATTCCAATCTCAGAGAACTAGAGATCAGAAACTTAGTCTGAGAGAAGAATCGGTTGGCATTCAAGTGTTTTTCAACAAGTCGGTTTCCCCACCAAGTGCTCCCTATTTTATTATACACGACGTCGTTCGACCGGTTGCGCGCCCTTCGCTCGGTCCACCTGCTCGAAGGACCCGGCGGCGAGCTCAAGCTGTTCCAGAAGCTGATGGCCACTCGGATCGATGTCACGAAGGATATCCAGCCCCAGCTTGACGTGTTTGTCAAGATCGTCAGCGACATCAGAAGGATCGGAGGTGAGCTCAAGCAGTTTGACCAGATCGGCGGCTTCATGCTTCTCCAGGCACTACCTAGCACACAAAACGCACAGAACATCGTCAGCAACATCCTCGGCCAGGTCGGCAAAGATGAACTCGGAAGGGACAGACCGTTGACGCTGGACTATGTCGTCAGCTCCATCAGCAAACATGTCCAGGCGCTGTCGATCACTTCCCACGAGAATACACTCGGCAATGGCTACAGCGACCAGAGAGCGCTGGCTGCGATCTCGACCACTCGGCCGATCTGCTACCAGTGTCAGCAGCCTGGTCACATTGCCTCCAGCTGCCCAGAAAGGATGCAGAACAGACAGAACCAAGGGAACCAAGGAAACGATCGACCGAACGGCGGACGGGCAAGAGGAAGGAGATACTATGACTATCACAAGTCAAGCACACACAACACAGAGGACTGTCATACGCTCAAACAACAGCAGAGTCAGCAACATATGCAGCAACATATCCAGCAGTCCAACGATGTGATCGTCAGATCGACTCACGATCCGTCCTTTTCCGACTGCATCTTTTCTGTCACTCCCCTGCTTTCCCAGGCCAGACCGACTTTCCTTCTCGACTCGGGCTGCACACAGACCTGTGTGAGCGACCGGTCGATGTTCTGGTCATACGAGGACTACACCGATAGCATCTATGTCGCAAACGGGGCGCCTGTCAAAGTGATCGGAAAAGGCAGGATCCGGCTGCTCAGCAAGCCAGCTACCGGCGGTAAAGAACAGACGATCACACTCACCGATGTGCTCCATGCGCCCGACATGTCTTCCAACATCCTTGTCTCCCTCGACCAGATCTGCCAGGTCGAAGGCGTGTCGTTCTCCGGTGATCGCAGCATCTTCACCATCACACGAGGCCGAGACATCATCCTGACTGCTTCGGCCTATGCGCGCAACCTGTGGGCGCTCGATGTGGACGTGCTTGTTCCGAACATGGCTGCCTCGGTGACTGTTTCGCCCAAGGAGATCGAGATCGATCTGCTTCACAGAAGGATGGGTCACCCTTCTAGATCAGCTATGTATGACATTTTGTCTTATTCCCAAGCACTCAGCAAGAACATAAGCAAGCGAGACATTGACACATACTTTGCAAGAGGAATATGCACACCCTGTGTCGAGTGTCGACAGCACAAGACTCCGTTTCCGACGTCACAGACCATCATCGATCGACCCCTTCAGCTCATCCATACCGATATCCAGGGACCGATGCCAGTCGAGTCTGCCGGTGGAGCACGATACATGCTCACCGTGATCGACGAATATGTTGAGAATACTTGAATATGGTGCATTGGTTTTTGCTTATCATCTATGTACCTAAGCCTTAGCTAGCGCACTCTGCCAGCTGGCATACTTCTTTTCTTCTCCTTCCTTCTTTTTTTCTTTTTCTTTTTCTCCTTCCTCAGCATTTACCATAACTGTTTCGTCGGTGCTGAGGTTGGTTTTCTCCTGTCTTTATGTTGTTAACGCTTTCCATACAAATATGCTTACAAAACGATTGTCATTAGATTACTTTATTTTAGTTTCTCAGGTTCGTTTATAAATGTAGCATTTACCATAACTGTTTCGTTGGTGCTGAGATTACTTTATCTTAATTTCTCAGCAACACGAAACCGTATTTGCCGTTAGGTGCAGCTGGCCGCTCTTGACAGAGGCGATGGCGCCTTGGTTGTCTGAGCGTGTGAGAACAGTGGGCACGGTGAAGCCGAGCTGTTCGAGAAGCTGCCGGACCCAGATGAGCTGAGATGCACCGTTGGACAAGGCAATGTACTCGGACTCCCAGGACGACTTGGTGATCGAGGGGATCTTCTTTGACTTCCAGTACACGACCAAGCCAAAGACATAGATGAGAACACCGGTGACAGACTTCCGGTTCTCCTTGTCGCCAACATGATCAGAGTCCGTGTAGAGCTCGATGATGGGCCTCTCTCGTTCGAATCCAATGGTGAGGGTGAAATGCTTGGTGCATGCCAAGTAGGCAAGTACTCGAAGAGCGGCCTCCATATGGACTTGTCCAGGATTGGAGCAGAAGCGAGCGAGTACTCCCACTGAGTAGGCGAGATCGTACCGGGTGCACGCCACAAGGTATGTGAGGCAGCCGACGAGTTCTTGGTATCGCTTCCTGAGCTTCTCGTCTGGTGTCGACGGCATGTCTGACTCCCACAGCTGGAGATCAGGCGGCATCGGGATCCGGCGGGGTGCGATCGAAGTGGATCCGAACCGGTCGAGTACCTCATCGATGTAGGCCTGCTGGGAGATGGATATGATGTGTTGTTTGCGGTTCCTAGTGAACTGCATGCCGAGCAGCTGGCCTGGGTTGAGATCGCCTCGGTCGTCGACTTCGAACTCGCGCTTGATGTCTTCGAACACATCGGCCACATCGTCGGCAGCACCGGCGACTACAAAGTCGTCAGCATAGATCATGAGCATCACTCGTCTGTTCCGACGTTTGCCGAGGAAGATGCACTTGTCGGCCTCGATAGGGATGAGTCCGATGGTAGCAAGATGGGCGGCGATCCGGTCGTAGAAGGCTTTGGGCGACTGACGAAGGCCGTAGATGGCGTTCGTAACGTAGCACAGGTCGTCTGGGTCTGGTGTGTAGCCTGGTGGAGGCTTCATCCAGATGGGATCGTCCAGTTTGGCATAGAGGAACGCGGTATTGACGTCGCCTTGACGGATCGTCAGGTTCTCGTGTGCGACAATGGAAAGGAAGATGCGCCGGGATGTGCCGTCAGCCACGGGAGAGTATGTGTCTCCGAACGTGCCTTCGCGCTGCTCGAACCACCGGGCGACCCATCTGGCCTTGAACTTGGCCTCGTGACTGTTGGCCGTCGATGAACAAGTGAAGTCCCATCGACCAGACACGACCTCGGTAGCCTTGCTGTCGGCCTTTCTGATGGTCCACACGCGGAGCTTCTCGAACAGGTCCATCTCGGCCTTCATCGCCGCCTCCCACTCTACTCGGAAGGGACCACTGACAGCTTGACAGTAAGTGGCTGGAGGTGTGGATGGAAGCTGGCGTGTGCCGATGTCAATCAGGATGTTGGCCTGAGGCAGAGTACGAGAAAGCCGTGATGATCGTCGGAGAAGAAGTGGACGGAGATGAGTGCGTGGAAGAGCATGTGTGTCCTCGGCATTTTCACCGTCGTCGGTCTCGTCTTCAGAGATCACGAACTGATGGTCATCAGCCGTGCTTTTGTCAACGCCGCTCACATCAGCTGAGTGGCCTTCGGTAGACTCATCATCCACGCGACCGAGTGGCTCGGAAGGGATGTCCTGAGGTAGCGCAGAAGGAGGATCGGTTAGGTCTGGAGTCCATAGCGGAAGTGATGTACCAGCAGCAGGAAGTGTCTTGGACTGACTGTAGTTGTCCTGGCCGTACTGATGTGCAGTTCGCATGGTCCAGTCCTCTGCGAAGATGACGTTCCGGGAGTATATGACCTTCTGGACGTTCCGCTTATGGACGAGACGGTAGGCCTGCTTGCCAAAGCTATCCTCGGACGGGCTGATGAACCAGCACGGGGTCGACTTTGACTGGTGCTTCTTGTGTTTTGGATTGTGTGCAAAAGCAGTGCAGCCAAGGACATGGATCCGATCGTATGTTGCAGGTCGGCCATGCCAGTGTTCATAGCGGGTCTTGCCAGTCGATGGTCGCACGGTCCGAGCGAGAACATAGAGTGCATATGTCAACGCTTCGGCCCAGAACGAGCCAGGAAGGCCGTACTCCATGAGAAGGGCGGTGATCTTCTCCTCGATCGTCCGGTTCGTCCGTTCGGCCTTACCATTCTGCTGGGGAGTGTCAGGGATGGACGGCTGCTGAGTGATGCCGAGAGAGGCGAGCCAAGACGTGAAGTCGTTCGACATGTACTCCCCGCCGTTGTCGCTGCGGATGGTGACGACTCGGTGACTTGTCTGGCGCTCGACCTGCATGATCCAGTCCTTGATGGCTCCGGCAGCATCGCTCTTCGACTTGGTCGCCCAGGCCCAGTGGTAGTCGGTGTACTCGTCTACCATGGTAAGCATGTAGCGGGCACCGCCAAGAGATGTATGGGGCATTGGACCTTGGATGTCGGTGTGGACAAGCTGAAGAGGCTGGCTGATGACGGTACTGGACGCTGAGAAGGGCATGCGGTGCTGTCGTGATGTGACACAGGGCACGCAGAACTCGCTGTCATAATATCTTTTGATGTCCTGTGAAGTGATGGACTTGTTGAGCACCTCTGGGTTTGACTTGACAAGAGCATACATAGACATACAACAAAGGTGGCCCATTCGACGATGAAGCAGATCAATCTCTTTGTTCACCTGGCTGGTGACCAGGTGAGCAACAGCAGTCGGAGATCGCACAGTGACATCAAGAGCCCACAGGTTCCTGCTGTATGCAGACGCAGTAAGGAAAGGCCCGGTCTGGTCACTGATCACGATCTCCTCTCTGTTGCCGGTGAAGGTGATCCCATCGGTCTGGCAGATCTGACCGAGGGAGACTAGAATGGTGGATGACAAGAGGGGGACATGCCATACGTTACTAAATGATACCTCGACCTGCTGACCGTCCGAGCGAGACTGACTTACCACGTTCACCGTTCCTTTGCCAACGACACCTAGAGACGCACCACTCGCAACGAAGAGCTCGTCGGTGTATGGCTCGTAGGTGGTGAAGAGCGATCGGTCATTGACGCAGGTCTGTGTGCAGCCAGTGTCAAGAAGGAAGGTGAACGGGTGGCTCAAGCTCGGACAGAGGAGGGAAAGCGCGTACGATTGAGGCGACTCGACTTGGTTCCGGCCGAGTACGACATTGGCCTGTGGTCTGAAGTATGTCTTGCCGGAGGAGTGTTGGTCCTTGGCGAAGCACTCGGATGTGTTGTGCCCGGATGACCGATGAAAGTCACAGTATCTGTTCGACCGAGTCTTGCCTTCGGTTGCCTTGGGGTTGTATGATCGAGGTTGTTTCGGGCAGTCAGCCGCGTAGTGAGACGACTGGCCGCAGTACAGACAATGGACCATCGGTGGAGTCACTGCCATGGCCGAGTGAGGCTGCTGGTTCTGGCAGCTCGCCATCGCTGTTGACTGTATGTCCTTGTTGTCCAGGATTCGATCGGCCACAAAGTCAAGAGTGAGCGGCCTGGGGTTCCGTGAGCGTCTGTGCCGACCTGGGCCTGTATATTGGATACCAGAGTCTCGCCGTGGATGGTCTTCGGTAATAAAATTAGGGAGCACTTTGTGATATTCTAATGGTGGAGTCATACAGACAACAATGTACTTCCAGTTTCCGAATGCCTCAATGGTGTTTCTCTCGTTGAACTAGAAAGGTTTTCTCAATAGATAGACCCGATTACTAGTTCTCTCAAACTGATTCCCTCAAACTGATACACACACAAAGTGAGCAAGTTGATTGAGAGAACCAGAAAGAAGAAGGAAAAAGAAAATAAACTAGCTACTGTATATACAAGATCACCAAGATGCAAACGAAAGAGAAACGAGATGGAAGCAAGATAGAAAGAAAGTAGAACGGAAATGAAACGAGACAGAAGTGAGATAAAGATGATGTAGAAAAATAGAAATAATGTAGAGATGAAATAAAATGTTGAAGGAGAAAGCAAAGAGATAGAAAAGTGAACCAACTCGCATCACTTTACGGTTGATGTCTAGACTGCTATATCCAATACTCCCACTCAGTCGACGATATCAAACGGAAAAAGGAACGAAAGGAAACGAAAAAGAATGAAAAGAAACGAGAAAGAAACGAAAGAGATCGGAGGAACGACGCAAGAGATGTCGAGGAATAAGTTCGAGACCAATCGCGGAAAATAAACGAGTGAATAAAATCAAAAAATCAAGCAAGAAAGAGATGAGGAAATAAACCAGGACGAAAACAAGAACAGGAAGATGAGAATTTAGTAGTAAAAAGAACAGAAAGAACAGAAAGAACCGGATGGAATCGGAAAGAGAACACCAAAAGATCCTTGTCTGGTCGACAAAGAGCAAAGATTGAGGATGCAAAGTGGTGAGCTTTTCTGGACTGGGCTGGAAAACAAACAAAAATTGACTTGGAGAATATCTTCCCTTTTCACCCTGTTTCCTTTCTTCCCTCAGATCAACACAAGTCCCCCACCGACATCTTATCTCCCACCGTCTCCCACTATCTCCCACTATCTCCCACTGTCTCCCGCCACCTTTCCAGCTGCCTGCCTCATCATCTTCTTCTCCCGTCTCCTTTCAGCCCTCAGCCTCAGGATCTCCTCTCGGTCTCTCTCGGTGTCGGTCTCGGTCTCTCCCATCTGATGAGGTATGTCTTCTCCCACTGGAACGGCTATCTCGCCGTCGAGGCCCATCGCTGACCTGAACTTCTCGTATTTCTTTCGTGGCAGTGCTTTTGTCCCGATGTCGGCCACCATGTCGTCCGTTCGGATCCCGACGACTCGGATGGTCCCTTCCTCGACCTTCTCTCGGATAAAGTGATAGCGTACGTGGATGTGTTTCGATCTGGAATGGGTGTCTGGGTTGTTGGCTAACGCGATCGCTCCCTGATTGTCTTCGTAGATCCGAGTCGGCTCCATCGTCGTCACGTCGAGTGTTCCTGTCGGATCGGCCATGAAAGCAAGCACTTCCCGCAACCAGCCGACTTCCTTCGCTGCCATAGTAAGTGCCACGTATTCCGCTTCGCATGTCGATAGCACTACCATCGCTTGCTTCTTTGACGCCCAGCTGACCGCTCCTCCGTTTACCATCGCCACATAGGACGAGTGACACCTTCTATCATCCACAACTGAAGCATAGTCTGCATCGGAATACACAGCAAGTGAGTGTACGGCTGTTCCATAGGTCAGCGAAAGAGCTTTGGTGGACTTAGCATAGGTCAGTACTCTCTGCAGAGCTTTCCAGTGTCTTGGTCCTGGGTTGGACGAGAACGATGCCAGTCTGGACACGGAGTATGCGAGGTCCGGCCTGGTGACCATGGTGAGCCAAAGGAGTGAGCCGAGAAGGCTGACATACGGCGTGTCCTTCATTTCTTCCTCCTCCTCAGCGTTCTTCGGTGACATCTCCTTTGAGAGATCGACAGACACCATGCCGGGTGTCCACACAGGGTATGTCTCCCTGTCTTCGAACTTCTTGACCATCTCTTCGATGTATGGTAGCTGATCGATGCTGACCGTGCGTTTGGTTCTGTCCCTGGTGACTCTGAGTCCCAAACAGAAGGCCATCTCGCCCATGTCCTTCATGGTGAAGTGAGACTCGAGTTCCTTCTTTACATTTCCCAACAATCGGCCACCCTTTTCGGCAAACAAACCGAGATCAACAACATATACTGCTAGATGAAGTTGTTCTCCATCTTTTCGAAGCACATAGTGTCCGTGTTGAAATTACACAGCCGCGTTCAACGACACCGCATCCAGGTCACGTCTCATGTGGCGGGCCTGGCCACACTGCCCGGCTCACTGCCCAACTCACTGCCTAGTCCGTCAAGTGACCATACTTTGCCGACCACATTTCTTTCTTTCCTGTTCATCGTCAAGTCCATGTGTTTTGCACAGCTTGCCGATGGTCCGTTTCTCACCGAATGTCGCCGTTCACATGATCGCTTTCGGCCGGAATAACTCCGCCCATCCTTCCCGGAGTGCACTCAGACCTGCACCATCATGACCGCACAGCTGTGCTCTATCGTCCCATATCGTTATCTCATATCCTGTACTTTTTCGGCTTTCCTTCGCATTGACTCGGCTCCACCAGCCAGCTTGCTGTATATGACTTCTTCCTTCTTCCTATCTCCTTCTTGCACCTCAGTCGTCACCAGAACTACAGTCTGGTATACTGAGTCATTCGTTCTGTATTTACTCTCGACAGAACTCTTAATCATATTAGATTAAGAGTCTGAGTACTCTACGAGCTAACATGCCAGATCCCATTCTTTCCACAGTGGGAGTGGAATCGACACCTTCTGAGGTCTCACTTTATCGAGAACTCAGAAGCAACACACTCAGTAATATTATCCCCCTACCAGCCCCACATACTTCACAAGTCAACTACAAGATGTGGGAACGCCGCCTGGAATCGGCTCTGTTCGAGATGCGTTTGTGGGATCTCGTTTCTGGAGTACGATCCAGACCAAACGTGGCGTATCCCAAGGCACAAGCTGCCTGGGATCTTGACGACCAAATCGCACGCAACTTCATCATATCTGTTCTCACAGACTCGGAGGGAGAGCGCATAAGTGAGTGTCTAACAGCTCACAAACAGATCGAAGTCCTTCGATCTGTTCATATGCAACAAGGCACCGTCGGTGTTTTTCAGGTTCTCAGCTCCGTCTGGAATATACGCTCCGAGACGGCTCCGAGTCTTCAAAGCCATGTCGACCATATCGGTCGACAACTTCATTTGACTGAACAGATCGCCGGCAAAACCATGACATACAATGAACTCTATGCTCTCATTCTTATCCGATCTTTACCCACTACCGCTCACGGACAATCCTTCGTGGCCAGCTTACCTGCTTTGGCAGGCAATGATGCTTTGGGTCATCCCAACCCATTAACATATGAATTCGTTTCTGGAGCCATCCTCCGCGACAAGCAACTTCGGAACACAACCAGGGCACTTCACAATAGCCGTGAGTCAACCTCTGCACTTGCTGTCACTCCTTCCAGTCCACAATGTTCGTACTGTGGGGACTTTGGCCACTTTGCCAAAGCCTGCCCAGACAATCCCATCTCACAGACTGGAAGGAAGAGTGACAGTAAGTACAAAGCCAAGAAATTCTGCGACTTCCACAAGTCTTCCGGTCACAATACTTCAGAATGTTACGCAAGAGATCGACTTGGTTCAGGCAAAGGGACACCTCGTCCCCAAGCAAACTCCTTGTCGGCTCGAGATCCTGACGAGAATGACCAAACGTACGCTCATTCTATCATTCCACAGAATTTGTATCCCTCGTTCACCTTCCTTCTTGACTCTGGTTGCACACAGACTTGTGTCAGCGACAGATCCCTCTTCAGCACTTACGAGACCTACTCCGACGAGCTCTTCGTCGCGAACGGTGCTTCTCTGAGTGTCGTCGGGAAAGGAACGGTGAAGGTGGTTAGCAAGTCCTCTGTGGATGGTCAGGATATCGATGTTTTATTGAGTAATGTTTGGCATGTTCCAAAACTATCATCTACCATTCTCGTTTCGCTTGGTCAGATATGCGACGTTGATGGTATCACCTTCAGTGGAAACAAGAAATAGATCTTGATCAGTAATCGTTCTGGTGTCATTCTCACTGCCTCTGCGTACAGCAAGAATCTTTGGGCTTTGGATGTCACAGTCCGAACCCCGAATCTTGCTGCCTCGCTGGTTTCAGAACGAACTGAGAAAGAAATCGACTTGTTACACCGGAGGATGGGACATGCTTCTCTTACTTCTATGAAATCTCTCATGACATGTTCTGGTTTCTACAAGACAAAGGTGACACCGGAAGATCTGAAACACTACTTTGATAGAGGCATATGTGCACCCTGTGTCGAATCCAGGCAGCACAAAACACCCTATCCGACATCAAACACAGTCCATCTCTCAACCACTCCAACTCATTCACACCGATATTGATGGTCCCATGCCTCATGTGTCCTTCGGTGGAGCACGCTACATGCTCACCATCATCGACGAGTTCACTGCTTACCATTGGGCCTGGTCGGTCCATCAAGCTCAAAAGCGATACGGCATCCATCATCAAAGATTGGATCGCAAAAGTGGAAAGAGAGACCGTTTACAAGGTCAAGACAATTCGTAGTGACAATGGAGGTGAATATCTTTCAAACGACTTTGTCTCGTGGCTCGAAACCAAAGGTATCAAACAAGAAACATCGATAGCAGGAACTCCCCAACAGAACGGAAAAGCAGAGAGAGCAAACAGAACGATCGAAGAAAAGATCACTGCTCTTCTTGTCGAGTCCGGTTTGCCAGGTTCTTTCTGGGCAGAAGCTCTTGTCTATGCTATCTACATACTTGCCCGCACCGTTCGCAAGGCGAGCGGGCGGACAAGATATGAAGAGTGGTTTGGAAAACCACCTACCTTTGACCGACTTCGTGTTTTTGGCTGTACTGCATATGCGCACAACCCGAAACATAGAAAACACGAGTCAAAGTCAGTTTCTTGTTTGTTCCTTGCCCCATCAGAAGACACATTTGGAAAGAAGGCTTACCGCTTAGTTGACAAGCAGACCCTTCGAAAAATCATCTACTCCCGAGACGTCGTCTTCGACGAAGCTTGGACAAAACGATCAGAAGCGGAAGCTCATCACAGTTCCCAGTCAGACAAAGATGTCGATTGCAAGTCCAATCGAACGTCGTCCAATCCATATGAGAAACACAGTGCCTGACTCATATCTGACTCAGGATACACTCGATGATGAGCAATCGCCTATGACGGATGAGATCCAAGCAGACACGGAAGTAGAAACTATTGAACAAGACGCAGAACATCAGTTTGTGCAGTCTGAAGATGAAGAAGAAATTCCAGAACAAGAATGTCAAGAAATGCGAGACTTACGCCGATCACCTGTACATGAACGAGTTTCTCCGCCGCCGATCGTTCCCCGCCGCTCAGCTCGCCTGTCCCGAATCTCGAGACCAGTAGAGACATGTCCACAAGCAACCATTCTTGTGGATATTGGTTCTCGACTCCTCCCATCTCAGCCGCCAAAGACTTACAGACAAGCCCTTGGCGGGCCGTTTCGAACCGAGTGGGAGCTGGCCATGAGGGCCGAGCTTTCCCAGTTCGAAAAACTCAAGGTATGGACCTTGAGACCGGTCGATGATCCGGAGACGCAGGTTATCTCCGGTCGATGGGTCTATACCTGTGGGCCAACGTCAGACAAAAACACTTGTAAGTTCAAGGCTCGCTGGGTTGCTCGTGGATTCGAACAGCTTGACGGCACTTACGGAGACACATACTCGCCCGTTGCAGACGGTACATCCCGACGCATCTTTCTGTCGATCATAGCAAACGAGAATCTCACAATCAGACAGGGCGATGTGAAAACAGCACTCTTGTACGCAAAACTGGACAAACCGATTTTCATGACTCCGCCACCAGGATATTATTAAGATTAAGAGTTCTGTTGAGAGAGAATACAGAACGAATGACTCAGTATACCAGACTGTAGTTCTGGTGACGACTGAGGTGCAAGAAGGAGATAGGAAGAAGGAAGAAGTCATATACAGCAAGCTGGCTGGTGGAGCCGAGTCAATGCGAAGGAAAGCCGAAAAAGCACAGGATATGAGATAACGATATGGGACGATAGAGCACAGCTGTGCGGTCATGATGGTGCAGGTCTGAGTGCACTCCGGGAAGGATGGGCGGAGTTATTCCGGCCGAAAGCGATCATGTGAACGGCGACATTCGGCGAGAAACGGACCATCGGCAAGCTGTGCAGATTTGTGGATGTAGCAGTCTAATCATCAACCACCGAGTTTTGCGAGTTGGTTCACTTTTCTATCTTGTCGGTTTCTCCTTCAGCATGTTATTTCACTTCCCTCTCGTCCTATTTCTTGTCCGTTCAGTTTTATTTCCATTCTACTTTATTTCTATCTCATTTCTGTATTGGTGATGTTGTATATACAGGACTTGATTTGTTTTTTTATATTCATTTATTCCTTCTGGTTTGTCTCTATCAAGATACTCACTTTATGTGTGTACATTTGGTCGAAAAATCAGTTGTTCAAAAATATCAGGATTGATCAATTGTATCGTCAACTTCAGAAACCAAGGAATGATGTTTGTGTCGTGCATACACCGTCTTCCCCAAATTCGATATCATCATGTGGTTTGTGATTCCAGCATTATCCCTCGAGCGTCTCTATTGTCGTATACCTTTTCATTATTTGCTTCACTGAATGATCGTGCTCTGCTTTTTTTTGACCAGTTCATCTCTGACGGACACTTTTTCTTTAATTTTTCTTTTTCTATTCTAACTTTGTACTTCCGTTATCCTGGCCTTTGAGTCCTTTTTTTAAACCTGGAATATAGTCATTACATACATATCGTGAATGTGGGGAAAATCTTCTAAAGATGCAAACCGACTTCAAATAAGGTTCTGTCTGAAGCAGGTTTTTCAATCTTCCACTCAAAATGAATTGCGGCGTGTGTCAAGATCAAAACTTCAAAAGAAATGTCATCAATCAAGTGATCTGTCAGGACTGCGAATTCATCATATCGTGAAGAGAGTCATAAGAACAAAATTTCCGAATGCTTTTCTCGATGTGGAGTTTTCAAGAAGGTATCATCGAATTGTCAAGATCTTCAACTCTTTTTACAATGTTTGTGTTTATGAGATATAATTTCTTTCTCAGACCTTGAGCTTTTCTTTATGAACCGGCTTGATCCGCATCCGTCACCATTTCGTAGTCCAAGAGTCATGTTTTCATCAACTCGATAGAAAGTATTTCGTTTTGAAGCTTTGTTCATTGTATTGAGTTCAGGATTAACACGCACAACGATATCATTTTTACAAGTTCTATTATCAACACTAATCCCATGTGGTATGTGTTTTTTAAACGAGATATGTGTCATGATTCTCTGATTCTAGTTGCTTAATTATGAAGTCGGACGTCAGTGGGCAGTGATTTATCCGTTTTCATGTTTTCTTCCCATTGCATATTCATCAATCTTTTAATTTCTATGAAATTTGCCATCCGAACATCAGTCGGCTCTGTTCATGTGGACTCGGCAGAAAACTTTCAGCTCAATGAACTGTTAAAAACTGAACGATGTCGTCTATCAATCTGATTTATTGGCATTTTGTTGTAAATGTGTGAATACAGATTGAATTCCAAAACTAATATTCTCTATAAGTTCACTCCTTGATCTACATGCCTCATTGCTGTTCAAATCTTGCCTCCAGATAAAAATGATAAGCTCATATTTGAAATTTATTCATCTCGTTTATATGTCAATATCTATTTTGTGACACCAACTGGGAATTCGTCAAATGTATATTTCAATTTTGATCATAGGTGAAACTTGAGGTCGATCAACAGCTTGATGTCATAAAACCATGCAATTATCATGCTCTTATTATACAGGCTGAATCAGATGTGCTGAATTTGACGTAGCTAGTTGGACTTCTATCACTCCAACTCATTCCGTATACGGGAAATCAGCTACATTCCATTGATGTCAGACATTGTGTGATTTGTGGACCCAGTACTCATTCAGAGCAGATGTCCAGCAGCACTCATGCTCTATAAGTGGTGCAAAATTTTCGATTCAATTTAAGGGCTTACAACAGGAGAGACTGACGACTCGGTTCCCAATCTTTGTTTGTCAATCTGACAAACTGCATCTCAATTGAGCTAATGTGTAACCAAATGAACTTGACAAACTCTTCGTGGACTGTGTAGCTTTTTAAGCTAAATTGACCACAACTAATCACCGAAGTGTAACAATTGACGAGGCTAAGAGCTTCAATCAAATGACTGGGCTGAGTACTGCATTTTGTTTATCACAAAAAAAAAATAATCAGCACGAGGTGCATAAACTTCTATCCTTGTTTTCAATTGTTTCACCTATCAAAAAACAGGATTGTTCGCAACAGTCCTTTTTAATCGTCTCTGAAGTATTCTGCTGTTATGTACAAATTGATGGAGTAAATGTGATTCTAATATATCCAAAATTGATTTGAGAGTCAACGACTGCCCAGAGTGTGATTGACGTAGAATAAAGGCTTAGCATTGTCTTTCGTTCATACTTAAACCAAGACTTCGATATCATTGACACACTTTTGATACAAAACATGTCTAGAACGACTCCATGTCGATCGAGATATGTTTGGAAAATTTCACAAAACTGTGTATACTCATGTCATCACATACTCCGTATATATCACTTCCCATACAGTATCTTCAATGAGTAAAAATACACATCTAAGATTACAAACACCCGTAGATCGACTTGAAAAAAAATGTATGAGCTTATTTGTTCTTACAGCAGTAAACCCATTGATATCAAAGGCATTATAACACAATCATATCAGACAATATGAAGATGTGGAAGAACGGGAAAAGGGACAATAGTAGCATTTTATTTCTTCGTCCAAAACCTTCATGTGAGGATACTTGGTTGGTCGGGAAGTTCAGCGACTAACTCCCAACGCAGAATATCCATCAGTTGTAAAAGCTGATACTTCTGAGATCAAGGATAAAATATGCATGCATTTGAGATGTAAGTACATTATCAATTAGCTATGATAAACTGTGTAATTACAACCGTGTAAAAAGAACCCTCAATCGAAAAAAAAATTGCAGAAAAAAGCGATATATACTGGGTCAAAATTAGACAAGGTGACTACGAAATTCAGTCAAAGTTGATGTTACGCCAAAATAAACATTTTTCCTCACGACTGAGATATCTATATGAGCAAACCTGAGTTCATGTTTGTCGTTATGTTGAAAGCTTCCTTTTTCTCGAACGTTATACATCAAGGTCAGCCTTATCAGACCTTCAAAAGTTCAAAACGCGGAGTATAAAAAGACAATTTTACCTTTTGGTGTATTCTTCACTTTAAGATAAAATTCACATGTCCAAACACATATAAATCTCGATTTTTGCTGATCTTCGGTGTTTAGATCATGTATGAGAAGTCGTTGTGTTAGATGGTTTGGGTCAACGATTTCACAACAAAAGTAAAAGAGAATCGTATGCAGAGTGCTAAGTATGTATCGGGTCTGAAGAATTAATCTTTTAGTCAATAAAAGATGTAGTATAAACAGACCTCAAACATTCTGAGTACTATATATTTCGACCATTATGGACAATTTTTTCTCCTGGCCAGATGGTGAGACAATAAGAATGTACCATGAGCTTCGGGATGATTCAATGATAGGAGACAGCAGAACATGCTACTTGTGTTCATCAAGGTCTTATACGCAAATGAAGATTGATAACACAAGGAGAATTGTTTTTGTTCGAAACAATCGAACATAATACTCATTTGATGGCAGCTGCTGTAGATATTTTGTTTAGCATACTTTTGATCATGAACTTGAAGCTGCAAATAAAACTCCAAACCTTAGAATATCCGTATATGAAACACTGATACCCAAGACGTTGTGTCTACTCACAGATTATGATTCAAATACGGAACAGATCAAATTTTTTACAAGAATGCTACAAAAACAAAGCATCTGGAAGCAAAATCGGGGGTTAGCCCTTGCTCAAAAGAAAATAACGTCACGCATGATCAATCAAAAATTGGGATCAAACTCAGGTTTTATAACGCTGATGAACCACACAGTTTGCTTAAACAAAATGGACATTTTAGATATATAGTAGATTTTTACATCATGATGAATCAGAATATTACCAATCTAAAAACACAAACTGTGCATGAGGAAACTCTTGGAACATGACATATCAGGTCTGCCGTCTGATAATGACCGTTGCAAGTCGGTAGGTGATTTCTTCTTTTCGTTTTCTTTTTCAAACCATTTTCAAAGTTTCACTTCAACCTTCCTTCCAATTCATTCTGATCTAATCTTGCCCGGTTATGGGAATGTACCCACCGCTACGGTACTTTATATATCGAAGCCTTGCAATTATTTAATATATTTCTTTGTTGTCGAATCAACTTGTTTTGCTCTCCACTTTGTTGAGTCTATTTGCTTTGCCTCTACAGTAATGGTTGATCTAAATGATTACATTCCTTTGTCTTGAGACTATCAATTGATTGCAGAAAATGAACCGAACTGTCAACAAGACAATTGAATTAAGCGAACCAGAAAAGAAAGACGTACTACACGAGTAAAATGAGCATATCGCCCAAACATTCAAAACCATGAACTGTAAAATGAGGTCATTCTTGATTAGATCAAAGATACTATGTATCATTGAAAGTTCTGTTCTTCAGAGAATTCGGCAAGACCAACACAGTGAAGTATGGTTTTCCAGGGCAGGCGATATTTTTGTTTGAATCATCAGCATTGTTGAATTCCACTGAACAGGAACTTTAGACAACGAGCTTTCAAGGTAGATAAGGGACTTTGTATTTGTTCACTTCACTGACTTTACAATATCGTTTAACTTTTGGCTTGAGTGTGAATAGTGATGAGTTTTGTGTTTGCAGTATAATGATTCGGCTCATGAAATGTGATTTGAGCATAGAACTTGATCTTCATTGTTTACAATTTTGATACCTACAACTTAGAGAGATATGCTCAGATCAATATCGCAGATCAAAAACATCATTCTTTCAAGCATTATCAGAATGTGCATATTCATTTCGTTGAAAATGTTAATGAAACAATCTGCCGGCAAAGACGAAGAAAGGTTAAACATGGTGTAAATTACTCATATTGTCATGGGACGTGTGACCATGAATCGATAGAATTTGGAGTCAGCAGCAGTATTTACTTGAATCAACCTATTCTACTTCAAGTTTGTGATATAGCGTACATATGTTCATTCAGAAACTCAGCGATCATTCTCATATCAAAACAGGCTCTGTATTATCATACATTCTCCTTTGTTTATTTAAACTCAAAAGCAAGTTGAGCAAAGCCACGCATTTGACATATCCTTTTAAATCAGTCGAAATCCGATACATTTGCATAAACTCATCGCTTGATTTGAGATCGCTTCATACCTCGTCAGACCTGAGCTTCAATTACATGTTAGAATGCAGTAAGGACATAGAAATCATTTGCAGATATGATGTTCAGCTTTGATTCATTAGGAGGAACGCCGTGTTCCGCATCGTTTTGATTATATTGATTTCGCTCAAGTCACCATCGTCAACCATGTTTTTTATGCATGAAGAAAACAACACATGGAAATCTGCTCAGAGGAACTCTTCCTTCTCATGTGCTATCCTTTCGAAGTAGACCCAAACTCAGTAGCTTAACAAGTGACCTGTCTGCCATGTAAGTAAAAATTTCACTAACCATTTCATTTGCAGTATATTGTTAGATGTGCCTGATCTCGGGCACTGAACTTGATAGAAGAGAGGTATGATCGAAGGCAAGTGTTATATATATATAATTGATTGGACAAGCCCTCTTTGATGTACAATTGAGTGTGGAGTATATAGTTTTTCTCATTCAAACCAAATCCTCTTCGACTGCCTTATTGAGCAGATCACACTAAATGATATCGTTCGCGTTTCACAACATGATGATAACTCACGATTCTCAACATTACAACTTTGTTAGACTTTCGACAAGAGCACTATGGAGTTTCGACTTTTAGAAGTTTTTGAACAGTTATCGAATGGTGGTACGAGTTTATGAATCAAATTCGAGGAGTAACTAGATTCAAAAATACATAAAAGTCCACAGACCAAGGACAATTATGATGAATTTTCAATAAGCAGTTTGACCATACTGTGGAAAGGAACATAATGAACTTGACTGAAGGAGTTATATAAAGGTTTAAGACAAAAGATAATCATCAAAAAGTACAAAGAAAAACAGCAGTACAGTAATTGTTTCTCCTTGCTCACCAGGCAGAGATGAAACAAAGAAAAGGGGGGGAAGAAGCACAATGAAGGTGCATATAAGATCTTGAAGCTCGGACAGTAGAAGAACTATTTGTGAACATAGCATGCAGACGCATGAAACGTTGACAATTCTCGAAAATGATACATTGGCTTCTGCTGATCATATATGTATTTAAGACGTAGCTAATGAACTCTACAAGTAGGTTTCCTCCCTTTCTTTTATTCTTTACATTCTATCCTTTCCTTAACATCATCGGCCAAATCTATTTTTAACCTACTGATGTCGAGAAGACTTGAATATGGTGCATTGGTTTCTGCTTAATGCCTATGTACCTCAGCCTTAGCTAGCGCACTCTGCCAGCTGGCATGCTTCTTTTCTTCTCCATCCTTTTCTTCTTTTGACTTTTCTTTCTCTTTTTCTTTCTCATATTCCTCCTTCCTTAGCATTTACCCTGATTGTTTCGCCGATGCTGAGGCTGGTTTATACCTGTCTTCATGTTGTTGATGTCTCCCATAAAATATGCTTACAAATCGACTGTCATTGGATCATTTCATCTTCATTTCTGAGGTTCGTTTATAAATGAAAGCATTGACCATAACTGTTTCGTTAGTGCTGAGATTATTTCATCGTAATTTCTCAGCAATACTAAACTGTATTTGCAAATAAGTCCGTCGACCGCCGTTTCTGTCTGTCTGATTGCGCCAATGTTGATGTGTCTCATCTGTCGGTATGCAATCATCAATTCCAGAGGAGATCCTTCATTTGTTTGTCTTTTGTTTATTTGTGTTGTACCTGTGTTTGTTGTTTGTGTCCCCACTACTTCCGTCATTTCATTCATTACTTTGGTTTGTTTTGAGGGTTTTGTTGGTTTCATTTTTTTTGTTTGTGTGGGTTTCGGTACTTCTTTGATCTCCGGTGATCCTTTTCGCTCGAGCGCAACCGCATACATCTGGTGTTTCTTCGGCACGGTGAGTATGTACCTATTGTTTCGTCTGATGGTGCATACGCTGTTGCCAAAGTCGGTGTGAGGGCGAAAGGGCTCGGCAACCGTTTGTTGAGACTTGGTTGGTTTTAACATTTTCAGATGAGGATGTATGTGGAAAGCTCAGGCTCTCGAGGATTTAGGAAGATGCCAAAGTCATAGGCATAGGTGTAATGATAGACAGGACGAAGACACTTCGAACGAAGATGACAGAGTCCAAACCTGACAGGAGTGAAGAGAGAAAAGAGGGAAAAAACTATGGGGAAAGGGAAAGCGACGAAGTACTTGTATCTCCCCGTCGCTCGGCATGTATGCAAGCCCGAAGGGATGCAAGACGGAAAGGATGCATACAGGTATCGAAGTGTGAAAACTACAGAGGGTAGCAAATACGTATTGTTGAGATGGTATGCAGATACATACAAGCATATACTACTCGGTCTGATCCCTGACAGTATCCCCCTTTCTAGGCGGAGAGAACGGAGAGCAAAGAGATCACGACGACGAACGACGCATCTGATTCTGCAATCCGAAAGCGTGTTGTTGGACGGCAGCGCGTTTAGCAGCATTGATGGCAGACGTGGGATACTTAGCATAGAATTCCAAGACGGTAGGGTCATCATCCATCAGTTCATCGTGAGAGATCCACTGATCTTCGCTCGCATCGTATCCTTCCCATCGGATAAGAAACTGTAGCCGTCTTCGGAAGAGGCGAGATTTCAGTATTTTCTCGACATGCCATAGCTTATCACCATCATCAGCGACGATCGGGTCTGGAGGTGGGGCTATCTGTCTTGCTGGCAGTGTATTGGGATAGTACCGTTCGAGAAGGGATACATGGAACGTCGGATGGATATGCATGGTCGATGGGAGAGCCAGTCGAAATGCAGAATTGCCGACGGCTCGAATGATCTTGAAAGGACCAAGTAGCTTGAAATCGAGTTTGTCACTCGGACGGTCAGTTTTTACATTCACCCGCTTGAGAAGCACTAGCTCGCCTGGCTTGAATGGAGGTGCTGGTGTTCTATGTTCGTTCGCATACTTTTCCTGGAGATCTTGTGCGATCGACATGCCCGAACGACAGAACGCTAGCGTCTTTTGCACATGCATCACATGGTCCTGGGCGGCTGGGTTTGGTCCCTCCCGGATGGTGGCTGAGAAACGGGGATGGTAGCCATAGTTAGTATAGAGTGGGGTGATGTTAGTTGTGGTGGAGATCGTGTTGTTATAAGAGAACTCGGCCAACGATAATCGTTGTGACCAGTCGATCTGTAAATAGTCAGTGTACGCTCGTAAGTACTGTTCGACGACCGAGTTGATCCGTTCTGTCTGTCCATCCGTCTGTGGATGGAACGAGGTGGAAAGGTTCTGCTTGATATCAAGCTGTGAGCACGCCGCACGCCAGAACGCGGAAGTAAACAACGTGCCTCGGTCGGAAACAATGTCTTTCGTTAGGCCATGAAGTCTGTGGATGTTTTTCTCAAACAGCACGGCAAAGTCACTGGCCGAGTCGGTCGTCATACAATGAATAAGGTGTGCCATCTTGGTCAGTCGACAGACGACGACGAGGATGGCATCCAGCCCGTCTGACGCAGGAAGATCAACGATGTGGTCAAGTGAGATCGAAGTCCAAGGTCGGTCTGGAACAGGCAGTGACTGCAGAAGACCATACGGCCGATGCCGGCGAGGTTTCGATCGTTGACAGATATCATAAGAACGAATGTAGTCTCTGACGAACCTGGATATGTTCGGCCAGTAAAAGTTGCGGGACAACAGTTCGAGCGTCTTGTACCGACCGTAGTGACCCGCTGAGGGGTGGTCATGACACTGTTTAAGAATGTCAGTCTATAAGTCTTGGTCATCTGGAACATAGACCAAGCCTTGATATAAAATTAGTCCGTCAGGCTCAAGAGTGAGTTTCTTGAGTTGTTTTGTCAACTGGACGGGAGCTTGACGAGAGGGGTTCTTGAGAAAAGGGAGGAGTTCGGTCAGATAGTTGTCAGTCTGATAACCTGCTTTCACGCGAGTCGCAATATCCGACGTTGCGCTATCCGTAATATTTTCCAAGGCATTTTCTGGGTTATTGTCTGCTGAGTCTTCCATGGCCCCGTCCGTCTCGAAAGGTGATACCTCGACTGGTCGTAGCAGCAACTGGGGAGCCTCGTCAGATGCTCGAGCGTTACCCCCCTCTGTATAGTCGTGCCGTCGAGTGAAAGCACTTACTTTGGTGTTTTTCTTCCCAGGACGAAAGTTAAAGACATACTTGTACGAGTTCAGCACCATCGACCATCGTACTTGTCGTCTGTTGAGCATTTTGGTCGAGTGGAAGTACTGCAGGTTTTTGTGGTCAGAATAGATCTGGATAGGATGCTGTGATCCCTCAAGATCGTGTCGCCAGACCTTGAAGCTATCGACGATCGCCAACAGCTCCTTGTCATAGATCTCATAGTTACACTCAGCTGGGTTCATCTTCCTCGAGTGGAACGCAATCGGCCTAGACCTTCCATCAGTGTCTGGCTGCGAAAGAACACCTGCGATAGCAAAGCTTGAAGCATCAGTTTCGAGTGAGATCGGCTTCTCTGGGTCAAAGTGTGCTAGCACAGAGGCCGAGGCAAACGAGTTCTTGAGTGTCTCGAACGCCTTTCTTGCACTTTGGTCGAATGAAAACCGCACATCCTTCTTCCGCAGTCGAGTCAGTGCGACACAAGTACGAGAGTAGCAAGCAATGAACCGCCTGTAAAAGTTGGCGAAGCCCAGGAAGGCTTGTAGTTGTTTGATCGACGTCGGCTCCGGCCAGTCAAGCACGGTTTGTACTTTACCCTTGTCCATCGTGACGCCGTGGTCAGACACCACAAAGCCGAGAAACTCATAGTGATCTGTATCAAACTCGCACTTTTCGAGCTTGGCGTACAGTTTATGATCCCGCAGGCGAGACAGCACTTCTTTGACATGTTCTTCATGCTGAGAAGGGTCAGCAGAAAAGATCAGGATATCGTCCAGATATATGATGACAAAGTCGTCTAGTAGATCCCGGAAGATGTCGTTCATAAACTCCTGAAACGTTGCAGGCGCATTGGTAAGACCAAAGGGCATGACGAGCGACTCAAAGTGTCCATAGCGAGTGCGAAACGCCGTCTTCCACTCGTCTCCCTCCTTGATTCTTACCAGATTGTATGCGCCTCGCAAGTCGAGTTTGGTGAAGATACGAGCTTGACGGAGACGATCGATTGATTCACCGATCAACGGCAAAGCCGCATGGTTCTTGATGGTGATACTATTCAGCTTTCTATAATCCACACAGAGACGCAGACTGCCATCTTTCTTTTTCACAAACAAGATCGGTGATCCGGCAGGCGACTTCGAGGACCGGATAAAGCCTTTTGCAAGGTTCTCGTCCAGCCATTCCCGGAGTGCAATCAGTTCAGTCTCGGACAGAGTGTACAAGGCCCCAAAAGTGGGACGTGTGTTAGGTTCTAGCTCGATCGAATGATCATACGGTCTGTGAGGCGGTAGTTTGTCAGCTTCCTCTTTGGAGGAGACGTCTGCAAGCTGCATATATTTTGATGGAACTGTCGAGGACGTGACCGAGGTGACAGGAATGGAAGATGAAGATAAAATATAATTAAGAGCAGCGTTTGTGTTTGAGGCCGGTCCAGATGTTAGTTTTGAAACACACTTAGTCTGACAGTCAGTTGGCGTTTTTGGATCAGAAACGGGAATCGGAATGGAAACAGGGTGGTTGGGAGATTGATGACGAGGGATGATGATGTTTTTGTTATAATCAATATCAGGATTGTTTTTTCGATGCCATGGAACACCCAAGATCACTTCGACCGAAGAGATCGCAGCCAGATGTAAGGACACCGACTCAGTGTACTTCCCGAGCCCAAGCTCGCCAGTCACGATGGAGTCAATCGGACCGGTCGTCAACGGCGTCCCGTCAACTGTGACCGCCTGACGAGGAACAGGAATGGAACGGACTTTGCAAGCAAACTCGTCAGCGAACTTGTTTATAAGCTTGGTGTCGATTAAGTTGAGCTGTGAGCCAGAATCCAGCAACACCCGTACAGAAATTGGTGTCTTGCCGATGAGCAAGGTGGCCGAGAGAATGACTCGTCTTTCAGCGCTTCTCACGGAGCAGTCGGAGATAAAGAAGCGAGGTGGATCAATATGTGGAGAATCAGCATGGGAAGACTCAGCGTAGGAAAAATCAGCGTGGGAAGGATCATCAAGGGATGAATCTCTAAAGAGATTCACAGTTTGTTCTGCAAGAAAGAATAATTGTATTCTAACTCAGCACACAAACAGTCTTCTGTGAATACTGAGGAAAGGAAAAAGAAGAGAAGAGAAAAGCAAAAGAAAAAGAAAAAGAAGAGAAACAAAAGTGTCGAGCACAGATATAAGTGAGAACCCAACGTGCTTGGATAAGAAGAAAGATAAGAAGAAAGAAGATAAGACGACACTAAGAGAAACAGCCAGGATGGAAGAAGATATCTGCCAAGATGTTGACTGAGACAGAATCAGTCGAAGATGAAACAGAAGGATTGTAGGAAATAAACCTAACATACTGAATTCGAACGAATCATTCCAACACTCATCACCTAAAGATGATTACTGAAATAAAAGAGTGAAAATGGACTTTTCGTTCTGGCACTTGTTCCCAATCAAGTCCTCACTGGTTTCCCAAACCATATACACACCACCCAGGTGTTTCAGTAAAATGGATTGAGAAACCAGAAAAGAAAAAAAAAACAGGAAGAAACCCGCTAGAAAATTTATAGCTCTTCGGAAAGAGAGCCTTGGGACTCCGCGCAAACGGAGGTCGGAAGGTGATGTCTCAAGAAGAGATAACCAATTACAGATGAAATTATGTCAAGACTGCTGAAACTCCAACAAAACCCAACACGGAATCCGATTTTACATATTGGAATTCATGTGTGGTTCAATATGTATGAGGCCGTTTGGCGGAGTGGTCTAACGCGGTAGCCTTGAATTCAATTTTAGATAGCTACTCTTCTCTGAAGGCGTAGGTTCAAACCCTACAGCGGTCGATTTTTCTTTTGCCAAATTTTTTCACCACACAGTTTGTATATCGCCAGACTGGCTGTTGTGAGCTGAAAGTGGACAAAAGAACGTACGGGAACTTAACATAGGTTTCCTCGAGTATGACGGGATCAGGTGAATATCATGCGTCTTGACTGTTTCTCAAATTTCGGATTTTTACGATATCAGCCGACGATATCTGAAGTCCATGTTCTTCATCAGTCTCGCATTTTTCCGTCTCTCCTTACTTCTACCTTCCCTTTTCTTTTAGCTCTGACCAAGACTGTTTAGTTGTCGAGAATTTCACTATGGTCAGACCTTAGTCAGTATACAATGGAAGGTTCAGTTGGTCGTGGCTGTCTTTCTTGGTGCCCGTCAGGACACATGCTCCTTCTCTTTTTCTATCTTGGCTTCCACGTTTCGTCTCTTATCTTCGCACATACGTTCCATGTTCCGACTCTGGCTTCGTTCTGTCTGCTCTTCACTTTCTTTTCATTGTGTCGTCTTCGTCGATGTTCTATTCTTCACCTTGTCTGAGCCTTCATTTCTCTCACGTTAGTCACCAAGGTTCGTCCGACATCGCTGCCATCTTTCCATCTTTTGACTGCTCGTCGGTAGCCTACCTGTTCCGCCGCAGCTGGATATGTCTCTTTCCGTCTTGTAGGCTTGTGTATACAATGGTGGCTTCCACTCGCATCGTTCTGAACGCTCAGATGGAATGAACATTTCCTAGCCGACAGAAACATCACTACCAAGGTCTCAACAGCATCCTAGTCTACAGACGTTGCATCCACGTTTGCGCCCACCAAACCGTAGTCGACAGCCCACACACAGAGCCCCTCTTCATCCCGATGACGATGCAAAGGGATGCGAAGAGCCTATACTTGTTCGCCTACCTCACCTTTTCCAAAACACACGTCGGTAGCTTAGTTTGTCCCAGCTCTTTCTGTCACCTCACCCACAGCATCCTCCATCGAGATCATAGCCAACTCGAGAGCACATATAGTACGCCGTCTTGATCCAGATGAAGACTCTACTCTTGACGATCACATCCAAACGTGTTCACTCTGTTGAAAGACCGGCAGCTTAGCCCAACACTCAGCGAGCTGACCAAGATCGTCCGAACAACAGTCTCGAAGCATCGCTGCATGATCGTAGTCGGACACAACCTGCACACGGAAAGCACTTGATCAGTAATCGGATACATCATCCATCAGCATCGTAACCGAAGAAAAGTGACTCACGTGCCCGCGTCAGTCTGGCTTGGAACACAAGAAGGCGACAAGGATAGATGAGACTGACCACCACAAGGGCCGTGAGGCATGGAATGCATGTGTCAGCCAGCTCGGCTCGATCCTCGACACAGATCTATGTGCGATCAGGCCGATGCTCAGTGACCGCCAACCACGTTCGGAGTCGGGCCACTCGATGCCTCTGATGACGTATACTTTCTGAAAGATCCCCCATGTTTTACTTACATCGACGATTCGGTTGTTGTCATTTCAGACATCAGGATCGGAAGACAGTGGCTCCGGTCTCTCTACAAGTAGGCTATGGTAGGCCAAGGCTGATGACGAACAACACATGAGTACGGGCAAGCTTGGCATGGACTCTGCTAGACTTGACAACCGAAGAACAAAAGGACAAACCACAAGATATACATTGCCAGGATCATGGAGGGATTCGACTGCAACATCGCCTTCTGTGAAGGTCACTGTGATTGGCGATCTCACTGTGTATCTAGGATTAATGCAATGACTCATTCATTGGACTGTCTCGAGACAGTTTGGTGTTTATGTGATGATATTTGTATAGAGGAGGTTTTCTTGAAGGATTGGAGATAAGTGAAACTCGAAGAAAGACGATGGTAATAATTCGATGACGCAACCTCGATGAAAGGAAGGAGAAGATCGATACAACATCAGAATCCGTAAAGAAACCTCTGAAGAGACTTTTTGAAGCAGAAGTATAGGTCGATCCCGAACTCGCACAGATCACACTCAATGACATTTGATTTGAGTTCACAGACCTATCATCAACATGTCTTCTCATCCACTTCAGCCCTTCGTTCTGACGCTGTCGCTAGATTCACGAACAGCCAGTTCTCTCACCGCCCTTCGAACAAAGTACTTTCCAGCCCATCGGAACCACCTTTCCTCGCACCTGACATACTTTCATGCCCTTCCAGCAGCTCGGAAGTCAGATATTGTAGCCGATCTGTTGCATCTTGCCTCGGTCACCAAACCCTTCGAGATCATAATCGGACCTCCATTTATGATGGGAGCTGGAGTAGGAATTAACATCAAATCAACCCAAGATAAACGTATCGAGGCGGTTCATGACAAGCTCCTTCGGAGATGGACCACAACAGAAATCGCGCTGACAGGGCAAGATAAGAGAAAGCTAGGCAGTCCTCATGCCACAGTGATGAACAAATGTTCAAAAGAAGAAGCCGATGCTTGTTATGAACAGGTCACTAAAACTTGGAAGGATCGGAAAGGACAAGCCGTTGGATTGCAACTCTGGGAGTATCAGAAAGATGGAAGTTGGAAATTTCTTCACGACTTCAACTTTCGTAAGCCTTGTCTAAGTTACGTTGTGCCGATCATTCTCTGAAGTGATGTACCCTGATTTATATGTGATATCAACTTGGCGTTCCTCTCTGCAGAAGTTGACTCGAGCAATGAGACCAAAGAAGATCCCTCAGCGGACATGAACAAGCTCGACATATCGACTCCTTCTCCGAAAGAACATTGTAAATCGGAGAAACAGAATGATTCCTCGTCTTCTAACCGCCATAGGAAGATCAACGAGCCCAGGTTTAATAACGAGCCATCTCGGAAGAAGAACCATACTTATAATGACCGGCATCAACCACTAGATGACAATGGACCCAAAAATTCGACCGATGAAGGACACTGTGGTAATCTATCCAAAAAATAGCAACTGTCTCATGAAGTCCCACTAGAAAAAAGAGGTGCTTGGTTCGACAGTTCTGCACCAGCTCTCAAACCGTTGGACAGGTCCTGGATCATTTTGCCTTAGATCAGTCTCATGAGAACGATGTTGATCTGAAAAGAAGCGTTGGCTATGTGAAGTTTGGAAGCAGGTTGTCTAACCTATCCGAGTCATGTTGAGGTCTTGGCTCACAAAGCTACCATATGTCTTTCGTCACAATCATGATCCTTCATATATACATTTTTGGTCATTTAGTCAAGGACTCCACAAATCGATCAGGGTCTGATCGTGGTTTTGAGCAGCCAGCAGAGCCATGGCCCGTCGTTTTCCTAAGTCAAAATATCCCTCGTCGACGTCACTTCCAGCAAAGAGCGCACCAGCCGCCTTCAGAAGAGCAACACATTGCTTATGAGCTTGTCGGGCAGCGTAATACAAGGGGGTATGACTATAATTGGATGAAATGACACATCCAAGAATTGATAAGTCACCAAATTGTTCGAGCCTAGGAATCATCGCTTTCATGTTATGCAAGGGGAAAAAAATTACGAACCCCAGCAAATCCCTACAATGCACAATAGCTCCTCTCTTCAACAGTACTTCGACCGCTTTTTCGCTCCCATGCAACGCAGCTACATGAAGCAGACTCATTCCGACCTCGTTGGTCGTGTTTGCCGGATTGACAGGTGGAGGCGACCTGCGATCTTCAGGCCGAGCGTACTTCCTCAGCAGATCCTCAAGCACCTCAGGATCATTAGACATGGTGGCTCGGAGAAGAAGGTGAGGTAAGATTGCGGATTCAAGGATAACAGATGAATCCGGCGCGCGGGACCAAGACGCAACGGGATCTTTTCCATCTAAGAGGGAGGTTTCCATCGTGGCTGAGTCACTCGTCAATTTGGGAAGGCCAACCGATTTGAGGGAAGTATTGGACGAAGCAAGTTGGGTAGCATGTGTAAGAAGCTCCTGGAGTCTCTCGAGCGAATGAAACTCAGAGGGAACCGTTGTATCATCCTGCGGGATAGATATTTCGCCTCGAAGGGGAATACTGATAAGTCGACGAACTTGTTCGACTGTAAGATCTGGTTTTGATAGTAGATAGGACAACTTTGCGAGAGCACACTAAAGGAAGGAAACTCAAAAAGGAGATTGAGATTAGCTAGATTGAACCCTGTTGTCTTGAAACAATATGGAGATTATAAGGCTCACTTCAGTTGTCATGTCTAGTCTCAACATTTATACAACGTGTGAAATTTGAAGAGGTTAGAAATTTGATGTATGTCGTGCCACTCGTGACTCAATGATGTGAAGCGTAATATAAACTTACCTCCTCCAGCAACAACGCCTGCGCGCTCCAAAGCGTATCCTCCAGAATAGATTTTGCTAACAAAACCCTTAGCGCATTGTGTAACGTTTACTACAACAATTCCGTTCTTCTTCGTAGCAATTCTCAACTCGTTCAATATGTCTGTCAATACATTGAGTGAAGAATTCGAATTTCAGATACAAAATTTCAACAAACGAGATGAGGATATCACAAGACAATGTACCTTCTCGTTCAGGAGCATTTCCAGCACCAAATGTCTCCATGACAACTCCTCTCAGTTTGGGTGTGTGTCCCGAATTAAGGAAAGAATGGAAAAAGGAGGCTGATATTCCTGGAAAGATTGTCAATATAGCTGATAGCGAAAGAGAGATGCCGATGCTGATGAGCACATCATACGAGAATGTTTACTTGTTTGTGCCAACTCGGCAGGTTATTACAGATCACTTACCGACCTCGGAACACATATCTGAATCGTTGAAGGATTTCGTCCCATACAGGAAAACACGACACGTCAAGCGATGGCACGGCAACATCACAGGATGATGCGAATGCTTACCTCTATGGACTCTAAATGGAGCAAGAGCTTTAGGCCTCAAAACCGCATTCCAGTTGACTTCCAAATTGATACCAACTTTTTAATCAACCCAGAGACGAAAAAGAGAGGATTAAATATCAAGTAAAGCTCTAGAATTGATTGACATTCATCTTGCCTACCTTTGACTAAAGCTCCAGGACTACCCTCGCTAGCGAATGCATCGAAGCCATCGTTGGAGACCTTGAATGTTCGGTTTCCTCTCCAAACATTACCGTTGAAAAACAATCCTACCTCCGGGATAGTGGGAAATGTTCCAGAGACGATTAGTCCTCCGAGCAGATTTTCGTATGCATCGTTTCTTAGCTGAGAGATAGGAACTATGATGATTGTGCAGATCGTAAGAGCCATCAGTCGCAGATAATCGAAACGGACTAGAGAAATGGTTGTTACTTTGAGCCCCGGTGATGATGACAGGTTTGCCCTGGAGAAAGATGTATTGATGCAAGTCAGGAACAGATTGTTACGACAGACAGTAAATTTTGGCGCACTTACTAGATCTTCTAATAGGAAACTCAGAGCGGACGCCGTGTAGGACATGGTATCCGTTCCGTGGAGAAGAAGAAACCCATCGAAGTTGGCGTAATTGAGAGAGATGTCCGTAGCCAATCGAATCCAGTCTGTATGGATTTAAAAGAACAACTGAAGGTCAGTTACAATATGAGACGAGCAAAATATGTTTTACTTGCCTTTGTTGGATACGTTGGACGAGTCAATTAATGGTGAATACTGTGTTGAGAAGCATTGCGATCAGACACAAATGCCGTACTTGATTTTGCCGCACACAAATATGTTTTCATCTTTATGCCGACGGTGAGAAACCTACCTCGAGGATACAGTATCGAATCCTTCGTCCACTCTTGTCGACAGGCGGAGTGACCAAGCTATCTACCCACCTCTCTTCGAACCTCACGCCGTCTTTGTCCACACCATCTGCCTCGTTCCCTGGTTGATTGGTCGTGATGCCCTCAGGACTGTCGGCAAGAGAGCTTCTAACGAGGAAGGAGTGCTGCAAAGGAGGCGGGGAAGCAATGGTGCTGGCTTTCGAAGCGGAAGCAGCAGAAGACCAGTGTTGAAAAGCAGTTGAGGATCCAGTGTGGGAGAGAAGCTGTGAGAGTATAATTGAAGGCATCATCTCAGTGGGTCGTATCAGCTTGACAATTGAGGAGTATGGATTGGACAAACGGAGTCTCCTGAGGGATCATGAAATCGACTTTGAGCTCGAAGAGTTGCCTAAAGATCGTTGGAGACTGAAGGTGAGGTTTGTCGTACAAAAACTCGAAAGGATATGATGAGAGTAACTCAAACGATCAACTTACAGTCAAAAACCCGGGCTCCGGAACATATCTTCGTTTGATTCGTTCCAATTTTGAGAAGCAAGATGTGAGGACAGTTGAGTTTCAAATATATCTCATCAAGGGAGTGAACAAGTGAGGTAGACGGAAGCCTAACCAGATAGTCAAGATAGAAACTAACCCATTAGCAGAATGAAGCATTCCGATGGTTCCACCGGTATACAAAATCAGAACAGTTGATTCCTCAATCATTTTTTTTTGTCTTCTAAGCTGAAGAATAGAATTGTGTGAAGATGGAGAGGGACAGATTGACGTTGAGGAAGAGAATGAGACCACCGCAAATATTATTTCAAGTAGAAGAGTGAAAAGAGAAGAAAATAAGAAATAATTCGATGTTAGTTTTCGAACGCGACCGTTACGCTAAAGCAGATAAGATTAAGATTAATCTAAATCACCATGCACAGAGTAGTTTGGACAACAACCAGCATTACTATCAATAATGTACCAGAGAACTATTATACATTCGAAGCTCAATGGGACAAATTCAAAGCAAACGAATTCAAGAAACTAGAAACACCCAAGGCAAGAAGAGAGGTCATTGAATGTCCGATTATTTGTACTACTTGATAGAAAAAAAGAAAGAAAGAAGATTAAAGGATTAAACGTTAAGATGCATATCAAACAGAACGAGTCAAGATCATAAAGGAAAAAGAATGGAAGAGGACGACACAAGAATGAACAATCAAATGCCGGAAGAGACGTGACGTAAGGTCCGAGTGTTTTCGCTACAGAGGAAAGAAGAGGAGGATGAGGAAGATTGTTTTCAAAAATGGAGGAATGTCAGGTGGCAGCGTGAGTATGTTGGGAAAATGATTAATTAAGTGGAACAGAAACTATGCGAGACATGCGAAGCACAATATACTGCGTTACGCAAAGAGTAGATATAAGACGGGAGGTCGAAAGACTCGAAGAAAAATGCGCCACGACACCCGATCAGATGGGTCTTTCAGGGCGGTGAACGATGAACGAGCTTTTGATTGGAGGAGATCCAGCAGCGTCGACCGGCAAGATATCCCCATAGCCTATCGATGCCTGCTTTCCAAGTGATATGTCTGTGGGTGTCCGAGACAGTGATGTGGAAGCAGTCTGGGATTGAAAGGTTTGCCTCTTGGGCCGGATCACCTTGAAGCTTCTTACCACCGGCTGACCTTCAGAAGTAGTCGATGGTGAAGTCTCAGCAACACTTAGCCCAACGGCATTAGGTCCTGAAGGCATCTTGATCGATTCCTCTCTATTCAAGTGGGCTCGTTCCTTCGTTTTTCGGCTACCAAAGGGCCATTTAGAGGTTGCGGCTTGTCCAGGTGGAGGGGAACCCAGCTCAGAGTCGAAATCAGAGTCAGAGATCTCGTCCTTGGGGTTGCCGGGGTTTTTTACGAACCATGAAGAACGCTTTGGTTTCTGGAAGGATTCTGCATCTTCTTCCTCATCGTCTGCTTCATTTGGAACAGGCATAGATGATATGGGTAAAGGTCTGATAGCGAAGCCGCTTTGAGAAAATGATGGATTTGATCCGGGTTGATATGACGTATTGAAAGTTCGGGACAATTGATTGTTACCTGAAAGAGCCGGCTCGCTCTTTTTTCGATAATGATCTGATGGGCGAGAGTACAGACCATGCGTTCCTGAACTATCCGGAAGGAACATCATAGAGGACGGTGTGCCCGAGTCGGATGCGGTGGCAGACTCGTTATAGTACTGTTGGTGGCTTGTCGAGGTATCAAGAGTTTCTTGTCCGTACAATAACCCCTGGTAGGGGCCAGGAGAAGCAGGAGGAGAAGTCTGCTTCAAAGAGTATGGTGTCTCATAAGCTGCTCTTCCTCCTCTCACCATAGAGAACCCTCGCTGAGGAAGTTGTGTGGAGGGCGAAGGAGAATCTGGCGGAACAGCTGTCGAATACTGCCTCTGATGTCGCAAAGGTGAGTACTCCGACGAAGGTTCCGTCGTTCCTCCATAGTCGATCAAGGGCGGCGGTCTCCAGCCACCCATGATGAAACCTGTCTCGGTTTCGTTCGAGAAATCCTGAACCAATCTAGGAAAGTAGCTCGAGTCATCGGTTCCATCAAAATTGGTGGCCGGGGTACGGGCGGGGGTCATACTCATGCTCGAACGGCTAAGGTCGAGCATACCTTGCTGGCTGGGCGCTTGTGAATGTTGACTGAAGTTGTCTCCAGCTCGAGGTCGGAAACCCTGACGCCGGTTCTGACGTCTTCTACCGGAAGAACGGATCAGACTGTCACCGCAACAGCTGGCTTTGCTAAAAGCACCGAGGATACCACTATCGTAAGGGTCGGCCGAATCATCAAAACGCGCGCGAACGATAAGTCGGACGAGAGCTTCGATAAGTTTGATGATGAGGGCGAGGAGATATAACAAAAACACAACGGCTTGAATGACCACCACAGCGTAAGCAATCCAAGTGGAAGCGAGATTTCCGATATTAATCTAAGAACAGTTAACGTTGCAATGAAGAAAAGTGGCGGATAGAATGAGCTCGTTGATTAGACCGATCTTTTCGCTACTTGGAAGAATGGTGAACTCACAGCTTGACACAAGATAAGTACTAAAATCATAGTGATTGTTCTGAGCACACCAAACATAAAACTCATAGCCCCCATACTAGCTCCCAGCCCCCATGGTAACCAAACAGCCGTCATGAGACCTACCGTGATTTCTTGAACAAGCAAGATAATCACCTGTGTTGTGCCGCTCTTCTGTCCAGCCCCAATGACAACACCTGCTATAAAGCTGGCGGCCATGAGAACGGTCGCATATAGCTGGGAACCTTCTCCAAATACGTTGTAAAGTGGACCCAAGGCAAGAAGAGTCCGAGTAGCATCATAAAGCTTTGGCGAAGGCGTGGTAGCCAAACGATAGCTGAGGTAGACTGGGATCGCAATTAGAATCAAGATGAAGAATACGGCTGCCAGGGCAATCGAGGTAGTGGATGGAGAATTTGCTGTGGAAGCGAGGTAAAAGTGGTATGTAGTGAACGCCGTAAGAGGACCTTGGAAGAGGAGGAAGACTCTGATGAGGTTGCCTGTCGACGAAAGCCACAGCCAACAGTTCATAGTCAAGTCAGCTTGCTGTGCTTAACAGACTTGTTCTGCCCTTTGCAAAAGGGAAAATGATCAATGAACGAGCCTTGTAGAGAGCTAGCATAAAACGCGCCCACATCCCCCTTGACGCTGAACTTCCACCACTGCCTCCTTGCTGGAGACGCTACAGCCCGATCCATCCTCCCGCCCCCTATTTTGACTGGCGACTTTCCTCTTCCTTTATGTTCGTACGCTCCTGCTTCCCCATCACCGAGCTCTCTCAACGGCCGTCCGAACATTCCGGGAGACGTAGGCGGACTCCCAACACCTACAGACATCCCTCCTCCCTTTCTTGCCATGCTTGAATTCAAGAACGCGCCCACGCCATGTACGACCCAGACGGCCAAGGAGATTACGATGATCGTCGCAATTGCAAGCAGAAACAAAGCTGCGCTCATCGGGAACAGATCGGTTGGCCGAATCCCGACCAGAAACGCGTACTTGTCCATTCCAGGCGAATGGCCTCTCATGTTGAGAAACACATTAGGTAGGCTTGGATCGAGATACAACGCTGAAGATGAATTGTTCATAGTGGAGGCAAATGTCGACGGAGGGTCGTATGGTGAGCTAAGATCAAATGGGTCAACAAGTTTCGAGAAGGCATCGGTGCCTTGAGTGAAAGTTACATTTCCAACCAAAGACGCCCAGGACCCTCGAGTTGCTATCGGGTAGACAAAGTCCGGCCAGAGAACAGCGATCTGGCTGAGGAACGAACAATACTGGATGTGATATATTATATCTCTGAACCCAGGCGTGACTATCAGGATGAAGAGACCGTGGACGAAGTTAGACATATAGACGGATTTCCTCGTATAGAGCTCTTATGGACATAGCTAATAGACTCACCAAATCGAAGCAGCGACGGACTCGTCACTAGTACGTCCCCACTAACCGCACTCATCACAGCCGTCCCCAACACTCGACTCCACTTCCGCTTGACCCCGGCGGACACAGCTGCCGAGCTTGACCCTCTTCTGTCACGTCCGTGGCCTGTACCGGTCTGATGGGCCGCACTTTTGCCGACCCGCTCACTTTCACTCGTTGAAGCAGCACACCAACTTGCGAACGCTCTTCCGCCCCATAGGACCGCCCAGTAGCCTACGGCTATTCCGACGGGGATCCAGAGTACGAGCCTGTAGTACCACCCGTCAGGATAGTACGGTGTCATCTCCAACTCTACACAGGCGAGCTCATTTGGGTTAGGGTATGCAGTATCGACAATTCGGACTTGAGTTCGGAGGGTGGTGAGCGGATAGATAGAGTTGAACGGTAAACTCAGGTTGAGTGCGACCGGGCCAGAGGGAATTATACAAGTCTCCACGTCGTCTGTAGATGTTGTAGGTGCAGGAGAAGGATGAAGAGAGTAGCACAACGAAGAGGCTGAGGTCAAGACCGGGGACGATAAGAAGGTCGTGGAGGTGAACAGAGTGGCCAGCTTGTCAGTGGTGTTATCGAATCCACTGACGACCTGTTCGAAAGAACGAGGTATGGAGAGAGGGTAAGTATGAGGACCCCATTGATGTGATAGGAAACATATACACCAGAGGGGGAACAGCCACGGGCTTGATTCCATCCTGTCCTTGTTTCTTGAATCTCGAAAGTGAAAGCGTGACAGACTGACCTCTGAAGAGGACCCAATGAGATCGACTCGAAGAAGCTCACTCCCTGACTCCCTTTGAGGGCCCAACAAGCCATCAGAGTTCTTCCCAAACTGAAAATAACCCTGAGTGAACTGAATAGGAGAAGAGTTGATGGACGTATGACCAACACATGATGTGAGCGATAGTTCCAGCGGAGCCGCTACCACTACCCGAGGGACACCGTTCAACAGATAGATGGAAACGATCACTAGGAATGCATGCAGGAATCGAAAGATGCTGGACGACGAGGCGAAGTGTGGTTGAGGTTGAGAGGAATTTAAACGGAAGGAGGAAGAACCCGATCGAGCCATAACTTTGTTGGATCGACTGGAGGGGGAACAAGAAAGACAATATGTTCTTCTAGACGAGCTTGGCCTGGTACGTTCTACAAGAAACGGTGGCTGGCCGGCATGGAAAAGCAGAGACAGACGAAAGCTAGTTTCTAGCTGGGTGAGAAGGAGGCGATGTCGGGGCAAATTATGGGTCGAGTTAGGCTCGTTAGCTGGTCGGAAGAATACAAGCTACGACTAACTTTCGCGTAACATATATACACAAACCACGTCATACAAATCGGTATTCAGAAAGCAACTCATGGCATCAGTTTGAGAAACCAGTAAACTTTCGAGCAGACTTACACCTATATAGATAGAACTTGGAAAAGAAGAACAAGAAGAAGAGATAGAACGGAAGAGTAAAGAGACAGAAGAGAAAGGCAGAAAGGAGAAAGGAGAAAGGAGAAAAGAAAAAGAAGAGAGAAGGAAGCATAGATCTCGGGTCATGAGAAAATATATGCATACGACGGAGGGCGAGCACAACGGCAAGAGAGGCAAAATAGAGAAGAACGCGCGAAGGATAGAAGACACAACAAAGAAAGCAGGGAAATCGAAAAGGAAAATAAGGATACGTGGCACATCTCGAAAGGTATTCAATTTGAAATGTAAACCAGACAGGAGGAAGGCTTTTCTTCCCTCTCTCAAGCACACCCCATCTCCCATCTAGCTCGTTTCCACTCTGCCTCGATCTCATTATCCGGGGCTCTCCTTTTGCCGGCACATTTTCCTCTCGGCCACGTGGCACCACCACCACCTCGTCGAGGACCGTCAATGAAGGTCTGTCCGCTGCTGGGAGTTCGCAAGAGCTCATCCTCGGAAGAGCTTGAACCATCCCCAGTCGACAAGCTCGGAGCATCCTCATCTTCGTCCGAATCTTGTGAATCCACTTCCGAGGCCTTGATCTCGAGCGAAATGAGTGGAGGGGCAGCGATGGCATATAAAGCGTCTTGGATGTTAGCAGGCGAAACGCAATCCACAACCTGGGTGGATTGAGACACAGAATCTCGTCCAACCCAAAGCGACCACGAGAGTAGGTTGCCCAACTCGGTCTCACCCGTAGAAATCTCTTGAATCTGAGGTTTCATTCGGATTCGACAGTGATTCTTGATAGATCAGTCACAAGCAAGGAGCAGATGGATCGAAAGTAAAGCAAGATAGACATACTTCTAGGCCAGAGAGCTTCTTCCAAGCTTTGTTGGAGTACACCCGGTCGTGCAAGAACTTTTGGGCGAGAACAAGCGAGGACAAAAAGGTCCGTCTTGGGCAGCCGAGAGTACCTTGCTTCGCACCGGGAGTAGACAACAAACTTTGAGCTCGCTGAGATTTCAACCGTAGATCCGTCTGTTAGACCAAAACGACATACTATCCAACCGAGGTAACGCCATGAAGGGTCGAAACATACCTCGAGATACCAGCGAGCAGCCCGAAGCGTTCCACAGTTGGAACGGCTTCGGCGAAGGATCTCATTAACAAACGTTCGGAGAGGAATTGCCTCGTTGTCTTCCGAAGAAGAAACGGAGCACTCGGACGAGGCTGGCCAGATGGAAAGAAGAAGGTCGATAGTAGAATCTAAAGACCAGGAATTGGTCAGAAAGATCAATAATAATCAACCTCTGCAAAAATTCAAGCGATCCATCTGGCACGAGCATCACACAGATCCCCATCTCCACCAGACACAGAGTCGACGAAGAGAAAGATACTCACCAACAAGCCTGTCAGCCTCTTCCTTCTTTCCACATCGCTCGTGGACCGCGGCTGATCCAGCTGATCCTTCAGACGGACTCTTTCTCAGGTCTTGTGAATCGACTGAGGAAAAGGACGAGTGAGAGGCGAGCGCGGTAAGCTGTCGAGGCCGGTAAGGTCGCTGCTGCAGGGATTGCACAGGTTGAGCGAGGGGGATAGGTTGTCGATGTTTGGGCCACTGACACTTTGGGGGTTGATCAAGTGCAGAAGGCAAAGACTGGGTGATAAAGGGGACTGAGTTCGAAGAAGAAGAAGAAGACGACAAAAGAGCGCGATTGGCCTCGTCCCCAGAAAGGGTCAAGGCCGGTACGGTGGATCGCCACTGATCGATATCAATCCGATGCTGGGACGACGTAGAAGATAAGGGGCGAAAGGCCGTCATCTTTGAAGGGAGAAGAAAGAAGGGATGGAAGGTTCTTCTTCTCTTGAGGGGATGCGACTATAAAAGAGACCTTCTTCTAAGCCGAGCGAGGCTAGGGCTGAGGTGGAAGGGGTTTGTTTGAAGGGGGGAGGGTGTTTAGTGGGGAGAATCAGGATGGCGAAAGTAGGGCGGAGAAGATATGTTGAAAGTTTTAAGGAGAAGAGTGTGAACGAGAGGGACGGATGGGTTGCGAAAAAAGTGTTTGTTAGCAAAGAGCTTTGTGTGAACAAAAAGTTGGATTGAAGAGTGTAGAATTGATTGGCCAGTGGCGTCGGTTTAGAGTCAGGTGGTGTTTTGGTTGTAGTGATAGTAGTAGTAGTGGCGTTCGATAAGGCAGCAGCAGTTGTCAAGACGGATTGGTTGTTCAATAATCTAATGGAAGAAAGACGCAACAATGGTGAAAGAGGTAGAGTTGAGCTGAACGATAGACTTCTTGACGGTGGCAACGGCGACGGTAGCAGGGGCAAAAGCGGTAGTATCCCGATGGGCAAACATGTTGGGCGATAAGCGAACGGTGGTGGTGGGAAGTGTGGAGGTGGGATCTGTCGGACCGTCACTTCCAATAGAAAGAAGATGTGGATGGCCTGAGAGAATTCTTAGGAGTAGAAGAGATGATAGGAGAAGACAGTAGAGAGGATGTATTGTCTGTCGTCGTCGTCGTCTTTTATTCGTCCGACGTCTTCTACAACGAGGGAGAGAAAGGAAAGAAGAAGAAAGACAGGCAACAAGGTGGTGGCTGGGATGTAGGTGGGGTCTGTCGTTATATTTAAATACTTGAATTCTATATAAGTGTACTTAGGTAGGAATAGCAAGGGGCAAACAAGGGTCTAGCCTCTGAATGACTCCCATCGCGGAATATTCTTTTCCTTCTCTCCTTGCGCGCGGCACTTGCGCAGGAGAAACCCAAGTCATTTCTCTCCCCATGGCGTTATCCTTTAACCCTCAGCGGTTAGATCTGGGTTGTGGACTCGTTTGGTCTATTTGATGTCCAGATCCATCTCATCCAACGATTCATCCATCGGCCGAATGGAATATACTCAGGTCTGTACATAATGACTTGCCTTGGGTTGCTCATTCTTCAGTCAAGTCATACAATACGCACATCTGCTCTCGTCTCGGTGTCTCTTCTTCCTCTAAATTGAGTTCATTCATAGCCGTGCAATCGTATGTCACGTTCACTACAGGTCTCGGTTGATTGTCGAATATTCTTGCAAGTTCATGTACTGTACATTCGACATATGACGTGCACACATACACATAAACATATGCCCTCTTTCTATCCAATCTTTCTTTTTTTCTTCCTTACTTTTCAGATGAGACACAGTCATCGAGAATTTCTTCTTCTTCTTCTTCTTCTTCTTCTTCTTCTTCTTCTTCTTCTTCATTTGATACTTCCTGATTAAACCTACAGTTTACTTCTCCAAGTATGCACCGTCCTGTACGAGGAAGATAAAAGACACGACAGAATACGAGAAGAGGGAGGAAGTTCAGTCATAAGCTTGAAACCCGTCGGGTCATGGCCGACCCCAAGACACAAACACACATACCGGGCCACTTTTCAAGCCCTCCGCATTCTCGACCGCAGGCACCAAAATCGGCTCTCGTCGTTTTTTTACCGAAGCGGTCTGGTTATGAGCTCCCGGTCGGCTCGCACTATGGGCGTCCTCGGAAAATATCTCCTTCATCTTCTCCACTCCAAGCCGTTGAACCTGAGTTGATACCATTTTTTGAGCCAAAGTGTCAGCCACGCCATCCCTTTACGTTGTTCGCCATACCCAAAGTGGAATACAAAGAAACCTGCGAACCTCCTTGTACACGGCCGTCACAACCTGAACGAGAGGTCCAGAGAGTCCAAACTTATGCACAAAGTATGCAGACACGATCAATATGAGCAACGTCGAGAAGTACAACGGATTTGTGATCACCGCCATGAACTCGTTGAATCTGTTCATGTTTTTAATAAAAGATATATATACGCCACACAAGTCAGAACGTTTGACGTTGTCAAAAATCGAAACAGATGAACGTACCCAAGGAAACACAACGCTCCCCAAACCCAAACTGGGATCATCGCTCGGCTCACCACCATACTCCTCTTGGCTTCCACATACAGCGCATCCGCCTCCCGCCGGAACTTTGTCTCTAAGTCGGCCTCCTTCGTCGGTGTCAAAATCGAGAGCGAGTTCTCAAAATCAAATTCTGCGTCCGGATCAGACAGCGATGACGCCGGACTGTCCGACGAGATGTTAGAAGGTAACAGCGACGGTGCCGTCGGCAATATCCGGGCATACAATGGAAGCAAAACAAGCGTCTGAACAGTCATCCAGCTTCAGTCCCGGGTATCTATCGAGAGATCTAGCTATTGCCCTAGTGAACGGTCAAAGGAGAGAAAAGACTGACCTCTTCCTTTGCTTTCTTGAACGCGTCATCTATGTCATCCTCAGGTTTCCAAACCCTCGGCACACCAGCGGCGTCGTATCTGAATCGTTCCTCGAACGCCACCCGGAGCTTACTCAAAAGAACAGTCTCGCTCGTCTGTTCGTCCACCTTGGACCGAAGCGCTTGCCATGCGCGCCGGCGAAGCGTCGATAACGATGCCGTATTCTCAGATGATGTGCAATTGAAGCCTATGAGGATGTAAAACGAAAGCAGTGAGCGACTGATGTTCAGACAGCTATTTGATGAAACCGTGCTTACTCTTTGCCTTGGTCAGGTAGGTTGATTCAGCCCGCTCGAGTGTTTCAGAAAATTGAGAAAGAATCTTGTCCCACATCTGGGGAGTGGGCTTATTGAGCAAAAATTCGATTGGCTCGGCTAATTGCTTTTTGATATTTCTCTATATTAATCCATTGGATGACAAGGGATTAACAAGGATATGCACTCAAATCGGCTATACGTTTGAGTTTCACCAAGGGGCATAAACAGAGTGGACATACCTCAATCGAATTGACCATCCTCTTTGTCTCATCAAATCGGCATTGGTCTCCGATTAGAGTAATGTCCTCCTTTAGCAACGCAAACTCGTCGTCGTACTGCCAATCAGTATCATCTAGCCTGACCTCTGTATCATTAGCGCACACGTATACAAGGACCATCTGTCAGCGCTGAATTGGATTCTGCAAGCTGAAGTATGAGGTGTGAGTATTCAGACTGACCTTCGGCTCCTTCTCGGAAAGTATTTTCTGCCCGCTCTCTGCTTGTCTGGACGACCGCACCAAAATCGTACTCTTTACCCTTGAGCGCTTCTTCAATCCCCTGCTTGAAGTCGCGGACGACCACTTTGTGCAAATTCTTAACGTGCCCAAGGAACAAAGGTGAAAGACTAGAGTCGAGCGACTGGATGAGATCGATCCGCTTGCGTTGATAGACTCCAACGTGGTATCGAGACGCGTCTCGGTCGAAATGCGCTGATTATACGACGAACAATGGCCAACGAAACAATCAGCTTACTGAACTGACAGATGATGAAGACAACATCAAGCAGTTTTAGGAACTAACCCAATGCAGCTTGCTTCCAGCTTGACATCAATAATCCTAACCCATCGACCACATTACCACTCTCAACCTGCCTTCGGATAGTCTTTACTGATGACAGAAACGCCTCGGTTGCCACCGCAGCGATTTCGTCGCACCGGAACTGGGCGAGTAGCTCTTGCTGTGTAGGGATATCTAAATCCGCATTCGATTGGACTTGATCCTGTTGAGCAAGAGAGGACAAAAAGCAACATGCGGTCCGCTTGATGAGTAAATCCCGGCCATAACAAGTTTGTCACGATCGTATAAGACGAATGGCTCACCCAAATACCCTCCATGTAGAACGCCACACCATCCGCCGGGATCCGCTTATGGTAAATAGGTTTAAAGACATAGTCCTCTCTAGATTGGTCTAGGAATCGGCCTCGAAGATCGGACACGGCCTCCTCAAATTGAGTGGGCATAAGTACTTTGTGGGGAAGGGTAGTGAATGCTAGATCAAAGTAATCGGTCAGAAGGCTAGACTCGAGAGCTTCGGGCTGAATATCAAGGATGATGATAGACCACAGAATATCAGTTATAGGCTAGTTAAGTGAATAGATGCAAAAACTGACCTTGGATAAAGAGTGCCAGATCTTCTCCATATCTTGTCGGAGTGTGGCCTCCAAGTTGAGCAATGGAGTGGAGCCAACGTGGTCTCGAATGACGAACATAAGCAATGTCTTTTCTTTGCCACTACAGCGATGATCATATGAAGCCACATGTTAATGAGGCTGATTTTCTTTCTAGACCATGCAGGATGTACATAACCTTGCTTACCTTCCTCGAGAAGTACCAAACAAGCCAAGATTGACTTCGAACACTGTCTTGAGAAGTCCCATGTTTGCCCCTTGATAAAGACCGCTGTTTGTGAAATAGAGTAAGTTCCATTAACACCTTCTTAATCTTTCGAGAACGGATAAAAGGATACGTTGACGCACACTTGGTGTTCCCACAGATTGATGAGGAGAACTTCGGAGGATGCCAACGAGAAGAGAGCAGACTTGCGCTCGAAGTCCTACAAGAGTAGTGTACGAATTGTTAGGGCCCTCTCGATTAGACAGGAAAGAGAACAACTGACCTGATCTTCTCCTCTTTCTCTGCCATCTGTTCCCTCGACATCCATCACCATGATTGGTCCGTCTTTCGCCTTGCACATCCAGATGCCTTGAAGGATTATTCAAAGAGAGAAAAAAGACAAGATGAGAAAACTTCAGAAGCCAGGAAATCTCAAAGTCGCGCGCGCGAAATGAGCGCGCGTACCTTTCGTGGTTTGTTTTCTCGCCTTCTCGTCCATTACATCGAACGTTGTGCCAAACAGTCTGTTTAGTAGTGTGCCTGAAAGTTTTTCCCCAAGATTTGGAAGCAAGTTTCAAATCAGGATGATGTTATGAATCAGTCTTACTTAGACAGAGCCAGATGTATTCCATGAGTTGTGGTCCAACCAGATACGAACTCTTTCCAGTTGACTGAGATCCAAAGACGGAGACAACGTCATAACCAAACCCTTTGTTGACCAGACCCCATCGGCTGATAGCAGGCGTCAGTTCCTTACTGTATAACAGAAGTTTGGGGTCGTCAGGATGTATGAGATATGGACAAGAGGATGGTCAATATAAGTACGAGACGATGAATAAGATGAACGTGGGATTATGAACGTCGAGTTCGCACTCGAGTCCAATTCAATATACAAGACGGTATCCGATCTTAGACTTGAGTAGTGAACTTGCCTAAACACTTTATCTTCGTCGATGATCTGTATTCTTTCTTTGCTGCTCTTCTCTTCCATGAACGGCTTGGTATCGGTCGATAGTGATGCTGATGACTGTGTTGATGGTGGAGTACCATCCTCCCCGGTCAGGGACGCTTTAGCTTGCTGAATGGCCTCTTTAGCTTCTGCAGATGCGTTTGAAAGGACGTTCTGGAGTTCTTGAGATCCCTCTGAGAGAATTTGTTGAGAGGACGAGATGTTCATCTCCATGTCGGGCGATGAAAAGGACGAAATGTTTGGAATTTGATGAAGAAAAAGAGAAGAAGTTCAGATAGAATTGTCGATGGGGGAGAGAAAGTAAGAGAAGATAGATGGAGGAAGGCGTATGGTTACGCGTGTGATCACGCGTGTGGTAACCGATATGAATAAACACGTGATCTGTGTTACCGTGTTCATAGGCTACTTCCAAATCTGGGACTTGACCCAAGAGAATGGTGACTAACCGGCGTATCCACTTACCGCTCGTTTTTTTTCTACTCTCATTTCGACAACTTTCTTGATCAGCCACTCCTTACAGTTTCGTTGTCGGTCTCTCCTCTCTTTCGTTTTTCTTTTCTCTTCCTACACCCAGGAAGGTTTCTTTCAGGGATGCGGATGATTTTACGCTCCGTTCCTCGGATTCCTCCACCTAGACTGTGCATTCCGTCGCTCCGATCGGGCTATTCCATCGTCCCTTCTCTCTCCTCTCCGCTTACTTCCGTTGCTGATCCCATCCCGCCATCATCCACTTACGACGTGCTCGTCATCGGCGCTGGACATGCAGGATGTGAAGCTGCGGCAGGTGCTGCCAGATCAGGTGCCAAGACCGTCCTCATGACCCAAAGACTGGATACTGTTGGCGAAATGAGCTGCAACCCTAGTCTCGGTGGCGTAGGAAAGGGCACGCTTGTCCGAGAGGTTGATGCACTAGGCGGACTGATGGGCCAAGTTGGAGGTGTGTCCCAAAATTCCTTTTCCTTAGACGCGCTTATATAAAGGCTGACTGTTGTTCTTCATTCTTTCTTTTAGATAAATCGGCCATCACATTTCATCTTCTAAACACGTCGAGAGGACCGGCCGCTTGGGGCTACCGCGCGCAAATGTCTAGAATTCAATACAAGCGCCATATGCAGGTTGCCTTATCCAAAGTCAACAACTTGGATCTCAGGCAAGGCTCAGTTCAAAATATTCTCTGGGAAGATGATGGAGATCAAGGGAAGAAGAAAATCACAGGTGTTGTACTAGGTAAGCCTTAGAGTCAGGGCCATACGATGTTCTGACAATTATATTATGGCTAACCTGAATGCAACCGTCCATTACGCAGAGTCGGGTCAAACAATCAACTGTTCTCAGGTGGTCATATGTACTGGCACATTTCTTGGTGGAGAGTTCGTCGCACACACACTTTTTCTCTAACGATATCAATATAGAAGGGCGATCTTGTTCACGTTGTATCTGATCTCTACATTTATAGAATCCACCTGGGTCTCGATTCCTATCCAGCTGGTCGAATATCTGAACCCCCTTCGTCCCCGTCCCTTTCTCAGTCTCTCCGATCAATGGACTTCTCATTGGGTCGACTGAAAACTGGTACACCGCCTCGTCTGGACGGGAAGACCATCAACTATTCTACTTTGGATACACAACAACCTGACGGATTGAATAGTCGCGCGTTTAGCTTCTTGCACGAAGGTAGAAATGGACTTGCAGAAGCTGGGGTAAATTTGGAAAATCAAATTCCGTGCCATCTGACGTATACCTCCGAGGAAACCAGTCGGATCGTCCGCGACAATCTTCACTTGTCTATACATATCAAAGAAACAGTCCGTGGACCGAGGTACTGTCCTTCTATAGAGTCCAAAGTGATCAAACACCCCGAGCTTAGCTCGCATCGAATTTGGCTCGAGCCTGAGGGTTACCCCGAAGAAACTGGTACTTGCTCGTTTCAAAGAATGTGGCTTATAGATGGACAAGTACTGATATCTATACCAACCCATCTATTCGACACTTGTAGATTTAGTATACCCAGCAGGTTTATCGGTTACCATGCCTGCTGACATCCAGGAACGAGTGCTTAAGACCATCAAGGGACTTGAGGAGGTCAAGATGGTCAGCCCTGGCTATGGTGTTGAGGTGTGCTCACCTTTCGTTCCTTTTTTATTTGCAAGTGCGCAAGAAACCCTAATTTTGATTCATCTTTTTTCTTTATTAGTACGATTATGTTGATCCTAGAGAATTGAACACAACACTTGAAACTAAACGGGTCACGGTATGTCTTCTAGCCTCTGTTTAGGCATATCTTATAGAATCTAAACCGGAAATGTCTTGTTTGGTTTGTTTGGATGCCAATATAGGGCCTCTTCCTAGCTGGCCAAATCAATGGAACGACTGGATACGAGGAAGCCGGCGCTCAGGGCTTAGTGGCTGGAGTGAATGCAGGCTTGGCAGCTCAAGGTATCACTTTCTAATCTTTCCTTACGACATCATGTATGTATCATCTCTTGGAACGTTATTTCTGATCCCATACATTTGAATTCACTGTTCGTGTAGGCAAACCTCCGATGGTTCTCAGCCGTTCCGATGGGTTCACTGGGGTGATGATTGATGATCTAACTTTAAGAGGAGCGACCGAACCTTGTATGTATCTTAACATGTCGTCTCGGCGGCTCTGTATAGATTGAATCTCTGATGTCCTTGGTCCTCGTGATGCTTTTATAGATCGAGTGTTTACGTCTCGATCAGAATTCAGAATCTCTCATAGGGCTGATAACGCTGATCTTCGTTTGACACCCAAGGGTATGTGTTTTCAGCCGTGTTCTGCGACGCTCAACTGAGACAGCCTAGAGATCAGGATTATTTAATAGCATATGCGTGTGTTTGTTACTTAATCACAGGTTACGCACATGGAGTTGTGTCTGAAGAACGATGGGAACGGTTTTTGACCCTACGATCGGAGATGGAAGTCACTAAACGACTCTTGAAGGAGACCACATTTGCTAGCCGAGAGACTGATGTTCAGCCCAACATATCCACAGGCAAGAAGACGTACGTTTGTTCCGTATTCTCTATACCTTCACACCGGAGACTTGTGATAGCATTCATGTGGGAATGCTTCGCTTATCGAACCATGTGCTTTATTCTGGTTGGCGATAAATCCAGTGCATGGGAGCTGCTAGGGCCGGCAGACTCCTCTCGCTCAGACGAGAGTATTTATACTTCCTTCCCTGAGCTGGCCTCAATGGAGCCTATCGTGCGGGATCGAGTAGGAATAGAGAGTGAGTTCGATGAATACCCATTGGTCTTACGGAAGTCCCTTACTTCAGGACATGTTCAATTTGATTTTAATCTCGCCAATATATCTACTCTATTCTCCGAAACAAAGAACTATACGAGAATACTCTATTGAGACAAGCAGAAGAAATCAGCAATTTCAATAGCGAAGAAGACTATCTGATTCCCTCTGAACTGGACTACACCTCTATCCGTGGTCTGTCGGACGAGGTCAAAGAAATTTTCATTCGATCGAATCCAAAATCGATAGTAAGAAAATTTCATGTAGCACTCTTGTTCAACGTATCATCATCTTACCGCTGTCTCTTATGAATCTTATTTTACAAACAGGGAGTTGCAAAGAGGACGCAAGGCGTTACTCCTATGTCCATCCTGCTTCTGATGAGTGAAATTATGAAACTTCGAGCCGTATCCTCGTCAAGAATCTCTATACCCGACCATTCATTCAAGTCTACGACTTCATCTTCATTCACAACAAATCGACCGTCCTTTATCGGCAATTCCTCTTCGCATCTCAAGACTGCACCGTCAGTTCGTGCCTTCTCGACGTCCCTACCGCTTGCTTCAAAACACCGAAAACGTTCTTCTGATCAAGGAGGGAGAAAGAAATATAACCCATATCCTTCACGATACCAAGGCAGTTTCCGAGTTCCGCCGGTCGAAGTTGCACCAAGGCATGCACCATCCACCAAACCCGAGGATATGCGGGCTTTGCTGCTAGATGCTCTTCAAGATATCGACGATCCGGATAGTCGACTGGTCAGGCGGCTTAAAGAACTACAACTTTCTTCGGCAGATGCTGTTACTATTGCCAAAAAGTTTGCCGAAGAAGTCAAACCAGAGCTGGAAGAGGACGCTTACATTGATACTTGGCAGTCGACTTGGGAGATTCAATCGCTTCGTCTGGATTTTGAGAATTTTTATATCGATTCTCGTGGCCAGTCTTGGGATAAGGCTATCCAAATCTGCTTGATGCATCGATTATTAGACTGGGCATCTGCAATCCATTTAGGCGTCACCGTCACCACTCACTCTGGAGTTTCACTCGCCGCCATCCAGCAGTTGTACCGAGTTGCTGTTGCGACCGACTTTCGAAACCCAGCTGATCGATATCCGGAGGCCCGAGCTTTGAAACGACAGATCCATCTTCATGTGGGACCAACAAATAGTGGAAAGACGTATAATGCCCTTCAAGCGCTTATCAAGAGTAATCGAGGATTCTACGCTGGTCCACTGAGACTGTTAGCCCACGAGGTTTGGGAAAGAGTCAACCGAGGGGATATTGCTGGGATGAATGGTGTCGGCCGGTCGTGTAACCTAAAAACGGGTGAAGAACTTCGAATTGTCGATCCGCTTAGCACATTGTCGAGTTGTACGGTAGAGATGATTAATCTTGGAACCGAGATCTCGGATGTAGGTGTATTAGACGAGATCCAACTCATCGGAGATGTCAATCGAGGAGGAGCCTGGACTTCTGCTGTTCTTGGCTGTTGCTCTAGGGAGCTTCATCTTTGTGGAGAAGACACCACGGTCGATCTTATCAAGAGGATAGGGGCCGAAACTGGAGACGATGTCATTGTTCATCGGTACAAGCGATTGGCGCCTCTTACGATCAGCGACAAAGAGCTTGGTGGCTGGAAGAACATCAGGAAGGGAGACTGTGTCATTGTTCTTAGCCGAAACGGTATTTTCAAGACTAAGGATGAGATTGAGGCGGAGACCGGGTTGAAGTGTGTGGTTGCGTACGGGATGTTGCCTCCAGAAGTTCGATCCGCTCAGGCTAAAATCTTCAACGATCCGGACAGCGATTATGATGTGTTAGTGGCAAGTGATGCGATTGGTATGGGACTAAACCTGTAAGTTCCATCAACCTGACTCTAAAAAAGAAACCGTAGTTGTACATCCCTCACCCTGAGCGAATATATTTGGGCATTTCTCTTGTTTGAACAGTGTTATCAAACGAGTTATCTTTACTTCATTAACTAATTACCTTGGGGAGCCTCTTCGAACGTCTCAAGTTAAGCAACTCGGTGGACGAGCCGGTCGATTCGGTCTTCATGGGAAGGGGGTCAGTGGCGAGGTTACTACTCTAAACGCTGAAGATTTGCCGATCCTGCATGAGGTCTTCCCTTCCGAGATTCCTCCTATAGAGCGAGCTCGACTTGGGTTCCAAGCTTCCGATATAGCGAAGCTTTACCGAGTGCTAGGTCATGATGTTCCTCTGGAGAGGATCGTCACGCTGATCTCCGAACTCGCACGAACAGGGCCAAACTACATCATTGAAGACCCCAAGACTATCCAAAAAGTTGCGCCCATTATCGATCGATACGGGGCGGATCTCAGCTTGGAGCAGAAATTGCTGATCGCTGATGCTCCGGTGAACCTGAGAGATCCGCTGGTGGAGTACTGGTTTGCCCAGTTTATCACCGCGCATGCGGTGGGCAAGCGAATTTCTGATCTCAAAGGTCTGCTTCAGACGGGCACGTTGATCGAGACGTTTGAGCGACTTAAAGTACGACACGCTACGTTCCTCAATGATCAGTATATCCTCGCTGAAGGTTCGGCCAAACCGAAATCGAGAACTGTAGAGATTACGTCGAATGAGGTTGCTCAGTTGGAACTTCTTCACAACATCACTACCGCTTATAACTGGCTCTCCTTCCGACTACCGTTAACGTTTTGTAAGCCGCAGGAGGCGAGAGCGCTTCAGGCAGAGCTAGAGATTTTGTTGGACTTTGCGCTTGAGCTCGTTGGCGGTCCTCTTTCTAACGCTGGTAAGAAAGGTCAAGGCGGCAGAGGAGTGAAGAAGGGCTTGATGGCGAAGTTGTCGATGAGACAGTTGGAAGCAAAGCAGCTGGCAAAGGATTTGGCCGAAGAGAACAAGATCAAGTTCTATCGACCCGGTGACGAGGAAGATTTGAAGAACCGGGCCCAGTTAAACCAGCTTCCTATCTCTAGTGCAGAAGTGGAGAAGCTTTCGAGCTTGATGTGATTAGATTAGTTGAGTATATGACATGTATAACTAGCGTTTTCGCACACCCTCAATATGTTTTTCTGCAAGAATACTCTGAAAAGAACAGGTCATTTTATCAACATTTTTAATTTATTTTTATGAACAAGATTCGTCCCTTGAGAAAATATAGGCAAAAAACAACCTCCAAAGACAAGTGTCAACACTAAAACGGAGAAATTAACAAGGAAAAATGTCACAAGCCAGTGGTCTAGAAAGCAAAATAGGAGAGGTAAAAGCTCTGATTCCATCTTCTTTCCTTTTCCCTCACACTGCAGCGGCCTTTACCTGTCGGACTAAGTTAAGAGCCGATCCGGCCCGGAGCCAGTCGACCTGATCCTTACTCATGGTGTGTTTGGTAGGAATTTCGAGAACCTGACCGTCCGGCTTGGTAACCTTCAAAGAAATGACCGTTGAAAGGTCTCCAGCGACAAGCGAGGAAACACCGATGGTCTCGACCTGATCACCAGCAGAGATGAGAGAATAATCGGCCTTGTCGGCGAACCAGAGTGGGAGAACACCTTGCTTCTTCAAGTTGGTCTCGTGGATTCGAGCGAACGATCGAGCAACGATCAACGATCCACCATAGAACCTAGGCTGTAAAGCGGCGTGCTCTCGAGCAGAACCCTCTCCGTAGTTATCGTCTACAACGAGCATCCAAGGTTGGTTCTTCGACTTATATCGTTTGGCAATATTCGGGATGGTGTCTTGTCCATCCTCATCACGGGCAACGTTAACTTCTCCACCCTCATCGTTGACAGCGGTGATCAAGAGATTTTCCGAGATCAGACGCAAGTGTCCCTTGTACTTTAACCAAGGACCGGCAGCGCTGATGTGATCAGTGGTGCACTTTCCCCGGACACGCATCAGGCACTTCATGGTCGGCAACTCGGAAGGTCCAGCCTCGAAGAACGAAGGGAAAGGGGCGAGGACCTCAAGTCGGGTTGAATCAGGAGCGATGGCGATCGGAGTGTCTGGCTGAGGCTCGGGTGAGGGTGTGGGGGAGTAGGAAAGATCACCGGGTGTGAAACCACCACTAGGCAGCTTGATACCCGAAGGAGCATCAAACTTGAAGGGCTGTCCGTTCTTGTCGAGCAAACTGTCGGTCATAGGGTTGAAGGACAGACTGCCGGAGAAGGCCATGGCGGTAACAACCTCGGGAGAGGCGAGGAAGTTCATCGTCTTCAAGTTTCCATCGTTTCGAGCCTTGAAGTTCCTGTTGAACGAAGTCAGAATAGCGTTGTCCTCTCCTTTCTTTTCCGTTCGGTTCCATTGTCCGATACAAGGCCCACAGGCGTTAGCCAAGACAGTGGCACCCACGCTCTCCAGCTTCTGCTGCAGGCCGTCCTTCTCGATCGTCGCCCTGATGAGCTCACTTCCTGGAGTGACCATGAAGGGCACCTTGGTCTTGAGTCCGGCCTTGTGGGCCTGCTCAGCAATGCTGGCCACTCGGGACATGTCCTCGTAAGAAGAGTTGGTGCACGAGCCGATGAGTGCGGCAGAGAGCTCGTCCTTCCAGTTGTTATCGGAGATGAAGCTTCCAAACTTTGAAAGCGGAGTAGACAAGTCAGGAGTGAATGGGCCATTCAAGTGAGGCTCGAGCTCGGAGAGGTTCTGTTGGATGGCGAAGAAAAACAGACAAAGTCAGATAATGCCAGATAGGGTGAGTGTGAAAAAAAAGTTGAACGCACGATCTCAATCAGCTGGTCGTACTCTGCGTTCTCATCGGCCTTCAAGAATCCCTGAGCAGCAGCCTTGTCAGCGGCAGCGGCAACACCCGCTCGACCGGTGGCTTGAAGGTAAGACCTCATGTTTTCCTGTGAGTAGTGGACGAAGATATCCACCAGCATGAAAATAAAATGAAACACAATTTGTTAAAACGCATTTGGATGTCTCTAGATGACGAAGGGAAACTGACAGTGTAGGGGAAAGTGGAGGTAGTAGCGCCGACTTCGGCTCCCATGTTGGCGATCGTGGCCAGACCAGTGCACGACTGGGCCTCCACTCCAGGTCCAAAGTACTCGATGATTCGACCAGTTCCTCCCTGAGAGCAAAGAAAAAGGATTTACCAATCAGCAATTGCGTACCGAATTGGAATCAAGAAACCTTCCTAAAGACTTACTCGGACAGTCAACTTTCCGGCTAGGTGGAGGATAAGATCCTTGGGGGTGGCCCAACCATTGAGCTGTCCAGTCAGCTTGACACCGGTCACATTAGGTGCCTTGAGCTCCCAAGGAGTGTCAGTGAGGGCGTCGACAGCGTCTGCACCACCAACTCCAATAGCGAGCATTCCGAGACCTCCAGCGTTAGGAGTGTGGGAGTCCGTTCCGAGCATCAAGAGACCAGGGGCGGCGTAGTTCTCGAGAACGATCTGGTGAATGATACCTGATCCGGGTCTCCAGAACTTTGGAAGGCGCAGGAGGAGAAATAAAAGGGTCAGAATGAGCATCAGCACAACGTCCTATCCAAATTATGGGTATGGTGAGTATTGAAGACGAGAGAAGGATACCGACCTCAATTCCGTACTTCTTGGCAGCACTCTCCAAGAAGTCGAACACCTCCTTGTTGCTCACGATGGACCTCTATTAGAGTACGAGAAGGCGCAGAAGATATCAGCCGAGTCTATCCAACAGAAGAGAGAACACGACTTGCTAGATCGGCCGACAAACCTTGAGATCACTCTCCGCTCCGTCGTAAGCTGACCAAGAGATAGAAGAAGAAAAAGAACGATACAGTCAGATCGATGTATCAAAGTGTTGCAATTTAACGAAAGCGCACCTTGGATAAGATGGTCACAATGGATGGAGGCAGGTACGGCCGTTCTGCTCATCCCACAGGTCATGAACTGCAACAAAGCCATCTGAGCGGACGCGTCCTGCATGGCTACTCGATCTGGCCTCAACCTGAGATGAGGAAAAAGACCAGGATAGGTCAGTATATTTCTGATAAACAGACAAACAAGAGAGCAAAAGGAACAGACTTGAGGTATGACTGTCCTCTGACGGGAGCACCGGTGGCCTCGACGTCGTCAAGGTGAGAATACAGGATCTTCTCAGCCAAAGTAAGCTTCGCTCCATCGGGCAGCTTTTGCCTGACGGCCGAGAGTGTTTTGAGCAGTCGTTCGTAAGGCGGTGTGATTGAGCTCTGCCGAGAGAGTATACATGAAGAAGAAGCTTGAACTTTTCCATTCTCTAATAAAGGTATTTTCTTTAAAAAAAAGTGAATAGTGGAATGGGATGACTCACGCATTCCTTCTGAGCGAGCGTGGGGAAGGCGGTAGGAGTGGCGAACGACCGAGCTGCTCGGGGAGTAGCCAGCCTGGAACCCAGACGGGCGGAAGAGAGCATGGTGAAGATGGATATGGAGGGGTGAAGAGAGCAGAGAAAGATCAGGAACGGATGCAAGAAGCAGGGAAAGAACCAGGATCAGGATCAGGAACAAGGCACGGCAGCCGACAAGAAAATGGAAAAAACCCCTCGAGAAAATCACAAAAAAATTCCTCAGAATTACAAAATCGATCATTTTTCCTCCTTACAGTTGTTTTTACTCTTCTTTCTTCAATCTTTTTTGCATCTACCACTTTTTTTATTTTTTCCGTAGTATATTCTAATACACCATTTTTCTCCTCCCTAATATCCCTCTCCCCGCGGACAATTCTCTAATCGGCCTGTTTTGGTTGGCTGATTCCTCGCATCTGTAGTCGCGTATGCACGCAACCATAACCTTCAGTATACATATACGCACAGGCAAATGCCCAAGTGTGTCAGAACGCTGAACTCTCAAAACTCGGTGTTGTTTGGTTCTTATACTTTCCCTTAAAAATGGACACATTTTCTTCCAAAAGTCAAGACCAAGAACTATTTCCCTTTCTCAAACGCCAACATGGGTTAACCCGACTCAGCTTAACACATAGTTATCGTCAATCATGCTCGATGACATGATCTTATAGTTGCAAGAGATTTGTTGATTTTAGGGATCCAAGCACATCCATTCTTCAATATTTCTCTTATCGAGAACAGCATGTATACAACAAGACACTGACAGACACATGTATATCTGTGGAAGATAAACTCTGGTAACGACCGTCTGGACGTGAAGGGAGGAAGCCGATCACTCTGTTGATAAAAAGCAAGAGAAAACTACCATTAGTCATCCTACGTTTCTTTGTTTAATCGAACTCGGACGAAAACAAGAAGAGAAGACGGCAAGGTAGAAGAAGAGGAAAGGAGGAGAAAACACGTACTTCGGTAAAAGTTTCGTCGGAAGTTGAAGTAAAGCTGTAGCACACCTCGATCGAATGAACTCCTGAACCCTCTGCTCGAATGAAGTTTACGAACAGTGGAAAAAAAAGAAGATAACGAGGAAGAAAGATATGTGTCAGTGGGACAAACTTTTGCGAATCAGTCGCTGCCTTTGTCTCATTGGGGCGAACCTCTTGTGACTGTGCTCCCATTCCTTGTTGACAATTTTGAACGCGATATCCTCATAAGGCGGTCCAGCCTTGAAGATGATGGTCGCAATCTCGGGTTCTTCTTTGTCTCGAACGATAACGTATGTCGGAGCCTCTTGGTTGTTGATGAGATCTGGATAAAAGATACTGCAACACACCAAACAACAACAGAGGAACCGGGTGTGAGGACTGGACTTAAAAGAAACGAGTCTACTCCGGAAAACACAGGAGGGAAGAGACGTACTTGAATTTGTATCCCTGGACAACCTTGGGGGGTGGGTTGTCAGAATCATAATGCGTTTGGTTATACCTGAAAGCGCGTGAAAGAGATAGATGGACGACAAGTGGATATCAGTTTCAGTCAATCACAGCACACCAGCACAGAACCACTCATGCTCTTAGTTCTGACGCACTTGTTCCACTCGAATCCAGTGTGAACTCTGTTGAAGTATCTTGGCTTTCTTGGCCTGTACTTGTCTTGCCAGGTGTAACTCGTGACGTTTCCGAGTCCTTCCTCGATATTGAAGATCTCCTCGTCCTCGTCCAACTTCTTGGCCGCCTCTGCTCGGTAGAGCGCCTCTGCCTGTAAATCGGCCGCCGAGGCCGAAGCATCCAAACCTGTGTTGACGTTGGGTCTGGCTGAACGAGGAACGAACTTGGTAGAAGTGATTTGCCGTCGTTGGGCAAACTGTCTCGAGGTCCACATAAATTTGAGACTATCAGTTCGGTATCGTCGAGCTAAAAGTCAGGTCAAAAGATTAGCAAAAAACGAACCAGCTTCTTGAACACCTCGTCCTCTTCCAGCACAACAATCAATCGGTCTTCGTAGCTGAATTTTTTAGGGTCGACCAACTCAATCTCCATCTCCTCCTCATCCCAGACTTCCTCGACGTTGCCCTCGGCAGTCTCTTCCTCAATATCTTCCAGATCCGCCCCAAATTCGGTCTCGCCAGCGGCCAATCGACTTTGAGTAGAAGATACGAGCGCGGCCACATCCGATTGAACTTTCAGAGCATCTTCTCGCTGACGAAGTCGGAGTTGCTCCAATCGGTTCTGAAGAACCACCTCGTGCATAGCATGAAGCTTAGCCTGACAAGGCGTTTCAAGAGATGAATAAGACGCGTTAAATAAACAGCAAGATTGCTAACCAAAGGAAAGCGACGATGAAAAGGAAGATCTATTTGACGTACTCTAGCCTTCCAGACTTGTAAGCTTCTAAGAAGTCCCTCCCAATAGTCTGTATCAACCGGCTCTCCACTCGATAGCTTGGCTTGGACAGAGCCTTCGAGTTGCTCAAGCTGCACGAGGGACTTGCCCGAGAGCAGATTACTAATCTCGGCCTCGACGGCTGGGTTAGGTCGGGATTCTTCCGGAAGGGTAGCCGAACGAAGCTCTCGAAGACGAGCGGTACATACGGTCAGCATTGACTGAAAGTGACATTGGAGAGAAAAAAGTGAGTGGTTGTCAAGACAAGAATAGATACTCGAACGAAAGAGCACGAACCTGCCAGAACTCGATGTTTGAGGGAGATTTCTCAAGTGAAAGATACATGTTGATGTCTTCTCGGAGCTCTTCGGTATCGGCCAATGTCAAGTTCTACCGATTGTGTCATGGGATGAGAAGAGAATTGATAACTGTTAATGGAGCACAAAGTGTTTTGGATAAATGGAGGCGAACAGCTGGCTTACATCAAAGATTTTATAAGGCTCCTCTATATCCATTTCCAGACCGGCATCGTCCCAACCCCAACCGCTGTCGTCCTTGTCGAGCCCGTGTTTTTCTTCTTCGACATACGGCTGGGCAAATCTCAAGTTGATCGCCAAAAAGTCGATGGCCTTGGCTCTGTTTTCTTTCATTCTGATTCCCGCTCGTCGGCGGGCTTGTTCGAGATGGAAATCATCTTCTTTGTTAATCCAGTCCTCCATCATGGCGGACTCAGCCAATCGAGCCATTCTAGACTCTTCTTCCTCGCGAAGCTGCATCTCCTCCTCTCGTTCCGCCCGTCGCTTGTTCAGACGCTCTAGCTCTTCCTGTAGAGATTAACAACGATGAATAGAGGAGTTTTGGATCGCACAAGTTTAGAACCATACGCGTCGGGAACCTGACCATACGTTTGGCTGTCTGAATGAGAGAAGGACGAACCTTGGCCTCGACCCTTCTGATGGCGTCCCGCCTGGAGCTTTCCTCCAAACTGATTCCAGCCTTTTTGTCTTTCTCCGCTTTTTTTACCCACTTGAATTGGGTACCCAAATTTGCGTCGTGGAATGGGTTGTCTGTCGAGGTGTACATCGAGAGCTCTGCAATCGCTCGAGCATCCTCTGCCTCTTTTTCTCGCCGGGCAGCTGCCTTAGCTTCCTTCTTGGCAGATTTGGCAGAAGGAGACTTGGAGCGGGAGCGATGTCGTCTGTAGAAGAAAACGAACGATGTTCAGACAGACAAGTGAGCAATCTAGTTCAAAAGAACAGAACGGGGGGGGCAAAGCAAGTAGAAATGAAGGCAGCCTCACTTCTTGTCCTTCTTGTCCTTCTTTTCTTCTCGATCTCTACTTCGATCCCGCTTCTTGGAAGACTTTTCTCTCCCCCTATCTGTTTCATCATCTCTATCTCTATCCCTGTCTCTTCTCCTATCATCGTGATAATCCCTATGCGAAGAGCTTGTACGCCGGTCTCTGTCGTCGAGATCATCGTACTTCCTGCTAGATCTCTCCCGAGATCTGCTTCGGTCCTTCCTGGAAGAAGACGGCCGAGAATCTCTATCTCTCTCTCTATCTCTATCCCGAGGAGCCGGGGATGGCGAGCGGGGCATGGCTGAGTGATTGACGTGAGAGAATGAGAAACAGCGTGTGTGTGTATATGTGTGTGTGTGTGTATGTGTGCGAATGCGAGAATAAAGAGGTATGAGAAATAGAAACACGAGACGTACGTAAGTAAACATAAATAGATGAATTAACTGCCAATCATCTTTTTCTAAAACCCGGCTGATTACCTAAGTTGCCCAAACGACCGGGCCGAAACCTGGACAATCGGGCGCAGTCATCGGCTCGGCAACTTGACGTCAGAACCGGAGGAGCCTGTTTCGGATTGCCACAAACTTGGGTTCCTTGTTAGGGTTACCGACCAAGATCAATCATCTACTTTTACGCCCTCTCTTTTCTTCATTCCGTTCTGCTTCAACAACCATCACCACTCTCAGTTAACACTCACTACGAATATCAATATGGGTTAGTTCTTCCTTGCCTTCTGTGTCATACTTTAGTTCTGGCTCATCATGTGTCTGTTCTGTCTTTTTCGTTCTTTCTTCTTTCTTCTTCCAATTAGGACTTGCCTCTAAACTCGCAGCTGCTCAGTCTTCCGGAGCTGCTCCTCCAGCCCAGACCGGAGGTCCTTCCAGTCTTCCTCCTATTCAGACTCAGCAGCCTCAGTACGGCCAGCAGTACCAACAGCAGCAGCAGAACAATCCGTATGGTCAGCAATATCAGCAGCCCCAGTCTGCATATCCTGCTTCTCCAGTTGGAGGGGCTCCCGCGGTTCCTATGGGCAGACCGTTGAGCTACCAAGGGTACGTCCATACATTTCAATCTGTTCTTCTCCGATCCTGCTTAGTTTGACTGATCTTCAGCTGTGGTTTTATCTTCGTACTATATCGTCTGATTGCTCTCTAACTGCACTTCTGTAATGATGAATTAATGAATGAATGGATGGATGGATGGATGATCCGAAAATAAAATAAAATATAGGCCACCTAGGTGAGACACGTCGTCCGATCTGTTACCATCGGATTTCACTGCTGCTGACACACTGATCATCTACTTCTTCCTCGCAGCGGCCATAGCCAGACGACTCAACAAGGTCAGTACGGCGCGCCACAAGGCCCTGCCCCCGGGTGAGTTTCGTATCATTTTTAATTCGTTCATTCTCTTCATCATCAGCCGGCTCACCTGTCGTCCTTCAATCTTCGAAACGCGTTTTGATTCATTCAGCCAATACGCGCCTCCCTCTGGTCCTCCTCCGTCTCATCAGTCACACGGAAAGCAGCCACCACCCCAAGGCTACCAGCCTCAATATGGTCAGCAGCCTCAGTCTCAGTATGGTGCTCCCCCTCCCGCCTATGGTGCTCCTCCCGCAAGCCAGTCGGCTTCTATCGCTCCAGGGGCTGTTCCTTTGGATCCGCGAGTAGTTGAGGGCATCTTGCAAGCTTGTGTCGTTGAGGTTAGTAAACCTATATTTCTCTCTTGGATTTCTGTGTGCATCTTCTATATATACAACAAGAATCTGACGCTCGGCTATGTGTTGATGCTTGATATATTGTACAGCAACACATAGAGGCCTTTTACCCTCCTGGTTCGTTAGGGCCCATTGCCAATCGAATCGCTGGAAATGGAGCGATCGATCATCTTGCCTCGACCTGGAGGATGCCCAAAGAGCTAGCCATGGACCTGGTTGGTTTTCGTTTACACACGTCTAGCTATGTTGCGTTCATACTGACCCAACATCCTCTTGCTCTCGTGTTGTCTTTTGGATTAATAGTTGAAACTCTCGCTCTTTGACGGTTCGTTATGACTTTCAGCGTGTCATCGTAAGATCTAGCTCTATGAATTATATCCTGACATAAAGTTCGATTGTATCTACAGTCATACTTCTAGTTGACGATTCTGGGTCTATGTTCGTTTTTCAAATCGTGTATTTTTGTTGAGTTGATGTACTCACACGTCGCGTACTCGGATTGGGGTTCTCTTCATCTTACTCGTCCACAGGGCCTTCGAGGAAGGAGGAGAAAGAATTGATGATTTAAAACTAATTCTATCTCGAGTTGCTCACGCGTCAAGGTTTGTGCTATATCCTATCAAACACCATCATCAGCCCATTGGCCGATGCTGATACTTCTTATTTGATGAATCAACAGCTTGTTTGACACGGATGGAATCCAAGTCCGATTCTTGAACTCAAACGTGGAAGGAAACAACAGTAGGTTCCCTAATATTTTTTTCCTTCGTGACATATTCTCCGGAGTCTGTTCTTGACATGTTGATGCGCCTCTCTGCTGGTATATGTGTTATAAAAAAGTCACTTCCGAGCAGGGCGCTACTCAGCTTCTCTCACAGATCCGATATTCAGGATTGACTCCTTTGGGCACGTCCCTTGACAAGAAGGTTTGTACTTTGGAAATTGGTTTCAGCTGTTCCATCAACCCTCCTATGAATAAACGAAAGGTTTAGAAGCTAATACGTCGTGATTTCATTTGGTCACTTGTGTTAGATCCTTCAACCACTTGTTCTGGGACCCGCTCGAGCCGGCCGATTAGAGAAGCCTGTCTTGATCATCGTTATCGTTCGTTCTAATCTAAACGGCTCTGGTTCAGATCCTTATATCAGAATAAGAAGCAAACGTGTTCGCTGGTTGACGTGTTCGGTATCTTTCACTTTTTTTTAGACTGATGGAACACCCGCTGGAGAGCCCAAAGACATGGTGTTCCGAGTCATTACCAATGCTAGCAACGAGCTCAAACGAACCAGATATGGCTCGGACGCAATCAGTTTCCAGTTTGCCCGTAAACATGCTATCATTTTTCCAGGAAGAGTTTTATTTTCGAGCAAGCGCTGACGTCTAATGTATATGGTGAACTCGCTATTTTGTAGAGGTTGGTAATGATCTTAAAGCGCAGGCCTTTTTGGGAGAGCTGGATGTCGATCCTGCTGTTGGAGACCTGGTCGATTGCACCTCGAACGTGAGGGCTTTCTCCTTGTATCGCTGTCCTTTAATATTGAGATACAGCCAGTTCTTTACTCACATCGAGCTGCCTTCCTTGAAATTTCAATTCAGTACGAGTCAGAGGCCGACGAGATGATGAGGAAGTCTGGCATGGAACTGTGGGTTTTTGCTTCCGCTGTCTTGCGTTTCTTCTGTGACTTCTGGTTTGAAGCAAAAGGGTGTCTCATTTTGATCTGCTCCCTTAACTTTTGACAGAACTCCGGAGCTCTGGTTGGTTAAGCTTTTGATGGGAGGAATCGATGTTTCCTACGATGGTTCGTTTTTTTAACAGCCAAGCCGATGACTGCTTCGCGACTGACCACGTTTTCTTACTTTCCCTGAAATAGAACAAGATGAGGTTCGACGTTAAGAAGAGAAGATACTCTGCCTACCTCTCACCTCGCGAAACCTCTAATCTTATTGATCTCACCCTCCTTGCCACCATCCAATCTATCCTGTCATGTGCGAACTATGTCCTTGTATTATCATCGACCATTGCCAGATCAAGTCTTATGTGAAATTTGCCTTACATAGCATTTCCTCGTGCCCTAATCTTCTCAATGTCTATGTTTATTCCCTTGGTCCTATCTGTTCGCTTTTGAGTCATGATCCAATTTCTGAAGCTATCGTCCGAAGAATAACATTTCTTGTCTCATATGCCACTGAATCAATCATGAATTGAGGACCTGAACGGCATTCCACGCTTCGACTTGACTAGCACAATCTAGAGGAGACGCTCCATCGTTGCTTCGCTTGTCCTTCTGTGCTCCGTATCTTAGAAGCAGTTCGATAGCGCGCACACTTTTATCGAAAAGAAGATCGTCGTATGAGAATTTGAGAAAAAAGATAGAGAAAAAAGATGAAGCAGTGAGTACAGTAGAGGTAACGTACTTGTTGTTGTAAGCAGCTACATGCAAAGCCGTCAATCCACCTTCCTCGTAAGTTGAGTTTGGGTCAACCGGTTCCGCCCCGTCTTCTCCTCGAAGCATTTCTTCAGCCGTTTCAAGATCGTCTTGGGACATCAATGATAAGAATGCCTCGGTCCGTCGAAGGTGCGGGTTGGAGTCAAAGGCGATTTCTGATCGAATTTCCTCACCCAGATCAAAGTTGGATGTTAATCTGATCGCCAGCCATATAGCAAGTAAGGAACGAGGAGGAGATATGATCAGCTTCAAATAGACTTTGGTACCATTGCTCTCTTTCATCCATAAGTTCCTCCTTATTAACGGCCGAGACAATATTGTACGGCAGAAGGCGATCAGGCAAGAACTTACCCTCCTTCGTTTCGGACGTGAACCAACAGCTTCTCAGACCCGTCGTCCGCGATGGTGACAGCTTGTTGTCTACAGAACAAACAGAATCTCAGCTTATCCACAGGACTGATCTTTGAAGCGTTCATCAAGCAATCCCAGTGGAAATGGTCCCCGCATGGGAGCTCGACATCATCAATCAAGTGCGACGGAGTTTCCTCGTCCTCGTCGTCCTCGATGTCGGAAGATGGCTCTTGAGGGACGAGAAGTGGAAGCGAGCATAGCGCACAGCCATCAGCTGGAGTTGTAGTCGCTCTAGATTTTCCTTTGAGGTCGGCCATGATGTTTTGGTGTCGTGTGTGTTTGTGTATACAATGAGCAAAAGATAGTTTTTATCACCAGACGAAATTTCTATTATTTTTGCTTTTAGTAAAATGACGGTCTAAAGAAATTTTGAACATCCTATAACCCAACCATCGTCACCATCATCTCGACACATACTTTCCAAACGCCATGCTCTATGTTATTGGCCTCGGTCTCTCTGATGAGGAGGACATCACCGTGAAGGGTCTGTCAGTTCGTCCACCTCTTCTTCCTCTGGCTCCTTCGCTTATTGTCTTCATAATGTGATGCTGATCTCTCCGCCCGTATTGTGAATGATCTTCAGGCTGTCAAGAAATCGGAAAGAATCTACTTAGAGGCTTACACCAGTATCCTCATGGTCGACAAGGAAAGACTTGTGCGTCCTTTTATCTGTTTCCTGTTCATTGTTCTGTCTGGCTGGAGGCTGATGATGTAGCTTTCTTCTTGCCTCGTTCGTAACTATGTCCGCCCATCGGCTCTCATTCGACCTTGCTCTTACAGGAAAAGTTTTACGGAAAGGAAATCATCCTCGCCCCTCGAGAGATGGTCGAGATGGAATCTGACGAGATTCTTCGTGATGCCGACAAAGTGGACGTCTCGTTCCTCGTCGTTGGTGATCCTTTCGGAGCGACTACCCACACCGACCTCCTTCTGCGAGCTGCTCATCTATCGATCCCCACCCAGGTGATCCATAACGCGTCCATCATGAACGCCATGGGCGCGTGTGGACTCCAGTTGTACAACTTTGGTCAGACAGTTTCCCTTGTATTCTTCACTGATACTTGGAAGCCGACGAGTTTCTATGATCGAGTGAAGGAGAACTGGGAGAAGGGAATGCATACGCTTGTTTTGCTCGATATCAAGGTTAGAGAACAGAGCGAAGAAAATATGGCCAGGTTTGTTCCTTTCTTTCTTTGCCTGCACCTTTTTCTTTCTTCTTGCCTTTGTCGCCCGGAACCTCATCAGGCTCTCATGATTCTCTTCTTGTCAATTCCTGTTTTGGTAAAAGGGGTCGGCTGATTTACGAACCACCGAGATATATGTCACCCGCGCTCGCTGTCTCTCAGCTGATTGAAACCGAATCCATCCGTGAAGAAGGTTCATTCTCTTCTTCTCGCTCTGCTTTCACTTTTCTCTTTATCTTCATCTCTGTATACTCACCATGTTTCTCGATCATTTCTTTGTCTCTAGGCGTCCTTCCTCCTTCAGAAACACTGGCTATCACTCTCTCCCGTCTCGGCACATCCACCCAATCCTTCCGAGCAGGTACGCTTGAACAATTATCCACGCTCACCGAAGAAGATTTCGGTGGCCCGCTTCATAGCGTCGTCATTGTCGGTAAGAGGGTTCACCCGTTGGAGATTGAATACGCGGGACAGTACGCGGTTGATAAGGAGGAGAAGGGTAGAGAGGGTGAATGGTTTAGAGTCGCCAAGGACGTCCTTGGTGTCGAGTTGGAGGGTGAACACTAGATACGTATGGGGTCTCTCTCTCTTCATTTATCTTCCCCTTGTTCGGAGCGTAGATACCGAACTTGAAAACCAGATCCGTGCCGTGCGAAACGTACAATCAAAGAAGACATTCAAAAATATGTAGTAAGAATTAGAGTACATCTTCCAACACCATTGACAATCAGGACAAGACACAGATTAAGGAGGAAAAACATAGAAAGGAACCAGGAAAAGAGAGGGTCGGAAATACAACGTTTCGATATCTTTATATTCTAGTGCTAGGAAAACAAGGCTTTCACTTAACTAGGTTCGAAGAGGGCTGATGGCAAAGACAGAAATATAGAAGGAAACGAGACAAAAACGAAAGGGAAAGGGAGAGAGGGCATTTAACCACAGTCTAGATGGATCAAACGAAGGAAAAAACAAGCGTCAGTAGAGTGAAAGAGTTAGATAACAAGAAATGAGCAAGAACAGAAGCCCACGTACATTCGTTGAGAATACATCCCACAGCCGTTCCGTACTTGGATCCATCGATGTTAAGGATGACAAGCAAAGCGGTGATGACGCCTCCAATTCCTTCACCAGCAATCATACCAGCGGCCAGGGCAAAACCCCAAATTTCCCAGGTGGCAGGTCGTCGTCGTTCCCAGATCATGGCGATGATGCAACCAACAGACATAGCAATAGCATAGTAGACTGTTGAAAGCGCGATACGTGGTAGGTAGCAAGTCAACATACAAGTGCTTCGCGCGATCTGTCCACAAGGACACTAGCAATCATCTACTCACCCTGAGGCACAACGAAAGCCAGTCCAACAGCGTTCCAGTTTGGAATCCAGATAGCATACCTGGGGGGAGCATAGAATCGTCCGATGTGACACAATGCTGTAAGTACGAAAGGACGACCGTTAGTCTTGAGAACGATCCACGATTCTGATCAATGATAAATACAACAAGACTCGTACCAGCAACAACGGCAAGACCGATAGCGGTCATTCCAGAAGAAAGAGTGACGGGAAGTGTTGGGGAGGATACAGCGATAGCTACTGCTTTCCAGGCGCTCACGGCGGGCAAAGAGAAGGGGCAGGTATCGATAGTGGGATCGTTAATACAAGGGTAGGCCTTGGCAAAGACCAAGAAGAGCGCAGGAGCGAAAGCAAAACCAGCGGTACTTCCAGCCAACTGAGCCCAGAACTGAGCTCGAGGAGAAGCTCCAATCAGGTGTCCGGTCTTGAGATCACCGACACAATCGACAGAATGAGCTGCGGATTGACCGACGACAGATCCAGCAATGAGAGAAGTTCGCTAATGAAGATGAGAGGAAAAAAGAGGCAAGTTAGATAGCTATTGCTTCAACACGGGGAACTATCTTCTGAAACATATGCAAGGGCGCACCTGAGCCGAAGCGACGCTGATGCCCTGTCCTTTAGTAACACCTCCAATGATCAACTGTCCAGCTTTGGCGATCACTCCGATAGGGTTGGTATCGGTGCTGTATGGATGCAAATGATCAACATTTGACTTTCGCGGTCTTCCCGAAAAGAAAAGAAAAGAAAAGAAAAAGAAAAAGAAGAAACTTACGTTCCACTAGCGTTGACTCCGACGAATGCAAAGACAAATCCTAGGATCAAAGCGAGGAAAGAGACTCCGGGATTAAGGCCGAACTGAGAGTTGAGAAGGCAAAGGGCTCATAATGCTTAGTAAAATCCTGTACGATTGAATAAGATAAGGACGGAGAGACTCAAGCACACCTCCGTCTTTCCAACGACCATAGTTGTTACGACCGAGATGACCATACCAATCATCCAGGTTCGAGTAGCCACCTGTTCAGATTGGGGGGCAGGGTCTTCAGAACCTTCAGGAACGATATCGGTGATGTGAGACATATCCTTTCCTCGCTTCTCTCCAACGGTTTTTCTATATAGGGGATAGCACGGAAAAAACAAATTTGATAAGAACCAAGGAAAAAGCGGTCGTTGAACAAGAAGGAAAGAAAGAATACACAACATACCGAGTGTTGTTGATGAGCTGTCGGAAGATTCGATAGAACATTGGAGCCTGAAGGAACAACTCAGTGAAGGAGGCGATCAACATGACAAGGACTCCAGGCCACAGAAGCCAGCTGAAGGAAGATACAAGCAATATGATCGAAAGTCATCAACTGATAAACTTAGGAGAAATACGAATCAAGAGTGTACGAAACAAACATACTATCGAGCAGTTCCTCTGTGAGGATCAGTTGTTCCATTAGCCAAATTGACCGTGCTCATTGCAAAGTTGCTATGGTATCCGATGCTCTCATCGATAACAGGCGAGTAAGCCTGCCCGGTGGCCACGAGGGAGGGACCGATGATGGCGTATGAGAGAATGGCTCCAAACATCCAAGAGAAAGCGGCATTGGGTCCAGTCAAGAAGCCGACGGCGTGAAAAGCAGGAGTGAACTGGTAGCTCCATCCCCAATTGGATAGAGCAATTGCGCCGGGTGCTCCCCATTGGGAGAAGAGCCATCCAAAATCCCATCCCCACAAAATTCCCGGAGCGTATTTAGTGAGGACCGTCCAGATCAAAGAAAATAGAAAGGAAAATCCAAGGATCTTGATCTTCTTGCTAGAGGCTTTTCGAGCGGCGGGTGTAGAAGCCGAATGCAAGTTTCGGATGGTGAAGGCGGTGGCAGTTGGTGACGGGAAGGTCAGCTTTTGCTTAAGAATATAGTACTTTCTCAGAGGCATGGCGAAGAAGAGACCATAGAAGGCAGTGATGAATGACAGGGCGATAAGCGATCCGATGTCTTTCTCTGGAGTTGTCAGAAGCCCAAGTTGGTAAAGGGCTACAAAAAGATGGCGCAGAAGAACAATGAGTGGATATCTTGGCGGATAGAGACGAAAGAAGGAGACACCGCAACCTACCAGGCACGGCGGCAACGAAGAGACCGGAAAGACCACCAGCAGATCCAGCAGCAGATTGGACAGTAACGTTCTCCTTGGGACCAAAGTATCCTCCCCCCAATCGAGTAGGCAGGGCGATAGACAGGGGTTTCAAAATGCTACATGATTGAAAAAGAAAGGGGGTCAGAGGTTAGCGATCAAGAAACCAGATAAAGGTGACCGAAACGAAAGTAAGAAGCGTACGCAAATCCCACGATGGATCCAAATAGGGTGGCTCCTAAGAACATACAAGATGTCAAGTGATATCAGCAAACCTGTTCGATAAATAAGAAGGAGCTTAGCTTCTGAATAAATGACTTGCCAAAGGTAAATCCAGTTTTGAGACCCAAATACACATTACTAGCTCCAACAATGAAGCCAAGGACGGTTCCGACGAACACGGCTCGGAACTGATGGACATTGGAAAGAGAGAAAAGAATGATGAGCAACAGAAGAAGAAATAATGAGATAGAGGCATCAAGAGGTGCTGACAGTCAATGTCTGTCCCTCTACGGGTGCATTAGGGTCGACAGGGAAAGGGTTTCCATCCTGTACGATTGGTCATTCAGGAACAAGGTATGAATTTAGTCGTCAAGTCCCAAAGCAAGAAATCTTTGCGAGATGAAATAGGGCAGAACAACTCACATTGAGCAGAACGATGTTCTGTCCTTCTTTCAGGCTGAACACATCGTTGTCGACCGGATGTACTTTGTCTTCAGAATAGTCTTCCTTCTTCTCAACGTACTCGTTCGAATCAGAGGTGGCTAAGTGGTGAGCTTCATGCTTGTGAATCTCAGGAACGGACGGATCGTTCCGGTCGATATTGGACTGTTGAAACCCAGTGCCGAGCTTAGGCAGGGAAACGATCTCGGACATGGTGCGCGAGGAGGTGAGTGGTACCGATCAAGAGTGAAATGAATGAAATATCTAGAATAGAGACGGGAAGAAAAGAGTACAACGAGGATAGAGATTCGAAGAGCGGGAAGAAAACTAGTCTAGCATCAAGACAGGACGATAGCGATCTTTTAACATAGATTTCCCACAGAGAACCGTCTTGGAGTCATCTCATAAGAGGTCGATCGGCCAATCAGTCGGCTAGTCAGCGAGAGAAACTTATTGGGAACAAAGCGAGAGATACGAAGAACAACAACAGAGATAGATTCGTCGTCGACGGAATGCCATCACGCCTCGAGGTCAGTTATGTTAGCAAAGGAAGAGAGATATTTGCAACAGAAAGAGGAGAAAAGGAAGAGACGACCATGTGGGTTCAAAATCCCAAGAAAGGAGATAAATTCAGAAGACTTCACCATGTGGGTCAAGATGTTAGTAAGACTCCAAGGTCATTATGTCAACAGCCGAGGGAGAGAATATGTAGATAGGCGGAAGTTGATCTTGACGATAAATCTTGGAAATTAATCTCGGCGACGCGTCTTGGGCGTCGAGCGCCAGTTGCCAAGAACACTAAAAATGCTTGTATGATGAGGCGATCCGGTGGCTCACATTGAACACACAGGAGGTTTCTCCATTTGATGCGTGCGCGCGCGGAGGCTCGGTATTTTTATTTTTATCTGGAAATTACACGGCTTATTTGACCAAAGCATTTGATTTGACGGCAATATTCCCCAGCTGTTTTGGAAATTACGGTTCAACGTGGTGTCCGTCTGGTCCGGAGAAGTCCACCTGTGTACATCTCAAAGTCCATGAACACTATTGAAGACTCATCAGATGGATTGTTCATATCTCTGTTTTAGAACAAAGAAGAAAAGAGTCGATGTATATCGAATTGCAGTGACCTCAGGAGGATCATCTTTCCGCTTCTTTAGCGGTTTGTTTGTGCGTAAATATGCTTATACGCCCGGCTCTACCCATCCTTTTGTTTGGATCTATATTCCTCCGACCGTATTTGAGATTGATCTGGTGTTGTACTCATCCTGGCCTTTTTAGTCTCTGATGAGACTTAATTCGTTACATGCACTTACATATACCTAGGTTTTATGCTACTTCTCCCCTCGGTGACCTCCTCGGCTTTGACTTTGGTTTCGGCTTCGGCCTTAGCCTGCTGTTAATCTCGACTGCTGAGCACTTGATGATCAAATAGCCTCGAGGGATCTATGAACCTAATTGGATAGATCATGTTATTTTTGACTTGACCTAACATAATAACCAATGATGAATGACGTGCACCAAAAGACCATGTTTGGAAGTGAGAAAGAAATAAGAAAGAAAAGGAAGAAGGGGCGGAGACAATATAAGCCCATGTCGCTCGTTAGCAAACAAGCACCGGTTAGCCTGACGTTTTCATCTTGCTTCTTGTTCGGTGAACGAGCCATCAAAAATGTTCCCACGCATCCAGCCAAATTCATCCAAGAATCTGAGAGCCAACCTGGATGCTGAGCCCACTAATGAGAGCTATGTGGTAGATACATAGAAAACAACACATGGGCATAAAATAGAAACGTAGATAGGAATACACCGCTCACTTCTTCTCAAACATCTTCTTGATGGCATCAGAAGAGTACGACTTGGGTCGCTCAAGGGGCATACCAAGGGCTCGGTCCCAGATGAGCTGGGAGACCACACCCAACGTCCTGGAAACTCCAAACAGAACAGTGTAGAAGTTCTGCTGGGTGAAACCATAGTGGGTGAGGAGAACACCAGAGTGGGCATCGACGTTGGGCCACGGGTTCTTGGCCTTTCCGGCGGCGAGAAGGATGTCGGGCACGAGCTCGTAGAGCTGTCCGACGAGCTTGAAAAGCTTGTCATCAGGCAAGTGCTTCAAGGCAAACTCTCGCTGGGCAGTGTATCGAGGATCAGTCTTCCTGAGCACGGCGTGTCCGTAACCAGGGACGACCTGTCCTCCGTTAAGAGTCTTCCAGATATACTCCTTGACCTTCTCATCAGATGCATCCTGTCCAATCTCCTTCTGCATTCGGGAGACCCAGTTGAGGACCTCCTGGTTGGCAAGACCGTGGAGGGGTCCAGCAAGACCGTTGAGGGCAGCCGCCATGGAGAGGAAAGGATCAGAAAGGGCGGATCCGACCAAGTGTCCAGTGTGAGCAGAGACGTTTCCACCCTCGTGATCGGAGTGGATGGTCAGGTAGAGTCGCATGAGCTCAACGAACTTCTCGTTGTCTCCGAAACCAAGCTGAGTGGACAAGTTCTGGGAGTAGTCGGCCTTGGGGTCGATGGCGGGGGCGTTTCCTCCGCCGTAGGTGTTTCGGTAGATTCGTCCGGCGATGGCAGGGAGCTTGGCGATCAAGTCCATCGAGTCATCGAAGGTGGTCTGCCAGTACTGCTTCTTGTTGATTCCCTCCTGGTAGGCCTGGGCGAAGGCGGAGTCGTGGTTGAGCTGTAGCGAGACAAAGGTGATAGGCAAAGAAAAAGGGATAAAGGGTAGTCAGTTATCCGAACGAATGTAGCTGTCAGGTCTATGAACGACAGACAAGACTCACGGCAGTAACGGCCAAGGAGAGCTGAGACATGGGGTGAAGGGTGGAAGGGCAGGCATCAAGGAGATCCTCGACGAACTTGGGGATGGAAGCTCGGGCGGCCCAGTCGGCAGAGAGCTCGGTGACCTGCTCCTGAGTGGGGACCTCACCGGTAAGGAGAAGCCAGAAAAGAGCCTCGGGGAGGGGCTCGTTTCCTCCCGGAGCCTTAGGAAGAAGGTCCTGGCACTCGGGGATGGTCTTTCCTCTGTAGAGTAGCATCGTAAACTCGTCAGTCTGAGTTATATGTGTGTGTGTTTCCGATGGGAGGGAATCAAGCTTACCGGAATCGAATACCCTCATCTGATTAAAAGCAAATCAGAGAAGACAAGAAAAGAAGGTTGACGGGTGAGTAAAGATGAATCTATAACGACATGTTGAATTTAGATAGATTACCTACCAGCATCAAGGACGGAACCTTCAGTTTCACAAGATTTTCGGGCGTTAGTGATTCAAGATCTTCAAATAAATAAAAGAGAGGATGAAAAAGATACCAACCCTCCCAGATCATGCCCTAGGGAACGGAAAAGAACAAGAGGTGATGGTCTGTCAGCTTTAGTCACAAACGAAGAGAACCATGGGTGGACGCGTACCTTGATACCTCGCATACCACTAAGGAGACCGAAAGGGTTGGGTATGTCAGTGAAAGCTGATGCAGGGGATAGGAGGAAAAAAATCTTACCCGTAAGCCTGGTCGACGGTGTACTCTCCGAAGCTCTTGGCTCCGTGAGCGGCTCGGATAGCCTTGACCTGAAGGGGAGAGATGAATGTATACGAGATGAGATGAGGCGAGATAGAAAGAGATCAGCCAATGAGCGAGATTGCTCGGTGTCATTCACTGAGCATTTCATTCGCTGATGGGCCGCGAAAGCCGCAAGATGAAACGTACGTTCTCAATCTCCTTGGGAATGAGCTCGGCGAGGGTCTCCTTAAGGGTCTTTGCCTTAGCGGCGTATCCTCGAGAAAGTCGAGGAATAGCAGACTTGGATACATAAATAAATAAGAAACGAGCCAGAAGACAAAGTTTGAGCGATGCGAAATAAGTGCGATGGGGAAAAGCAGGGACGAGAGAAAAAACCCTTGTCAGTGATGAACAAAGATGAAAATTCCCCCATCAAACAATGCGATAGAGATCGAAGAAGAAACTCTCACCTGAGTTCTAAGAAGGGATCGAAGGGAAGTGGAAGCCATGATGAACAGTGTATAGGCTATAGGTTTTACTGAAAAAGAGAAAGAAGACGATGAAGGTAGTAGTGGTTGGGGAGGAGGAAAAGAACAGAGCCAGGAAAGACAGGGCAGTTCAGGGCAATTCAGGGCGGCATTGAGTCTCCTAAACTCGGTCTCTCGTCGTAATTACTCTTTTCACGATTGGAAGGACGGAGAAAAAAAAGCGCAGCCATGACATACGCGCAGTAGGATTTTGAAAAAAGGCGGAGGGCCGTGTGAAGCAAGCTCGGTGCTCCTCCCTGGTTTTACCGGGAAAGCCCTGTGTGCCTGGGTCCGCCGGCTCAGGTACGGGTGAATTCGGGTAGATCTGCCGGTTGGGCCGGATAGATGTTGTTCTGGGATTTTCTTATGCTGCCCTATGCGTTTGTCTCCTCATCTATATTTCTAGGTTCAGAGCTCATGGAGGGACTTGTCTCTTGTATCGATGTTGGTCGGTTAGAATCTAGCCAGTTCTTGGCTCGAGTAAGCGCTCAAAGACGGAAGGAGATAGGCAGAGCAGTCATTCGTCCAGAAAAGAACTCCGACTATGACGGTCTTTAAAGCTCAAGGTCGAGCGAGTAGTCGTGTCCGACAAACATCGGATAGATTCTTTGGTGGAGGAGCGTCTGGTCCATCATAGAGGATTAGATATTGAGTTTCTAATGGTCGACTGATGCCCTAAGCACAATTCTTCTACAGACGACAACCAATTTCCTTTTGCTTATCAAGTCATCTCGCTCAGATGAGCATCTTGGTGCCATTCAACAAGAAGCAGCTCTAATAGTGAGATCTGATTGACCTCGAACTCAGTTGGTCACCATGTCAAATCTTGAAGAAAATATATAGTTGCAGTTCAAGCGGCAAACACCTGAGATTACTTTCCGCTCCGCATAACCATCTCACTTGTCTAAACCCCAACATAATATGACACCTGCAAACGTCCCTGTTCCGTTCACTGTTTCCTTCGCTCAGTATGACGTCGATCGAATGATGGCCAAGGTTAGAGACACCAGGCTGCCTGCTGAGCCGATCGTGCCGGGTGCATCCTGGGACTATGGAATCGATCTCGAATGGCTCACAGGACTGAAGACAAACTGGGCGGATCAGTGGAGCTGGGCAGAGGCAGAAAAGAGGATCAACAAGTCAGTCTGGTTGCTAATCTTCTGACTCCTTACTGACCAAGTCTTCAGCGTTTCTTAGCTCGCTGACGTCCTGACTTGATATCACTCCAAGATATTCACATTTTCGTGTCGATATCGAAGAAATATCGCTACACTTTGTGCACATCCGATCGAGCCGGCCGGATGCGATTCCACTCATTCTATCACACGGGTGGCCATCAACATTCTTAGAGTTCTGGGAGGTCATCGATGGACTCGTCGAACCAGCAGAGTCTGAACAGCCTGCGTACGTGTGTACACTGGGTTGAGAGGCTGCCAAGCCCCCTTGGCTTGTGATACTCACCTTTGGGTTCCATCATTCCACGCCATCACATTGCGCTTGTCCGCTGTGTTCTTTCATATCACAGTTTCCACGTAGTCATCCCGTCCATGCCAGGCTATACGTTTTCTTCCTCCCCGCAGAGAAAAGGATGGGATGTCATGGACACAGCGAGAGTATACAATTCGTTGATGGTTGAGGTCCTGGGTTATAGTAGGTCATTACCTCTCAAAATTCCACTGTAGGGAGTGCACCTTCTTATCTTTCCACCGTCAAATGCCTTGACTTTCTTCTCAAAGAAACCTATAGTTGTGCAGCTGGAGATTGGGTATGTCAAGACGTCTCAGATTCTATGCGCTCGTTAGACTCTTTAAGGTTTTTCCCTGACATACCATTTACCTAATAGGGTGCTACCATCACCGTCATGCTTCTCAGCAACCATACGGCCTCTGCTCTTACCGCCCATTTCACCTTTTTCTTCGGCCTTCCTAATCTATTGAACCCGATCCAGACCCTTCCCGCCATACTTTATGTTACTCCGTTCGTCCCCAGAAGTATCAGCCGGTGTTTCCTCTCTTGGGTGTACACCGATACAGAGATTAAGGCAATGGATGAGCTGAGTAGGTTCAATAAAGAGGAGAGAGGATATCATGCCATCCAGGGCTCGAAACCGATGACGTTAGGGTGCGCGTTGTACGATGACCCGATTGGAATTCTGTCCTGGATTGGAGAAAAGTATCATGTTTGGTCCGATGTATGTATATTCGGGATCTCCTCTCTCGTGCAATGTGCGTACTGAACTGTTGACGGGGCATCGCTAATGACTGATTTCTGTACTGGTCTTACCTCGTCTCAGCCTCTTGCGCCAGCTGCTCCTTCCAAGATTGATTCCGACTACATCATCACCCAGACGGCCTTGTACTTTTTGACGAACTCGATCCACACCTCCTTTCTGTATGTACGACACTTCGTATATCTACCCTGGCGCGCGCTTATCTTCTGTTCTTTCCGTTGTGTAGGCCTTACAAGGAGTACATTGAGGATCTCCCGTTTAAAAAGTTCTTTACCAAAGCCAGACCTGTCGGAGTTTCCAACTTTCCTGCTGAGGTCATGTACGATTTATTTCCTCTACTCGCGCGGTGTACGATTCCGTCCTTGATGGCACAAATAAGCCAACGTAAACTTTTGAGCGAAACCTTTGGTTCACAGGAAATGTCCTAGGACGTGGCTCGAGAACACATGGAACCTGGTGAACTACAAGGAGCACGCTCGGGGTGGACATTTCGCCGCTGTTGACAACCCCAAAGCTTTTTTGGAAGACGTTAGGGAGACTGTGAGTGGGCCAATTTTCTTTTTCTCTCTTTTAAAACGAAACTTTCGAAATTGATTTGAAAGAACATTCACTCCTGACACGGCCACGCTTTGATCAATCCGATAAAGATCGTCAAAGGATATTTCTCCGAGTTGTCCAAGCAGTAGAGTCTGTTGAATGTAACATCCTAAACACAAACTGTAGCCTGCCTTTGTCTAGGTACTCAGTAGAAAACGTTGGTATATTCTTCTGTCTTCTCCGTTTCGTCTCGTGTTTTTTTCGTATTTCTCGTCTTCATGATCTCGTATATACGATGGCTAGTTTTTCTCTTTTCTTTTCTAGTTCTCTCGATAATTTTGCTTACGCCTTAAATTGATGTGCAGATTTGTTTGGAAGAATCAGGATCAGACGTTGAGGAGATTGGAACTGCGTCTAAGTAATTACTTCAACAAACCAACACAAAAAGCTCCCTAGATTCATCAGAAGCTCCGTGTTTGATCACACTTATATCCTTCATCCTACCGGGACCCTACTTGTTAATAGTTATGTATACGTGAAACTTGTGTAGCCAACATATAAAAGAACCGGCTGCGGGTTGAGTAAAGTTATGGATTAACCCTAACTACTACTGCTGCTGATGATAGAACGCCCGGTGTTTTTTTTCACTGGTGACACCCGAAGGGTACACTTCACCTTCTTCAATCACTCTTATCCTCCCTTCTCTTTCAACGAGGAGTATACGCTTGCCTAGAGACGGACGTTTCTTGATCCCTCATAAGCTGTAGCAGACTTTAAACAAGAGACGACCATCAGCATGGCTATTCTTTTCGCGCTCCCTCGCCCCAAGGTTTTCCTCATTATCGCGCTCTCCCTGCTTTCGTTCACTTTGCTCCTTCACCCAGCCTCTCCCGCATCGTATAGCAGAATATACAGCTACGTCCCTAGCAAGTCATCTGGATATCCACCGAACCTACCCGATAGAATTAAAGGCGGCTTCGTTAACGATACCCTCGGCCTCGGTGCCATTCCAGATGCTGGCAGCTGGGAAGATAGGAGGAAGGCAAACGCAACGTTTGTCGTCCTCGCTAGGAATTCAGACCTATGGGACATCATTCCTTCCATTCAGGTGAGGTCTCTCTCCATTTTGTTCTCGCAAGACGAAGAGAACGAAAAGATCTTTGGAAAGGCACAGATACTAATGCGGTTGATATGTCGTCGGACACCTCTCGACGGGCAATTCCTTACACTCTAGCAAATGGAGGACAGATGTGAGTGCCCTTTAGTATCACACATTGGTCTTGATACGACTGAGTTAAACTAAGCCTCAAATATTTTTGTTCGTCATTTCCCTGACTGTTCTCTCGATAGTTAACTGGTGGGCAGGTGTGTATCTTTCTCATTTATGGCTCTCTGTCTTGCTCGCATCCTCAAAGAGTTTAAACCTCTTCTTTGTCGAACCCTACTTCAGGCTATGACTGGGTCTTTTTGAACGATCAAGAGTTTTCAGAAGAGTTCAAAAAGTAGATACTCTTTCATATATCTCAAGACTCTTCCGTCCTGTTAGCTGTGTAGAGCTCATAGCTAGTGGACTCGGCAAAGAATGTTAACCGTTCAACTCTACTTATTTAGATACACTCAGCAGATTGTCTCTACCACCGCCCATTACGGTCTCATCTCTCCCGAGGAATGGAACCAGCCCGACTGGTAAGATGTTTCTGCCTTTTCCACTGGGTGTGTTCAACACTTCCTAATCTCCTCATATCGACGTCCGGGATCTATTCTTTCTTTATCTTTTAGGATCGACGAGAACAAAGCTGCTGCTGCTAGAGATGACATGTTTAAACATGTTAGTCACTCGCGTTGCATACCATCGTCTATACACACTCTTCTACTCGGGACTATACTGATGATCTTTTCTATATCGTGTCGTATAGAACGTGTAAGGAGACGATCAAGTCTTTCCTGCTTCTGAAGAATTGATTGTCTAATATTCTTCTTTTTATAGTATTTATGGAGGCTCCGTCCCTTACCGAAACAGTTCGTTCTATTATCTTCGATCGCGCATCTGGTCTGTGTGAACTACCTAGTTATAACACGCAGAGGGCTCAAAATGTATTCCTGTTGCTTAATTTTAGTGTGCAGATATAACTCTGGGTTCTTCTACCGACACCCACTCATGATGAACTACCGATACTACTGGCGAGTCGAGCCTAGTGTCAAGTTCTACTGCGACATTCACTATGATCCTTTGTGAGTTCTTGTTTTTCTTTTCCCTCATAAACACTTCGCGAGATATATTGATCTGATTTTGGGGTTCCTTGTAATGACAGCTTGGTCCTGAAGGATGAGAATAAAGTCTATGGTATGAGCCAAATTCATCCTTCTCTATCTCTATAGTCTGCAGAGGATATCAAATTGACTCTATACGACTTCCACAAACTAGGATTCACACTTTCTCTATATGAATTCACCGAGTAAGCTCTATCCTTCTTTACACTATACAACTCATCCAGAAGCGCTTCCACTTACATGCCTTATACATTCATTTTCAATCTCTTAAATAGAACTATTCCCACACTGTGGGACGCAACCAAGGAGTTTATGGAGCTCCACCCAGAACATATTGTTGAGGGCAACTCGATGGGCTTCTTAAGTGATGACGGAGGAAAGGAGTACAACCATTGTTCGTAGTTCAGCTGTCCGACCGTCTGAGGGTTTAGTCGTCGAGCGATTCCGTTCTCATACTCTTCTCTGTTCCGTCTTTATCTGATCGCAGGTCACTTCTGGTCCAACTTTGAAATTGGAGATCTTGACTTTTGGAGGGGAGGTTCGACTCTTTTCCATCTGAATACAACTCTTTGTCATGGATGATCATAGCATATGCTGACGTTCTGTCTGAAAATATTGAAATCGACATCAAACGATGTTTCGGCAGATGCATACATGGACTACTTTAACTTCGTTCGTTCCTATTTGCCCTTTGTTTGTGTGTATGTGTGCGCGCGCGCGCATAAAGATGATCGCTTACTCTTTCTTCATTCTCTTTCTTTTTCAAATGATCGATAGCTTGAGGCAAAGGGAGGGTTCTACTACGAGGTTTGTCCTGCCTGCATCTCACTATCTTTTCTGATCGATTTTCGCAGACAACCATGGTTGCATTCTGAACACTCCTTCTTGTTGTAATTTATCTAGAGATGGGGAGATGCCCCTGTGCATAGCATAGGTGCTGGTCTTTTCGCCAAAAAGGAACAGGTTCACTTCTTTAGCGACATTGGTTACTACCACGGCCCATATTCCCACTGTCCTACAGGCGAAGCCCATTCGGCCGGCAGGTGCTCCTGCAAAGAGGAGGACAACTTTGACGAACACTGGTTCTCGTGCACGAAAAAGTACAAAGCTCAATTCCCCAACGAGAAATTCTTTGGATCTGAAGCTTGAAGACAACGTATCGGAAATTATAAAAATCAAGTCTAGAATTTCTCTTTCTCTCTTGCCATTCATCGTCTTGTCTTTTGCGGGGTTCAAGTTGTCTTCTGCCTTCTTCTTCTTCTTTCATTATACGGACTATCTTCTCCTTCTTGTCTCTGTCAATCTTATCAACCTCATCGTTCCTGTCTATTTCTTCCATACATTTCCTCAACCAGGATATGCTCTCCACTCTCACTCTTCTTTTTGCATGAGCTTCATCCAACTCCGTCATAAGGAAAGAAGAAAACGAAAGCAAACTCAGGTGTAGTCTCTCGGACTTGGTAGATCATCGTTTTTTCATCCAATCTCTCCACAGAGAGAAACAATAGACTTGAAGCTTAAATGAACATGCATAAAGAGATACACTCGAGAAAAAACAAGGGAAAAGGTGAAACGTGAATGATTCGGATCGTTCATAGAAGAATCGGGATTTATGACAAGTTTGTCTATGTTCAATTGGGAGTTTACCAAGAAAAGAAAGACAAGAGAGGATGAGATTCATCTTTCGAGCAGAGAATGAAACAAAGATAAGGTATGAAGTGATGAGTGAATTCAGAGGACTTACAAATCGTTTCGTACACTGAAGAATATGGACGAAGGAGTTTTGCAAGAGTCTTGTCAGCCAACAAGGTCCAGAGGAAAACGTGAGTGTTACAAGGAAAAACGAGATGGACGGACCGAGTACCATTCCCAGTCAAAGTTGTCCTTTCTATTTGTTTGCAGAAACGGGTAAACAACTGGTCAACCTCTTACACTTCTCTTTTTTTGTTTGCCCTTTTTTCCGACTAAACGACTAAGACGGAAGGAGGAAAGGACGAACGGGTTACATGAACATTTCCCTCGAGTATGTTCTTCTCCTTGTGGGCAGTGTTGGAATGGTTCTATCGATATCCAAAGTACAACTCTGATCGACATCAGCCGATGCACCGAAAGATATAGAAAGTATGTACACAAATAACGAGAACGAACCATGTCGGTAGCCAATATCGGAGAACCAAAGGATCTGCTCCTTCTTAGCGAACAAGGCGGCTCCGATAGAATGAACTGTATCGTGTTATTTAGTCGAAAATTGCAAGGAGGCCAAGATAACGGGATCAGAGAGAAGGTTTGAGAAAGGTTAGATTTTGTTAGGGAAAGTCAGAGATAGAGAGAACATCGAACCTGGAGCGTCTCCCCATCGTTCGTAGTAGAACCCGCCCTTTGCATCAAGAAAGTCAAAGTATGCCTGGTACGGCTCGGACCGCCAGAAGTTGAGGTCTCCGAGCTCAAAGTTTGACCAGAAATGGCACTTGAAGCGATGGAGAAGAAAGAGAGCAAGAGGAATAGGTTTGGTTATCAAGTTTTGTACATATTTAGAGTCGAAGAAAGAGAAGAAGTTTTTCAGAAGAAAGCAACCAAAACTGAACTCACCAGGTTGTAGCTAAATTGACGTACGCGCATCCAGGCTCAATAATCAGTCAACCACCTTCAAACCCTCGAGAAGAATAGAAAGAATGGCCACTTACTGGGCACCGCCGTCGTCACTTAGGAAAGCTTCTGCGTTGCCTTCTACCTTGAGGTCCGGTCGACTCTTCATAAACTCCATGGTCGCCTGCCAGAGCGTGGGGATCGTCTCGATGTATTCAAGCAGACTGAGAGTAAACCCGTACACTGCCTTCTTTTGCTTCATCACCAGGAAAGGGTCGTATGCTGGAATGGTTGTTGAGATATGTAATCTAAGCTGAGAAGGCGGCCAAGAAATAAGACGAGAAGAAACGAGAAGAACATACGGAGATCACAGAAGAATTTGACTCCTGGTTCGATTCGCCAATAATAATCAACATTGGCTAGCAGCGGGTGTCTGTAGAAAAACTGGAATATGAATCGCGCGCGAAGTTACTCGTCAATAGCAACTCGCATAGTGGTATGATGCGGAACAACCGTCCGTTCGAGATAACTGACTCCAGAATTGAATCGGCACACTGAAAGATCGAATAAGAAAGATAGGTCGATCAGAACTCGAACAGCCATTTTCTTGCTTAGATTTTCGAAGGAAACGCACTGTTTCGATACGGAACTGAATGCTACATGCGAGATCGTGATCCAGAATTACCATCAAAGTCGTTAATCTATCAGTAAGAATATTTTCACGGCTGAGGGAAGAATGACGGATAAGACGAACTCCATAGATGACTTTTTTCTTGATCATTTCTTCCCTAGCAGCAGAGGCTTTCTCCTCGTTAATCCTGTGTATGTGTGTGTTTGCGAGAAAGGTCTAGGTCAGAAGGGGCCATTTGATCCAAAGAGCGAAAGTATTGAGACGGACCAAGAAGGCTGACGCCAGTGATCAGGCTCAACTGTTGATAATCATGTGTATGTGTATGTGAGGATCGGATGCAAAGAGGATCAGCAAAGTTATGCTACAACAAGAGAGTGTAAGAGATAGCCAATATGCAGAAAGTGTAGGAAGGCACAGAAAAGAGCGCTCAACTGAGTCCATAAGAGCAGCGCGCTTTAGTGAGTCCCTGTGTGTATCTGTTGATGTACGAGCGGGAAGATTTTCGTGAATCAGCATACTTGACCCAGAGATATACTCAATTAGGGGAAGAGAGGTTGAGGGCGTACTGTTTGAATTCCTCGCTGAAGGGCTCCTCGTTCAGGAATACATAAGGGTAATTAGCCCCTTTACAGTTTTATCGACGATGTGTTTCCCTCATCTGTTAGCTATTTATATCAGAACGAACAGCTGATAGAAGGATGAGTATGAGACATACAATGGTTGAAAGCTCGCTCCATCTGCTTAATCGAATCTGCCAACGACCACAGATCCGAGTTTCTGGCTGATCAAGGAAAGTCATGATGATTCAGATAGCGCGAGGATCAGCCAGGTAGTTAGAGAGAAGAAAACAGGCAACCAAGAGAGAAGTAAATAGAAAGAGAGAAGAAAGTAAAAAAGAAAAAAGAAAGAAAGGAAAGACTGTGCGCAAGCTTACCCAAAATGACAAAGGCCGCGTTAACCTTTTCACCACTTCTGGTGACATTCCCGGCCGCACTTTCGAGGTCCCTCCAGGTAGACGGATGAGGTTTGACTCCGCCACTACCGTACTTTCCGTCCGAAGATTTGCTTCCAGCAATCAGACCAGAGGCGGTGTCGGCGTAACCTTGATGGAGTGCTGAGAGAAGAAAGTGAAAGGCAAACTGATGGACGTGTGACCGGTGGTTGTTAGTTGTCAGTTTGCCGGGAAGGAAGGTCAAGCCATGTGGAAAACCGAGGATAGAACAAACTGACCAAAGAGAGAAAGATCAAAGGGATCAGCTTCAATGGCGATCTGAGGGACATCAGACCAAACATGAGTGAGCAGTTGTGAGAGACGAGTTCGAACGGGTTGATGAGGTTTGGATGTATGGCTATTAGAGAGAAGGTAAAGAGGAACCGCGGGGTATTTTGGGGGATGATGCTTATGTAATAGAAGTATGCTTACATAAGCCATCGGTTTGTTGCAAAGGTCTTTGATGTTCGTTATCATCTTATCTCTTGATCTGAACAAATATATACACGTGATTCACCGGCCATTTGCGACGCTCAGTTAGCTGTTGGCTTGCTCTGAGAGAGGAGGATGACTACGAGGTGACCGAGATGTAATTAAGCACGTGAAGGAGAGAACAAAGGGCCAGGGAGAGAGTGGGTACAGAGACTACAACAGAGGGAGAGAGATAGACAGAGATGGACAGATGGACAGATCGGGAGCCGATCGGGTACGACCGAAGAAGAGTGCCTGGTTCCTGATCTTCAAATTCAAACCCCGTCCCCCCTTGGTTACTGACTCTTTGGTAGAAGAGACATGCATCAGGTACCGAGACAGCGCGACCATCAAAGGAACGTTGCATGTCCGAGATGACGGGCCGCCAGCACTGGGGATGCTTTGGAAAGAGCTAGGCTCGCCATGAGAAGGAAGATCAGGAACGAGGAACGAGGAGCGTGGAACGTGGAACAAGGAACAAGGGACGCGAAAGAGGCACTAGCAATATACATCATACCGGGTAAGATAAGACCGAACCAATTCGAGAAGGATCAGAGATTCTCTTCTTCTTCTTCTTCTACTCAACATGCACTCACCCGATCCCATTCCTCTTTCAAACAACCTTTACACAACGTCGCAGCTCACTCTCGCCATTGATTCAGGTCTTACTTCCATGTCTGCCTTGAACACTACCGCATTGGCCTTGCCAAACACATCCTATAACGGGCTCGGGATGGTCCCTCAAATGGGATGGGTCAGTCGGCCACGCAACTCATATCTCTGTTTCTGTCTCTCAAAGACTCATATGTTCCTGTTGGATCTTTACATCATAGAACTCATGGAACACTTTTGGATGTTCCATCTCGGAAGATATCATCCTTAAAGCTGCACAGGCACTGGTTGACAGCGGTCTTAGTGAGCTTGGTTATACATGTTTGTACCAATCTTTCGATGTATCAACCCGAGAAACCTGCAGATAAAATGGAAATGAAAGAGCAATCCTTCTTGATTGACTGCTGTAGACGTCCTTATCGACGACTGCTGGCATGCTTCGGCCAGGCATTCGGATGGTAGACCAAAAGAAGACCCAACAAAGTTTCCCCGAGGACTGTGAGTTACTCCGATCATCTGTATCTTCAGACCCAGATCTCACCGCGACCGGCTCAACTATCTTCTTAACAATTGCGCTTTGTTCAGGAGTGCTCTGGTGGATGATATCCACAACCTCGGCCTCAAGGTTAGTGAAACCTACTTTGATCTGCTTCCAATTCCTTCTGTAGCTCACCTCAAGAGATTCTCGCTCTGCTTCTATTCAGGCCGGAATCTACTCATCCGCTGTGAGCCTTAGCTTTACACTCAATTCAGTAAGACAACGACTAACATTTGTGCGCTCATCTAGGGTATCTATACGTGCGGTCTCGAGTTTGGTTCGTTAGGGTATGAAGAGATTGACGCTAAAGCCTATGCGTGAGTTACATCTATCCGCTAAGTCCAGCATCCCGACCATATCTCGATGTTGAATTGTTCCTTCTTCACCGAATGTTATGCTATTGCAGAGACTGGGGTGAGTTTCATCTGAAACCTTGGTTTACAAGTAGAGAGACGATGTGTGCTCATGGGTTTCCTCAACATGTCGATCAAAAACAGGTTTCGATTATCTCAAGTACGATAATTGTTTTTCTGCCGGCCAATTTGGAACAGCAAAACTCTCGTATGACAGGTTTGTCCCTCTGCGCTTCCTTCAGACGATTCTCAATGCGATGCACAATTGACTATCCTTGGTACTACAGATACAAACTCATGTCGAACGCCTTGGTCAATACGGGCCGGGATATATTTTACTCTGTATGCGTTTTATACCTCAATATCGGACTGATGCCGAGCACCCTAACCCTCTCTTTCCTGTCTGATCTTCTAGATATGCAATTGGGGACAAGATCAAAGTGCGCACACGCTCTTCATTTGGGCGGATATCAATAATGATCTAATACAATTTCTATAGGTTGGATGTGGGCCACTACAATATCGAATAGCTACAGGTTAGTCTCGCTTCCATCCTCCTTTTTACCCCTCGTCCAAAGCTTATGGTTCGACCTCTTTTTTATTCTGCAGAATGAGTGGGGATATCGACGATGTTTGTTCAAACCTCGATCTTTCTAACTTGTTGTCACTACCGCTGAAATGGGTCCACCTCTCACATCTGTTGGACTTGATCGCAACATATAGACATTCAATCAGCAGAAAGATTGGTGTCCTTTCGATGTAAGTCATACATCTTCCTTCGATCGCCTACCCGGATCTCACCAATAGCTCATGTGTCTTCTCTAACACCTTTAGGCCAACTCGAATGCCCCAGAAGGGCACGGGTGCTCGATCGCCAACATATTAGAGAAAGCCAGTCCGATCTTGCAAAAGCAGGTCAGAGGCAAGTCTCCTTTTCAGTTATATATTTTCCATACAGAGATATTCACGAACGAGGACTTGACGTCTTTTCTTCTGCTCTCTCCTTTAGGCGCTTGGGCCGACCTGGATATGTTGGAAGTCGGAAATGGAGTTTGTTCCGACCTTATTCATCTTATGCGCCCATCGTTATGTGTTGGACGCACTCAAGACTAATTTGTTGGTTTGGACCCTTTCTATAGGGCATGTCAACCGACGAGTATATCGTTCACTTCACCATGTGGGCCCTTCTCAAGAGCCCGTTGATCTTGGGGAATGATCTTACGAATATGGTTCGTTTCATCTTGTCTCGCTCGTCATTTCAGACACTAACCAAATTAGGATCAAATCTTCTGATGTAATAAGGACGAGGTCGCCAAGAACATTGTCTCCAACAAGGCTCTCATAGGTACGTTCATATCTTCTTCTCATCCTTCCCCAGGCTTATGGGCTCATTTCCTGTTGTTTGATCATGAGCAGCCATCAACCAAATCATGCAAGGAAGCGCAAATCCTGCTCAACGAGTGAAAGGAAAGTTTGGAGAGGTCCAGATTTGGAAGGGCAGCCTTCCTGACGGGTATGTTTTATTCTTTCCCTTTTTTATACTCGATCGTATTGATAAAACCGGAAAGTATTTTGTCTGGTTTTATTTGCGCTGTATGAGAGAACAGAGCATACACAGTGGCAATCATCAACTTTACAGATGAGGATATCATTATGGACGTCTTATTCAAGGACATCTTCCGGGATGATGGAGAGAACGTCCAGGCTATCAAGTTCAAGGCTCGTCTTTGTATTTATTTCTTTGTCTTTCTTTCTTTTCTATCTTTATAGTAAAGCAAGCGCTAACCCGGCTGACATCTTTTCTTTCGTCGCTCAACTTCAGGCGGTCGACCTATGGGCGGGATTCTTCTATTCCAATTCCGAGGACACCGCATTCGGAAGTAACGATTTACCTGACACAGTGTCTGATCAATTATCCCAGCTTGAGATCCGAAAGCATGCCGGACGATTCTGGGTGTTCAAGCCTATTGACGAGGAAGAGGAGAAGAAAGTTTTGATCGGAAAGTATAACATGCAATCTTCGAGGTCTGTTTAGACGGGTCGGATAGATAAATTTGGATTATTGTCGAGTTGCAGGCAGGTAGAGTTCCCGCCCTCTTTCTTCTCTTTTTGAAGCCGAGATATAGTCTTTAGACATTTAATCTTCAACCAAGCGTTCTTAATGCCCTTTTGCTCTCTTTCGCATTGTATATAATATGTCAAAACCATATATGGGTACATCTGTTCATCCAGCACAACACTCTAGGATTTTAATTAGGGCATTGACTCGCCCTTTTCACATCAGGTTCAGAAACAGGAGATTCATCGTGAGAAATTATTGTTTCCTCTAGAAATATGATGTAAGGGACTTACCAGTGTCCAACTTCAAACCGTTAGGAGAATAACCAGAAACATTTTGTTCAGCTATCTGAAATCGAGCAAAAAGAGGAAACAGCACAGGCGAGGGTGGAAAAGGCAAAGAAAGCGGAAAAAAAGAAACAAAAAAAGAAGATATACACATACCATTATGACATTTGTAGCATTCTAGAGGACTCGACAGACGATAGTATCAATCAATTTAATTGGTCAAGAGAACTAATGTGTCCCAAGTTTTGGGCAGTTGAAAAAGAGATGAAGACGTACCATCTGGCGTGCTCGATCCTCCTGCGCCCCTGCCAACTCCTGCTCCTGCTCTAGAACCACCTCTTGACCTGCTTCTGGATCCATCTTGGTTGGCGTTGTTACTGAAACTATTATTGTTAGTATTATCGTTTCCTCTTCCAAATGATCTACCACCTCCTCGGCCATCTCGTGCATACTCATTTGGGCAATTACTCGCCCAATGACCGGGTTGGTTGCATTTGAAGCATTCTCCTGTCGTCCCACCTCCGTTAGTCGGACCGCCTCCACGGTCGGATGAACGATTAGGTCCACTCCTGATACTCCCACCACCGCCATTGGCCCCGCCTCCATTAATACGTTCGTCGTCCCATTCAAAGAACTTGCACCTAGCTGCTTCTGAATTAGGACAAACCCAGAAGACTCGGCCTTTGTTCGGTCCCTCCTTGTTCACCGTTCGTTGTACAGCTGTCAGGTTACACTGGCAACGAAGAATATCACCTCTATTGCTGTTTGTCCTCTGCTGTTGTACAGGACGATGGTTTGATGGCTGACAATATTTTTCCACAACCGGTAGAGATCAAGTATCAACATATTTGTTGGACAGCAAGAGACGATAAAAGACACATACTGCTATCGGGCCCGACTGTCTTTGTGGTTCCCCCGATACATCGTCAATCCACTCCTGAAGTTCGTTTAACGCCAATCGTTAGCCTGTCTTGTTATCATTCTCAACAAGGAAATCCATGAAATGATTTTCTGACTCACGAAGAACCCACATCCTTCCCCTTGAGGGGCCGAACATGCCCAAAACCTTTTACCCTTATTGGCAGTGTCTCGTAATACTGTCCTTTCCACAGCTGGCTTCATACAACCACATCTAGTTGTCGACGATTCGGAAGTTCTGGTTGATAGTCCAGACACTCGAGACCCTGAAGCCCCACCAGGTCGAACTGATGTAGTGCCATCCTCTTCGCCCGAGCCTTCTTTGTCTTCGCGTGCGGTTCGCGATCGTGCCGATACATTACCAGTTCCCCTGCCCCGCGTGGCGGACGACGTCCCTCTTCCCCCGCGGGTTGTTCTAGCGCTAGGAAAAGACGCGCTTCCTCTCGCACCTCTTGTCCCTCTTGCCTCTGTTCCTCGACCACGTCTACCCCTCAACGGTGCACTACCCGGGCCAGGTCTGTCATGATTATCATCATCGTCATCGTCAGACCTGTTGCTACCATTTCCTAGATCATTGGAAGTGCCCCTTGTACCATCATTACCAGTTTGGCCGGAGCCGTCTGGTAACGTGAGGATGGAAGTCCAGTTAGTCTTGCTGAGTATAAATTTGATTGTATGGTTGGGAAAAAGAAAAGAAAAATGACATGACACCTACCATCCCTCAGATAGCGTATGACTACCTGTACTCATGAGCATTAAAAATTGGTCAATATTCAGACAAACTGTCTTCTGAACATCGAGAATATCGAGAACATAAGAACGTACCTCAGTTAACACTCTCATTTCTCTTTTGGCAGTGATGAAAACCTCTTTATATTGGTTGAGACTTTCATAAAGAACATCATTCTTGTTGGCGATTCCATCACAGATGAGCTGCATTCTATGTTCCGTCTAGATGTTTGAATTTTACCGAACCCAGGTTATGATATCATTTGATGAGCCGGGTCATATAAGCGTGAATATACAAAACACATCGGCTAAAGTGGAGTGCATAGTGGAACAGACAGACCTCGCGCCTCAAATGAGGTTTGCAAACTGATCGGTCGATTCCAATCCGATCCCAACCTTCTACCAGCGCGATCCCTAAGTTCGAAGGAACGAGATACTTGGTTTGACCCTGTTTCTGCTCCATCACGTATTCTCGATCGACTACTTTGGATATATGTTCAGCAATAGTCGCGTCCGTTCCTGTGATATCCAGAGTGATTTTGAAGACACCGGCGTTAACTTCATCTGCACATCATATTTCGCTCTTCCATGGTGTTCTGAATAATAAAGGAAAACAAAACTGACCAACTCCATTTTGGTCCATCAGGGTGACTAAGTCGGCCTCAGTGAGTAATGATGGCGCAGTAGTATGGCCCTCCTTGAGCTCACAAATGGTGGGAACGAATGTCTCGCCTAACTGGAAGTCAGGGATCTCATGTGTGGCCCATTTGTCGTAAGGATACACATCCAAATAGTTTTTTGCTAGTACCACTAGGCCTTTTTTGCCGTCAAGTTGAGAATAAGAGAAAGTCACGCTCGCAAAAACGAGTCATGACCTGATGTCAAGAAGTTGACCAAGAAGAAAATAGTACGTACCAGATGCATGGAACCCCTCGCTTGAGATCTCTATTCCGACCGTCGTCGTCCTTCCTTCTGCGTCTTTTGAACAAGCAGCCAGGAACCGGCGAACGACGAAATCATACACTCGTTTCTCATCCCCTACAGGAACATTCGTCCATGCTGTCGGGTGAATTGGTGGATGGGCTTTATCATTTTTCTTTCCATTCCGGGGTGTAGAAAACTCGCCGTCTTCTAGCCTAAGAGAGTTTGGTTATCAAGTTGAGTTAGCTACGGTGAGCATTAGAGAATCTCCGAGTAGAGAGGAGAGAGCAAACCTCTGAGCGAACGTCCCCCAAGTTGGATCTTGTGTTTGCTTTCGAATCAGAGCCGAGAAGTCGAACGCCGGATCGAACTGATCGGTTTCTGTACGTGGATAGCTAAGAAAACCTTTCTGATAGAGCTTCTCGGCATGCTGCGTCGACGAAATAAATTCATTTTGTTAATGCGACACGAGAGTAAAGCGTATAAAGTTACAAACACAAATATGCGAATCATTAGAGAGGAGATGGTGAGCGAACCTCAAGAACCTGCTTTGGCGACATATGGAGTAGTCTCGATCCTGCTTTCTGTAGCTCGACCGTGGTTAACGGATATGGCTTCCTAAGAGTTATGTCCCGGAAGGAAAGGGCGCATGCCAGTTCAATAAGAGGATCCTCGGTCTGGTTCAGTAAACAGTAGGACAGACCATTTTTTTGCTGGTTTGTTTTCAACCTTGACAACTGTAGCTTCCGGGTTTTCCACACAGCACTCATATAACAATGCGGCGGACATGAAGTCAAACAGGTGGCCTCGGTTCCATGCGAATTGCACAGTCTGATGATCTCTTTGTAGAGTCACGTCGATGAATGAAAATGCTTCAGGCCGAAAAGCTTGAATTTGAAGATACCGAGCGACGACAAAGCCCATCGTAGGAAACTGACATGCTCCTTGAAAGCCAAACCCGCGAAGGATAAAACACCCCCTCGTTGTAGCACGATCAGTACGCGCGCACGATTCAGTCTGATAACACAGACTGTATACAAGAGAGGAAAGAAGCTAAGTGATACCATAACTAATCACATGATCCTTTAATTCTCCACAAGCAGACTGAAGTGCCAACGTCTGCATTCTGGTGAATGCCGCACCTGTCCTAAGATCCAGTTCTATTCGAGCTTCCACGGCAGCAGCTGATAACATATCAAGAGCGACTGGATTCCGAGCAGCGTTGTGGATCTGTCTATAGCGCGCGATAAGATAGCGTTAGCTTGTTATATTGATGTACATTTTCAAGAGGGCCCCCAAAGCGCAAAGGGGGAGAGAAAGAAGGACATACGCAGGAATAATGGCACTAAACCTGGACCGAAGGACTTTGATCTGACGATTACCTGCTCGACAGTGACCCAATATTTCAGATCCAATATGTTCTCCCTCTCTATCACAATCGGTCCAGATGAGGAGGAGATCATGGTCTCGCGCTAGCTTCTTCAAATTGCTGACGACCGGTTTCATTTTCTGTCAAAACATAGCGAATGAGTTGAATCAGCGACAGGGCTTGGCTGTATCTTCTCCGTGTTGACGCTTCGTACGTTCCATCGTTCGCAGTGTATACTGACAGGTGGAACAAATTCTACAATAGGGGCTTCGAACAACTCGAACGGTTCACAACTACTCCACCTTCGATAGTCGTCATGAAAGTCGTTCGAGTTGACATGGCCCAGGACGGATGTGAACGTGAATTGAACCGGTTGAGACTGGGGTGGCAGTTTGTACTGAAACGTGTAGTTCTTCACAAAGACCACACCAGGTACATTCGACTAGAGAAACCCAACCAATGTCAGTCAAATAAGTTCAGCATGTGTCTCTAAACCATTCTGTTCGGACTGCGAACGACCAGGTCGAATGAAATATGTGCAAACACTCACCGTGTCGGATTGACCTTCCGACAAGATCCTGGTGAGCTCCTTAGCGATCGATGGTTTCTCGGCCACACATAACACTCTTCTCGGCGATGGATGGATGGGCATCAGAGACCGATACTCATGAGAGATGGGTGATGGAGATGCTGTCGCCGTTGATGATACTGTTGATGTTGATGACGAAAGGTGGAGGTGGAGTTTGCCGAGGGTTGGAATGACTACAAACGCTCCGTAATGAATTGTAACAATTTGTAGTCTTTTCTAGTGTAGTACAGCATACACCCGCCCACCACGTTGCAGATAGCATACAGCACACTTTCACCTTCCACAAGACAGCATACATAGATCAGACAGAACATATACGAAAGCCTTTTCAGAATGAGCGGTTCTCTCAGCCGGTTCATTCCTAGGCATCAGTTCAGATTCCCAAACAACTTTGCCTCATGGCATCCAGGCCACATGGCCGCGTTCCAGACCAGGATGGCCCAGGAGCTTATGGATATCGATATGGTGATTGAGTGTCGAGATGCCCGGCTTCCACTCACATCAATCAACCCGCAGTTAGAAGAGATATGTGATAGAGCATGGGGTCAGGGCTGGGCTCTTGGCACCGGAAAGGAAAAGGGTAGAGTTCGGGAACGTCTTGTGGTCTACACCAAGAAGGATCTGGCCGAAGAGAGGTTCGAAGAGGTATGTTCAGTTTCATACGTTCTCCTTTGCTCTGTTGCCTTGCATTGACGTCGCTCTTTTCCACGGGATTGATTATGCTCAGCCGCTAGTGGCTGCATTCAAGAAGCATGCCAATCAAAATATCATGTTTGCTGATACAAAGAATGTGTCGGATATGAAACGAGTCCTTAAGAGAGGTGTAGGTTAGTCCCTATGTTCATGTTACCGTCGGCCTTGAGCGACATTCTCACTACCGAATGAATGTATCGCATCCTCTCTTGATCTTTCTAGCGTTCGCAAGAAAATATCAGTCCACTCTACTTGACATGAAGATTTTGGTCGTAGGTATGCCTAACGTCGGTAAATCTTCCCTGCTCAACGGACTTCGTCATGCCGGTCTAAAGAGAGGTTCGTCCAAGTTTTCTCTTAGAGCTGCCTGTGAACTGTTCATGTGCTTCTCTATCTTAAACAAATGTATTTGTACTCTGTTCCTCTTCTCCACCGTTAGATTCGAAAGCCAGAAAATCCAAGGTGTTTATGACATCCTCTTCCCCGGGTCACACCAAAAAGTTTACAGGGACGGCCAAGATTCACGAGGATCCTCCGATGTATGTGTACGATTCCCCGGGAGTCATGGTTCCTTGGTTCGGAGAGGGAGATGAAGGAGCGGATCGGGCAATGAAATGTGCAGTCACAGGTAAGTTATGACAATGCTCCTCTAGAAAGAGGAGGAGGGAATAGATCGTTGATCCGCACTCGCGCGCTCTCTCATCCTAGAAATGTTCAATGGCTAACTTTTTCTCTTACTCTTCTCTCACATTCGTCTGTGGGTCTCTCTCTTGATAATAGGCTCAGTAAAAGGAGGATTGTTCCCTGATGATATTGCCGCCGACTACCTTCTCTACAAATTAAATTTACGTGTGGGCGAATCTGATGCATTACCCATGGGCCACGAAGAACGAGGTGACACGGTGTATCTCTATTATCTTTCGTCGTTCTAGATTGACTTATTTCCTATCTTGTTTCTGTCTCACAGTCATTCCATGGCATTTCGGGCTACCCTATTCCGAGGAACTTTACGATCCGACTAACAATATCGACCACTTCCTTTCGCTTCTTGCTGCCCGGATCGGCGCTCTCGAGCGAGGCGGCCGACCAAATCTTGAGAGATCGGCTGCATTCTTTCTAAACCACTTCCGGAACGGCAAGTTTGGACGGTACACGCTAGATGATCTAGAACAAAAAGAAGATCTCTACGCCGATCCCGATTTCTCATTCTATCCCGAAGACACTCCTTCTCTTTGCTCATCCACGTCTTCTCCGTCGTCATCGCCATCACCATCATTGTCGTCGTCGGCGTCATCGTCAGTGTCTACTTTTGATTCTTCCAACGAACCTCGTCCCTCAGAAGTGACCAGCAGCACAGAGCTAGATACCGACTCAAGTACAGATCTCGTCTCTTCTCAATCTCCAAGTCGAGCGGATCTCGTTCAAAAGACACATCTGAAAACTCTCCTCCCTGCCCCTCGAAATCCTATTCTGAATGAAGCCCTCCAACTCCCCCGATCATTCGACCCCACGAATCCGCCCTGGGCACCGCCGCACCCTGGCTCCGAAGCTTTCAAACAGATGACTGTTTTCCAACCTCCAATCCTTGCCCCCTCTGATATCTGGGAAAAGGTCTCTGAAGCTGTGCGAAGATATTTCTTTGGGAAAGAGCGAAGAGAAAACCAGATCAGTCGGACACAACTCAAAAAGATTGCGTCGGGAGAGAAGAGGGCGGTGGCAATCGGCCGCGCAAAGAGCATGTTGCTGGAGAGACAGCGCAGAGTTGGTTTGGCTCAGAGACCGATGGTCAAAAGGATTGCCGCCGCAAAGCCGGAATGAGACTCGCTGGGTTCCATCAAGTCTTTGGAAGCTCGCCAACCCTTCTGACTGTACTGTATTTAAATATTCCACGAAACACACAAGCACAAGTTCTTTTGTGTGGATTAACATATCAGCTCCGGGAGAGAATAGGGCCTTAGCAAGTTCGAAATGGTGTTTCTTGGTCTAGACAGCAACAAAAAAAGAACATAGACAATCGTCTTCTAATTAAATGCCCATCCATCCAGATGTACAAACGCTTCTCTCTCAGAACATTCTTTCTTCCTTTGTCGGCATTAGCAGTGTTCACATACGTGTGTGGATATAGGGGAGAAGAGAGAAGAGCAACAAGAGTGTGTCACAGTTGGAAGGTCAAGGTTTTGTTTGTGACATTAGACAAGTGAAAGGGGAAAGAAGAAAAAGCGCCCTAAGGATAGGAAGATGACATGTTTACTGGAACTCGTCGGCTTTTCCTGACTATAAAGCCGAGACAAATCGGATAAGAACAAAGAATGAATCAACTTGGAGTTTGTTTTTGACGTGAGAGGCTAAGAAACCGAGATGAGAGCTTACGATAAGTAGACCTATATAGCCCAGCCACACGTTTGAGCGTAAAAGTAAAATCAAACCGGATCAGAATATGTAAATATCGGGCATGTACAATTCTAGTTGGCAACAAAGCAGACTGATACGCACCAACAATCAACCCGAACAACCCCAACACACTTCCGAAGATCTCGACAATGAGAATCTTGACGAAGAGTGTCGGGTCAGCCGCATCGGCCAACGCGGCTGTCGCTCCGGTGATGCCGACCGAGATACCACAAAGAAGCTATTTCAAGAGAGATCAGAGGGCAAGATGAGTGAAGAGTGATAAGCCTAGATAGAGAGAACGGAAATGCGACACATACGTTGCATAATCCGACAGTCAATCCTCCCCAGAAGAGCGCAAATCCTGAAGGTTCGGCGGATCAGGTATCACATCATGTAGTTAGACAGCTGACGCGTAGGAAAATTCGAGAGGAGGAAGGCATGCGAACCGGTGTAGTAATTGCTCTCAGAGAAGACGGCATCAGCGCCAACCGACTGGATTTTGGCCGAGAAGACAATGGCCATGATAACTCCCTACCAAACAAAAGTATCACATCACATTCGCTTCAGTAATGTGTTTGACTAGGTGAGAAAGACGTCTCGTGTTTGAAGGACCCACATAAATGGCTACAACCTCGCAGAAAATGATACTGTACAAAAGAGAAGAACAGTCTGTCAGATGGTGTTGCAACAGAGAAAGAGTATGTGTTTATCCATATAGTGATCCTCCTTGCGAGCTACACTCGCCATCGTCTGGATCTTTTTTGATGGAGAACCCGCCGGTCAAGAATTAGATGATGGAAATCTCAACTCACGAAATCAAGTTCTTGGTCCTAATTCGAGGTGTACGAACACCTCCACCAAGGATCGATGCCCCGGTAATGAAGATACCCCTGTGACGTTGATCGCCAATGGAACAAGCAGGACACGGAACTCGATTAGCCATTCACTCCTTGTTGCCGCATCTTAGCATTGTAAGCAGTATATATACAGAGTGGCTTCAAAGAGAAAGCACAGCGACGGAAAGCCTTCAAATAAAGAAAACGTACCATCCGGCACCCAAGACACTCAACCCGATGCAAAGCCCCACGCCAGTGAGTGCCCAAAAGAAGGGTGATGTCTCCTCCAAGAACCTTCCAGGGTTGAACTCTACACGACACGTTGAAGATCAAACGCGGTTGAGAGAATGGAAGTATAAGCTCGGTCGTTGCTAAGCTCGATTTTGCGATCATATACGGCAAAACGGAACAACAAAGTCGAAAGAGAATACGAACCCTCTCCTTGACCTGGTGTAGCAACATGATAGATAGCGATCGAACAACACCATAGGATGTTTGCAAAGAGAGGGAGCAAGAGATATCAACAGAAGCACATGTCAGACCTCTTGATCAATCAGATAGGTTTGTTTGTTTCCAAAACACACAAAAGAAAGCATTGGGAAAAGACAGAAAGAAAAGGTGTAGGACCGAACGGACCGGTTAAGATGAGGTAGAGGCCTATCAAGCCAACAGTTGAGAAACCGATGAAAGGAGAGTATCGGATGATCGACGACATCTTGTATTGACCGATCTGCTTGCTCTGAGTGTTGTGTCTGTCTAGAGAACGAAAGGGAGAACGAATGGCAAGATGGAAGCGAGACGGAGATGGGGGAGGATGGAAATCGGGATGACGGTCAGAGTAGACATGTGGGTGTCGGCCGGGGACGTAGAAATCATTGGGAATTTTGATTAGGAAATTTCAGAGATGCATTAGAGACTTTTCTAATCACATCTTTCTCTCTTCTCTCGCTGTTTCCTATGGTCTCGAATAGATTTAAACGCATGTATACATGTACACGATAGCTGATCGATCTTTACAGAACGGTTCTGTTCATTTGCAGTCTTCCTTTCTCCTTCTCTTGTCCTTGAGAGCATCATACTCTTAATTCGATCCTTGGGCACCGGAGCGAGAGAGAACGGTGGGGACCGAGCTAGAAGGAATCATTCCGTACTGATGAAGAGATAAAGATAGTTTTTACAAGAACGAAATACAGCCATGATTAGCTCAACGGTCGATCAGTATTTGTTCTTGTATAAGGAACCAAGAGAGTAAGAAAAAGACGAACCTCAGAGCAAACAGCGGTGATATAATCAGGAGGCGTCAAGTCATACAACAAATGGGTCAGTTGGACGGAAGAGTCGAGTTTGTCGATTGTCAACGAAGACTTTAAGGGATGTGTCGATGGGATCTGGAGTAAAGCCAAAGGATCGCCTGTTTGATTCGAAAAGGGAACGAAGGAATCAGTGAATACACAGGAACTAACTCCAGAAGAGCAGGAGGACCGGAAGAGATAGCAGACGTACCCATCTCGTTCGCGACAACAGCGTCCAGCTGGATTCTCTCTCCAAACTTGTAGGTCTCGCAGCAGACTACTACCGGCACGGCCTCGCTCTTAGCCATCATCGCCACGCTCGCTGTTCCCGCCCTGGAGTAGAGCGCTCCATTTGAAAGCAAGGCATTCGTTCCGAGAAGTACCAGGTTCGCTCTCGGCAGGACGGAGGGCAAGGAGGAAAGCAAGGCGTAGGTTGTGGGAATCTGATGGTTGAGTAGTGTGCGAAGCAGATTCTTTCCTGAAAGTGTACGTTCACATTTGTACCATCCGGTTTTTTTTTCCACATTTCCCCAAAGAGAGAAGAGACAGACGTGTGGTCAGCATATCAAGTGCACCTCGGCTTGAGAACAGGTTGTAAAGCGTGTACCACGTACCTTCCAACAGAGGTCGAGAATCTACCACAATCACAGAAAATCCTTCCCCACGTTTCTTCATCTCCTTGTTCGCTCGAATCAGAACCTTCTCTACAACTGAACTCCTGGCGTATGTGAGAACGACATCACCATGTCGAATCTTTTCCTGAGCAAATTGAACAATCATCTCGTCTGCCAAGGTGACTCGTTCCCGAATATACTGATCAATCTTTCGCGTCAGAAGGTCTTTGCTCTGCAGGCGCACAGAAACATTCACAGCATAGTTCATTCCACAAATTAGCTGCCGTGAACTATCACTTTGTAGAAACACACACGTACGCTGAACTGAACTTACATCTGCTTCAGCCTCATCAATATCGATTGTCGAGATTTCATATTTAAGCCAACGGATGGCATTTCCTAAGCCGACCGGCATTGCTCGGGCCTGTGTCAGATGAGCAATCTGAGGAGACAGATGAGTTGTCAAATCTCGCGGAAGCGTTGTCGATGGGGGAGTAGTGTATGATAGGATGACCTGTTTCGAAGGTCGGTAGAAGAACAGTGAAGCAGTCAGTAGATGAAAGCGAGAGCGTGAAAGGGCCAAGAAGGGTCCAGAAGGTATATAGTTGAGAGGCAAGGCGATAAGTCCAGGCAACAGAAAAAGCCTTACCTGCTTAAGTGCTTCCAGTCCAGCAACAAGTCTCGCGTTGGCTCCTCTGATCTTTCCTTCTTTGAGCATAAGACCTAACCGGATAACCGCCGGGTGAACGTCTCCCTTCAACGTAGCTGCCACGCTCCCACTAGGTTTCGGTCCGGGCAAATGGCTGACGATCATGTGTGGCTGAACGGTCTGTTGCGCCTGAGCAGAAGGAAGAGCGTAAGGTAGCCGGTTGGTAGACGAGACGGGTGTACTCATGGACGGTCGTAACGTAGCGGCTGATGAATTAGAGGTTGTCGAGCTAGAAGGAGTCAACCCTCCACCCTGCCCACTGGCCACTGATGAACTAATGGAGGCCGAGGTGGTGAGCGGACCTCCTTTGTTCAAATGGGGAAGAGTCGGTCGGTGTGGTTGAGAGTGATGATCAGTGGAAGAAGAGGCATTGGCATTGCCGGCAGCAACGTTCCCACTGGCACCACCATTATTGGGATGAGTAGAGCCGTCTTGAGGTTGACCTCCGTTCGGTCTGGAGTTGACCTTTTGAGCTCGTCTGGCGGCTCTCTCTGCTTTCTTATCTACTTTGGGCTCTTTCTTGACTCCTCCTGCTAGCTTTTGATTATTCGAGGGAGCTTTGGCTGCAGCAGGTGCAGAGGTGGCAGGAGGTGCGGACATCTTTGTGGCAGAGATGATGTTGACGTCGGTGTTGATGTTGATGGAAGGAAGGAAAGAGGATGAAAATGGGAAACTAGAAATTTCCCAATAGGAGGAACAAAATATACTACGAAAAAGGTTGAGCTTCCTAACCGACGACGCTACCAACCACGATCACACCGTATGCTCAATCTTGTGCTTTGCTCTTACTGACCTCACATCCTCGTTGGCGATATGTGTGCCCATTCACTAACGAAGACTGTCTAAACCTTGCTAACTTGTGTTGGTGTTTTTTTTGTGATTTGATACTGTGTGTATGTCCAAAATTCATCTATGCCTCTTGTAAAGGCATGCCGATGAGCGTTCGATCTAGGTCACTTCAGTTAGTGGCTCGACGGCTAGATCCGTCATCCATTTGTCCACTCGACCTTCCATTCAGAAGACACAGAACCTCTTCGGCGTCTCGACCGGAGTTGTCGCCGGAAGAACGATTGTCTCGTCTTCAAGCCTCTGCGGCAAACTTCCTCAGAGCAAACCATAAGAAACCTGCCAAATCGAGATCTACAGTTGTCAAATCGACTGGTGACGCGTCCGACTCCCACCGCATCACTCCGCGTACGCCTGCGTCTATTTCTTCTGAGCCTGCTCTTCCCCCTCTGCCGTCTCGGCCGTCGCGTGCGTTCACTCCGGATGAAGTGATCCGTCTTTCGGCGAAGTATGTCAAGCTTCGGAATATGACAAACTATGAAAAGCTCGAGAAGGCATTTTTGAAACAGCGAGCTTACGAGGATTCCAAGAAGAAAAAGTCTCCCTCAAGAAAAGATGTTAATGTGATGAGCGAGAAGAATGATTGGAGGTTCTGGCAGGGAAAGAGAGGCGTCCCGATTATCTCGGTAGGTGGTAGTAGTCTTTCTGTTGTTTGTGTACCCAATACGCGCGCGCATTCTCTTGCTCTGGGATGAAAATCGAATCTTGTTGTCCGACCGATTTCCTCCTCTTCCCCTGGTTTTGTCTATCTTAGACAATACCACAACCTCCTGTGACGAATATTTCTGAAGGAGGAGCAGCCGAAACAACGTCCGAACCGCTGGATCTGGCCTCAGACTTTGATTTTGAGCATGCAAGCACTCGAATGTTTAGAAGTCTAAGACGCACAAACCCCCGACTGCCTCCGTCCGAGCGCAAATCTCCTCCGCTTCTTCGAGTCCGAGTAGGTCAAACACTTCTCTTCCTGTTCTTAGAAAACCGTTCTGTCTCATTCGATGCCCATATGCTTGACTGAGTTCTCGATTGATTGATTGATAGTTTACCACTACCTTCAACGAAGAAGGTTCTACCTCGAGCTACAAGGCACCCCCATTAGAGATAACACCAGTGAACCAGCCGTTGATTCCCAAATCATACTTTCCCTCTCCTTCGGTATACAACAACAAGCCGTTGTTTCTGATGCGATTGATCTACCCAAAGCCTTTCGATCTCTCTCGGCCATCGGCCGTGCCAAAAAACATTCGAATGGAGGATGGGTCGTCTGAATCAATCGCGATGAATCTTCGTCGGACGGTAGAAACCTCGGCTCGGTACTTGAAAGAGGTCGAAGATTTGTTGGCTTTACCTCAGAACAATGATCCAGAGATCAGGACACTCGTGATGAGGGAAATCGAGAAACGGAAGACCAAGTTGGACTATCGTCGGGGAATCGAGCTCAAGAAGGTGCCAAGTAAGACTTGGCCGGAAGGAACGAAATGTCTGAGCTTAGGGTTGTTCATTCCTGTGGGGAAGAAGATGGTCCATGCGCTGGCGAGTGTTAGAAACAAAGTGAAACGAAAGCTGAGGAATGCTCTGGCGATCGCTCTAGTTCAGGAATGGGAATCCTCGACCGAGGAAGTCAGGGAGCAGCTTAGATTCAACGGTTTGTGCTCTCTCTCTCTACTCTATTCTTTTTCTTGACTCTGTTTCGTACGGCGCAGACAGACGCAGACTTACATGGTTCCTTCCGTCTGTTGCGTGCTTCTTTTCGAGGCGATAGGATGGTCGGCTATCATCCAACCTACCTCCCATGTGAAACTAGCACGGATGGAAGATCTGGTGACGTACATGAGAGCCGCCTTAAAACGGGCGGGAAGGAATTACTACACTCGTGGGTGGGAAGACCGAGAGGCCAAGTCGGCCGACATGGACGAGCCTTTTGAGAAAAAGACGGCCAAGGCCTCCCAAAGGGCACTCGACTACTCGAGAGAGGGCAACCCGAAGGCTGCTTGGAGTGACGAGCGCAGAAGCAAGGACAAGAACACGAACATGTCGAAACGGACCCGTCAAAAATCTTGACAATTCTTCTCCTTTTGTATGTATATGTATGTGCGTATGTACGTTAAACATGATAGACAGCCTTAGGGTCGGTGAGAGTATCCTCAATCGATAACGGTTGATGCATGATCCTTCTGGACTTGGATGTCCTCTGCAGATGACATTTGATGTCTCTGTATCGCTATCATCAAACGCTCAATAACCATCTTTCATGCCTATGCCAGAACATTCCCCGTCTGACGTCCACTCGGGTGTTAGTCGAGCGCGCACAGCACAGTCCAGCCATCGGGATTTATTTGTAACGAGGGTTGCATCCGCGTTCCCAGATACCCTGTGTTGATATCACACTGTACAGCAGAATGTGTATTCCTTTGGGTCAGATAGGATGAGGCCTCAATCGAAGACACCATGACATCCACTCTGGTATACGTATCGCGCCCCAGCTGCCAGACTTCCCACGATAATAGAACAGCCGGAACGTCGCGTAGGGGAAACAGAAACGAGTGGTAGCGCAAGGGAGATAGAGAAATCTCGAGTCGTTCTATCCCATCCGCCTCCGTAGCCTCCCGTGTATACTCGATCGGCTGTCTATCCTTGTCTCTTCATTTCAAATCAGTAGCTGTTCGAGATTTACTGTCCTTTCCTCTTTACAGAGTGTGGGAGGTATCATCGAAAGGTGGTACAACATGCTTGTTCTCAGATCGAACACTGAGACAAACAATATTGAGCAGGATTCATGGACGTGAAGAAACATATCTCAACCCCTCAACTGGCAGTCGATAGTGTGCGCATCTTCCGTGTCGACCGGTGAGTGCGCTCTGAGCTCTCGAAAGTCGCAATCTTACGATACAGCACCTTTGCGAGGATCATGGGACTTGGACCAACTGAGGTAGCGAGCCCGATCGAAGAAGAGAAAAGTCTAGCAAGCCAAGCATCTCAGTGTGTGTTGAGCCAAGCCTGTATATATCAGAGGTTGAGAACGATCGCAAGACCGTTAGCTGGCTCGACTACTGTGGTGCTCATGTTGTATACCTGACACCGGGCCTCTCGATGAATACCGCTGAGATCAGCTGCGCGTGGCTCGATCAAGCATGTCTTCCCTGTCTCTTCGTCTGATGATTTGCTTGACTGCTCATGACTGTCTCTATGTCGCGCTACTCCTTTGTCTCTTTGATGCTTGCTCTCAGACTTGGTGGAACAGAGATGTCAATGCGTCACGCAACATGCTGCACCTAGCCCTTCACCAGGAGGAGAACAAGGGGGCAAGGATACCGGGCTTTGACGCTGTCGCTAGTGAGGCTGACCTTGAGACTGCCATGACTGCTGAGGCTGAGGATGAGACTGGCACACATTGAAACCATGACCCATGGGAACCTTGGTGGTTCATGGTCTGAGGGCACCCAAGTCCAAAAGGGCCATGTATCGACTGCCATCGGTTGAGGTTGCCTTCTAGTAGCCGAAGCCACATAGTTATTATGTTATAATTTGTATAGATGATTTTGGACAGTCTCATGAAATTCAAATAACATGACAAATTCCAATCTGACTTTTCTCCAGCTCATCAGTCTGACTTTCGTGGCTCGCGCTTTGCTCACAGTGAAGGCATTTTGGGTGGTCTGGTGTGAGCGGATTGTTGTCTAACCACAGATCCTCAAGAAGTAAGTCGGCATGCTGGCCTTTTTTTCGTCTCTTCTATGTGTCTATGCGTGTTGTTGCCATGTGGACGGGAGAGAGACAGGAGAGAACGCGTGTTGCCTGTCAAATATCGGTCCAGGTCCCTTTGGTTGAGGCCCCGATAGGTCCTACTGGAAATCTTTTGAATCAACCCTCCTTCGACAAATATCGACAACTCTTTGGGTGATGGGATCGCAAGCGTTAGGCTTGGAAAATGCAACCATTGAAAAGAACTCTCAACAAGGAATCCTGGGAATTATCGGTTGGAGGAAATATCGGAGAAACCGGATAGTGTGGGATAGATAGAGAAAGCGTGCGGTTCCTATTGACAAACCCACACGAGGGTAGCTTCGGCTGGCTGGAAGAATTCTCCCACGAACGCACACATGCTTGGTGACCAAGAAAAAAATTGGCTGACCAAGAACTCGCCTGTATTTGTTGCTTTATAATCGACTCCCTTCTTTTTCCTTTCGACCAACCTTTCTGCTCTCTTCTCAACCATCACATCCACTCTTTTCTCAAATCGCCACCACCTGCTTTCGTTTTAAAAGATCTATCAAAATGGGACGACGACCTGCCAAGTGCTACCGATACTGCAAGAACAAGCCGTTCCCCAAGTCTCGGTCAGTTTATCTTCTCTGTGTGTGTGTGTGTAGGATATCCGTGTACTGATCTAGAATTCTCTCAACAATATAGGTTCAACCGAGCCGTCCCTGACCCCAAGGTCCGTTTCTGTCTGATCATGCTGCCAATTCATTTCTCTTGAATCATCAACTCAACTATCTTCCTGTATATGTTTCGCTCTCCTCGCCTTCTCATTCGTTCTCTCCGTTCCCTGCCCACTCTTTCTTCCCTTCCACTCCCACGAAACCCTTTTTGCTTCCTTTTCCTTCCAATTTTTTCCACATACCTTAACAGATCCGAATTTACGATCTTGGACGAAAGAAGGCTTCTGTCGACGACTTCCCCTTCTGCTGCCACTTGGTCTCTGACGAGTACGAGCAGGTCTCTTCTGAGGCTCTTGAGGCTGCCCGAATTTGCGCCAACAAGTACATCGTCAAGACCTCTGGTAAGGAGTCTTTCCACATGAGGATCCGACCCCACCCCCACCACGTCGTCCGATGCAACAAGACCTTGTCTTGCGCCGGAGCCGATAGGTTGTCCCAGGGTATGCGAGGAGCTTGGGGTAAGCCCTACGGTAAGGTCGCCCGAGTCAACATCGGTCAGCCCATCATCTCCATCCGATGCAAGGACGTCCACAAGCCGGTCATCATGGAGGCTCTCCGACGAGCTCGATACAAGTTCCCCGGACGACAAAAGATCATCATCTCCAAGAAGTGGGGATTCACTTCTGTCACCCGAGCCGAGTACGCCGAGCTTAAGGCTGGCAAGAAGGTTCGTTCACTTTCTGTTTTCCTTCTTCTTTTTTCCTTTTACTCTAGAAGACTTCTTTTCCCCAGTTGTTAGCGAGTGTGCCATTACTGACCTTGCTTCTCTCATTCTCCTTCTCAGCTCATCCCCGATGGTGCTTACGTCCAGTTCATCCGACCCAAGGGACCCCTTATGGAGAACCTCCAGAACCAGCTCCGAGCTTAAACAGCGAAGTTCGGGTTTTTCTTTTTATAAGCATGGCATTTGGTTGTCTTCCCTACTGGATATGGTATCGATTGGTTGCTTCCTAAGCTTCTGTCCCAAAAAAAATATTAAAACGAGTTGCGTGCCTGAACCAACTATCACAGACGGGGTGACGGCTACAGAAAAATATGAATCATGAATGAGAGTGGAATCGACGACACAGCACATGGGGGAAAAGGTCTTTAGTCCGGATGGACGAACAAGCACAGAGTTCCGTGGTGCTGCGAGGGCTCTTTTTCGGACGATTCGATATGAATCTTGATCGGTTCATGCCTGCCCATTTGACCTTCTAACATCCAATATAACTGACGATAGACCGGTGGAAGACTGGGTAGCTGATTAAATGGCCAACGTGCTCGTCGAGAGCGTCGTTCGTTCTCGACACATTCTTGGACTTCCCTCTTCTCATCCGATCGAAGAGAGGACAAGCTCGTTCTTCAAGAAAAGTTCAGGTTGGCACTAATCCTTCTCCTTCTGCCGTTTGCTTCTTGCATAAACACATCGGACCTTCAAGTTCTGCGCATGTTTCATCGGGATGCGTCTTTAATCGATGAATCAAGTTACTATCGAATGGGATCATCCCCTCCTCTCATCATCGCTCCTTCTCTCCGCGCATCCCTTTAGGGTGAATCTTCCGAGAGAAACCTCGACCGTCTAGCTCAACCTAGTTTGTTTGAAACAAAGATCGAAAGATGAAAGAGCCTCCAAAGAGATTGTATGGAGATGGTGTGGTTTACTTTGTCTTCTTCAAAGAGTTGACCGAATCATCATGAGACCATGGGAGGAGAGCGGATAACCGGTAAGCCATGTCGACTGACATGATGAACTTGTTTGAATTCCCCCCCCCCCCCCCCCCCCCCCCCGGCAACCAACGAAAGCGCAGACCAAAGGGGTCAAAAGAGAAGTCGTTAGCCTAGATATTTTGCAAAGAAACACGAAAGATGAATAAACCGAGACGTACAGGGATAACAGCGAAAGGTCCATGGGCAAGGAAGAGCTGTGCTCTGTGCCCCTCTTTGATGAAATTCGAACCGACGTTCCACACAGTTCCTCCCGGCTGAACTCCGATAGTAGAAACGACACCGAGTACGGGAACAAGGGTGGTCGTGGTTGCGACCGCATAGATCAATAGCGGGAGGTACACTCTAGGTGTGTTCTTGTACAGGCCTTGAAGGTATGGACGAAAGACGAACAAAATCGTGGTTTCCCAGTAGGTTAGGGTTATCTTCCGAGTCGGCCTTGGAAGGAAGCATCGAGAACAGAAATATGAGGACGCATACCGTATGCGCCGATGAAAAACATGGGAAGCGAGAACACGGCTTCGAGTCCGAGGAGAGACTTGAACCAGGTGAACTCGGACGAGTGGCCGATCAAGTTGAATGCGCCCTATGGAAAAGAAAGAGGTAGAAAGACGCGAAGGGTCAGCCGAGGATGGAGATATCTTATGCCTCGGAGGAGATAGAGGAGAGAAGATACGAAAACACGAAACTCGCATCATCGGATCTCCAGAGAGTTGGAAATAGAACGCGACGAGCGCTTTTAGTGGGCTAGGAACCCATCGTTCGGGATAAAATACTTGAAGACTGGAAACAAAGAGGCCGGCGAAAAATGGTTCCCAGGCGTAGTGACATTCCGGTCAGATGTGATGAAGAGTAAAGAACAGAAAGACGAGATCGTACTCTACGCAAAGAGCTGCCGGCTAGGAGTAAGGACAGACGAAACCGTTAGAAAAGCTTGATCAAACATCCTGTTGCCAATCAAGATCACCTACAATATGAACCTGTAGGTATCAACAAACAGGTGCGAGTCGGACGAGCTAAGTGGTAAGGCCATAAAATCCTCTGATGGAAACAGATAAAGAAACAGACGAACGAGAAAGAACAGAAAGTAAATAAAATCGAGAGGTCTCTTCGAGAGAGGAACCCTATTTGCGATGGACACCATGGCTCTGTATATGTGTGTACGTCCGTACGAATGAGGGGTAGCGAGGAAAGAAGGTGACGAGATATCAATAGTCCATTATCGGATATTTCGTAGTTGGCATTACAAACATCTATTACGACAGACTGTAATCCGTTCGTACGAACACCTTTTCTGACGTCTCTCCTCCCCATCACACATAGCATACACAGGGTACACAACTGGCCAGGCATTGTATCGATCCATCCATGTCGACAGCATCGGTATACAACCTCGCGAGGGAGTCTAGGTCGATCCTTAAACGATTCAGAAAGGCATCCCCTTCTCTTTCTATAGAGCTCTATCCAAAACACTTTCGGTTCAAAGGCCAGGTGCGTTCGTTTCTCACGATGTATCCCTCATTCTCTCTGTTCGAGCCCGACAAGTGATGAAGCTGACGTGTATGAACATCCTTCGTGGGCATGGTCACACGCTTGTATGCATGCTGGTTTCAATATTCATATAAAAAAAAACAAAGACTGGTATTTTTCTCTATGACAGTCCGATGAAGGTATGTTTAGCTATCGTCGTTTCTCTTGAGCATAACGCGTCCCTAATACATGCCTCCGGGTCACAGACCTTCCTTGAATCCATAAGAGCCCAACAGATCCCTCATGATCTGCTACCCTATCTTCCATCCCCACAAATCCCTTACTACGACGGATGTCTTATCGTCGAGCTCATTGATCACCGACCGACAGCTAACGTTCATCCTTCCGTTGCTGCCGCCTCGTCGGACGCGACCGGCTCTGCTAAACCACCTTCCGACTCGTCATTGAAACCGGAGGGACAACCAGCGACGAATGTACCGCCTGTCCCCCCGCCTGCACCACCGCTGGCGTACCATGGGCCAGGAGGCAAAGGTCCACCACCTATCAGAGTCGTTCTTCATCCGACGCCTGCCAGCTTGTGGAGCGATGTTTGCGCAATGAGCGAGGACGTCGGCCAGGGCAGCTGGGACGATTGGGATGTTCTCCAGTTAGAGGCTAGGATCGTCGTACGTTGCTTCCCGTTCTATTTCCCTCTTTGTTTCTCTTTCTGTCTTCATCGTTTTGGTCGAACCCCGCTTCTTGGGATTCTGTCTCTTTTCATTTATGCATACATCTTCTTTCAAACCGTTCTCCCACGACAGGCTGCGACAGCACCTCCGCTTTACCTTGGAACAAGCTTCTACGGCACTCGAGTAGCCAACGCGTCCATTGCACAGACATCTCCTCTAGCCCCTCCAGAAGCTCAACAACCGTATCATGCCGAGAGTTCCACTTCATCTGGTCTCTTAGCCCGAAAGAGGGCCCGGGCGCATGGGTCTGGTGTCCAGAGAAGAGACGAAATGGAAAGTCAGAAGAGTCTGTATCAGGTGGGGGAGATCAGGAAGCAGGTCGGGTTTCAACCAAAGTATGTCATCCTTGGTGCTGTGTAGTGCTTTAGTTGCTGATCATTGTACTGAATTCCTGTTTGCCTTACCGTCTGCAAGTTTCTCGCGACTCACCCAGATCGAAGCGTTTCGATCGAATCCGGCATCAAACCGGCCCCGCTCGCTCGCCTCTGACATCTCGTCCACTCATCCAGGTCTTCCTCCACCGTCGGGTACCTACCCGAACTATAACCCTCGTCCGTCTGGTTCTGGTTCGGCCGTGAATATGGTTCCAAATGCGGATGCCTCGTCGAGTGTCGATAATCCGGCCGGGTCGATCGTTCCTGCCGGGGCAGAGGAAGGAGCGAAAGCGGCCAGACGAACATCTGTGGCTTCCTCCATAGGAGGCGATGTTGGGCAGGATGAGCAACTGGCGTCGGAACCGGCAGTGTCCGAAAAGAAAAAGACAAAGAAGAAAAAGAAGAAGGCCCAGGCGGAAGAACAGACGAAGGATGCTGATATGGACGAGCCGTCCACTCCGGCGGTTGCCTCAGCGCCCACACCGGTTGACACACCGGCCGCGATTACGACCACGAAATCCAAGAAAGGGAAGAGTAAGAAGACTGTCAAGCCATCAGAGGAGGCTGTTCCGCAAACACCAGCTTCAGACTCGGCACCCACTCCATCTTCATCCACCACGGTATCGACGACGGCGAAGAAGGGCAAAAACAAGAAAGCGGCACCAGGGGTAGGTATGTCTCCGGAGAGTCATCCTCCCAAGAAGAAACAAAAGACTTCAACAACAGCTAGCGCGGCCTCAAGTGCGCCTACACCAGGAGGGACCGCTCTTCCTCTCGGCCCTCCACCTGTACCGTCCCAGGCCGGCCACTCGACTTACGCTCAAAAGCAACCCCCACCGTCGTCCTCGCCTTATGTGTCGTCCAAGACGTTGCCTCCGACTTACCCAACTGGGCGACCGCTAACTGGCGGTCCGAACGGAGTTGGAGGGGTTCGTACAGCGCATGGGCAAGGAACGGGTGTAAAGACGTTACCAGGCGTACCGGGTTTGCAAAGCTCCCAGCAACTCCAGATGTTGCAACAAAATTTCCAGACTCAGCAAGGCTACCCGATGCAGGGAATGGGGATGCCCCTCCAGAGGGATGCCGGACAGAGCGGGAACGGATACATGGGCGGAGGGGTAGGATCATACCCTCAGCAAGGCCAGGGATGGTAGCTCTTGTAATTGAGCTTTGTTCTCAATTAGTTTTTTCTTCTTCTTCTTCTTCTTCTTCTAATCCTAGCCTGATGCTTGTTTTTGCTTCGGCAAGTATTCTTGTGCTTCTTGTTGTTTCTTAGACCTTCATACCGGTTGTGCGTGCGCTCTGCTACAACACCAGAAGAGATCAGGATGTCCATCTAGGTGTGGGTTGTTGATATATATATATATACACATGTGTAGATAGGCACCTTAGCATCATTGAAAGACCAAGACCAAGACCAAGACCATCCATTCATCCATCCATCCATCCATTCATTCGTCGTCCTTCGTAGACGAGTCGAGGCTGAACGTCAGGTACCGAGATTGAAGGTTACGGCGGTTACGCAAGCCAGACCGTGACCAACATAACCAAGGATCGCGTAACCATGGTCCATCATGTCATCTGTTCCTTCCTCGGCCGCCATGTTCATCTTTCCAACTGTTTCTTTGCCCATAGAAGAAGACAACTAACCTTGAAGAGATTATGACGGATCTCAAGCAACATGGGATCGGTATCGAGAAAGGATCGCAGCATCGGAACGGAAACAGCTATGCCGGTAGTGATGGAGATAGGGACGAGGAAAGGGACCTAGATGAAGAAAGATCTCTTCTCGGGATGGATAGTTCGGCTAAACTCGTCAACTCGCTTGACATGTACGATGGGGATGTGAGTGCTTGGTTGAACGATCTGTTGGATGAGGGTGAAGATGATCAGATCGTATCGTCAGTGGATGGAATAGACAAGGTATGTTCTCATCTGGGTTATTATCATCGCTATCGCCATTGTCGTCATCACCATCACCACCACCATCTGGAGAGTTATTGTTCGTCGTATACGCTCAAGGCTGATCATGCGTTAACTTCTCACTTGGGTTATCTCTCTCGGGGTCCTGCTTGAATGCGTCTCTCTAACGGGCTCTCTTCTACAGATAAATTTAGAGGCCATCGACGAGAAAGTCCGAACACTACTCGGCAGGTTATCCGGAATCTCTCAGGATACATCTCAGCAGCTTGAACAGACGATCCATGATATATCCCGAACGGTTCCCCGGCTGACGTATGACCTTCAGTTCATGAGAGAATCCGCTGCATCGCTCAGAGTATCTCTCCATGGGATCGAATCTCGAACGAAAGCAGCTCACCCGACCCAGTCCAAATCCGAATCCGTTTCTATTTCCTCTATCGATGGACCGACCGGATTTTCTTCGGACGCGACAACAACAACAACCACCACCACCACCGCCGACGATGAAGAGACTAAAGGGGTACTAGAGCGATTGAAGTACCTTGACAAAGTAAAACAAGGGATGGAAGCCACTCTCGCTGTGTTGAAAGAGGCCGAATCATGGTCGACGCTTGAACTGGAGTTTACATCTCTCCTCGCCGAAGGTCTATTCCACAAGGCGGCCGAGCGGTTGGCTGAGGCTTCCAAGTCGGTAGCTGTGTTCACCCACAACACGGCCGAATACGAATCTAGGCGAAGTTTGCTTGTCAGTCTGCAGAACCAACTCGAAGCAAGCTTGAGCGCGGCGCTTGTCAAAGCGTTGAGGGAAAAGGACGAGGATGGACGGAAGAACCTGTTCGAGATCTTTGGAATGATTCAGAGGGAAGGAGAATTTAGAGGGTACTACTATGCTTCTAGACGAACCGATCTCGTCGATCGGTGGGAAGCCGCTGTCCTGACAGACTGTGAATCAGTCACTTCACAGGAAACCGGTCTGGGTCTTGGACGCCCGACTGGACCTCCAGAAGACGAAGGAAAGTCTGCTGTCGGATTCAACCCCTTTTTGTCTGGTTTCTACAGCTCTCTGCTCTCCTTAGTGTTAGTTCTTCTCGCTTCAGTGTGAAATTCTCTCTTACAGTACCGTTTCTGACCATTCTTCTTTTTGTTCGAATCGTGACTGTATTCTTACTGTTGATCAACAGCGCCGAGGAACGAACAGTACTTCCTTCAATCTTCCCAGATCCTCAACCCACGTTAATGGCATTCATTCAGAACGTATTCGATTCGTTAAATCCTTCGCTCGGCCAACGTCTAGAGCTCCTCGTTGAATCTCACGGACCGAGCGCGCTCACTGAGCTCATCACTGCATTCAAATCAACTGAAGATCTTGCGCTCGGCATTCAGTCCAATATGGATAAACTCACCTCTCCATCTCAATCCTCAGCTGCTAACACACATGCTCACGGTAGAAGTACTAGCCCGGCTCCTGCCTCTCTTACTCGGAAGAAGGATCTCTCGCCTTCACCTTCGCCTTCTCGAAAACAGTCGGTCTCGTTTGCAGACGGTGCTTCGAGAAGATACTCTAGAAGACTCACCGCCGCATCGGTTTCGTACTCTCCAGGAGTCGAATCCCCTCTAGACGGCTTACACCCTCACTCGTACCCCCATCCTCACCCTTCTCATCACCACACGCACCCTCAACTTCCTGTACCCAATGCAGGTGGGCCTTGGGAAATCCCGTTGTACGAGCCGTTCTTAGACTATCAAACTGAATATGGTCAGCTCGAACGAAGACTCGTTCATTCCACATTGGACAAAGCGTTAGACACATTGGATGGCGTGACAGTCGGTGGTGCTGAGCAAGCAGATGCTGCCAGAGTTGTCGGAGATCGATCAGTAGAGGTGTTCGCGCTCGCGGAAGGAGCGCTGGACAGATGTTTGGGACTCACTCATGGATTCGGAGCGGTTGAATTGGTGAAGGTGGTAAACGAACTACTTGCTCGCTTTTTAGCCAGATGTGAGAATTTGTTCTCAGACCGTGATGTAAGAGAATCCGGTTCTCTCTCTTTTTTTTACTGCTTCCTCTTTACCTCCTCTCCTTGCTGTTCTCCTCGAATCGATCACAAGTGACGGAACGAATAACACTCTGACGATCTATCGTTCTTCTCTTCCCTTTTCCCCTTCCTTGGCTTTAGTCTTCTGCGAAACAACAGCAGTCTAACGGGTCGACGCGTCGAGAAAATGCGATGGACGAACTCGACGAGGTTGATCAACTCGAAATGGATGGAATGAACTATAGTTCTGAGGACTGGGGGACTTTTCAATTGGCCCTCCATCTCATTGGTACTTGCCGAGGGATCCAAGATCGTCTATTCGCTTTTGAGAGTAAGCTCCAGCAGGCACTCCAACATGTAGCGACCGCCTTCTTAGCAGCTCGGGACGATCCAGCTGGTCATTTCTTCTCAAGAACGACAAAGGGCTCAATCACGCTTCTCCAACAATCTGGGCTCAACTCGAAAGATCTTCATGATTTGCTCGAATCCTTGGGCTCGACACACGGAGCAGCAGGGGCAGCTTTATATGGATCCATTCAGCCTTCTCATTTGCGCGCGCCATCCTTCTTTCCTTCCTCCCATACCTTCGGTGCTCCTTCCAACGCTGTTTCGGCTTCTCCTGCGTCTAATAGCACTGGCTCTGGTGTTACTGTTGTCACATCAGGAGTACAGTCGACAAATGCCACCCCATCTAGAAATAGACGGACGTCAACCTGGACGAAAAATCAATTGATGGAACCCGCTCGAAAGTCACTGATCAGATTCACCACAGCATCCCAGCTTTTTCTCCAAAAAACAATTCTGTCTCCGTTGCACCAACTTTTGAGTAAGTATCCCTCCTTACCAGTATACTCCTTTGAGGTCACATCTCTGTCCACCGCTGCCATGAACTCGACATCTTCATCTTCGATAACTGGTGCCTCTACCAAGCCGAAACAGAAAGCAGCAATTTCTACGATCGGTGTCCCTCGATTTTCGACCGCTCCAACAGATACAGTCGCCCGAATTGGTGAAGGCTTGTTGAACTTGCCGAGGTTATTCGAAGTGTATGCCGATGATGACGCACTCTCGTTCTCGCTTGATACGCTTCCTTTCATCGATCCGGCGACGCTACGTGAATTCCGGGCCGCCCAAGCTCAAGACACATCGAGTGTCTTCAACTTTGGTCCCTCTTCCACTCACCCCGAGAACGTGCCTTTGGTCTCTCCAACCCATCTATCGCCTCTACCCTCACCATCGGCAACATTCCCACCTTCGTCTATCCCGGGGAAATCATCCGGCTCGGCATCTTCGTCCACGTTACCACCAGAGATGGTGGTCTCTCTCCATCTATCTTCTCTCACCCTATCCCTTTTGAGCGCGTTTACCTCCGTGGCGTTCGACTCACTCCCCCCGCTGGGACCGAATCCATCAGTCCAGGCGGACAAGGCGGCCGAACAACTAGGGACAGACGTAGGGTATCTTGTGAACGTCGTTCGGGCTTTAGACGTTGATTGGTCAGAAGGTCAGGTCATCAAGGATTGTTTAGATCTCACAGAAGATCAGCTGAGGGCAAAAGTCAGGGGTGAAGAGGGAAGCGCCGGAGGTGAAGGCGAGCGCGAAGGTGGAGGAAAAGAACAAGGTGGTCTGGAAAGAAGGAAGGTCATGCTCAAAGTAGCAAAGTTGAGAGGGATCTCGTAGGAGGAGGGGAAACATAAAAAGGAAAGGAAAGCGCGAGTGTTCTCCCTTTCTTTCAAGTACATGATGGATTGTTTTACATGTATATCCTCAACACGAAGATGAAGCCTGGAGGGAAATCAGGACATGCATCCTGTCTGATCGAGTCACAGATACACACTATCTTTCGGCTGCGTCCGATTCAAGACCTTTCTGAGAAATTATACATAGGCACGTAGGAAGAGGAAAGTAGAGGTAGTATATACACGTATGAATAAGGATGGAACAACATAGCCACAAGGAAATCTCCATAAGAAGTTTATTTCCAGACCCAGACCAACTGTTCAAGGCCTCCAACAACCTGACAGACCGCTCGACCACCATCGGGGATTTGATGGATTGCTCCATCTGCGCAAACGAGATGTGAGAGTTCGGATGTCCGAGTCGGGGTCCATTCCCAGCCTGCACCTGGTGAATGAGCGCAACCGGGGGATAGTCAATGAAAAAACATCATAGACCATGTAAGAATCAGTGTTATGATAGGTGAATAGATGTAACGAGGTGAAAAGACAAAAGAAGGAGACGAACATCGATAGACCTGAACTTCTCCTTCAGGCTCGGCACCTCCTTCCGGAGATTCTATCGGATCCTGAAGGACCTCATCTACGTGCTTCCCGTCTATCGCGAAAAGAGGAAGACAAGTTGATTGTCGGAAAAGAGAAAGAAAGAAAGAGAGAGAGAGAGAGAGAGAAACAGAGAACATCGTGACGATAAGCATGTGAGAACCCTAATAAAAAATTTAGAGAACTGATTTGATGACGGACCTCTGTAAGCGCCTCCTAGAGCTTTTCTTACCCTGCCTTGCCACTGAGACCTTCGATCTTCTTCCTTGTGAGCTTCTCTGACAGCTTTCCCTCTTCCTGGTCGGACGAGAATGAGATCTGCCGTGCCTGGCCCTCCTTCTTTGGGTGGGATCCGTTCTAGTAGTGGCAAGATGACAAATTGAGGCTCGAGCCGAGTCACCAAGGTTGAAGCGAGGCAGTACGCCCAGGGCCCTTGGAGAAAGACTCCAGATGAGGCCGAAGGCACAGGGTGGAATTTCCCAGATGCAGGGGAAAACAACTCGATAGGGGTTGATACAGCTGGGCTCGCTGTTGATGAAGCAGATGAGGTCAGAGGGGGAGGAGGAAAGAGTCGGAGAGTCGCTTCAAACTCTACATCGATGACCTTCTCGGCTGCCAACTTGAATCTTTCCAATCCTGGATGGTCGTTTCTCAGCGTTTCCGACACATGAAGTAACGACGCATGGAGCGCGGTCGACGTAACGATATGACTTAGGAACGAGTCAATCGGATCTTCTTGCCCGGCAGCATAGATTGATGTCTTCTGTAAAGGAAGCGATACGAGAGTCGACGATCTACGGTTCGTTTGGCTGGCAGATGTAGACGAAGAGGACGTCCTTCGGTGGTCCAAGTAGGACAAGACTGAGCTGAGATTTTGTCTGTCTTGCTCGGTTGATATGAATTTGTCGACAAGCTGTGATTCGAGTGTCGACTCTGGGGTAGGAGGGATGAACCCAGGAGGATGTAGATGGTTGAACAACGCGTTGGCCGTTCCCATCGGAATCGGAATGATTTCTAGACGAGGTGGCTGTGAGCTATTTGTATCGAGAGAGGTACATGCTTGGGCTCGGAAGAGGTCATGATAGAACCCAGTGATTAATTCTGTGATGAGTCAAGTAGACGGCCCGAACCGGCTGGTCAGCTCTCGGTGTCAAAACTAATCAGAGAGTAGGAAGAAGTTAGAATGAGAAAGAGGAAGAGAACAGACCATGGCTTGTCCCATCGCCTCCCAAGACGGCACAAACGACGTTCTCACTCCCTCCTTGTTGGCTTTGGGTATCCTCGTCCCACCGAGCTCTCAACTTCCTCCCTAATCGTTCACCATCTCCGTTGGTCTCGGTTTCGAGGAGTTCGAAAGGAATCTCGACGGCCTCGAGGAACGGGCGAAGAATATCTTGGTAAACTAAGAGACCCTCGTCCCATCAGCAAGTCATCGAAGACGAGTCAGAGACGTAAAGAAGATGGAATGGTGTTAGAAAAGGAGGACTCGGACGGTAGAAGGAGGGTCTCAGATGGACCATGACCAATCAGTTAGATTACAAAGAGCCTAGACGAACAGCTTGTAGCCTTTCTATTACCGGACGAAGGGTTTAGGATAACGATCAGTTCCATCTGGTATGTCCTATTAAGTTTGTTCAGTGTTCCAGATCACACAAGGTATCCGTCCACAGGAGAAAAGGGATGGTAATGTATCAGAAGAAACCCAAGAAGATAGAGAGATGGAGGTGGAAGAGACATGTCTATGGAAAGATGGCGGATGGAGAAGAGTGAATGGCGTTGCATCTTGATAAGATTTCGTTCTTGCCTTCTCGCGATGCCGAGATTTGTCATGATACACACATCCCCGGGCCATTTATTACTATCCAGTGCATGGCAAGGACTCGGTCGGTTGTCACAGTTAGGCAGACATGTCTGGCCTTTCCTAGAAGTCAAGCGTCATGTTGAGCTGGCTGATGTATCTCTCTCTCTATCTTATGGGATACTTTCAGAATGGATTCGCATCGACCGAATGGCGTCTTGGTCTGTTCGGTCGTCTTGCAGCAAAAAAACCTGTGGCCAAAACATGTGACAAAACCTTGACGACTCTTCAGCCGGTGACCGGTGAAACCCAAAGAAAAGTCATGATCGCAAAACAACAGACGGTCCTCTTCCAAAGGAAACGTTTACTCCATCTTGGCGTCCTCGGTGGAGGCGGCGGGCTTTCGGTCCTTTCGGGCGAGGAGAGCCTTTCGGTCAGCGTCAAGGTGAAGGGAGGTGATCTGGAGGTTGGAGGGGTGGATGCCGATGGGGACGGTGGCACCGGAGGACTTCTCGATGTTAAGTCGCTCGATGTGAACGACGAACTTGGCTCGGTAGACCTGATGTGTGGAAATAAAAGGAAGAAATCGGGTCAGCCAATAGATCATGACACGGCAACGAGACCAAGGAACTTGTCGAGCACATACCTGGACGATCTTTCCCTCTCGTCCCTTGTACTTTCCTCGGGTAACCTTGACCTCATCGTTCTTTCGGATGGGGATGGCTCGAGCCTGTTTTTGTAGAGCGGATAAGAGACCCGAGGCATATATCCGTCGATGGTGAGAACACGTCCTTCCAACCAAAGCTGATCTACTTGATTCAGTCAGCAATTACAGAAACAAAACAAAACTTACGTTGTACTTCTCCCTGAGCTCCTTGGAAAGGGTAGTGCTCATGATCTTTCTCCTGACGGAGGAAGGGGCATCGAAGTGAGCCTTTCTGGACTTTCGTCGGGAGGAGTGGACGTCTGTAAGGCCGGAAAAGACATTATAGATGAATCAGCCTCATGGTCATGTAGGAAACATGTGTGGTCTGTTGAGGTCGGGCATGGAAGAAGGGATGAGCTAGCTTCAGGATACTGTGCAAACAACGTGACGGCTCGAGTGTTTCCTTAGACAAGAAACAGTTCGTGTCGTGTCCTATAGTTCCGTCGAATCACTTTCTCAACAAAAGTTCTGATCCTTCGTGAGGGATTCTAAGCAGACGTTTCTCTCCTGGTGCTTCCTCTCCATGTTCTGAACAGTATCCTGGAGCTTTGCCGTCGAATGCCGACCTGGATTGGGAAAAAAAAATGGGGAAAGAATATCCTACGAACCGGCGTTCTGCTTCATTCTGCTGCGAGTAAAGAAACGACAAGAATGGGAGTTTGACGGTGATAACGGATTGTTGTTTTATTGGGAAAGGTAGAAGATCGGTGTGAAAAAGCGAAGGGGAGAACAAAATTGGCAGAGTCCCGTGTAAAATTGATAGACAGAGTCAGGTCGGTTCGAGAAGGAAAAAAAACCGAGTTGGGTTTCCGAGTAATGTTGTAGGATTCGCCAGGGGTTTTTCAGGTGGGTTCCAAGAGACCGAACGGAATTGACGAAGGAAGAATGTGCAGAAGAAGAAAAAAGCGTTGGTTTCGTCAAATTTCTCTTCCCTAATGATCAGTCAATGGTGCCCGTCGGTCCTCTTCTCTTTTTTTTTCTCCTTCTTCTTTTCATTCTCTCCATGTGCAAACCCAGCGGATCTGATTGAAACAGCCATAAACGGATGACATCGAGAGTATCTCTCGCAGAAGAGGACTTCAAGCACCGACACAGACAAGAAACGGGTGTGTACTGACTTTGAGTGATCTTGAGGATGAAGTCGCTGAAGGGAGGTTCAACACTAGACCGGATGGGATGGGAGGGCCTTTGCTCTGCGACTATGATGTGCCCATGGGTATGGGGTTATGTCCCAAATATGCCCATATATGGGGTGTCACTTGGGCATCAGCCGACCGTCCGACTCTCGACAAAAGTCAGATCGGATGTAACACACCCACCAAAAAAAATCGAGCGCCTTTTTAGTGTCAAGACATTTGGTCGTGTCCTTTCCATCTCGGTCTACATCTCTCGTTTCTGCATCTCTCGTTCTCTCTATTGACTGCAGAATGGAGATGGCTGGCTAACGTATATGTTCGTCGTTTCTCTTTCTATGTCTGCTCTCGCTCATGCGCTGATACTGAACTTCGCTCTTTCTCTATTACAGTTGAACTCTTTGCTTCGACGCTAACCTAACTCAAAGAGAACAGGATCTGAACCAATAGACCGCTCGATGATCTTATCTTCTCTTCCCTTTTCCTCTCTCTTTCTCTTTTCCATCTTCTCTTCCTCCCTCCACTACACACGCCTACTTCACTTTGATGTCTTCTTGCCCTTAAATCCTAGGCACTAGTCATCCATTCAGTACGCGAAGAACCAAACCCTCCTCTTCTTCGTCCGATTCGTGTCTCACGTTTTGAACGGCAGAAGGGGCATTTCGTTATTTTGTTGATCCGTCCTATTTACACGACGGTGAGCTTCACAGGCGAAAGATATCCTGTCTTGTCTTCCTTGCAGAGTGCCTACCGTTGGAAACGATTCGTTTCGTGCGATTTACTCCGCATGGTCCTTCCACTTTCGTCTTTACTCTTTTCTTTGTTCTTCATTTTTTCTTTGAAATTGCGCCATTACACTCTGAGTCCTCTCTCTCTACCCAAGAGAGAACTCTATTTAGTTCGGTCGCTAGAGTCAATTTGTTCTCCATTACTCACCGCACCGTGTAGTTCTTACCGCGAAGTGAGGTCCTTTTAAGCTCGAGAGGCACATTCTATACCTACTCCATATCTGTTTGACTATATTGAATGTCTCTGGCGTAAATATGTCTCTGGAAAGTTGACCGATTTGATAGCAAACCGCAAAGTATCAATCTCCAATAACATCTCATTGTACAATCACAGCTTTCATAAACGTGACAAGAGGATTCCACCGGCATTGCTTTTTGTTTATTGGCGAAATAGAATAACCCTAACGACCTACACGTGGCTTCATGTCGAACCCGTCCAGGCCTCAACATTTGTTCGAGGTTTTGTGTCTGTCGAGAATATCAGAAGCAAATAAAGAGAGAGAGATCAAGATCTAAGATGAAAGCTGAACGAGAACCTTATCAACCAACCAACGAAACAAATGAGCAAATTGTACATGATATTTCCCTTTCTATCGTATACTCGATCCTGATTTCTGTCCCCAGCCCTCAGAATACTCGAGAAAGGGGAAAAGAACACACACTCTCTCTCGTCGCTCCAAAGGAATTTCGACCTCTAATCCCTCTCTCCGACTCTGACGAGCCACTCTCCGACTTCTCCCTCGGTCATCACTCGCCAGAGTCCAACACCAGTGGCAGTGCCCGTGTAGAGATCCTTGTCGACTGGGTCAGAGGATGACAATCCAATCTCGATTTCTGAGGATTTAAAGTCGGTAGCCAAGATGGTAGACAGTGTCTCGATCGCCAACTTTTGTTCATTCATCCAATCGGGTTGTTTGTTTTGTTTCAAGAACAATTTTGTCAGTTTGGGGTTTCAGATGTCAGAAGAAGAGCACAGAGAGGTCGAGCGTTCGTTCTGTGTTCTAGATTTTCTCACACACACACACACACACACACACACACACGCGCGCGCGATACATAACTGAAGGAGAAGGAAGACGCACCTCGATTGTTTCTGACCTTGTCAGGCCCTTGACGGCGTCGCCTGATAATTCTGGTGCGTCCGGGTCGTCCACTTTCTTCCACTTTTTCTCCAACTAACAATTACCACAACGAAAGGATAGATAGATCTCAAGGATGTCAATCGGTCGGCCACAATTTATAGAAGTGCGCTGGACCAGAAGACAAAAGAAGGAGACAAGGACGCTCCAGATTAGCACTCACAAAGTTCATAGCCTCTGTTTGCTTCTGACCGGATGCGGTTGCTTTGAAACCAACAAAGTAACCGGCCGGGTCGACCTTGAAGATTTGAGGTCCGAGCTCAGAGTCGTGTCCGATTAACGTCATCACTACACTCCCAATCGACAGATAAAAAGACCAGCCAACGATAGTCGTGTCGGACGCTCAGTCAGAAACAGCCGTCTCCCGGTGCTTCAGCAAAAAAAGTATCAAGGAGAGCGAAACATACCGACACCTAAAGGCCTCATTCCGGCTCGTTGAGTGTGCACCTGATTAATATTTGCCAATCGTTTGGCCACTAGAAATCCAGACAAGGAATCAGGATGAGAACACAAGCCATTGATTTCTCCCTATTTCCGTGAAACGTTTATGTCTGGCAGCATCGTTCTGATGTGCAAGAAAGGTCGAAGAATACACATACAATCAACCGGCTCAATCTCGTACCCGTACTTGTACCTCCACTCTGCTGCCTCGGCCTGAGCTGTCTGGACTTGTGATCGGGCGTCGGCTGATGAGTAGAGAAGGGAAAGTAGATGGTGATGATGAGTGTCCACATGCGTTAAACGGCAAAGAGAAGAACGAAAGGTCGAGAAACATACGAAGCAAGCCAGTCATCACACAGCCAATTGTCGGTGTGATCTGAAACAGATGGGTGACTGTCGAGGGATCCACGAGCTTGTCCTATGGAAACAGAGAGCAGATGAGAGGTCCGAACGAGAGGAAGAAGAGGAGCAAAGTTACCGAGAAGTTCGAGGAAGAGAATCGAAAGGTTCAAATGGAGAGATGATATACTAACGGCGATCTTCTTCTGAACGACGATAACCGAGGTGTCTTTTCCTCTGATGGCGACGGCTGTAATGCCTGAGCCAGTGATGGCCTTGAACGCGTACTCTGTTTTGCAGCGAACATTTGAACGATAGCCGGAAAGGGAGTTAGTGGACGCACGTCGTACTGTACATGTTCCAAAGTAACACAAGGCGACTGACCGACTTGGTATAAGCGTCCTGAAGCGACCCAAACAAAAACAAAAAAACAGGAAGAAGTAGTGTGAACGTAAGAGAGAGAGTACATATGTGAGAGTGTGTGTGTATGTGTAGATGGGGGACCTGTCAGATGTGATTCCATCTGATCAAAGCAACGACAGCAAAGACTAACCCTCTGGAGAGAAGACGGTGAGATATCGATCGTAAGAACCTCTAGACATGATGTGTGTATGTGAGTGAGTGGTATATAGTGGTAGAAAGAGATGCAAAGCCAACGGATCTGATGGGAGGATGATGATTCCTCCTCGGATGAGCCGTTGGAATGAATTGTTTCGTTGGAGGTTTCCTTGCTTAGGTAATAATGTTGCAACCCTAACAGAGGAACCGTCGGCCATAACCATGGTTGGTTACACGTTTCTCTCAAAATCAATGACATGTCCCACGAGGGAAGGATGAAACCAAAATGAGTAATGCGCAGTAGTCTCGATAAGATTGGCGTGGTACAGTTTTGAGATCTTCCGCGGATGGCGCGTTCTGTTGAATTTCTGGCAGAGCGTAGAAACGAAGCCTAAAAACTGGAACAGGCGCTGGAGGAGTGGTAAATTCAGGGACGCAAACGAGGAAGGTACCAGGGCGGACGTAAACAAAATGATCTGCGAAAGGAAGATCTCAAGCTGTGGAAAGAAAACAAGGGCGGCGTCGCTCTCCCTTTTAGCCGGCTTTTCCCACAGGCACAAAGAGCCCGTCAAATTTTTTTCATACTCGTCCGGCTGAGAAAACTCGAAACATGGATTCGCGGAAGGCGAATGCAGATACACAAGAGAGTTTACGAGATCAGATACAAGGAGAGAGCAGCGGAGGGGAAAGAGAATAGAGCAAGAGGAGAGAATAGATGAGAAAAGAAAAGAAAAACATGGGGAAGGAATGATCAGCCAATATTCAATGGAGAAGAAAAGGAAAGAACAAATCCTCAGAGGAGCCTCGACCCACAGAGGGGAGAGAAAGAGAGAGAGACAACCCTTCTCTTCCACGCGACACACGACACACCCACTTCACACATCGTGTTATTATCCTTACTCTCTCATCCATATCGATATCTATAGACAGACCGAATCGGAAGGAAAGTAAAAGAGCAAAAAAATAGAATAGAAAAATCGGCGCGTGGTGGTACAACCTTCTAGTTGAGTCCTTTCTTCCCCAATCTTCCTCTTGTATTCTGTCTGTACTTGTCTTTTGTGTCTGCCTTTCGTTCTCCCTCTTGCTGCTGTTATCGTCTCCTCTCTTTTGATTCAGTTTTCTTCATCACTTCTCAAAACATCGATTGAGATTGATAGAGGAGGCGAGATCGAAAGAAAATCCTATAGAAAAAGAGGAGAGTGTGTGTCACCAGTGTCCGGCCGATCAACCCTGTTCCCTTTTGTTCCGTCTCTTCTTTTCCAACCTCCCTCATCCTCCGACCTTAGGACACTCTTCTTTCCCTTCGTTCCTCTCTTTTTTCTTCTTTCTCTTCTCTTCTCTCTTTCATTTGCTTATCCTCAAAGCTTGTTCGTTCCCCATACAGGCTGTTTTTCACCGCTACCAAGCATTCGTTGTCACCTCTCTCTTTGTTCTTCTGACGACCGTCCAAATCCGCTCTGTTTACTTCTTCCTTTGATCCCTCTTGTTTAAATCTCTCTATCCTCTCGTCTCGTCTCCTCACGCAATGGAGGACCCTACGACAGAGCAAGATTCATCCAGGCGCTTCAGTCTGCCTAGTATCCATTCACTGCTCGAAAAAGTAACCGCTACCGATACTCCAACTACCACAACACCTACCAACACTGGTCAGTTCTCCTTTGAGGTTCTTACCTAATTCATTTTCCTTGGTCTTTCTCACGTCCTGCCTTCACTTCGTTCTTGTTCCGTACATCCCTGTCGCGTCCGTATTCACCGATCTATGTGGATTTTAATCAACCAACACCAACCCACCTCTTCTCTGTCCATCCATCCATCCTATCTATCCGTTTGTCCCTCGCGTTTGCTACAACGCTTGCAGAAAAGCATCCATCCGCAAAGTCTGAAGTAGAAAAGAATCTCAAACCTGGTACGGCAGGCACCGTTTCTTCCTCCTCAACTGCTATCGATAGCACATACGTCTTTGAACAGACCGAGGAAGAACGGTCGTCTCGTGTAGACTCATCGTCCTCCATGGCATCAACAAACCCTGGCGGTCCTTCGACTCCACCACCACCACCTCTGTCGACCAGCTCAATTGGTAGCGATCAGAGAGATTTTGAGAAACTTCGGGGCAGCCAAGTTGGAGGAGGCATGCAAGACTGGACGGTTGGAAGCTCGCCCGAATCGGCAGAGGGCAAACCCAAAGATGCCCACCATCATCACCAGCCGGCCATCCAGCCGGCACCATTCCGGTTCTTAGAGTACCAGAACCAACCACCTTACCATCCAGAATCCGTCGACCCGTATTCTAAAGAAGCCCCTCTTGGCTCGGACATGTCCAACAAAAGCTCGATAAAACCACTTAATACTTCGGTCGACGCGTCTCAACCTCGTCCGGCCGCTCCAACGTCTTCAGGGACGATCTCGGCCCAGCCGGTCGATCCATATTATCCTCCACCCTCCGCTGCCGAAGAGAGTACAAGCCTGGATTCAATCTCATCTCGTCCGGTGGAACGTGAGCCAGGCTCTATCTACGCGCCTTCCGTCACCACTCACTCATCCACAACTGCTTCAATCCCGATTGGTTCGCCTCACTCTTCTTCCGGGCTTTACTCTTCCTCTGGTCTCAACTTCAACACAAATGGTCCATCTTCTGTACACAGCCAACCTTCCACCACCGTTCCTCCGCCTGGGCCTCACCCGGAAGGACATGCTGGCCAACATGTCTGGGCTAGACCGGACGTTAGAACCAACGAGCAGGGTTCATCAGCTCCCTCCAACCGTAGAGAAAGTACCATCGGCGGTAATGACGGTTTCATGATCACCCCCGACGACACACGCCGGCAGTCGACAGGGAGCAACGGTCGGTCGTCCAGTCGAGCTGCCGGCTCGTCTGGTCGGCTCGCGGAGACAGTGGCTAGACGATCCAGCGGAGAAGCCGGACCTGGACCGTCCAGGGAAAGGAACGGTTCGTCCGACTCAACCGGTAGCATCAGTGGCCATTCTCATCCTCATGCGTACAGGCCGTACCATGTGCCCCACGGAGATCAGCGATCCCAGCCACCGCCATCAGTCCCGTCTACCGCTTCATCTTCTGTGGAAGGCCTAGCCGGATCTGCGTCTGGGTCTAGACCTGCGTCCGGCCCGGAATCGCCTCATGGAATGCAACAACCGTATCCATATCCATCCGGTGGTCATGGCTCTCAACAAAGGATCCCGCACTCCCAACAAGTCGCAGATTCCTCTCAGACGTACGCATTGTTCCGGCAGCAGCAACAACTACAGCAGCAACAGCCACAACAACAACAGTACCCTCACCATCCGCCAGCTGGTTCTTCAGAACAACAGACGGTCCAGTATCGACATTCGATTCCTCCCTCCCAACATCAACACCACCACCACCACCAGCAACCACAACAACAACCACATGCGCCTTTCCACCCATCGACGCAGCCTCAATACCCAACCCAGCCTGACCCTCATTCCCACTCTCACTCTCAATACCCCGCTCCCTCTCAGGTCTCTCCTCAGGTTCCTTCTCAGCCACATCGACAAGGTTCTGGAGTTGACCCCTCGGGCATGCCTTACCAGGCATCACAACCACCTTACCAAGCCCAGTACTACCCCTCTAACAGTAACGGATACCCTGGGTTGCCTCAATCTCACCACTACTCTCCTTCTCAAAAATATGCCCATCAGCAACATCCCTACCAACAGCAACAACCGCAATCGACCATTTCAGCCTACCCAAGACATCACTCGTATCCTTCGGACTCGGCGAACGTTGCGCCAACACCTCTTTACGGCATAAATCACCCATTCAGAGCGTACCCGCCTGGATCAAATGCTATTTTCCCCTCAAACTATGCGCCTGTTCCTGCTTACCCTCCTCCCGCTCCTGGCACTACTCCCGGCCCTAACTTAACCGGTACCGATCCAGCTCCGGTCTACGGACGACCACTCTCAGGAAAGCATTACCAACGTGGGCCAGGACCGACGCACATGCCGAATGTCGATCCGCCGAGTCAGGTCGAGTCTCAACTACAGATGTGGGGGAACGATGATCCTAGACCTGTCTTTGGTCATCCTCCTCCATCGATGTCTTACCCTCCTCATCCCTCCTCTGCCGGACCGGTCATGCCTCCCGCAGCCGCGGCGGCAGGGTTGTTCAGCCGAAACGGATATGATACTAGGCTGTTCATCGGTGGTTGGTCCGGACCGATGCATATGAATCCTAATGGTCATGGACCATCAGGTATAGACATGCTCGGTCGTCATTCTCTCGATGACCGAAAGATTCAACGGAGAAATACTGACGATGGACTAGTTATGTCGACTTCTTCAATGATGATCAACGGTGGCATTGGTGGAGGGGTGAGAGAACGAAGCTCGCTTTCGAATTCGATCACTTCATCCAGTCGGAATGAGAGCTGGATAGGCGAGAAACGGACAAGCCAATCTAGCTCGTCAAGCTCTTCAGGGATTGCCAAGGAGGCAAAGTACGAGTGTCCGCATTGTCAAAAGAGATTTAATCGGCCGAGTTCGCTCAGGGTACGTTCTTGCGAGGTTGGAGAATTTGTGATTTGAAACACATGTACTGACCATCACTTTTCCTCTCTGGTTCTATTGTTATTGTTATCGCACCCTCCTCTCTCTCAAATTAGATTCACATTTATTCGCATACGGGCGAAAAGCCTTTTGTTTGTGACGTTCCTCGATGTGGCCGGCAGTTCTCTGTTCAATCCAACCTAAAGTAAGTTATTTCATTCTTTCTTCTTTTCATCAAAGATAAACGTTACTCATCTTTTTTCGGACCACTCTTCTCTCTTCCCAGACGTCACAAGAAGACACACGAGAGCCGATCAAGTTTCTCGATCTCTTCAACAAGTACAACCGACCCGTCGATAACTTCCAGATTTGGTCAACCTACATCTACTGGTAACAGACCCACAGCAACTGGTACGGGTACGGGTACCTCATCCGGGGAGGAATCTAACTTTGCCAGACGGCATGACCTCGATCAAGATGGAGAGGATGATCTCGAATTAGATGATATGGAAGAAGATGAAGATGAGGAGGACCGGGTAAGAGAGTTGGAGAGAGATAGGCCGATAGTTGAATTTAATGGTAATATGAACAGAGCGAGTTAGGCGTTCGCCTTGTGGCCTCCGTGGTTCCCCCCCCTCCTTTTCTTTTTGGGTTAGATCTCCTGTCTCACCAGCAACATACATGTGTTTCTTTTCTCCTCTTTGTTAGTTTTTGAGGAAGTCTGGTCCCTTGCTGCTAGCTCTTTGTTCTGTCTTCAACACCCTTTTCTTTCTACATATGCACTACCTTTGATCGATTTCTCGTTCTCGTCCTTTTGTTGAGTTTTTGCTGGAATCTCGTCTCTAAAAAAATTAGAACATTCAAATCAATAGACAACGTTGTTCTTTCGTGTTTTTGTGTCTTCTTTTCCACTCTTCGTTCTCGTTCTTTGACTACCCTTATGCTGCTGGCATCTTTTCTTGTCATTTCTCTCTCTCTTCTTTTGTCTATATCTCGCAGACTAAATGGGACGGACCGTTAAAACCATTTGTATTCGATAGATCATTATGCCTTCATCGCTTTCCTATCGCCCCCACACTCTCATCCTTGTTACAATGAAGTACATCCTGCCTTTCTCTGGCATACCTTCAGAGACCAAGAACCAAAGGACAAGGACAGATCGAGACAGAGGAAGCAGATGCCATGATCACCCCTTCTTATCTTCTATGGGTTTAAACAGGTGAGAAATCGCAGGACCTTCTTCCCTTTTCCTAGACAGATCATCAGCCACTCGATCTGGAAGTCAGTTGATCAGAACTGCGTTTTGTGTTTCCAAGTTCCCTACACCTCAGTCTTCATCATCTCACCTTTTTTCTCTCTTTCTTCCAGTCTTTTAATAAATGAGCGGTTCGGTATGATATTCTCAACCGAGATAGGGGTTTATATTTATGTTTATGCTTCCGTTTTTCTCTCTTCTACTATTCATTGTTCGTTATTCGTTATCTGTCGTCTAGATGGGTACACCACACTCGTGTGCGCCGAGCTTTTGATATATCATTCCAGTTCTCTTCTTTCTCTGTCTCATTCTGCGGGTTTCATTCTTCATCATTCGTTCAAGGAGACACCCGAGTCTCTATCCCGATCCCTGTCACCATCGTTGTCCCGAATAGGTTCTTTCAACAAGTGCTGTGTATCTCCCCTCTCTCTCTCTTAGCCTTGATTCAATCTTAGTGCCATATCGTATAGTACGACCATACTAAACGACCTGACCCGACCCGATCCAGCATAAAAGCCCAGTTCATTCCGATCTGTTCCATCCACGATATCCCAGTTTCAGATCCGATCTTGACCTATTTGATGACTTTGATCTTTTGGTCTGATGCTGGTTGGGCTGAAACTGATCGGCAAAAGCTGACTCGGACTTTATCTATTTCGTTTCGCAGGCTAATCCATCAAGATGTGGCTCTTCATCGAATTCATTTGTATCTAAGAAAAAAACAACCGAAATCGAGAAAAAAAGCCAGCAGACGGAAGTAAAATCCAATGCGAGCGACAAGAAGAAGAGGAGGAGGAGGAGGAGGGTAATGACGAGGGAAACAAAATGAGGATGTGGCACACCATGTACGCATGGAGGAAAAGCCGAGGGTTTCGAGGCTTGACTAAGGAATGCTGATCGAGACGAGCGTTCTTCCTTGTCATCATGAATTCTCCGGCGCAAAAGGATACACATCCCCCTTGCATGCGGCCCAGCATTCTCTTCAAGATCTGGGTTCTCGAACAAGGAGAATTAATCGCCCGAAGGACGATCGGATGTTTTTATCGTTACGATATGAATTGCTTTTTTGCCCTCGAAGAACAAGTATCCGGTCGGAACGGAGGCCGACGCAAGATCGGCTGAAAAGGGAGTGAAGGTAATGAATGCGGATCGGAAGAAAGGAAAAAAGGAGAAAACAGGAAAGATGGGAACCGCCTGGCGGCGAAAACTTCGGGCGATGGCGGACATACCGGCAAGGGCAAGGGGCATATTTGAATGCAGGAAGATTTGGCGAGGCGGAAGCTATCAAGAAGGAAGAAGAAGAAGCCTGATTGACCGACGCCGGGGGCGTCTTAACCGTAGACTAGAATTTAATTCGCCGATCACGTCCAGCTCGGTCGGGATAGCTTCATACCCTTTTCGGTTGAGCCACAAGTCTCGAATTGTTGTTCTTCTTGAGTTGACAGGCGTGACAATCACTACTACTGTCAGCATAAATCATACACAGAGGGTGCAGTAAGAAACACAGACAAAGACAGAAAGAGAAATACACACATATGCACACGCCTCTGATTCAACGAACAGGCTCTTGTTCTTGACTGAATTTGAAGCAGCAACAGCGATGATCACACACTGATCGACAGACAGACTGTATCGAGGAAAACAATAGAAGAGAGAGAGAGAGAGAGAGAGAGAGAGAGAGAGAGAAAACCTGGTTGATGAAGGATTCTAACCTACTTTGCCTGAACACTCTTTAAATGAGATCGTCTTCCCTGTCTTCTCTCGCAGTCACCAGCACTACCTTAAGGACACAGCAAGGGGAGGGTATCAGTATATCTAGTGTTAGAAGCGAGTGATGTGTCACCGAATGATTGTGAGGTGTCTAGTCAGTCTGTCAGATTCGTAACCAGGAGGAGGATGTTAGTGTATGTGTTTATATACCTAGGGAACGGGTCAAATAACAGAGTCCCTGTCCACTTTCCAAGGATTTAGTCACCATGGAACCCCCCCCCCTTTCCCTTTTTTTCAACTCAGTCAGACGCAAGCACGACTATCAGTGGTCAGTATCTGTGATTGACATGTTCGCGAGAGAGGCTTTTTCTCGGCCGTATGGAGAGCACTTGTGAGAGACCTGTAATGGACGATGGTGTTGTTTGAGAGTCTGACCTGTTCTGTTTTCTTGTGATGATCACACCCAGCAGAAAGAGAAGAGAATGCAAGAGAGAGTAAGAAGTACAGGAGCATGAGAGCAAGAATATGGGAGACAGAGAAAAGGCCTCAAGCGAACCCATAGGTCACTTGGGGTTGTTTCTGCTCGAACAGAGCGCAGTGTTGAGAAAGAGTTCTTTCCCACGCAAACTCTCTATCTCTTTTTTATCTATGGCTAAACTATTAGATTAATTTCTCAACGGTCTTTGAGTCGGACTCTATGAACGGGAACAGGTGAGAGAGTATCATCAGACTAGGAGGCGACTGAAGCTATCACATCCATCGCACCACGGGGTGTGAGCTCGTTTGCAAACGATCTACAGTGTTTCCTTTCCCCTCCAATTGTCATAGCTCCGAATTTTCTTATTCCATTACTCTGGATGATTCTTTCAGTGAAAGAGCTAGATATCCGCTCTTTTTCCGTTTTTGTTTGTTTGTTTGTTTATTTGTTTGGGGGGGGGGGGGGGGGGGGGGGTTGTTTCTATCATCTCTCTGTTGCCGATGAGCATCATGTTGCTGCTGAGGGCACATCTTTCTCCATCCAATCTCTCTAGCACAGAAGGATCTACTTCCGTAAAAGTGTCCGAAATTCCGCGGTTTGATCGTGTAACCTCTCCTTTTCCGCTCGATCTATTGCATCCGTTCGATCTGCGCACAAAGTATCCCTCTTGGCTGGGGATTTCGAACTAAGATAGATTCAGTGCTTAGACAATCTTTGAACGTCTCGAGATCTGGAGTACCGGATCATGAAGCGGGGAAAAACGACCGGAAAGAGAAGGAGCTAGTTCGTTCTCGATAGCATTTCTCTCTATTGTTTTTTTCTTTGGATCCGGAGGCTATGTATGAAATAAACATATTTTACTTGGTCTGGGATTCGAAACCTGGGGGATGTGCAGCGATGAACGGTCATGATTATTACCACAAGAGGATGAGCTTTTACTGAAGGAGGGGAGCTCCTCATTCGCTCGTCCTCTTATCTCTGTCCTCTGTGTTCCCAAGTGTGATCTCTATCTCTCCGAAGGCTTCTTTCTTTCTCGTTTTCCACTAGTCATGGCTGGAAGGATAATATGTGAGACTGGTTCGATCTCGCCGGGTCATTTAGTTTGCCATTTTAAAAAGTCCGGCCACTTCGCCCTAGTCTAGACTGGGTACGATAGCTATTCCTGTTTCTTTTTGCTTCTAACTTCTTCTGTACTACGTTCTGTGTGTACAACTTAAGTGGTGGACATGACGAAAGATCTGTCGGTAAAACGGAAGATAACCTCGGGTTTCTTTTTCCTCTTTTCGAATGTGTATAATCTCAATAGTTCAGCGCCGATCAATGAACTATACGTACTGTTCAGGCGGGGTAGCCTGGGGTAACGATCGTGAACTGTAGAGAGAATGACCGGTCGATAAACTATGGATTCTCGTGCCCGTAAGGCTCTCCAGTCTGAGACACTTTAAAGTTTTCTGATCGTGACAATTCAGAGGATTGTCACGATCGAGAAGAGACGAAAGCCAGGTACCCGGTTGATTTGAATACTTTTCATATATTCTTCTCTCTCTCTCTCATTTTGCCTCCGCATGGTCGGCATAAGAAACCAGGTATCGGTTATCGATCAGCGCCACGGGAGTGAGAACCAGCTAAATGTAATGATCTACTTTGTTTATAATAGGCTTCTTTAACCGTCTTTCCGCCATCTGGTGGCGCTTATATAGTACATCATATTTTTATATTTTACCTTCGGCTGTTTAATCAACCTTGTGTTTCCATCTGGGCGTCAGCTGGGCGTGTCTCTCAATTGAGAGCCAAACATCGGCTATCAAGAAAATATGATGAAAAAAAAAAAAAACCCGATGGTCGGTCGATCGGTCAGAACGACGAGCGTCCGTACTTGATCCCGTTTATCCTTCGAATCGAAGCCACGATTAAGAGAGCAGAGAACGCGGCTGATGAACCGGTCTCAACTCTGGTCGTCATTCTATCATATTTCGATACCGTGCGCTCGAAGGTTCTTGCGCCGGTGTTGACGGTTAGAACAATCGGCAAATGAGTGTGTGATTATGTCCGTGGACGAGGCAGATGATCGAGGCTTGCTACATGGAACAATCAGCCACTGGGCGCCGAGGGGATTGAGGATGTGAGTGAGGGTGAGAGTGAGAGTGAGAGTGAGAGTGAGAGTGAGAGTGAGAGTGAGGATGGGGGTGAGAGGGGGAGTAAGTGCGAGTGAAGGTGCTGGGAGGCACAAATCATCAATAGTTGTAAACGAACTGATAGGGTGGTAGGCAACATGAGCGCACAAAGACAGAGCATCTCACCTACACTCGAACCACATACACACACACCTACACAAACCGAGACCTTTTAGGTTTTGAAATGAAATAAAAAGCGAAGCAGAAGAGAACAGAAAGATAAATAATAAGAAGAAGAAAACAGTTTGATATTCCTATATATGCCTACCGATTCTTTTTCCTAAACTCGATTTCTTCTTCCGTCGATCTCTCCATTCTCGTCCGTTTCCCCGACAGCCTGCTTCTTCTTCTCGTATTCCTTCATCCTTCTCTCCCATTCGCTTGAGTCCCAACGAATCGAAGAAAAGTTTTCTCTTTCCTTGACAAACACATTCGTTCTCAAACTCTTAACCTTACTCAACTAGACACTCTTTATAACTTCCTCCTTCTCTCTTCTCTCTTCTACCTTCTACCTTCTACCTCTTATCCCAACTCTTTTGTTCACTCCTATCAACAACAACCACCCACTCACACCGTCATGCAATCATCTTCGTCCAAGAAGACTGCTTCCAAGAAGATCCCTCGACCTTCCAAGTATGTATTTGTCCTTGTGTCTCATGTGTCCTTCGCCCAAGCTGATCTTTCCCTCTCCTCTTCCTTCTTTTCCTTCCGCTCGTCCTCTCCCTTCGCAGCTCTTGGATTCTCTACCGTTCGGCCACGATCAGAGCATTCAGATTAGCAGAGTCAGAAGGAAGAGAGTATCCCTTGCCTCCAAAGGTGCTCGAGGCATTACAACAATCCGGACATGTGTTCGATCGAACCGTCGGGATCTGTCGTACATCGGCCAACCCGATCGAACTGCAGACCATTATCTCTGCGATGTGGAAGCAAGAGAGCGAAGAAGTCAAGAAAGAGTTTCACGCAATGAGCGCCCTTGTTAAGAAAAAGGTATGTCTCTTGCGTTCTTCTTTGCCATTGTTTACTTTTTTCGTCTCTTATCTAAACTCGTATTTTTTTTAAACCACTCCTTCCGTTCACCTTCTCCCAACCTGCCGTCGTATCCTCCTCTCCCTCGGCGATCCCCGTTGCCAACCTGACTGTTTGATTCTCAGCATGCCGAGTTGTATCCTGATTATGTGTATGCTCCCAAGCGAAAATCTACATCCACCTCGTCTGCTTTTAGTTCCCAGTCGACAGTGAACACTGTATCTGCTTCGACGTTGTCCTCGATACCTACGTTCATTACCCCGGCGTCTCCTTTGGATCACAGTGACTGTGGTTCTTCCAGCCAATCGTCCCCACCGGTCTCGCCGTTTGCCATGTCCTTTCCTCTTGGACAGCGTCAAGGACAGTTGCAACAATACCACCAACAGCAAGAGCATTGTCACCAACGACAGTTCGAGACCGACCAGTCTACCAGATTGGTCAAACGACGAGTCTCTTCGGCCGTAGTCAACACACTATCCGATCCTTGGGCATTCTCGGCACAGCAGTACCTTCACCCTAGAGCCTCGGTCTCTTCGTCCGACGGTCATCTCAGCTCGTCGTCCTATACCGACCAAGCCTTCCCAGTCCATCGATTAAGCTGGTCTGGTTCAGACATGCCCGACATGGTTAGTCCTCGGCCTCTTTGGGGGTTTCTTTCGTTTCTTGTTTCACTTCCTGCTGTACTGAGCTGCTGCCTCATTTAAACACCTCCAGACCTACAGCTCATTGTCAGACTCGAGTACATCGCCTTGTCAGTCGCCAGCAGCTTACTACCCATCAAAGGATTACCTGAGTCCAATCTCTGCCTGTCCGTCCCAGGCGGATGAGTTCAACTTTGGATCATCCTACCCGATGTGTTCCTCGCCCTCGTCATCATCGTCATTCTGTGGACCGGCCTACACGTTTGCGCCTTCCTTCTCCGAGCTTTCTTTCCAACCGGCCTCGGCGACGCCCACGACCACCACGTATGGCTACCCTGCCGTCCAGACCAACAAATCATCCTCCACGTTCTTGTACACTGATCCATCTTATTGTGATCCTTACGAGACCGAGCCCCAAACCATGGTCTACCCGGATAACATCATCGGTTGGACTCCGACCGAGTCGGCGCCGAATAACGGTGTGAGCATCGGTACAGGTGTGATGACAACGTCGTTGCCAACCACGATGGAACCCGCTTGGTCTACTGGTTGGGGAAATGAGATGATCGAATCCGTTGCGGACGATCAGACAGTCACTTGGTCGCTGGTCGACGATTGTCTTCTCCCGGTTGGTCCGGCGTGCTAATTGGGGATGGGGAAGGTAAAGAGAAAAATCAAATACAGTTTCTTACCCTTCTTTTCCTATTTCAAATAGACTGTTTCTACTATTCTCTATTCTTCTCGTCTCCATTGTTTCTTCACGAAATTCAATTAGTCGGTCAATCAGTTATTCGGGTTTATTCATCTCTTTTCTTATTCCTGTATTTTCTACGTCCTTCTACTTCTTCTACTTCTTCTACTTCTTCTACTTCTTCTACTTCTTCTGATTTCTTATTTCTTATTTCTTATCTCTTATCTCTTATCTCTTATTCTTCTCTTAGAGTGTATATACCCCCAATCGTTTGTCTCCTCTCCCCAGAGTCCCATATTTTATCTCAACACAACCCCAAAGATCGATTGCCTGAACTGTAACAAGACCCGATTTGTCTTCTGATTTTCCACATCACGTTCTCATCTCCTGTCTTTTCGTATCCATATTCATATTCGTTTTTTCTATTCTTTTCTTTTCTCTCCATCTCCCTCTATCATTGATAAATGAGAAAAGTTACCTCATTTGTTTGTTACAAGGAGTATGTCTTTCCTTTTTTTAGACAGAAGAAAAACAAACTACCGTCGTCACAAAGATTCCTATTGATGTTGGAACCTTCTTTACTTTATTTTCTCTAGTCCAGTGGTTTCTCCTCTATATCTAAACCTCCAAATCACAATCCAAGAACCCAAAAGGAGAGACATCAACAAAGGGCGAATGAAAAGCCACAGAGAAAAGTTAGAAGGTGGGCTGAAATTAAACATGATCATCCCAAACTGTTCTTTCCACATCGTTTCCTCAGCTGGGACTAAGATCGAGGCTGCTCCACAGTTTCGGAATGTTTATATCTCTAGAGGAAAATGCATCTTTATGTTTGTGGGAGTTCTCCATCGTGAGATCAATATAACGAACTTGACCCGTTCCATCCCACGTTATTGTAATTTAAGTTTGGATAGTTTAGTCTTTTTTAATCTGGTTTCGCTCTGGGTCCCTCGGGATTTGAACTATATGCTTCGTACCCTTTATCAATTGGGTTCATTGTTGATCCGTTCGCCGAGCACGTATTCTTTTCCATCTAATTTCTCTTTCAACTCTTATTTAATCTCTGATCCGTCTCCTTTGCTTATCTTTAGAAATCAATTCAGAATATTACATCCAGTTATATTTTAAAAATTCTCTACTCACCTTCTATAGTCTTCGTTTGTCCTTTAAAGTTCACATCGCCAGATGCTGGGCGTTTTCGAGGTCAGACTTGTAATGCCACGTTGAACTATACGAATGAACCGTCGACCTGGAAAGTTCCAGTAAAGTTCCCAATTGAAAGACGAGAACGTTCGGGCAAGTCGGTTATTGTTTGTTTTCTTTCTGATCTTTGCGCTTTCTTCTGTTTTACCAAAGAATCACGCCAACTGATGACCCCTCAAGTCATCTTCCATCATTCCCCTCTTTTCCATATCTTTGGACCCCTCTTTCTCTTCACCTTCTTTTCCTTCTTCTTTGCCCAACTTTCATGCAAACGCAAATGAGTCTCAAAAGAAAGAAGAATAAGAAAAGACACTAAAGATCAAAAGGTATTCATGAATCGTTCATTCATCATTTTTTAATCCCTCATCTCTTTTGAAAAGAAAGAAAGAAAACACCGTGAGAGGGTTGAGTTGCTTTATGTTCCGGTCGTCCATGCTCCGATCACAACTCCCTGGATTCAAAGGAGATTGACCGTATGGAGACGTTGAACCAGAATCCTTTCTTTCTTTGTAAGAGTTCCGGGTATATTTCGTTTCTCTTCTTCGTGTCTTCCTTCTCTTTTCTTTGAGGATGATGGTTGCTGTGTTGTTGACCTTTCGGTGTCTCATCCCCGTCCCGTCACACCCTAGGTCATTCCACCCACCCATTCACATCTATCGGCCATCCTTCTCGATCGGAGGTCTCTTTGGGCTGATTCTCCCTCCCGCTCTTCATCATCGGTCGAAGGAGGAGAACATTAGGCTAGATAACGATCGTCCACTGATCGACCGGGTCGAGCCTTCTTCATCCCTCTCGGCCGCCGATCGTCCTCGGATCATTTCGTCTTGGCCCTGGCCGTCACCTCCGTCCGTGGCCGCTTCTTCTTCTTCTTGGTGGTCATCTCGATCACTCTCGATGTGATTACCTACGATGGCACCCATAGGTTGACCGCCAAGTAGACTGTCCCTGTCAACAGTACGCACGCCCGTCGACCGATGGCCACTCCATAGGGAAGCATTATCCACCCCGTCCGGTCCACCGAAACTGCTAGACAGCGTGTTTCCTCCGGTCAACCCGATCAAACCTATGCCGCCACCACCGGCTGCACTCCATCGACTCTCACCGCTCTCCCAAGAACCTTTTCGTCTGACAGCACGGACGGAAGCCTGGGCGTCGTCCATCCATCCGAGTCGGCCAGGTCCGCCAAACGTGTCGACGCTCCGTCTTCTCACAGACGCACCTCCGCCGAGGAACCCAGGCCCTGTTCTTTCTCCACCGCCGCCGCCGCCTCCAGGGCCGGAGAGGGAGAACGATAGGCTCTCGGGTCGGTCGGTTCCTCGTCTGCTCGAGAGGGAATGTGCGATCGACCCCGGACCGGATTTCCCAGTGCATGACCCAACTCCGGCCCCGGTCCGAATCGAGCCGTTCGAAGGAAGGACGCCGGTCGAGAAGAACGAGGACGAAGCCAGTGTGAGTACCGAAGCATCGTCCCCTGGTGGAGCGGCCGGGTTCGGATTGTTCCTCACGTGTGGACGAGAGTGAACAGGCGGCCGGTAGTGGGTCGGGCCAGACTCCGACTCTATATTTGCCGTCATCGGACTCGAGCTTTGTTCTTCGTCTACCAGATCCGTCAGACGGTCTGCCAGTTGATCGATCGTCGGTCGATGCAGACTCGAGAAAGAAGACGCAGAAGAGGGCGAGAGGGACTGGATGTCTTCCAGAGGAATGAGTACGGGATGAGCGTATGAGGTCGAACGGGATACACCGGCAGATAGAGTCCCTCCTCCGGATGAATTCCCCAACCGAGAAATCGGTCGACGCGATGGTGAACCCTGTCTGGATCTGGAACTTGGGATTACTTGAGGGTATTGGAAAAAAAGGAGGAAAAAAAGAAAGATGTTTAGGATAGACAATAAATGGACATTCATCAGTTTTTTTTTGAGACTCTAATCTATTCTCGCAGAAAGACAAAGAGAAACACATGAAGCCACTTACCAGGAGAAAGTTTCAAAAGATCGTTTCTGAGATCAGCTTCGTCATCAGAAGCGACGACCGAGAGATGGAGAGGTGAGGTCGTGGTCGTCGATGAGATCACCGAGTTTGCCGCCCAGCTTCTCCGTCGTCTATGAGCCGTCGTCTGAGGACCAGGACCAGGACCAGAGTGACCGGCAGGATCAACAGCCGACGTTGGGACTTGTGCTATATGCGCCACTTGACTAGTGATCACTACTGGCATATCGTCCAGACTGATCCGTCCGTCACTCGAGGCTACGCTCGTCACAGCCGTCGTTTCCGTCCGAGCAGCCATGCTGATTGAATATCTTCCCAATCGAGTCGACGAATTTGCCGTCGAATTGAGTGTTGAATTAGCGGTTGATCCAGATGAGACCCTGGATAACGACGGAAACCTTGATAGACTCGGCGATGGTGGAGAGGACAGACAGAAAGCTCGGGCAGAGGCATCTTCATCGGCAGCAAACACGATTGAAGGGCCGAAATGGTGATTAGCGATGCCCGGAGTTAGATTTGATGAAGCATTCGAGTCAAACCGGGATAGTTGGTTATCAGAGGTAGAGTATATCGAGCTGGACAGATAGGAGTCTCTCGAGGTGAGAATCGTTGGCTCTTTGAACGACGGAGGGAACGGATCCAGAGAGGTAGCGATACTCAGATAGTCGTTCGATCCTGTTTCCCCAGTCTCTTCTTCCTCCTCTTCCTCTCCTTCGTTTCCACCAGCCTCACCCGAACGTCTAGTTGACCGAGCTGCTCTAGGCCCGTTACGCATCAATGCAATCCCGTTTGTGGCGACAAATCGACCATAATCACTTGTGCCGCCTCGATCGATCTTCCTTCTTGCTCCTGGGTCGATGACATGTGTAGCAGAAACCGTCGGCAAATTTGCCGCCCGTTCGAGATGACTGGATGAACGGACTGGAACAGTCTTAGGTGGTGCAGCCAAAGTCTGGTGGGCTGGAATCGTATTGGACACGCCGACGGTACTACTCCGTTTGAGTCGACGGAACCAACCGAGCAAGGGTTTCCCTGCCTTCTTGCCGAGACTATGGCTGGGTGAGTATGGAGAAACCCCTGTAGGATGTGCACCCGGACGGATAGGTTCGACCGGAGCTTTCGGTCGGTCGAGGTTACTCCTGTTCGCGGCGAACCAAGGGCGAGAGATATCAGCGGGTTGTCTGATATTCAATGCCGAAGATGGACGGTCTAGTAAGGGAGTAGGACGATCTGCTCGAGGCAGTCGAACGGAAGCCATTGGTTCAGAGATGATAACTGTCCTGCTCTTGTTCTTCTTCCTCTTCTCAACGGTTGATGGTAGTTACAATGACCAAGACGATGAGAAGGCGAGATTTAAATTGTGCGTATCTTTCTCTAGCCGGGATCAACATTCCATTGTATCTTGTTCCCTCTACACTTCCCTGCGATCTCTCAGTTTCTTGCTTTATGCACTGTCACTGTCTCTTGTAGAGGCCGATATGGATCTTGTTATTCTCATCCTGCCTTGTACCCTCATAACTCTGGCTGCAAGAAACGTCATGTGGGGATAAATCTTTGGCGCATGTTCGGTATTTATCCAACATGTTATCCATGCTGACAAACGCTCCCCGTTCGCCTAGCATACAGGCCGCTCTCTCGCCTCCCCACTTAGTCGAGGCCGTTTAGCAACTGGAGATGTGTTCACGTCCACATCCGCGCCTACCCCTTTCTCTTTGTCCTTACACTCGTCTACTAGTGGTGCGACAATCGCCCTTCCGGGTGATGTAGGCACGCCAGAAAAGTCCATCCCAGCTGATTGGCTCTCGGTCCGGTCTCTGGCCGGTTTAGAGTAACTGCTTGTCGGATCGTCCTGAAACCAAAGCACAAAAATTGTGTCCCGAATACTTTGATGTATCAGAAGGGTAACGGATATGCAGATTAGATATAAAACCATTCCCGGGACATACAGAAAGAAAGGATTTCGTTCGAGAGAGATCCAGAGAGCCAAACTGTTCACGATAGTTCGATAGAAGATGATGAAGGTAGGCTATCTGACCGTGCGAGGAATCAAGGTCGGCACTGAACGAACCAAAAACGGGTTAACGTTCGGGTGTCTGACCCGATCATGAAGCCTGAAAGTTAGACGGACGTACTCGAGAGCTAGAATCGCCTGGTGACAATCTGTTCATCGCGTTTCATGGATACACATAAACCAAAAGAGCCATGATAATTGTTCCATCAGTTTTCTACCCCTTAGGCCAAGAAATTGAGAAAGAAAGAGAAAGAGAGAGAAAAGCTTACCCTCAACCAAGGCTCTTAGAGTATTCACCTCCAGATGATCCTTTCCTACCTCTGCCAGGACATTTCCTAGTTCCTCGTTTTCCTCAACCAGCATCTTTAATCGTCCCATAACTTTCTTCAAGTCAACCCTTCGTGCAGACTCGATAGGATCAGTCGGGTTCGATGGACCGGCTTGGTTGTCCAATAAGGACCGAAGTTGAGCGTTGTCGGCAACGAGCACGCTGGTGATCTCCCGGATCTGAGTCAATACAGGTAGGAATGTTTGAGGTACATCGACAGTCAAAGAGCCTGTCGACGATGGTCGTGTTGGCAACGATAATGAGGAAGATGACGACGGTAGGGGAGGTAGTGAGGATAATGTAGATATTGATGATTGAGGATCCTTAGGGATAGGAGACGGTCGGGCGGTAGGAATGGAAGTGAGGAGACTGATCGTTTGCTACTAACCCCCGCTCAAATCCAGGATCGATCAAAGGAAAGACACGGTCAGTTCCATAAGCACGCATATTTGTGTATACATGCGCGAGTACGTATGTGTACAAGTGTGAGTGTGAGATGCGGTCCCTTGAGAGCTAGAAAGGAGAGGAAGGGGAGGACGATCGTTCGGTCGATTTAGAGATTCTGTGATATGAGAAGATTAACATACGGTCAAGTCGGCCACTTCTTTTTGTTTCTGTTCAAGCTGGTGGATGAGTTGGAGCTCCCTAGCGGTCAGAGGGGTCGACATGTCGAGTGGTTCACCCATGGACAATGTTGAGAGTTTCCCTCCGGTTCTGATGAACCACGGGGTTGAGGGTGATGACGAAGGAGATAAGGGAAGATGGTGAAACTTCTGAAATCTTTGTTTATCTATCGGGGTGTTTGTTTCTTTTTCCCTTGCTCTTTCTTCTTCCTTTCTCTCTCTGTTCTTTCCTTCGTTTGTCTCATCTCTTTCATTCTCGCATGGTCAAACGCTTGCATAAGATGGAACGACGACCAAAGATGAATGAACTGCTAACTGCCCATCCTTTACACAATAGAAAGCGCAAGCTCTTCGTCGTCCTGCCAGTGTGATCCGTGGGACTTTGACAAGCCCTACTTTTCTCCCGAACACAGTCGCTCGACATCCTTTCTCTCCCTCACTGCAGTCGTCAGATTTCGAATCCCTTTCTCTTCTACCAGAACGACGTCCTCAATCCGGACACCTCCCATCGGTTCATACTCAGCCAGGACGGACGTGTTCAAGAACGGCGAGGATCGCCAAGGAGCGAGCACGTGAGGGGAAAAGTAACATCCCGGCTCGATCGTCTGTCGATTAGCCAAATTCAGATGAACAAAGGAGTGATGGATCCAGTATGGCCATGTGAGCAACCACAGTTCAAACACAATTCGAGAGTGTGTGAAAGAAGAGAGGAGGCGTACAATTATCATGCCCTGCTCGAGAGGAAGTCTCAAGCGAAGAAACTTATATAGCTGAGGGTTTTCCAAGCTCTGAGCAGGGATAGTCGGATTTGTCGCCGGCTTTGAAGCGGAAGGCACGTCCTGATGGAAAGTTTGAGGTTGAAACAACACTTGGTATCCGGCATTCATCTTTTCAATGCAAAACTGCTCCGAGTTGAGAGAATGTGCTTACATGAACGTCTAGTCCGATAGAATGACCTATATCCAGATGAGCAAGTGGGCGTCAGGTTTGAGAAAGAAAAATGTTGTCTCCATCCAACCAGGTGTATCGACCCAAGATGACAAAGAATGTAACGAACCAAGTCCATGAGGGAAGAATCCAGTGGAAACCCCACTAGCGAGAATTTCTTCCTCTGTTCCGTTCTGAAAGATGCCGAGCCTCAAAAAGTTACTGATGAGAATTTTGTGCATCAGAAGATGAACCGTATCCCAATGAATGCCTGCTTTGATGATCTCTTCTGCCGCCTTTTGCATGTCCAAGACCAACTGATAGATCTCGCCTGACCGCTCGGTGAATTTTCCGCCGTTCCCCACAGGCATCGTCCTCGTCACGTCTGCCCCATAGCAATTCCATTCGGTTCCTGCATCGATCAGCAGCACTTGAGGTGCCCAGTCTTGTCGGAGTGCGTTGACGTCTAACGGATCCGGTTCATCGTGCGCATGTGCCTGAGCGTCGCCGTTGGTGGCTCCATCATGGGAGTGGTGATGGGAGGAGGAAGAAGAAGTGGCGGACCGAGAGAACGAAGACGAGGTGAGAGTGGTAGGAAGGTGGTGTGTGAACGGTTGATGGTTGCAGATATAGTGCAAGGTGGCTGCCCGTGGGCCACCTGCAACGATAGGCATGTAAGATAGATGCTTGGATCTATGAGAGATGTGCAAAGAGTCGGTAGATGTTGTTTAATACGGAGTCGCTCTCAGTTCTAATTACGAATGAGCAACTAGAAGGATGAACATACCCTCCTCGTCTGCAGACAGCAGTGAACAAAGCCTCGGCATCTCCCTCACCTTCAATCTCCCAATCCTGTCCCCCCAAATCAAGCGGCCTCCCATCGATTCCTCTCATCGAGGCCCTACCACCAGCGAATCGGCCAAGCTCCCGCATGACCACCTCATGGGCGGCGCTGGTGATCTTGTTTGCGCGTTCCATGTTTTCTATCTCGAATGGTGTCTTAGTCAGCCGAGCCTGGTGGATGGCAGGAAGGAGACTGGCCGAGCTCGCTTGTTTGGAGCTATGATAGGCGTTCATAAAGGTCGGCAGAGCTGGAAATAGGAGGGTTGGTGGGAGGGTATGGATCTGATGAGTAGAACCAAGAGAGGATACAGTGGACTGAAGAGACAAGATTGGTTGAATGAAGTGTGTCTCAAAGAGCGCAGAGGCTTCTTCTATCGAGGGAGGTGGAACGGACCACATTTTCGAGTCTTCGTCCGCCTGAGGGACGAACCTTGTTGAAGCGCGAAAGATGGCAAGGAAGCAGACAGGAGAAAGCATGACAAAGTTTGAGATCAGTATCTAGGAACATGAGCTCAGGAAACAGATACAACAGAAGGAAAGTTCTGAATGAGAAAGAACAAGGCAGATGCTCACAGTTGATGTTTCACATCCTGGACGTTCCCAGAAAGGTACGAGAACGATATCAGGACAGCTGATCCGGGGATATCACACCCGGTCAAGTAGTAAAAGTTGCTCTCTGGCCGATGGGGCATCTCGCCTACATTTCCAGATAGACCGTTCAGATTCAAGCCAATAAAACGAGCCAATTTTGGGTTTCAAACAACCATCAGACAGAAAGGTTTCCTCAAAAAAGACACGAGATCGTGTGTGTTTCGGCAACCTCCGAAGATGAGCATGTGAACGGAATGATGAGAAAAGAAAGAAGAAGAAGGATGCGAACTAACGGTCGGTATCATTTCTCATTGGAGTTTCATGAGAGACAAGGAGTATCGCATGGCATCCGTCTATGATCTCGTCCTGAGAGACGAGTTTGTGGACGACTTTCTGTGCATCTAGAACACGGAGAAAAGGGAGGATAGGACGATTAGCCGGTCGACGCTCATATCCGGAGCGGCAGAACAGAATGACGGGACCGACGAAGGATAGCTGTGTGGTGATTCAATCATACGACGGGTTAGCCAAAGATCATAATTATCTCAGCATCAACCGGGACCGACCTGGATAGAGCGACATGATGGATTGCTTGATGGATTAGGATGGGTGGATGGATGGTAGAGGCTTGGGAGAGTTAGAGGTCTATATGGTGGATATTTGAATACATAGATGAATCATATAGATGAATCATATATGACGCACCTTAGCTACCTTAGATAGGGCTGTTCCCATCCAACCTCGCCTTCTCTAGATCCTTCTTCTCATCCTCGCTTGTCCCTACCAAACCATCTAGCTCCTTGTGTCTTTGCCACTCAACAGTCAATTAGAACCTACATCTCTCTCAATATGGCCGAAGAAGATAACTCTGCAGGAGCTCCCGTGAGTTTGGTTTCGTTATGGCTTATCTGGACGGTTATCACTTCTCTCGTCGTGTCGGAGTCTTCCTGTCATTTTTTTCCTTTCCCCTGGTCGAGCCTTGAAGATTTCAGGGCATGCTATCTGGAGAGGGTTTGGAGATGGATAAGGCAGGACGGCATCTACGCTCAGCCCACTGTGAAGGGTAAAAGTCAGGCAGGCGATCTAGAAGACTGGTAGAGATCACTTCAACATGGCTTGAGATACAAAAAGACACGCTGGAGCTTCGCTCGTCCTTCTCGAGTGTGATTTTCCTTCCCCTTTCATCTTGTTTTCTATGAACGAGAAAGATCTTTCCATTCGACTCGGATAGAGTGGGCTATATGCTACATTCGTCAACGAAACTGGCATCGGCTGCGATAGCCATTTGATCCCCATCTTGACATGTCTTCTCTAGATTGCTCTCAACGTGGTTTGATTTTGTGCTGAGGCTGATTATGTCTAGAAGAATGTCTTTATACTGATCAGTCTTATATTTTATTTTATTTTATTTCTTTTCCCTGGCGTCTCCTTATCTCACCACCATCACGAAATGAACGGCATTGGAGTTTACTAGGAGACTGAGCCCCATTTCGAGCCCGTCCACAAGCTCACCGAGCAGGTTGCTGTCGCTACCGGTGAGGAGAACGACACTGTTCTTTTCAAGATGTATGTTCCCTTCATGTTCTTTCTTTTTCCTTTCCTTTTTTTTCCTCTTTTTCTCCTCTTTTGGTCGGACATAAACATCTCAGACGGACAGAATGTTACCTTCCTCTTCTCCTTTCTCTTCTCAGCCGAGCCAAGCTCTTCCGATTTGAGAAGTCTTCTTCCGAGTGGAAGGAGCGAGGGACTGGAGAGGCCAAGATTCTCAAGCCGGAATCTGGCAAGATCCGATTGGTGATGCGACGAGATAAGACTCTCAAGGTCTGTGCCAATCACGTCAGTGAGTGAACTTTCCGTTGCATTTAGCTGGAGACAGAGAGGAGACAAGACAGCAGAACCTCCTTTATTGCACAGTGCTGATCGCGTATCAACGCATACAGTTACCACCGACATGACCTTGTCTCCCAACATCGGATCCGACCGATCTTGGGTCTGGAACGTCGCTGCCGATGTCTCTGAGGGAGAGCCTACCCAGGAGACTTTGGCTATCCGATTTGCCAACGCCGAGAGTCAGCACCTTTTTCCTCGTCACTTCCCTCTTCTCTTGTCTGTTTGGATGCTTTGAGTGCTGACGCTCAAATGAGAGGGTGTTCTCGTCTGTGATCTCCAGATGCTGGTCTTTTCAAGGATGCTTTCGACAACGCTGCTGAGGAGAACAAGTCTGGCGCTTCGGCCGAGAAGGCTTCCGAATCTCCCGTCGAGGCTGCCGCTGCCTCCGAGTCGTCAGTCTTTCTTTATCTAAAGTCTGCCTTCCCTCTATCTTTTTGAGCTTACCTGAGTGTACTTTGGGTTTGCGCTATATGTAGAGCACCTGTTGCCACGACCGAGGAGAAGCCTGCGACTCCTGTCGTTACTCCTGCGTCAGTCCTTTCCCGTGTATTTCTTCTCTCTCGTTCTGGTTTGACATGATTACTTAATCGCCTTCTTCTTTTCCTGTTACTCTCACCGATCGTCTCTGTTCTCTTTAGTCCCGAGCCGGAAAGCAAGGAGGACGTCTCTTCGCCCGTTCCTGCTGCTGCCGTTGATGAGCTGATCAAGGAGGAGAAGAAAGTCGAGGAGCAGGTCGACGTCAAGGCCCCTGAGTAAGTCGACTGACGATGTTTTTTTCTTAGTCACAGTTCTCTTTGTTGAATATAATCTGCAAAAAAGGGTCCGACATGTTGAGCTGACCACCTGTATCTGTGCTATCTGCCATTGCGTCTGTCTCGATCAGGTCGTCAGCCGAAGAGCCTAAGAAGGACGAGTAAAAAAGGCAAGGCTCGGTGTGATCTGGTGTCTCTGTTCTTTCTTTTGCTACTTTTCTGCTGCCTCGTTTTGATATCCATTATGTTAGTTGAAAGAGTATACCTGTGTTTGTGTCTGAGTGGAGAGAGAACAGAGAAAGGCGAGTCGCCTACGTGAGAGCCAAACGATGCTGCAACCCTAACCGAATCTGAAACATATTCTTATCTCCTTCTCCTTTTGTTCGGAGGGGAGAGCAGCAGCGAAACACCGACCAGGTCTGTGAGCGACAAGATGGATTATGGATGGAGAGAGGGTATGTGTGATACAACGAGACCATGGAGTGAGAGACAGAGAGAAACAACACCAAGAGCACCTTAAAAAGCAGCGTCACAAAAAAATATGAAACTTTCCTTTTGTTCGCTTTCTTCTTGACCTTGACCTTGATCTTGATCTCAACCTTGAACGGTCTAAAAACCGTTACACCTTTCTTCTCGTCCTTTCTCATCATCGACTATGAGCTCTCCCTCGCCTCCGTCCTCGCCTTCTCCGGTCACTCCGTTGAATCGTTTCAGAAAGTCCGTTCCCTTGGAACGTCCTGTACCACGCGCCGACCCAACAGCCGCCATCGCCTTTACCGCTTTCGTCCTAGGCTCCGGCTTTTCTCTCGCTCTCGCCCTAACCGTCCCACTCCTCATACCAGACTCGATCTGGTCGCTTGTGAGCTCTATAGAGATGCAAGGCAGAAGATTGATCAGGCTACCAACCTCAGCTTTACCAGCCTATGTTGCAGCTTGGTGTTTGTTCCATACGTTGGAGTATTTGGTTACTGCTATTTGGAATCCGAGCAAGGTCTACTGGGGCTGTATGTCCTCCTTCTTCTTCCTCTTCTTTCCGTTTCTTGCGTATGCTTATGAACTGTTCTTCAATTCATCCTTTTCCTCTTCTTGTCGATAGCGTTCCTTCTCTCGAACGGAATGGCCTACAATGTGGCATCCTCCCTCGTCATAGTCGAATATGTGGTCGAGTCCTACTTCTTCCCCTCTTTGAAAACAGTCGGCTGGTGGACATATCTAGGACTATCGATCGTTGTTGTTGGTCAATCTCTAAGATCGCTGGCTATGATTCAAGCTAGTGTTAGTTTCAGTCATCACGTCGCTTTCAGGAAGAAAGATGATCATGTGTTGGTCAAGACCGGTCTCTACGCGTGAGTGATTCTTCCCTCGACATCAATCCTATCGTCAATTTAACATCAGATATACGAAACAAGAATCTTCTACTAATCAACTCGTCCTCTTCCTTGGTTGTTCATCATACACATATATACATATCCGTGTTTACGAATGCGTGTAATCCTTTCGAGCAAATACAGATACGCCAGACATCCTTCGTATATGGCCTTTTGGTGGTGGGCAGTAGGAACTCAGATCATGACGGCAAACCCGATCATGCTCACTTTATTCGCAGTATTGCTTTGGAGGTGGTTCTTCAAGCGGATCGGAGGTTTGTTTTTCTCTCTCCTTCTCCTTCTTTTCCCTTGTGGCTTGTCTGGTTTCCTACGTGCTTCTGACGCGCTCTCTTTGCTTTCTCTTCTTCGTTGGTTAAACCAAACCTGGGCTGACACCTGGCTACCTCATACAGAGGAGGAATTTCTACTCGTCCGATTTTTCGGACAAGAATATATCGAGTACAGGAAGAAAGTCACTAGCGGACTTCCTCTACTTCGATAAATCTCAAGAACAAGAAAATCTCAACAAGTTAGAAGGGGGAACTTTCTCGTCGTGCAATCCTTTCTCCTTCGGCTATAGACTCTTGCCTCTCGAGAGCCTTTTTGAAAGATTCTGTTCCGTACAAATACAATCGTCTATCTTTCCATCCCTTTCCACCACCCCTCACCCCTCACCCCTTTAATCCATTCTATCCTATACCATTGAAAAGAAGACGAATATATGTGATCCTTATGATATATAACGATGCGCGAGGGTCACCGTTCACCCATCTGCTAATAAACATTGATTGTTTCGTAAGATCGAGAAACATGCGGAGCCTTGTTGAGGTATGCTGACACAGACAGCCTTTGGCTTCTAAACATATATATATCAAGACCGAGAGATGTCCAGAAAACAGTTTCTTTCAATATTCTAAATGAAGCCAAAGCCTAAATGAAGTAAGATTCTCGGACGTTGCGCATGATAGATGAAGGACATAAAGGCGAAACATAGGGTATGCAGAAGAAGGTTAGAACGACGTCCAAGTCTATGTAGGCTAATCGAAGGAGGTGTTATCGCCAGACAAGTTGAAGAGGTACGAGATCCATTCTTCCACCCTTCATGCGACAGTGGGGAATTGAAAGATGATCAGCATTACACGTAGTTCACCAAAGGATACCCCATGACCAAACAAGACTGAATGAAGGTCGAACGAAACAGAGGACGTACTCGAAACCTTCAGGCGCAGAGTTCCATAAACCCGTCATAACATCATCCGACATTCCACTGAGGCCGACTGAGGGCTCTTCTAGTCTATCCGGCGTACTGGGTCCTTTCACTGTGTCCGTTGTATATCTACCAGCCCCTACCCTCGCTCCCTGCACTACCGACTCTGCTGCCTGATCCTGGACCACGTTCCCAATTCTCTGTTCTTCCGTCTGACTGTAGCCAACCGGGACATCGCTCGAACCGCTTAGTGGCCATAGTTCTGACGGGCTTGCCGGTTCAAACACGGATGTGCTTGTATCGTAGGCAGCCGGCTGATATAGCATTGACGTGCCTGACGTATGTATCGAAGGAGATGGGCTATAGGTTATGTGCTGTTGTTGTTGCTGTTGTTGTTGCTCTTGCTGCTCTTGCTGCTCTTGCGGATACAGCCGATTGAGTTTGGGCAAACGTTGAGTAGATGGTTGTTGAAGACCATGTAGTGGGTGCCCAGGCGGAATCGAATGCATCCGTTTTGTTGGTGATTGCGGTTGAGAATTCATTTGATACAAGTCGCATCGGGATTCAGGTCGGGTGCTCAACACAGGCTCCAAAGCTAGATTGCAGCCAGCTATAGAGTATCCAACAGATGAAGGTGGATCATTCTGCCTTGAAGAGACATCAAGATCTGATAAAGAAGGTGCATGTTCTGATGGTAGTTCATTCAGACGCCCATCCGGATTGGATGAGCTCTGCTGGTGGTCACAGGAGGAAGGCAAGGGAGGCGTAAATGTGGCCATTGTGCTCTGGGCTGGCATTGTACCATAAATATGACTTGAAGGTAGTCCCAAAGTCGACCGTGGCTCATCCCGGTGTAATGTCGAATTGGGCTTTGAGAATGAGGAGGCTGAAGGAGTAATCAGATGATGATTATCTTGAGGGTTCCTTGTGAAATCTTCCCGATTACGCTTATTCGTCGGATTAGTTCCTTTTGTCACATGGGCATGTTGAACTAGTCCCATGATAATGTCTCTGTTAGCGTTCGAGATTCAACCCAAGAGTGAGCATGCGCTACAAGCAAGTGGGTTTGCACCTTCGGTAAAAAAATCAAGTTGTAGATAAGCGGTCTACTCACTTGAGACATCCAGCCACCATCCACGTCTTCTCGTAGACAGTGAACATCTCAATGATCTTGGAGATGTCGTTCAGTCTGGGAGATGCGAAGAAAGGAAACAAATCAGTGGACACAAAGTGGAAGCAACATCATCAGAAGCGACGGTATCAGCGGCGGCAGCGGCGGCGGCGGCGACAGAGACAGCGATGGAGCCATGCGAAGAGAGAAAAGAAGTCAGGGTCTCGACACACGCCCAACAGAGAGGGGACACGAAACCAAGGCATGGAATCAGCAGACCACGTACATGCCTCTAGGGTCGAACGAGCTCGACGACCGCTTCCCGCCCCACAGGTTGCTGCATCAGCCCAGGCCAAGAACAAGGCAGACACGCAACGAGACACAAAAGCGAGTGAGCACATGCCCGGTCAGCACACACAGCCAGACAAGACAGCACTCACACAGCCAGAACAGTGCCGAACTGGAAAGCCACCCTGATCTGTTGCGGCAGCAGTCGACAGCAGCAGCCGACAGACAACGACAGAGTGGAAAAGCATGAGAAGAGCAAAGCATGGAAAAGGAGAAGCACGGGAAAAGAGAAGCGTCAGCGTCGGCGCATGCAGGCAAGCAAGCAGGCCAGCCAGTCAGCCAGTCAGCCAGAAGCAATCTAGCCAGCCAGCCAGCCAGCCTGATGGTCTGATGGTCTGATGGTCTGATGGCCTGATGGCCAGATCGTCGACGTACACATAGCACATCCAGATTGTCTCTGATGCCGCGCTTCGAGAGCGCATGGAGCGCGTTCGCACCCGCCCTGGCCGCGTTGCTGCAGACTGTCGAGTCGGAAGAACAGAGAGGGAAGGCAGAGAGGGAGCAGAGAGGGAAGGCAGAGAGGGAAGGCAGAGAGGGAAGGCAGAGAGGGAAGGCAGAGAGGGAAGGCAGAAACACACGGCGTCAGCTTCTTGGTCAGGTCAACGGCTCTATCTCTCTCTCGCACACACACAGAGCACAGAGCACAGATGGACTCACTCGCAAGCGATGGGAACGACGGCTGCGATCGGTCGGCAGACGGCGAGATGAACGGCCGGTGGGTGTAGATCTGGTCGGACAAAGCACACCAGCACACCAGCACACAAGCACACCAGCACACCAGCACACCAGCACACCAGCACACCAGCACACCAGCACACACACACACACACACACACACACACACACACACACACACGTCAGTCTCGATGTTGCCTGCTTCTGACGCGCAAGAAGGCAGAGAGCAGAGAGCAGACCGACCTGGGCAGAGTAGTAGGCAACATAGATATGTGCGCTCTGGAGGAACCACATATCATCCTTCCTGTGCGGATCCCATCTGGGCAGACAGAGGAAGGCGAGGAAGGCAAGGAGGGCAGGCAGATACGACGCAAGGAGCCAGCATCAGAAAGCAAGAAGCAGCGATCAGCACTCTGCACTCTGCACTCTGCACTCAGCGGTGTCCATTCTGCACTCTGCACTCACCTCAGATGGTCCGGCAGCTGCTGCACCCAGTTGTTCAGACTCGAGTCGATCTCGGCCACGATGCTGAGCTGTGCTTCGAGCGAGTGGAAGTCTTTGATGACCTTGGACTTGTTGATCGCATACTGTGTTTGCACAGGCCGTCGTCAGACAAGTAGCACATCAGACACAGCACACTACACACACTACACACACTACACACACTACACACACTACACACACTACACACACTACACACACTACACACACTACACACACTACACAGAACAGACACTCACAATCGTCCGCAGACAGTACCCATGGATCTGCGCCAGCTTCAGCAGCTGGATGAACCCCCCGATCTTCGACGGCTTGCCCTCCGGCTGCCGGAACGCCAGCCCCGGCTCCTCCTCGTTCTCCCAGTACTCGTCGTCCACATCGATCGGGTAGTCGACATCGATGTCCTCGTCGTGGATCGCCAGCGGCCGGCCCGTGCTCCCACAGAGCTCCCGGTCGGCCAGGTAGAGCGCCCAGAACGCCCGCTTCAGCATCTCGCCCTCCGCCTTTGGCTTGGACCGAACGACATGCTTCCTGTGGACGCCCATGTCGACGGCCGTGCGGATGCCCATGCCGATACACATCCAGGCCACCCGGTGGTGGCTACACGAGCCGACAAACATAGCGGCAATCTAGATCCGATAACAGACATAGAAAAGAGCCAAGTCTGAGAACAGTGTGCAAGCTGAAGGAGAGAGGACGAAGCATGCGTTCTGAGACGTACACTGATAGCCTGCAAGCTATATACACTTGGATCTTTGATAATCTCTGGTCTGTTTTGAGCAAACTACACGTCGAAAAGCAAACCGAAGGTTGAGCAAAATTTCGTTGAAAACTCTATACGAAAGAAAGAGAGAGATTCAAAGTACGAATCATATGCGCAGAAGAATGAAAAACATACTTCGTTCATGTAGGCCCATCCCTTTCCAAACCTACACGGAGAGGCAATAAATCACCAGATCAAGCAATGCACACCGTTTTAAGAATTTTGCCCAGAAGAAGAAGCGGAAGAGGACGAAACAAGGAAACGTCTGACAAAACAATTCTGACCTTCTCTCTCTATCGGTCTCTGTCCACTTTCCATCATCGTCCGATCGATTCGAGATGCTGTCCTCCAGACACCGACTAGCACTCGCAAACACCACCAAACAAAGTGACTTGAAATCGGAATTCGTCTTGTACAGCTCACTAGCAAATTCGCGCTCGAATGTCGGTCGATGAAGGATGGAAATATTGAGTTGAGCTCGATCAAAGTATATCTGGACCAGATGCTTAGCAAATTTAGGCGAGGGCCAGACCGAAGAAAGCTGAGGAGGGCGCGAATTATGATTAAAGACTTCCCATAGTGGAGGCATCCAGTAGAGGGCTGAGAGCCGTATATTCAAGATAAGGACGGAAGGTCAACTAGCGCACTTTACTTTGTTCTCTATTAAGAAAAGAAAAAGAGGAGATGGGTAGATAGGAAACTAACGTCTTCGATTGGAGTTCATGTCACTCTCGAACGTGTCCTTTCCTATGTGTGAGGATTTGTTTTCGATAACACAATGAATCAAGCTCAATCCGGATGACTACAGTTCCGTCATTAAGTAAAACCCTCCCATCCTTATTAGTTCTGGACAAATGGTCGACCTCCCACTTCAACTCTATCTTCTGATACATCTGTAACCAACATACCTTTCCCCAAAAAGCATTCTGAAAGTTTGTTTGAGAGTCATCGCTGAATTTGAGGTTCTTCAGTGAATTCAATATAGACGTCTCATCCTCGTCGAGCTCGTCCTCTTTTCCGTCGTCTTGTTCCCACGGCTTGACTGCCTCCAAGTGTGACTGACCTCCACCGGGCGAATCAACGAGTGTATAGGGTCCCTGCTCGTTGGCAGTTGAGGTATATCGACTGGGCATCACGCTTGTTTGAGGAGGAAGCACTGTTTCTTGATATATCGAAGCAGGCCGGGATACCGACGGAGGAGCCTCCACTACTCGTGGACTAGGCAGAGCCGTTGACGTAACTGGTTCCACATAATCCATTTCTGGGAGAACCGTATCCGGAGCGAGCTGTCGTTCGCACGAATGATCGCAGACACCGAAAAGAGCAAAGAGAAATATCCTAATGGTCAGCACGTTCCTCCGTATCCACAAGGGATCCGTCAGGTTGATTTGAGAACTTACTTGAAGGATCAGTTGTTCCATCCGTTTCAGCCGACGTTCCATCGATTCGATATACGCGTCGGATGGTCCATGCCTTGCTGCACTGTCGACATACGAGCACTCTCTGTCTGCTATTTGACAATTCTTACACTGGATGTTTAGGCCAGCAAGGCCATCGCATCTGATCTAGAAAATGGATAGGGTATCACAGGTATCGTCATAGGCCAATAAGTCGTACGAGATATCAAAAGAGAAGCATGTCAGACCATGGCCTTGAGGGATGCCGTGCATTCTGAGCCTCGTTGAATACAGATAGAGAACCCTTTGAGAAAGGAGGAAACGAAGAGAAGACTGGACAAACCTTTCTTCGTCGGCAAGTATCGCCTTTCAAAGTAAGGGAGGAAGAGACGAACAGTCAGGCAGAACCAGATATCAGCATTCATCGTCGGGCGATTGAAAATGTGCACACACTTCAAAGGAGCAAGAGGCCCGGCTGGTTCACTTAGCCAGGTTCAAATAGTGGGTAAACAACAAATAGCTCACAAGCTCGTTGAAGTTTCCTCCTCTTCTCCTTTGAATCAGACATGTTTGGGTTGGTATCTGACGATCTGCTGGCTCATAAGAGTTTTGGGATTTTCGGCGGAGAGCGTCGAGCGGACTGTCGGAAGAAAGATGATGAATCCAATAAAAACGGGGGGGACAAAATACAGAGGAGGAGCAGGGATGTCAAGTACAGGATAGATAGACTTCTTCTTCGCTACTTGTTCTTTGTCTGATGGGTGGATGGATGCCTTCGCCTTTGCTTTCGTGTTCGTTCAGCTTTCGGACTGGTCGTTAGGACGGCACTCACATCTCAGCACTTTCTCTTTGGCTTTGTGAGAACTTGCTCGTTTTCTTCTTCTTCTGTGTATGAGAGAGAAACGACCTTCATGAGACTCTCCTGCTTAGCTCTTGCTCTGAGCATTCTTTGGATTCAAGTCAGCAAAGATATCGCTGATCCGACTTCTATAGCATGGTATGATTTACATGGAAAGGGAATTACAATCCATTCGACCTTTGAATTAATCATCTTCTAATCCAATATCAATCCCTCCATCCTCTCCATCATCACCTTCTGTATCACCGACAGTACCTCTACCCGAGCCTCTCGCATTCAAAACAACCTGAGAAAGCTCCACCATCCCTCCTTCTGCTCTATCCCATCTCGTCCCCTCGTCCTCCATCTCGTCATCACCGTCCACCTTGCGTGTCCGTTTACTCGCGCCGGTATTCGATCGGGGAAGAACGGACAGACTCCGGGCTTTCCAGGCAGAGTAGTGATCCCTATCTTCGTCCGAGTCTTCTCCGTCGAACGGGGTCGGTTGTCTCAATACAGACGGAGCTCGACTTCCCATCATGCCAGGTTGAACGCTTCCACCGGAACGTGAAGAAGGCAGGGGCTCAAACGAAGAACCTGATCGACCAAAAGAAGGAATCGAAGGCGTAGAGCTTCCTGATCGAGATTGGTTCGGTGGAGGCTGAAATGGTGTGGCGGATGAGCCGGTAGAGAACGGGGTGGAAGATGTGGCGCGGGATGTACCAGAACGAGACCGACGGATGGAGTGAGAACGAGGCATGTAGTGGGATGGAGGGAGGAGTGGGAATGGCTCAATCACAAGACACAGTTGTTTGGAGAATATAGTGAAGCCTAGGATGGGACAAGAAGATGGTAAATCATATGTAACAGCAGAGTATGTTCTGCAAAGGTAGAACGACGAACCGTTGTAAGAGAGCTGGAGAGCCGGCTTGAATGTTTTGACATCCTCGTCCTCATAATTCATACCACCGAAGGGGACGTCGCGCCGATGATATTCTTCTGGAGGCTCCTCTGACTCTTCGTCCTCCTCAGGGTGGAACAAGCTTGAACTCGGCTGAGCAATCAATGGGAGAGGAGGCGAAGGAGAGCGTTCGGCCGTTTCGGATCCAGTCTGGGCCAACAAGGCGAATGGATCGACCTGGGAAGGATCATCAGGGTCAGGTTTGATCACAGGGATCATAGCTTTCGTTGGAAGGCATGGAGAAAAAAAAGAAAAAAAAGGAAAGAGAGCCCGAGGGTATCTATATCAGAGGTAATCCTAACAAAGACAACAACACAAGAACATTTTAAAAAGAGGACAGGCTTACTATGATGGGCTATCGAACCGGTAGTTGAGTACGTTCTTGAAGAAGGTTCTTCCGAACCTGATCGTTCGAGACCCGTTCCACCTCTCAATCGGGCAGCCGGTTGACTCTCTCCAGCCTCTGTATATCCATCTTCATATATGTCATCTTCTGAGCTTCCCTCTGGCCTCCTCCGCTTGTTAAACCTACTCTGGTCCTGAACGCCAACACTCCGACTTTTCTCACGTCCCTGTCTTAGACTCTTCGACCGACGACTCCCTCTGACTCGCGCGTCCTCTTGCTCGTCATCGCTATGGTTAGATCCAAGATCCGCGACTGGTCCGACCGGCCGAGCTACATAGCTTCGATTCTTGAGAAGAACGACATGGCTATGATCAGTCTGACGAAGAAAGTAGGCGAACTGGTAGGTATCTTGAGGAGAGAATAAGCCGATGATGTCATCGGCCGTTTCCAAATCGAGAACTTCAGCACACACGAAGAGAAGGCAACGGAAAGGGAAAAAGAGGAAAAGACAAGACAGCTTACCTCCCCGATGAACCTCGACTGTTGCTGTGAGAGTGGATTTGCTACTGCTGGAGTTGGTATTGGCAGAGATGCTGGCTTCGGAGACAAGTTTAGGAATAATTCTGTGCAAGTGTGATTGGTAGTAGGGATTCGGATGGGAAGAGAGTGAACATCGATATCATGCTCGAGACGTGTTCGTATACAACAGAGAGTGAGATCAATCAAGAAAATCACCTGGGTCGGAGATCTTCTAATACATTCTGAAGAGTTATGTCCGTCATCCAATAAACATGGGCAGGGTCAAGGTCTATAACAGGCCAAGAAGAGAGAACGTTCCCAAGCGGTTAGCCGACAAGAACGAAGAAGATGACTCTTCGATGAAGCCAGACTCACAGACATAGAGCTGAAGGACGGTATTATCACTTATGCGAAGATAGTATGCGTTCCTAGTTTTAAATCCCATCCTTCTTTGCTGGATGTCTGGATGAATGAACAGATGAACAGATGAACAGACGGATGGATGGATGGATGTAGAACGGTTGAAGCGAATGAATTGAAACGAAATTCTTCTTCTGACATCCACACAACATAGACAACACACACACATTGCATCGCACATAAAGGCCACAAGTTTGTATATACACTCGGATAGGATAGAACAGGATACACGCTAGGATACCAGGATGGACGATTCATCTTCTAGATTCATTGAGGACCATCCTCTTGCTCCCATCCGAGCGATTCCTTCTTGCTCACTGCTGAGTATAGAATATCCAGGCTATATTATCTCCCCTGCCGCTGCTGGCCGAGCAATCTCTACTCTAGGCGGCCCTGCTCAGATTGAGCGACTCTGCTCTCTATCCCTCTCTGGTAGAGATTCTCTAAAGGATAATGACGCGTTTCGACCGGAACTCAACTTTGGCCGGACAGGCGAGGGGACTCACGTAGAGAGCAGGTGGAAGCGACCGATCAACGGAGCGTTCATGCAAGGCGACAAGCTCGTCTTGCGCGTAAGAAAGCGAACCAAAGTAAAGGTCTATGTGGATGCGGAGGGGACTAAGCGGAAGATCAAGCTTGACAAGGGAGAATTCATGGTGGATGTGGTCGGACCGGTAGCAAAGACGATCAAGTTTCGAGGTGAGCAATCAGCTTGCTGTTTGTTTGATATCACAAATGGGCTAACCTCCTCCTCTGCTTCTCTGTTTAGCCATCGCCGACCATCAGTATAGACCGGATCCTACAACGTCGGAGTCCAAACTAAGAGATGCCTTGACCTCTCTTGACTGTATGGTCGTCTGTTTTTGCTCTCTTGAATGTGAAAACCGAACTGATATCGTTTGTTCAAATGGTCTTCTCCTGCGTTAGATAAAATGCTTGCCAAATTCGAATGGCCAGCCGAGACTGAAACATATACCCAACCAAAGACAAAAGATCCAGACGATATGGACGCAACCTCTGGTGAGGATGGAGACTATTCATCCGACGAAACCGACAGAGCGCGAACGGCTTACGAGGAGAAGAATACGGTGAGCGTGTGCCACTTGTTCCCTCCACCATTGTTCACCTCCCAGATCGCACCCCACAAATACCAGTACGTATATATCGTTTCCTTTCTTCCCTCGATAGCATATGCCAATCTTCTCCACCCGATCCCAAAGGACTTGTTCATTGAAGGTGCACTGACGCCAACACAAATTTTCTCATTGATCGGATCCAAACAGCTACAAAGCCAATCCAATGTCGACAATCACCCGAGCAGAACACGACGAAACTAGGCTGATCAATAAGACCCGGAAGAAGCCGCTATACGTGACGAGTGTTAACTGGAAGCTAGACCAGCCAGTCAGTTCTTCACCTTCCCTCTTCTTTGTTCACCATCCTGATCTGATTCCAGGCATGTTCGTTCTGATGTTGATCTGGTCGGATTTTGTTCGTTCATCTAGACACCTACACATCCTCCTGCAGGTTTATCAAAGATCGACAAGGCGCTGGTTGATAGGATTACCAAGGTCCGTCGCCTTCCACCCTCAACACTCTCCTTCCCCTCTCTTCTCCCTTATGATCTGTACATTCCTTGTCTTCCTACTACAAATTGCTATCTCTTTCTTGTCTCTTTGGCGTTACGTACATTACTGACTGAATGGAATGTATCTTTCTCCAACGGAAACAAGCTCTTTGCGGATGAGGGAACATACCCAGGTATCGTGTCGCGGCCGGCCTGGTCAAGAATCGCGCTTGCTAATCAGCTATCAGACCTAGGAACCGACCACGCAGTCAGAACCATGTAAGACTTCAACTTCCCAACCTTGCACCCCCTCTTGCATGACACGGTCGCTTATATCTGCTCTTTCTTGTACATCTCTGTCGGTGTTATGCCGACGCTGAATCTTCAAGACTCAAGCCGCTTCTACCATTCATAGCCTACACTTTCTCCGGTGGGGCTTTCCGAGATTTGTTCATCCGGTTTGGATACGATCCTCGAAAAATCCCGGAATCTAAAATGTAAGCCTGATCAGGTTTTCTTGTTCTACCTCACCAGTAGACACAACAGAATGAACTCATTTAAGAACCCACTTCGACAATTGCATTACCTTTCCCGTTCGTTTAGATACCAGAGTGCGCGGTTGCGAGTAGGAAGCGAAAGTCGATCCAGAGCAACCAGATCGTTGAAGACTCATCCTAACCAACGAGCGCTCACTGTTGCTGGCAAGACGGCGGGAGTTTTACAAGGCGGGGACTCTCGGTTCGTTCTTCTTTTCCTTCCACTTGTTTTCATATCGTTTCTGTCGTCACCAGATCTTGACCAAACTAACGCATCGCCTCCTCCTAGGAAAACACACATTTTCGATGGACAGAAGCTCCACAAAGACTGGTCAAACTTCCAATTATGCGATATAACCGACCCAGAACTCGTCAAACTCATTCATGATCCCGCTGGGGTCAGAGAAAAATGTTATGTTCGTCGCTGTCCTCTTTTCCCTCCCCTTTGTAACTACCCAAAATTCAACTTGGCTCTCCATGTCTGCAAAACAAACAAATAAATGAACAAATAAGGGGGACGACGGATGGTACAAGCCGATCAGACAACGACTTATCCGAGAAGTGGTTCGTATGAAGTTTTCCTCACTTCTCAAACGAGGCGTCCCGTTACCCCCCGGAGCATGCGATCAAATGATTGAAGGTGGTCTAGCTGAAGAGAGAGCGTCAAATATCAAAGCTCGTGAGAAACGAGGTCGGGGCGAACTTGAAGATGAGGAAGAAGAAGACCATCACTATCAACATGCTTATCATCATTTGAACCATGAATATGATGGAGACGATCATGATGAAGACTCTGATTCTGACGCTGGTGGAGATGATGATGATGACGATGGACATGAGGATGGAGGGGAGGGTACCGTCGGCCACTATGGAAAAAGTTCTTCCGATTCTAGATATGCCTTCTTGAGCCTTACTAGGAAGAAGGGCACTTCCAAATCACGACATATCTACCATGGGAGAAATGATAAAGAGATCATGGTTTGTTTTCTTCTTCCTTCTCTCTCGTTTCATCGTTACCGTCTATTGCTTCACTTGAGCTAATCATTGACGAGCGCTTCTTACTCATTACAGGCTGCTCGGCTTAGGAAAGCTTTGGGTAACTCGACTCAACGGGAGCCATGATTTACACATTTCAATAGCGTACATGCAAAACGAAGGAATGACTCATATATATGATAGTCAAATCACGATGTTGAATAGCGCACGCGTTACAAGACACTGATGACTTGACCCATGCTTTGGACAAATATAGTTACAGGGCGATAGCTTAGTGCGAGGTACAGTAGTCAAGAGTCATATCTGAGAAACTAGGTGTATAAGTAAGAATAAGGAAGAAAAAAACATGAATAAAATTAAAAAGTACCAGTACATTGATCAGATAGGACAAGCTATCATTCAGTTATAACGTTCTCAGCAGGTAGACTGAAGAGGTACGATACCCATTCCTCCATTCTTGTGATAGAAAAGGAGGAAAAGAAAAAACGAAAAACATCAAGAAGCCAGAGAAAGATCGGCAAACGCTTCAGTATGATAGAGATCGATGACTATTCATATCCATAATCTCGAAGGCGAGATGGAGAAGGATGGAGAGAAAAAAACGGTATGAAGACGTACTCAAAACCTTCCGGTGCTGCGTTCCATAGACCTGTCGTGGAGTCGTTCAAGGTTCTGTTCGAACCTATCGATGACGGCCTGTCCTGTCCGCCTGTCCCATTTCTATTAATCTCTTGTACTACATAGGCTAATTTCTGACCCTGAACATCATTTCCGGATGAACTCATTTGACTAGAGCTAGGCTGAAGATCACCTGAGCCATCTGACTTCCACGAATTTAATGAGACCGTCGAACTAAGCATAGACGGACGGACATCATGGGTAGGCTGACAGTCATCAACGGCAGGCAATGAGCGCATTTCTGATGTGTCTGGATTGTGCGTCGAAAGGGGTAAACTGAATATCACCTGCTGAATTTGTGGCTGCTGCTGGTAGTGTTGGTAATGCGATTGTAAGTACAGGGGATCAACCGGAGACAAATATTGCGAAGATGACTGTTGAGAATATTGCAGCGGAGGCCCCGGAGTTACCGGCTGAATTTGTTGCAGTGGGTATTGCAGCCGCAACTGTAGTATCGATTGAAGTCGCGACTGGGCTTGCGATTGATGTTGTGGTTGATACAGATTATACTGAGCTTCGGAGGAGGTATTTGTCATAGGATCCAGCATTGCGTTGAAGTCGGATGGAGGAGATTGAATAACCTCAGATGAGTCGGATTGACCGTTATACCTCTCGAAGCCATCGGCGTCTGACAGAAAAGGCATGGGTTCCGAAGCCTCTCCGTTCGTGCGTACATCTGGAGCAGACAGGCACTGTTGTTGTTGTTGTTCTTGTCCTTGTCCTTGTCGGTGATATTGGTAACGATGATCATGACGAGAGTGGTCATGTCCAAGCGGAGAGAGAGTAGGAAGAGACTCAGAGAAAGCTATCGGCCTTTGAGTAAGTGTCATATCTTGAAGGTTATTGACCGGCAGTTCTGATATTGGTGGCACTCTGGTCTTGTCCAGAGTCGGGCTTTTTGTTGAAGGTGGCAACTTGGAAGAGCTAGACGCGGGAGGAACATAACCATCTCGTGTTTTTACCAAGTCGTCTCGATTTCGTTTGATTGACGAGTTGACCCTCTTCAATACGTGGGCATGTTCGACCAGTCCCATTCAAACGTCTCTGTTAGCGTTCGTCAATCCAAGATTGGTACGTGAGTGAGCATACACCTGAGCAGACAAGCATCATGAAGACGAAGGCTCTTCTTACTTGTAACATCCAGCCACCATCCACGTCTTCTCGTAGACAGTGAACATCTCAATGATCTTGGAGATGTCGTTCAGTCTGGGAGATGCGAAGAAAGGAAACAAATCAGTGGACACAAAGTGGAAGCAACATCATCAGAAGCGACGGTATCAGCGGCGGCAGCGGCGGCGGCGGCGACAGAGACAGCGATGGAGCCATGCGAAGAGAGAAAAGAAGTCAGGGTCTCGACACACGCCCAACAGAGAGGGGACACGAAACCAAGGCATGGAATCAGCAGACCACGTACATGCCTCTAGGGTCGAACGAGCTCGACGACCGCTTCCCGCCCCACAGGTTGCTGCATCAGCCCAGGCCAAGAACAAGGCAGACACGCAACGAGACACAAAAGCGAGTGAGCACATGCCCGGTCAGCACACACAGCCAGACAAGACAGCACTCACACAGCCAGAACAGTGCCGAACTGGAAAGCCACCCTGATCTGTTGCGGCAGCAGTCGACAGCAGCAGCCGACAGACAACGACAGAGTGGAAAAGCATGAGAAGAGCAAAGCATGGAAAAGGAGAAGCACGGGAAAAGAGAAGCGTCAGCGTCGGCGCATGCAGGCAAGCAAGCAGGCCAGCCAGTCAGCCAGTCAGCCAGAAGCAATCTAGCCAGCCAGCCAGCCAGCCTGATGGTCTGATGGTCTGATGGTCTGATGGCCTGATGGCCAGATCGTCGACGTACACATAGCACATCCAGATTGTCTCTGATGCCGCGCTTCGAGAGCGCATGGAGCGCGTTCGCACCCGCCCTGGCCGCGTTGCTGCAGACTGTCGAGTCGGAAGAACAGAGAGGGAAGGCAGAGAGGGAGCAGAGAGGGAAGGCAGAGAGGGAGCAGAGAGGGAAGGCAGAGAGGGAAGGCAGAGAGGGAAGGCAGAGAGGGAAGGCAGAGAGGGAAGGCAGAAACACACGGCGTCAGCTTCTTGGTCAGGTCAACGGCTCTATCTCTCTCTCGCACACACACAGAGCACAGAGCACAGATGGACTCACTCGCAAGCGATGGGAACGACGGCTGCGATCGGTCGGCAGACGGCGAGATGAACGGCCGGTGGGTGTAGATCTGGTCGGACAAAGCACACCAGCACACCAGCACACAAGCACACCAGCACACCAGCACACCAGCACACCAGCACACCAGCACACCAGCACACCAGCACACCAGCACACCAGCACACCAGCACACCAGCACACCAGCACACACACACACACACACACGTCAGTCTCGATGTTGCCTGCTTCTGACGCGCAAGAAGGCAGAGAGCAGAGAGCAGACCGACCTGGGCAGAGTAGTAGGCAACATAGATATGTGCGCTCTGGAGGAACCACAGATCATCCTTCCTGTGCGGATCCCATCTGGGCAGACAGAGGAAGGCGAGGAAGGCAAGGAGGGCAGGCAGATACGACGCAAGGAGCCAGCATCAGAAAGCAAGAAGCAGCGATCAGCACTCTGCACTCTGCACTCTGCACTCTGCACTCTGCACTCTGCACTCTGCACTCTGCACTCTGCACTCAGCGGTGTCCATTCTGCACTCTGCACTCACCTCAGATGGTCCGGCAGCTGCTGCACCCAGTTGTTCAGACTCGAGTCGATCTCGGCCACGATGCTGAGCTGTGCTTCGAGCGAGTGGAAGTCTTTGATGACCTTGGACTTGTTGATCGCATACTGTGTTTGCATAGGCCGTCGTCAGACAAGTAGCACATCAGACACAGCACACTACACACACTACACACACTACACACACTACACACACTACACACACTACACACACTACACACACTACACACACTACACACACTACACAGAACAGACACTCACAATCGTCCGCAGACAGTACCCATGGATCTGCGCCAGCTTCAGCAGCTGGATGAACCCCCCGATCTTCGACGGCTTGCCCTCCGGCTGCCGGAACGCCAGCCCCGGCTCCTCCTCGTTCTCCCAGTACTCGTCGTCCACATCGATCGGGTAGTCGACATCGATGTCCTCGTCGTGGATCGCCAGCGGCCGGCCCGTGCTCCCACAGAGCTCCCGGTCGGCCAGGTAGAGCGCCCAGAACGCCCGCTTCAGCATCTCGCCCTCCGCCTTTGGCTTGGACCGAACGACATGCTTCCTGTGGACGCCCATGTCGACGGCCGTGCGGATGCCCATGCCGATACACATCCAGGCCACCTGGTGGTGGCTACACGAGCCGACAAACATAGCGGCTATCTTTATTGTTCAGGGCACACAAAAAAAAAGATCAGGCCAGGTTGAATCAGAAATCCACGGCGCAATACAGGATGTATTGAAAGAAATTGGCATATACACTGGTAGCTTGTAAGCTGCTAACACCAGGAGCTTCGAGAATTCTGGGGCTTCCTAAGACATACTGGAAGAATGGACGGTCGACGACCGACAAGAAGATGTTCAGATGCACGAACAAGAATGTGGCGGAGAAACTAAACCATATTCAGAACAAGGATCATACTTCACCAATGTAATCCCATCCCTTTCCAAACCTGTGAAAAGAAGAACCGTGATCAAACAGAGCAGTGAGTCACCTGGTTCACTTAAAGTCATATTTAGCTATCATGTGATACGACAAGTCACCATATACTGACATTTTTTTCCTATCGTCCTCGGTTAAATCCCTATCATCTTTTGCAGTGATCGCTTCATCATCTGCATCATACAGACATCTACTGGCACAAGCAAATACCACTAAGCACAGCATCTTGAACTCGATATCTGTCGTGTACAGACCATCAGCAAACTCGCGCTCGAATGTTGGTCGATGAACAACTGTAACGATAAATGAGGCTTGCTCAAAGAATGTATCGATCAAGAGTCGAGCGTGCTCAGCAGAAGGCCAAGTGGAGGCATACTTGGGAGCGGTAGAGTGGTAATCTGGGAATTCCCAATGGGCGGTGTTCCAGTAGATTGCTACGATGAACGATATGGAGAAATAGAGCACATGAGTGGAACGGATTACTCTAATACACTTTCATATGATGAGCAGATGGGCTGAGGGAGAAAGGTCCTGACATCTTTGACTTGCATTCAGGTCCATATCAAACGTGTCCTTTCCAGTGTGCGACATTTTCTGCGCGCGTACCTGATTAAACAAACTGAAACCGGACGACTAGTTGTTCAGGAGAAGACTTCAAGAGGTCATAACACGCTTTTTAAAACTTAGCTGGACGAACAAGCTTTACTCGCGCGCGTGATTTTCCTATCGAAATTTGACAAACCTTTCCCCAGAAAGCCTCCTGACTAGGCTTAGTGGGCAGCTTCATGATCTTCATTTTTTGAAGCGAATTGAGCATGTACGCCTCATCCTCATCTATCTCTTCTTCTTCTTCTTCTTCGTTGCCTCTTTCCCATGGTTTGATAGCTTCCAGAGGGTTGTAGTTGCCGATAGATGGACCAGCCGATGATTCTCTACTGTCCGAACTGCCCCGAACAGGCATTGTGCTTAGCTGGGGGAGAGTAGACGTCGGTTCCCCGACGGCTAGAGATGATTGAGAGATCGGAGGAGATACTCCGTGCATCGTTCTGGGATCAGATAGCAACAGAGTCGAGCCTGAAGCCGCGGAAGTGCCCTGTTAGTCATTGAATGAATAAAACAGAACGATACACGACCAGATAGCAGGGAAAGCGAAAGGAAGAAAGGATGGATGAGCGCTCTCTTTAGGTTGGTTCCGTGAAGCAGAACCAAAGAAATAGCAATGACTGAGATTCGGGTGACGATGACAAATACTCACTTGAAGAATCAATGCTCCATCTGTTTAAGCCGAGATTCCATGGACTCGACATACGCCTTCGGGGGTCCTCGTTTCCTCGCATTCTCGACGTATGAACACTGAATCCCGGCCAGTATACAATTCTCACATTCTATACCTGTGTTTGTGAAGCCATCGCATCTTATCTAAGAGTTGAAGTAGTGATTTTTGGATCATAGGTGAGAGAGGACGGTGAAATTACATGGAAATCCAGTCAGATCGCCAAAACGTCCGAAAATGGCTGTGTCTGAAGAGATTCTTGAAAGCGAAGCAGGTATGAGAAAGAGGCGGACCTTTTTTCGTCGGCAGGCATCACCTTTTTCTTATTAAGCAAGGAAATCCCGGATGGAACGATCAAGTCAAGACCGAAGCCACAATCAGTATTTGCGATTTGTATCGAACAAAGCAAAGAGGAGTAATCCTTCCCCTACTCTGTTATACTGGATGGGATTTTGAGATTTATTAAACCGGATGCACTCACAAGCTCGTTGGGTTTTCCTCCTCTTTCCAGTCGAATCGACATCTGATTTGGACATGACTATATCCTGATGGCAGTTGGACTTGGATGGTCTTGATGGATAACAATCGAGGAATGGCTCGAGGGAGGTGATGCTCAATCGAAGGACCGATCAAATGATGAGACGATCGAGGCAGCGCGGGAGAATGAAGTAGATAACGGGGGAAAAGCCGGGGGTTTCACTATGTCAGAGATCAGGATTAGGTAATATATATACTCAGTGTGTAGCTACTTCTCTTGACCTACCGTTCATCATGCCTTCCCATCCCATCATGCTCCTTCTCTTCATTCTATGCGCTTGATGATCCTTTCTCGTTCTCATTTCTCTCGATTGGTGATACCCTTGCTTAGTGTTCTGATGGTTGGCAATCTGTTTCTTCATCATCACTCTGCTTGACAATGTTATGTTTGATAATTCTGTCGTTTAATAAACGCGTGGCAACCAGGTTGCCACCTCTTCCTGGGTGAAATGACATGAAGGGAAACGCTTGCTCGCTTGTCTTGATGAGGTCCTTCAGATTAGGATCCTTTGTAGACTATATCCAATAAGCTATCCCTGCTATTCAATAAGTTTGCCGTTGTCCCCTGAGATCTGGAGGCCTAGACTTCCGCGCTCGCACTTTCCTTGCTAGTTTCAGTGACCCCCTTATAACTTCCATAACCCCAGCCCCTTACACACAAAGCATCGGATATCAGGGATGTGACTTGAGTATTACTCCCCGGTAACCTTCTCCTGCCTCTGTTGCTTCTCCTGTTTCTCTATCCCTTATGCTATATCACTGCATCAACATGCAGGTATATAGTCCCTTAGCGCAGGTGCTACTCCATAGCATAGTTTCTCAAGCCTGGATCTTTGGTCACTCCTTTGTTGCTCCCTAGTACTCTTGCTCCCTGTATTATATCAATCTTAATCTTCAAATTTCTTCACCTTGCGCCCTTGTCACAACCACTCAAAGCGAAAGAGCTTGAACTTCCTCCTTGCCAGCTACATTTCCTGTCTGGCTACGACCTTCATAACTTTTCCGTTACCCCTCCCCGAACCCTAGATCCTTGCCAGATCCAAGGGTGCCTCACGTAACTGATTAAAACTCAAAATATTCATTCAAGTATTTTAACAATTTGCATCTGCCTTGCTCTTGAGATTGCAGTTCGTTTGCGTGTGCTTAAATCAGGGGGTGAATTCTTCTTTCCTTCTTGGAACAAGACAACAAGAAACGCGATTAATGTCTCCCACATGTGGACAAAGCGAAATAAGATTGATGAAAATAGATTGAACAAGAGTCATGGATGAGATCGTAGAAAAGAAGATACACAACTTCCTACATCAACCCAGCGGCAGCGGCCGCTTCCAAAGCCTTTGCGTTGATCTCCTGGTAACCTCTCAGTCGGATCCTTTTTATTATATTTTAATTTTACCATAAACATGTTTCAAAATGGTAGGAGAGGTCAGATCGAGAAATGATAAACACAGTAGGTCACACAATATGATAAAGATGTCAACGAACAAGTTTCGCTGAAGCATGGCAATGGTGAGCTTTCCGACGGCAGGGATGTATATGCTAGCCTGCAGAGGATAGGAAGAAGACAGGGAGAGAAAGCGTTCAGCCTAGGAAAATAAACAACACGCAATAGTCTACAAGACCTACCTTGTTCAATACATCCGTATCAAAGTTCTTTTCGCCAGCGATATCGACACAAACAACCCCATCCTTCAACCACCCAGTCTGGACTTTGAACTTTCCACCGGGCACCGCGCTGATCACCACGTCACTCATCGCGAGCGCCGCTTGGAGAGTAAGATCCGTTGGGGTCGTCACATGGGAGGGCTTGTACTTGAAAGGGGACGAGCCTGGCTCGGTGGCCGTCGAAGGAGTGGTAGAAGTGGAAGGTCGTTTGGAAAACTCGAGAATACCATTGATATCTGCCGAGAGAACTCGAGCTCCATCGTTTGCTGAAGTTTGATCAAATTGCTCAAGAGATTTAGTTCACGCTATTTGAAGTAAAATGATAGGCAGAAGGCCAATGAACAGACCGAGCAAAGCAGCCAATGGTCGACCGACAACTTCCGATCGGTTGATCACCGTGATGGTTCGACCTCTGGCTCTATCTCCATAAGGCAAGAGGGGGTTGTAAATGTTGGTGTATTCTAGTGTCTTGACCTGATAGGACAGAAACGGCAAACAAGATCCAAGTTCAACAATCTTTCTAATGTACAAGAGCTATTAACAACGAGCGCGGAAAACGTACGATGGCCAAAGGTGTGCAAGGAAGAATGGACTTGAGGAGACCAGCAGGAGGAGTATCGAGAGAATTGCTTGTAGCCGGTGAGGCGAGGAACTTTTTAGTAGGCTTGAAAGTCAGCGGAGAAATGTATCGAATGCTTGAGACGGGAACACAGCGGACAGAGTTAACAACTGATTTGTGTGTAGAGAAAATAAGAACAATAAAGGATGTGATCTCACTTATGGTACAGGTTGAACACAAATTGGTGATTCAAACCCTCGACATCCTTGAGAGGAGAGACAACCTGTTGAAGATATTGGTCCTCTTCAGGAAAGAACAATAACGAAGCAGGAAAGGAGGTAAGGAAAGTGGAAAGTAGACAGGTCAGTTTCAAGGTCTTCGATCTTAACTCAAAGGAGGTAAGAGTATAGCGTACGGGTTCCTCCGAAGATAGGGTAGTAAACCTGGTGAAAATAAACCAATGTGTTTATAAATCTGATCCATATCTCAAAGCTAAATGTACCAAACCGAGCTCGAAGCGCACCATGAGACCTCCAACATCGTCGTCATTGTTAGCAGAGACGATAGCCTCTTCTACACCCTCGCCGGCAACGACAGAGGAATCGATGGCCTGACCAACAAGTCGAAGCTCAAACGTAATACCCAAAGCCTCGCACGATCGTTTTGTGAACTGTTTGAGAGAACGAAAGACAATGACATGCATATGATATCAAGCAAATAAGATAAAGCTTAAGCCAAAGACGAGATGAGGATAAAACGGGTCCAAGACTGACCTCGGCATATGTCTTAGCGTCCTCTTTGGCCGTTCCAAGGATACCAACGAGCTTGAGCTGACCGCCGTTAGCTTTGATCTGTTCGATCGCCGAGGTGAGCTCCTTCTTGAACGGCGGGTACATCTTGACCGCAGTAAGGGTGATGCCTTGTCCTTCCATGGTTGCTAGATAGTTCGAGGAAGCGTTCTGGATAAGGTTGTGAACGAGATATATATCAGAGTATGTTGGCGCGCTCAAAGGAGGATGCTTTGAGAAAGGAAAAAATAAAAATGAAAAATAAATTCGAGCGACTGCGCGTTTCCAGTCCAAATAATTTCCTTGGCCAATGTGTCGGGCAGCCTAGGGTTGAGTTGACTATACGCGGCTATGTCTATCTATGTTGTGGATCTCTTCCCAGAGGCGATAGTGTTGTATAGTGCTCGATGGATGGAGTAGTATACAGCAGATCGATAGAGGAACATGCAAGAGAGTAATTGATGGGAAGGCTCGAGAAACAGTTATTTCCATATTGACTTTGCTCAGAACAGGACAACAGTGTGGTACTTCTGCTGTCTGTTCAAAAGGGTTGACGTTCTAACTATTTGGATCGCCTTCTTTCTTCCTATCTAAGCCTAACGCATCCTGCTCGTTGTGAACCTTCTGTCTAGATCTTTCACTTTGTTCTGCATTAGGAGGCGCTGCTATCCCTACTACTGCTATCACTACTACTGCTACTATCCCTACTACTGCTACTATCACTACTACTGCTACTATCCCTACTACTGCTACTATCACTGTCATAACCACCACCACCACCAGTCGTAGCCATGTCGACTGTTACGAACGTGGATGGAAAAAACGTGACCAAAAGCTGTACAGATCGCACCTGTCAGGGATGTGACCTGAGTGTTACACCCCGGTAACCTTCCTTCAATTCTAGTTCTCCTCCTGCCTCGTTACTCCTTATGCTTTCTTATTGTTTCGACATGCAGGTATATAGTCTGGTAGCGCAGGTGCTTCTAGCACATCTTATGATCTGTTCTCTTATGCATAACCGTTGGAGTCTGAGGACGAAATATGATACGAAACTACTTCGCCACTCATAGCTTAGTCTCCCAAGTCTGAATCTTCTGTTAATCTTGATCCTTGTCTTTTGCTCTTGCTCTTGTCCTTGTTCTTGTTCTTGTTCTTGTTCTTGTTCTTGTTCTTGTCCTTGTACTTAGCCTTATCATTGTCCTTCGTGATCCTATCCATCCTATTTTTCAGTCCTGAGGGCCTGAATTTCCCCTTTGAATCCTAAGAGTCTGGTGTGGTCACAACTTCCGTAACCTCGTCGTTACCCTCCAAACCTGAATCATAACAGCACCGCTCGTGTCATCCCACGTGCCGCCAATGAAAGTACGCCCTTTTGATTACATTTTTTTTCCATCCTCCTTTCTTGTTCCCTTCAGGATACTTTCACTCCCTTCCCAATCCACTCAACACTTCCTCCCTTCCTCCTTTCTTTCTCCGTTTCTTTCCTCCTCCCTCTTCTCCTCCTCCCTCCTCTCCTTCTCCTCCTTCCCTCTTCCGTTTTTTTCTTCGGTTGAAATCCCGGTTCCTTCTCCTTCTTTCTACTCAGGTTTCATTCAATAATGTCCGATTCTGCTATCCCCGAGATCCTCGTCGCCCTATCGGCTGCCAAGGATGCCACTCAGGCCAAGGGCAAAGGTTAGTTTTCGCTTGTTTTATCTCAGCCATCAAGTTTGCTTTCCTTCGTTCCGTCACGGTCAGTTTCCTCGTGAAGCGTGCCTAAAGTGACGTGGCGGGAGCTCAAAACGGTCTGTAGGCGTTGGCCGAGGCGTAAAGAAAAACAAAGGGTGGAAAATTAAAGACACAAAAATTATATTAAAGAAAAAATTATCACTCTTCTTTCCTTTGCTGACTTGGCCTCTGCTCATCCCTTTCCTCGTATACAGCCGACGAGCTTTCTCTCGCCATCAAGAGGTCTAACATTGAGACCCTATCTACCTACGATGTTCTTCCCACCATTCAGAGGTGGGCCACTTCTAAGAACGCTGCTGAGCGAGAAGTCGCCCCGGTCGCGTTCGCCCGGTTGATCGTCAACCTTGGCGTCGGTTCCGAGCCTGTGTTTATCCCGTACCTTCCTACCTTGTTCAACTTGCTCATGGAGAAGACCGCCGCCATCCGAACTTCTGCTCAGTCCGCTCTTAACGCATTCATCAAGCTCTGCCCTCCCGAGTCGATCCGACAGGTTATGCAGGCCCTCAGAGTGTGCCTCGAGGAGGTCAAGGGATGGAAGGGTCAGATCGGTGTGCTCAAGGCCATGGAGAACTTGGTCAGGGAGGAGTCCCAGGAGCAGGTCGCTGCCGAGTTGGGAGCTACCATTCCTTTGGTCGAGCATGCTATGCACGACACCAAGACCGAGGTTGGTCCACATTTTTTCTTGGGCTGTTTGAGTTTTTACAGCCGCCTGACAACTGTTCATTCTTAATGCTTAGGTCGCCACCGCTGCTCGAAAATGCGGACGAGCTCTTACCGGAACGCTTTACAACCCTGACCTGAAGCCTCATTTGGACAAGTTGGTTGACGCTATGGCTTCTCCCACCGCCGTTCCCTCCACCATCAAGGCTTTGTCGTCCACCACCTTTGTCTCCGAGGTAACTGCACCTGTGTTGGCCGTTTTGGTCCCACTCCTTATCCGAGCTCTTAAAGAGCGATCCACCGATACCACCCGAATGACCTGTATCGTTGTCTCCAACTTGGTCAAGCTTGTTCGAGATCCCAAGGTCGCCGCCACCTACCTTTCCGTCTTGGTTCCTGGTGTCACGAACGTCGCCGAGGGTGCCGCCTTCCCTGAGGTTTGTCATCTGTGTCTGTATAAATGCTTTCCTCAGAAAACTGACTACATTTTCGTCACACTTTTCAAATAGCTCCGAGCATTCGGAAAGACCGCTCAGGAGACCTTGGCCAACGCTGGTGCCTCCGCTGACGCTGTTCTTCCTGCCCTCCGAGACGTTAAGGCATCTACCATCTTGGCCCTCAACACCCTCCTTCCCGTTCTGCCTATCGCCAACCTTCCAACTTCGATCACCGAGCTTCCTCTCGCCAAATATCTGCCTAACGATCCGATCAAGGCTACTATCTTGGAGTACGCCGGTGGTATCCTTGCCGATCTGGCTGACGAGCGATTGTTCGACAAGTCTCTTTGGGAAGAACGAGCCCTTGGAAACTATCTCAGGTTCTTTGTTGGTGGTAAGGAGGACGGTCGACAAGTCGCCGCCCAGGTTCTTGACGTCTTCATTGAGGCCGACAAGGTAAGTTTTTTCCCTTAAACTCACTGTTTACAAAAAAATAACAAAAAAAACATAAAGGTCTTCTATTTTGTCTGTCTAAGTTGCTGACTTTCTTCGTTAACTTTCGTCTTTCTCTCTAGAAACGGTTCGCCCCCGATGAGGAAGATGACGGTACCCAAGGAGAGCTTTTGTGCAACATCATGTTCTCTCTTGCCTACGGAGGTCTTCTCTTGCTGAACCACACCAACTTGAAGCTTTACCGAGGACACCGATATGGTATCTGTGCCGGAAACGGAAAAGGTAAATCTACCTTGATGAAGGCCATCCGAGATGGAAAGGTTGAGGGTTTCCCTCCTCAAGATCAGTTGAGAACGATCATGGTCGAGCACGCCCTCCAGGGCGAGGACACCGGAAGTTCGATCATCAACTTCATCGCCTCCGATTCCAATCTTGCCTCTACTCCTCGAGAGAAGATTGCCGCCGCTCTTCTTGAGGTCGGATTTTCTGAGGAGAAGCAGGGCGATCCTGTCGGCTCTCTCTCCGGAGGATGGAAGATGAAGCTTGAGCTTGCTCGAGCTATGCTTATCGGAGCCGATATCTTGTTGCTCGATGAGCCTACTAACCACTTGGGTATGTTCTTCCTATCTTCTCTCGTTAGATGTTTCTGAGTTGCTGATCATTCCGATACAATCTTCTCTACTCTTCATAGATGTTGGATCCGTTGCTTGGTTGGAGAAGTACCTTTGCTCTCAGACCCAGATCACTTGCTTGATCGTCTCCCACGACTCTGGCTTCTTGGACAACGTCTGCACTGATATTGTGAGTTTGGATCTTTGGTTTATTCTGAATCTGTTTCCATTTTTCGTTCTGAGAAACCAACCGTTAACCCTTCTCTCGCCACGTCTGTCAGATGCACTACGAGAACAAGAAGCTGGCCTACTACAAGGGTAACCTCTCAAAGTTCGTCGAGCGAGTTCCTGAGGCCAGGTCTTACTACACCCTGGCAGCTACCTCCATCAAGTTCACGTTCCCTCCCCCTGGATCATTGATGGGAGTTCGATCAAACACTCGTTCGATCATGAAAGTCTCCCACTGTACGTTCACCTACCCAGGTGCCGCCCGGCCGTCGTTGCACGATGTTTCTTGCGCTTTGACACTTTCGTCCCGAGTGGGTATCCTTGGACCGAATGGAGCTGGAAAGTCTACTTTGATCAAGTTGTTGACGGGAGAGACGATTCCCCAAGAGGGAAAGGTCGAGAAGCACCCTGCTCTACGAGTCGGTTACGTCGCCCAGCACGCTTTCCATCACTTGGAGCAACACTTGGAAAAGACCCCGGTTGCCTACATCCAGTGGCGATTCCAGGACGGGCACGATCGTGAGGTGTTGGAGAAAGCCACTCGAGTTCTTTCCGAGGAGGACAAGCTCCAGATGGAGAAGCCGATGGTTGGAAAGAACGGTGAGGAGCGAAAGATCGAGTTGTTGCTCGGTCGACAAAAGCTCAAGAAGACTTTCCAGTACGAGGTCAAATGGCGAGGATTGAGCCACAAGTCCAACACTTGGGTCGGTCGAATGGAGCTCATCGAGGCCGGTTTCGGAAAGATCGTCCAGCAGTTCGACGATATCGAGTCTTCTCGAGAGGGAGCTGGTTCGCGAGACAACGCAGCCCACTTGATCAAGAAGCATCTCGAGGACGTCGGTCTCGAGGGTGACCACGCGATGTACTCTGAGATCAGCGGTCTTTCTGGTGGTCAGAAGGTCAAGGTTGTCATTGCTGCTACGTTGTGGAACAACCCGCAGGTGTTGATCTTGGATGAGCCTACCAACTTCTTGGACAGAGAGGCGCTTGGTGGACTTTCTGTCGCTATCAGGGATTGGGGAGGTGCCGTCTGCATCATCTCTCACAACATGGAGTTCGTCAACGCTCTTTGCCCTGAGATCTGGCACGTCGATGCCGGTCGATTGACCCACCAAGGAAAGGTCGCCTTGGTCGAGGACGCCTTCGCGGATGGTGCTTCCACCGCGTCTTCCGCGGTGCCATCCAGGTTGGCTTCCAGGGCTAGCTCCAAGCCGAGTTCGGTCGCCACGACGCCCGCTGGAAGTGATGCCGAGGGCAACGGAGAGATTCCAGCTGCTCCTAGGATCAAGAAGAAGAAGATGACGAGAAACGACGTCAAAGCCCAGCAGGTCAGGCGAGCTCAGCGAAAGCTCAACTGGTTGACATACGGTGGAGAGCGAGAGCCTGATACCGATGACGAGTAGATCTTTTTCTTCCTCTTTGTTATGACTACAATAAAAGCATACTCCCCGATCTTGTTCACCTATCTTTGTCTTCTCATAACTCTTTCTCGATTTCTTAATATCTTGAACTACCTACCTACTTCAATCGTTTAAACTTCCGTGGCTTGTCTTTTGTATCCAGTGTGTTGCATCCCCCTCCGTACCGAAACGGCCCCTTTTCTTTTGTTTTCTTGTTCCACCTTAGACTTTCTTCCTCTCTCTTTTTTGGTCTATCATCTTTTCTGAGTGCTCTCTTTATCTTTTTTGTCCTATTCTCTTTGTGTCTACTAGTAGTGTTCATCTTTAAGCCTTCAGTCGATTGAAAAACAGAGACAAAAAAGGAGCATAAGGTAACCGACACGAACTGGAAGACCAGCGACATGAGTCACGAGAACATATCGGAGGGTGTGAGACCTCCGAACATGGTGAACCTTGTACTCTGGAAAACATGTTCAGGATGGTTCGAGGAAGGAACATGATATCAAATACTTCACGTGTTTGCTAAAACGAGATCTACATGGAGACCCCTCCCGGGCATCATGACTCGCATGGCCGAGAGAAACAGGAGAAAGAAAGACCACGATCTTCACAGAACAAAAAAGAAACAACAACAACAAAAAACAAACAAACAAAGGGGGGCTATAGAGGACAAAGAGAATGAAAAGAGAACCTCCTCGGTCATAGCGAACGAAGAGGGGTGAGGAGAGCCGCAAGACGAGGTTGAATCAGGAAGAAGGAATAGAAAAAAAGGAAAAGAAGAACTAACACAGCTGAAAACTACACAAAAATGGACAGTAGGTCTCAATCCATCGCTAAATATGAAGGATTTCTATCAGGTTATATTCGCTTACCGACTGGAAAATCGTCGCTGTTCACATGTTTATCTTCATCTAGATCTCCCATTCTTTTTTAATTTATTAATATGTCGACCAGCGCTGGATTAGTTGATCTTGAAATGAAAAGTCAGCTGTACATCAGCTTGCTTTTGATAAACAAAAAAAGATGGATGTGCAAGGAAACAGAACCGTAGAACAGGAAAAAAAAAACGAAAACTTTGAGCACGAACAAAGACAAATCTGATGCAGTCAGCAACATCCGAGTTCAGGAAGAAGTGGTTGTGTCAGGAAGGTAACGTACATGTGAATTTCGTTGTCCGTCATAAGTATGACGTTTTCTGCCTTCGATTCCACGTGAGAGAAGCGTGGTGAGGGGCCGAATGATAGTATCAGAATGAAAGGATTGGCGACTCGAAAGAAACAGTCCCCTAAGAAAACAGACCCCAAGAGGAAGGCAAGACAGATATAGAGCTCGGCTAAGACGATGTGATCTGGGAAAAATATTTAGAAGGATGTCTTGGCTTTCTTTCCTTCTTCTCTAATTGATCGACCATATACATGAACATAGACATATACGCAGAGGCGGAGAATTGAGGGATTTTCTCTGGATGTATGCTCCCCCACAGATCGGAAGATCACGGAGGCGGAAAAGACACAGACTTGACGATATTCATGACAAAATACGAAGAGTTCAAGAAAAACCATCGGTGGCTGAGAATTCTCCGATCGAAGGCCGAAGCAGAGATCGAGAGTAATCCAGGCACCGGACGGAAGGGTTTGAGGTTAAATAAAGAAACGATCGAGAATCCCTCGTCGATCGCTTCTGCATGCCTCCATCTTCCGGCTGTTCCACCCGGGCCAATTACCCCGGTCCGAGAGTACATATCGGGCTGAGGCTAAAGCAGCCAGGGTGGGCGAAGCGATCTCTTCGAATGAGATCAGAGATCGACAAGCTTAGGACAGCGGCAGAAGAGCCAAGGAAGCAACCAGCGCAGCAAGAAATTTCAAGTGCCTTTGATCAAGTACCCTCAAAGATCTTCATCCGACGGAAGCAAAAGCTTAGCGTCCCGTTGATCTCGACCGGTTTATCTTCTTTGATGGTTTCGTTTTATTTATTGTTCATCCCCGCGCCCAATCTTTCCATCCGGTTTGTTTACACTAACTCTTTTCATTTTGGTTCTTTTCCTCTTTCCCTCCCATTGTTTCGTCCAATCCTTTCGTTTTCCGCTTTCTTCCGTCTCGTTCCCCCTTCCTTCACGGCCGCGTTAAAAAAGAAAACTTTGTATTTACGTCGTCTTCGTTCCCGTTCCCTTACGCCTGCGCCTCCTGCTTTCTTCTCTCTTTCGTTCACCCCCCTAATCATTGTTTGTCATCTTTATCTTTCGGCCGCAAGTGAAAAGAATGGGAATGCAAAAATCACAGTGGAAGCAGCAAGGAGACGAGAAGGAAGAAAATTTCATGGGTTGTCACATGCTGCCGCTCAAAGGACTGGTTTGAGTCTCTTGCTCTCCTCCTCCTTCTCCACCTTATTCCGCATCTCTGCCTGCTCCCTTCCGCTTAACGCTGGTCATCGAGCCGACAACGCTGATGACGGAAAAATGAAAATGAAAACCGGACATGCTTGGCTGATGGAAGACTGATCGTTATAAAGACCAAGTGCTACACTTGGCAAAAAGGATCTTTTACTTCTCTCCCCTCCGGACTGTAAATCCCTTAAAGACCACTTCTGTCTTCCTGTTCCTGAATCTGTTCCTCATTATTCACATCCCGTCACCTTCATCCAGTTTTCGGTTTTCTTCTTCCAACTCATCTTGATTTCACCTCCCACCCTTCTTTTTCACTTGGGATATTAAATCATCTCTTCATTCAAGAGGCCGATTTTTGTCTTTTCATTTTCACAAGACTCTTTCGCTTCCTCATCATAGGCCTCGTATGGGTCATAACTTGACGGACAGTCCGTCAGTGTCGGACACACCATCAAAAATACCAGCGTATCCTCGGACGATTGTCTCCCTCGCTTCCAGCTATCCGTACTCGAAGGCAAGTTCAAAATCAGAAACCCCGACTGGGTCGCCTACAGAACGTCTCAAGAAGTCCGTCCTCGCATGCAATCACTGTAGACAAAAGTACGTCTTGTCTTGTTCGCAATTGTAGTCACAGAACCCCTTGTGGCTGAATGTTTCTGAGATCCTTCTCAAACTTTCTCTTCTCTTTTCTCTCTGCAAACAGAAAAACAAAATGCAGTAGTCACAGGCCGTCTTGTGTTAGCTGTCTGAGGTCAAACAGAACATGCGTATATGCGTCCACTCCCTCTGACCGGGCGGCCGGCAGCAGAGAGAAACGGCCAGAAGCCTCACCTGTACTACCTGAATCAGATCCCATCCTAGGCCCGAATTTTACATCAACTCTCGGCGTCGCGTTGGCCAGGCCTCGACCAAGAAAACGAGCAAGAACAGATAGTCAGTTAGGTGGACCAAAGACTCGACAGCGAGGTAGTCACACAGTTAGTGAAAGTACTTTGACCAATGACCCAGAAACGTCTCGATGGGTCCCATCAATTGTGAGTCTTCTTTCTCTCTTCTCTGTTTGTTCTGTCACATGGGTGCCGTCTGACTTGGGTATCAATCATCTCTACCTGGTTATTTTTAACTCCTTCAGTCTTGTGCACCCTCGCCTGTGTCACAATCTCCTTCTGAAGCGATGACGTCTCTTTCGCCATTGTTCTCTCGCTCAGTAATGCCATCCACGTCTTCGTGTCCCAGTTCAAGCACGATGTCGACGATGTCGACGATGTCGATTCCTACGCCACAAGGCGATCATGCTACCTGCGACTCTGTCGAGAACCCTTCATCCTCGGCCATCGTTGACTATCAAGAGCTGGCTTACAATTCCAGGGTTTGGTCATCGACACCGGCCTGGCTGGAGCAACCATCGTCTTCAGTCATTCCCAAAAGTCCGGTTAGTGCGGTCTACCATCCAATCCCGATGTACCCCTCTTTCTCTTGGCCAGTACCGGCGGCTACAACGTCGGAGATATCACCAACCATCACCACCGCTACCAGCCTGGCGCTCGACAACCCTTTGGACCCATACGTATATACTCCTCCGTCGACAGCGGCGTCGGTCGCTTCGACTTGCACTAATATATCTAACGGAGACCACTTGTTCAACTACCCCTATCCATTCCAGTTCTCATCAGAACTGCCATTCTCGCTTCCAGAACACCCTTTTTCATCTGTCGGGCCGGAGGAATCATTCTTTTCGATCCCGGCTTACTCTGCGCATCATGATCTCCCTCTCGAACCGGTCGAATTAGACCGTACGGCGATCACAAAGGTGGAGACCGAGCCAGAGATGGAACCTGAATGGGGTTATCCTCACACGTTGCATTCCCTCCATCAATCATTGGCGATTCATGTGAATCCTCCGATGAGGAAGCGAGTGAGCGACTTGTGGAACGTGCAGAGTCTCGAAAATCCAGTGGTCGATCCGTTGAGCGCTTGGAGCTAGCTATATGAAGAGTCTCGATAGGCTCCTCTTTTCTTTACTTTTTATCTTCTGCTTGTCTGCTTGCTGTGAACTCAATGCATATACCCTTCTTTCAACCCTTCTCTTTTTGTGCTATATCCTTTCTCTTCGTTCCTTGCTCTTGCCATTTTGCCCCAAACCATTCTCTATCCCTCGTCACTTGTCGCTCTTCTCCTTCGTTTCTTGTATTATGTATAGCTGTATACATACGCACACTCTTCTTCTGACTTTCGTACGACCCAAAAGAACACAAAAGAAAACACAGGCAGTCTCTTGCTTGCTTCTTCTCTTCTCTTCTTTATCTTCTTCACTTTTTGCCTTCATCTTTTTCTTTTCTTTCTCTTTCTTCTTTTAAGGAAAACGTTATCTTATCTTCTTTAGCTTTCAACTATTTCATTGTCTTTTATACCATATCTTTCATACTGCCCTTCACTTGTATAACCCCTTTTGCCTGTTGATCTTCTTCTCTATTTTCGCTGTTCTTCCATTCTGCTCTTCCTCCAGCCTGTTTGTTCTAAAACGGCCTACGAAGAAACAGAACGAAGGAGAATGAATAAGTTGAGCTCAGTCGGCCTTCGAATCCTATCCTATCAATTTCATTTTAAATCTGCAGATATGTTCTTTTTCTTTTTCTTCTTTTTTTTTCTTTCTCGATATCAATAGACATAGACGTAGACGTAGACATACATCTTTACTATACAAGACCTTTCTAGAACTAAATGTAAGAACCAAGGTAACGGGAGAAGAAACGAAAACAAACAACGTGAAGTACGAAGAGTGACAAACAATGAAATAGACAGTAATTTTAATTTTTTAAAAGGAAAGAGAAAAGAAAAGAAAGAAAGAAGAAGAAGAAGACGATGTCTGAGATGAACTGACTGAACAATCGATCGGCTAGCCGGATGAAACCAAACAGAAATGTGAAGAAAACGCGAACTGACGCAGGAACAAGAGGGGGTTGCATGTGATCCTAGAATGGTTCATCGAAGGAATCAAGTTTCGATAGCCGACGGATCGTATCTTGCCAATCTTGGGAGATCTTCGTGGTACTCGGGCATCGAGCTTATTAAAAGTGAATCCGGTTTGCCCCATGCAAAACAAGAGATAACAGCACAAAAGAGAGAAGAAGAGAACAGGAACAGAAACAGGGTGCAACGCCGAGAGCGAAGGATGCAGATCGCAAATGAGGACGGAGAATGGGTCCGGACGGGAAGGAGGCAAAAAAAGGAAAAGAGCAAGATGGCGGATAAGTAAAGGGAACGCCATAATGCACATGCATCGAATCATTCCTCGACGCCCGAAAATAAACATATCGGAGGGAAAAAGAAATCTTCGGAGTCGAAGTGGCGGAAGAAATCGGAAAAGACAAAGTTATGAGGGAGATAGGGCAGACGTACATAAAACAGCGAGAACGTCCCTCAAATGATCCTTCTTCCGTCCAGCGACAATACCGGGACCAAAACGGGGGCTTGTCGAGGCATGAATGATCGGAGGGGGCGTTAGGGTTGACGTGTGCGTCGTCGACTTGTTGATCCCCGACAATGTTCTAAATCCGTGCAAAAGTGTTTGATTCCGGAAGAAGAAAAAGAAGACGAATCAACACCAGAGAAGACAACCAAGTTATTTTTGTTTCTCCGCGAGATGAGATGTCAAAATGACTGATCAGGTATTCGGGAACAAAAGTCTATGATGCGCATGTATGCGAAACAGTCTTTACTGTTTCGGATATGGTAGACATGTCGGAGAGGTAAAAGGAAGTAAAAGGAAGTGAATGAATGAAAGACTAACGCTCGATCAGCTCCAAACATATTTCCACTGCCGATCGATCCGACAGCCAAGTCCTCTAATAATTCCTCGACCTTTTCGACGTTTCCTTGTTCTGCCAACCGCTTAGCATAAGTTCCCAGATACGAAGCATATTCATCCACCGGCACTCCTAAGGCCTGACTGGCATGCAATCTGGATTCAAGATGGCCGAGTGTGATCGCTTGGGTAAAAGAAATGGGTGAACTTGGACCATCATTTGCTGAACTTTCTACCTGTCGAACGACTCTCCCTGCCTCTTTGAGATTCTCATCGTCCACACCATCAGTCTCCGAATCTTGCTGATTGATGAGCGCACCGATAGAAGCCTCGAGTTGTGGGATGACTCGTTTTGAATGAACGATCGTTGAAGTTCTGGACGTACGGTCGGATGAGGATTCCCAATGATCAGAGCCTCTCGACCACCATCTACTCGAAAGGACGATCCAACAAGCCAAATGTTGACAGAATGTCAAAGCTCGGCCGTTCGAGAGGACGAACACATGGGCGTGGTTGGAACGGAGACTGGATCGGAAAATTGTTGGTCTTTTCGTGCTCGTTGAGGTGAGTGGTCGGAGGATGGTGGAGATATTGGGTTGAGCTGATGCGTAAATAGCGGTCTTGGTCTTGATATTCCTATATATGGGCAAAGGCAGAGATCGATCAACATGAAATACAACTTGTCTATAAGACCAAAAAGGAACAAAGAAAGAAAAGAAAAAACAAATGGACAGACCAATTGTACATCGTTCCCAGAGCAGTCACAGCGGAAAGGCCCGTCTTGGAAGCCTCGAGGATCGAACATGGCCCGTCAAGGAAAAGGGTGGGCAAGATTCGTCTTCCCTGAAGAGAATATACGGTGAGAGTACCATCTTCGCAGGATAATGCGGCAAAGAACATGGTAGCAACAACAGAGATGACCGGGCTGGACAGATAATCTGACCAGATGATTTTGTTTGACGAACGCGCTGAAATTTCGATTGGGCCTAAACTCAAACATCATTTTAGTAAAAATTCAACTTTCAGGGGAAAAAAAAGGGAGAAAAATCTGGCACACGACAAGAGGAAAGGGAAGAAAGCAAACTGACCGGTATTTGTATTACGAACTTCAATTTTTGGAGAGTCCGCATTGTCGGAGAACTTGGCAGATAAGAGCGCCTTGATAGACGGTATTGGGAGCACGTTCCCACCCGTTCGGGTTTGATCTAAATTGACAAACGACATTTCTGGTCGCGCCGATCGCAGATCTCTCTCGAGATCATCACCTCCCATCATCGTCCTCGTCCTCGCTTTCAATTCAGATAAATCTCCAGAAGCTTTTCGTTTCCCGTTCAGCGATAGTCCAGACTGCTCGACGTCCGTTCGCATCTCTATGTCTCTCATTCCTGGATTAGCCGAACTGGTTGAGGGCATCTGTGGAGGAACCCCGAGTGTGGAAGATGAGGACGATATGGCTGGCGGGGCCTGTGAGTTTCCGAAGACTGCCTGGTTGACACCGACGATGGAAGAACCGGTCTGAAGCATCGTCGGTTGGATCCGTTTCTTTCCGTTTTTCATCGTGATCGTCTGTGTCAACGGAACGGGTACAGGGACCGGTAGAGTGGACGATATCGGATTACTCTGTTCAGCCAACGAGGTCTTGCCCGTCATACGGGGTATGAGCGTCTTGACGGCCGTGGTAATAGGAGCCGGTGTACGAGAGACCACTTGGCTGACAGGATCCGTCTTTGATTGAGAATGTTTTCTGAAATGCTCGTATGTGCTCAAAACGACCTTGTGTGAGAGAGAGGGAGAAGGAGTCAGCGGTCAGAAAGAGGAACGCACTCGGCCGTATGATATGCAGAGCGAGGAAAGCCGGGTTACCTCGAGAGCGCCCTCTTGTGCAAATCCGCTAATTTCTTTTTTGGTGAAATCGAAACAAGCGATACTTCCATCCGAAGAGCAAGCGTACAACGTTCGGCCTTGTGTTGTCCTTTGAAACGAGAAAACGAGAGCGAAAAGAAGAATTCGCTACAAGATCAGAAGAGAAGAAAGAGACAGAGAAAGAAAAATAGCGGCAACGTCGACCTACCATGATAGATCCCAAATCTTTCCATCGAAACATTCGGTAACCACCAGGAGCGGTGACGGCTCGTTGTTCTTCCAAATACTAATCGACCGATCATCCGATCCCTTATGAGCACAAAATGAAATTCAAAAACATCTCAGCCCAAGGCCAGAGAAAAGAAGCAGAGGAAGAAAATAGTAAACAAAGAGAGAGGTACGGACCAAAGCAACCATGCACGATGTCCTATTCCGCGTAAGTTTCTCTCCTTTAGGGATGAACACCCGAGGGTTGAACGCCTACAATCATCGTCAATAAAAGAGGAAAAGGTCAAGGAGAAATTCAAGATCCACATCAGCAATATTCGGCCATCTGTCTATCTCCCTCCTTCGAAAGAAGGTATCGATACGAACGGTCACTTCCACCGTATTTTCATGTCCCACAAAGCAGATATCTTGTTTCCATCCATGCCGTTGGATGACGGCCGCCGTGAAGACCGCTCTGTTCATTGCGTTTGACGAGGCGATGAACGCACCATCAGGCGACCAACTTGAAGAAGAATGAGAATGAAGAATTTTTTTAAAGGGGAGTAGAGTAAGTCGCAATTGCTTCGACCGGAACCTACTGCCAAACAAATCAGGGAAAGAAGATGACGAAGAGAAACTCACCTGAGCCTTCGGAAAAAGGTTGAACCTGGAGAATTCACGAAAGGCTCTTTGATCGTTTGTTGGAGTGTCCAATCTGATGTTTTCCAGATCTTGACAGATTTGTCATCGGACTAAACCAACTCGACCAAATCCAGCCGTCCGTTTCGTTTGAAAGGGGAACAAGAGCAAGAGGTCGGTTCATCAGTGGTGATCAATTGAATATATATATATCCATAATTGATGAAAAGACAGACCTGTGTAGCCAGATATTCACCAACAGGGTCCCAACAAACTCCTTTCACGAAGTCCTCATGTTGAGCGATCTTTTTGATGATTTCTTATTGACCAACGACCCGTTATTGAAATGAAATTCAATGAGTTTATCTCAAACCCTCAGGCAGACTAGCACGCGCAAAGAAAAAAAAACGCTTCTGAGGAAGAGAGAAAAGAAATGAGGGGTACGTACGAAAAGTTGCGGTGTTCCAAACATAGACCATACTATCCAAACCGACAGTGGCTAGCATTGCATCATCCCTTGACCACGCGAGATCGACCACATCTAGTTTTAACCCCCATTCATGATAACGAACGAAGAAAAGCGGTCCATGTCGGAAGCAGCGTTCGCGATGTGATCGACCATTCATCAAGCACAAACAAAAGAAGAAGAAAAAAGAGAAAAGAGCTAAAAGGCAAACAAAAAGAACGGACCACTGGAATGACCGACGAGTCGCTGGAGGGGCTTCCAAGTCTCGACGTTGACGTCTGTCGATCCAAAAATTCGACCTCCTCCGACGCTGTTCAAAGAAAGACAAGATGGAGGGAGGCGAAAATAAGAACCGCTGACACGAAGGAAATTTTAGAGACACAAGAGTCAGAAATCAAAGAAACGAACGGATCCAGATCCCCTGTGGAACGCGACGCGACGCGACGAAGAAAGAAACAGACGCGTCAGTTATATGCCTCAAAGACAAGAAAGAAAGAAACGAAAAGAGCATACAGATCACAACAATTTTGTCATCCGAACCGGAAGCCAGGAAACGCCCGTGATGAGCCCATCTGACGCACAATACCGGTCCTGAAAGTCCCAAGCCCGAAATTAAGACCAAGATGCATACAGAATCCCGTAAGCCAAGATAGTTCAGTGAAACCCTCTTCGTTCGCTCTCAAACGAAGTCACTGAGAGAAAAGAGCTCGGATTGCAAAGAGAAGAAGAAGAAGAGAGAGCAAGTAGAACAGACCATCATGTTGAGTCATCGTGCACAGTAACCTCGGGTTTGACTCGTTCTTCTCAACCTCTTCATCCAATATTGGAAGTGTCGACCAAATCCTTATCTTGCCGTCTAAACATGTTCCCAAAACAAGTCGAGTCATTAGTTAAAATCAGACTCGGCATTACTCTTGACCTTCCCAAGCGCTAAGTCTCAAGCGTCAGTGAGAGTGAACGGCAGAAAGAGGAACGGACCAAGACTACCGGTAGCCAATCTAGAACCATCTGGATGAACGCTGACCGAATAGATAGGCAACCTCCCTCGTTTGCCTTCCGACTTTGCGTCTGTTGGTCTTGCCCGAATGCATGCGCGATAGAGGGTACGAGTAAGTCAAGACGATTGATAGAAACAAAGGATCCAAACCAGCGAGGCGGAAGAGAAAGAAAGGGGGAGAAGATCAGAGCAGAGTGAAGATAGTCAGCGCTACTGTAGATCATCCACAAATCGTTCGTCTGTTATTCCAATCTCCATGTCCTCAGCCTGACTAAATGTGACAGTAGCGACGCAGATGGCTGAGGTTGTATCGTCATCTGGTTAACACATTTGTCAAGATGGTTGCCCAGCCGAACATATGATGTATCGTCTGGATTGGTTGCTGAAACCTCAGTATTCAATCCTTCCGAGGATCTCCAGCGGACCTCGAGAGGGTATCCAGAAAGAGAGACAGAGAGAGGAATCGGGAAAGAAAAACAGAAAGAGAAACAGGAAGAAAAAGAAAACGAGGAAGAATCATCAAGCGTACCCTCATGTTTCACCCAAGCTGGTTTGATCAATTTCATTCTCGCCCTCTTCGTTCAAGATCAGCTCTCCGATTCTACGTGTTTTCGGATTTTGAAGCTAACTTCGATGTCGGGTTTCAATATCGATCTCAATATCAACGTCCAGGTTTCCAAGATCTATAGTTCAACTCCAAAGTGAACGATTTGATGTGGTCAAAAAGAGGAAAGAGCGAACGATAGGAAGGCGAAGAGACAGAATGATCTATAGGAATTGTTTTGTTGCATCATCCGCGTCGCTTGGGCCTGGCACGAGCATTGGGTTAGCACAGCCCGGAGTGTAAACACGTGACAATGTATTTACTTTTTCATAGTATATATTTTTTATTTTTTTTTGAAAGAATAATGAAGATCTAGGCAAAAGGAGATTATTTGGAGAGCAGAGAAAAACACCGGGGAGACCGAGGAAAGGAAATGATAGAAAGAGGAGTGTATATGAAGCAAACCGGGATGGGATAGATAATTGATTGTACGAGCAAGGAAAGGGATTGATGGAGACTATAGAACAGAGACATACACAATGATATGTTTTTTTTCTCTTTGTTTTTAGAAGTTTTCTGTTAATTACAAAAACCATCTACTTCAAGTTGCCAAAAGCTTAGAGCTTGGGTTCTTCCTCATCGGCGAGCTTCTTGGAAGTCTCGTTACCGAACGTCGGGACGGCAAGCTCACTGTTGGATCCGACCGAATCTGTGAGCTCATCGAAAGTGCCAAAGACGTCGGCGTCGTCGACCTGGCCGACGCCCGGAGGACGATCAATCTTGTTAAGGACGAGCCAGAGGAAAGTCGCGATAGCAAAACCGAGTGGCCACGCCAAGTAGGACAACCTGACCAGTTTGAGGGAGACCACGACCTTGCCCTTGGTGACGGTAGATATGAAACCAGGGAGAGACGGTCCAATAGAGCAGGCCCAGACGAAAGGTGCCTTGAGGTTGACTCCATGGAAGAACCAATAGTCGGACGAGTAGTTGGGGGTGTACAGGTGGGATAACCTGACCTTCTGTCGACGAAGGACGAAGTAGTCGGCAAACATGATACCGGCAAGAGGGCCGAGGAAGATGGAGTAACCGGAGAGGACGGAGAGGAAGGTGGTGGCCGTATTGACGAGCTGCCAGGGGTTGATGGCGAAACCGACGACGGCGACGACGGCAGATCCTCGCTTGACATCGATATACCTGGGGAACATGGTGGCCAAGTCAATTCCACCCACAACACCACAGGTGACGACGTTGATGCAAAGCTGACTGCAGATGAAGGAGAGCGAGAGGAAGAACAAGGCGGCCCGGCAACCGGAGGTGGGGTTGTGTTGTTGGATGGCTTGGATCATCTTGTACGGTTGCCAGAGCAGTCCAGATTCAGGATACAATCCAGCTCCGCAACTAGTGATGATCAATCCGATGACTGAGGTGCCGATCAAAGAGGCTGGGACGATGAATGCCTGACCCCAAACTGAAAGTAGCGAGAGGAAAGGGAAGAGGAAGAAAACACACGCGCACATTAGCGATCAACGAAACATAGTATGACTGTAAGAGTTGGATACTTACTTTGATCTCCAGGCTTTCGGGCGTATCGAGAAAAGTCTATTGGGCGAGACGTGAGCGAAACGATGAGATCGTGAGTTGATTGAAGGGAGGACTAGAGCGGAAGGATAGATTGAGGAACCTACCGGCAGCATAGATGATAGCACCGGACCAGGCTCCGATCTTTGCGGTAATTCCTCTGGTCATGGCCCAACCAAGCTGAACGCTGGTGAGAGGCTTTATTTTGAGCAACTTGGAGGTATCATAGATAAGTGGTCCGGCATTTCCTTGCTTGGCAACAACGTAGGCCAACAGGGCGATCGTCGCGATGGACACACAGAACGACGAGACAACGGCTGGGATTCGGTATCTTTCCGGTCGGACGAACAGTAGAGGGAACGCAAGACACCAGAAGATGACGTAGCAGATGAAGTCATTGGTTTTCATGTTTGCCGAGGCGGGGAAGTGGTTCTTCATGGTGTAAAACCCGGGCCAGAAGGTGGCGATCAAGTTTTTGACAAGCTGACCACCGAACCAGCCTTGGTAACCGTACCAAACGAAACTGAGAATAAGCCTGTTGGCGACGACGAACCAGGCTCCTCGGACTCCCCAAGGAGCTCTATTTCCGACGGCGAAGGGAATGTGCCAGCTGAGGCGGATGAAAGACGATAGGAAGTGAACAAGGAAAAACAAAGGATGTGAAGAGAGGGTTTAGTCTACCGGAGACGGAGGCTAGAGAAGGCGCGCAAGCAAATAGAAGAGAGATGACTCACGTTCCACCTTGCATACCGTTGGCGACTAGAGCGGCGGTAATGATGAGATCAGCAATGACGGTCGCTAGAATGGACTGCCACACGTTCTGTAAAGGAGAATGAAGGGAACGGATAAAAAAAGAAGAAAAAAAACGAATAGAGGAAAGATTAGATAAGAGCGCTGTACCAAACCAGACTGCATACGCTAGGGAGTGAAACTATATCAGCAACTTACAAGACCGAGAGAAAGTAGGGTGGACGACCCAGCAAGATCAGACACATTGATAGCTGGAGGCGTGATTGGTACATTCGGTTGTGGATACGAACGTATGTGCGCACGTGGAAGGTCAATTAGGAATCATCAGCTGACAAGAAAAATTGAAGAAAAAGAAGAAGAAGAAAATAAGGATGAAACTGACTGGTAGCGAGCCAGAACCAGAAGAAAGTGGTCTTTGTCCAAGTTCTCCTTGAAGGAGGCAAAGGTTTGATGTCTTCGTTGATCTGACAAAGGAATGGATTGACCGAAGGAATGATAAGAACATTGACAACGATAGCAACAAGGGCAAAACAAGACGTTGATACATACATAAGGCGATGGGTCACCGACGACTTCTGCAAACCTGAACGTCCTCCTGAAGACACTCATGCTCTGATAGGGCGAGGGCGAGAACGCCGATGTTGAGGCTGATGTCTCCATTTGCAAAGAAGCTTGGTATGACAAGAACGATCGAGAGGGAGAGAATGAAGGGATGTACGAGAGCAGGAGAGAAGAGACCGGAATTGATAACGATGGATGATCTACTTTATAGTGTTCGTCCTCCCGGAAGTTTTTCTCGCTTTGCAATCCTTCACGTTTCTTTTTAGTCTACACTGGAAGCCAGCTCGATCGAAGAGCAAAGATTGGAAAGCAAAAGAAGCAATGAGGAAAAAATGTCAACAAAGGCAGGACCAAAGTTTGGATTAAAAAAAAATGCTTGGGGATAGGCTGACAACGGGCGAGTCAAGGCAAGACGAGGCAAGACTAGAGGAAAGGAAATACAATGGGAAAGACCAAAAAAAAAAAAAAAGTAGGATAGAGCAAATGAGAAACCCAATGGAACACCACACCCACACAACCATACACCCTCGCACAAACATATCTTCAAGGATGATACCGGAACAGAAGGCAGTAGAGAATTTTTAGAGAGGAGAACCCGATCGGCGTTCGATCAGTCGAGGGAGAAAGTCAGTGAGTGAGTGAGGAAGTGTCTGTGTGTGGGTGCGTGGGTGTGTGCCTGGATGCCTGTGTGCGTGTATGCGAACATGCATGCTCACTCTAGCCTCTCCCCCAACAGACCGGGGACAGGCGGCTAGTGACGTCTTGTCGAGACGGTCGATCCTCGTTTCTGTAGTCTTTCCTCTCCTTCCCTTCCCGAGCCCCTTTCTGTTTTCCCTTTCATTTCCCAACAGGAACACTCAAAAGGCTCACTTACCCGGATGATCAATAGAAGAAGAGGGGGGGGGGCAGTGACAGAGACAGGGCGATCACAGACAAACACACGGCTGATGGAGGCGCGGGCACGGCGGCAAGAGAGATTGATAGGTGATAGGGAGAGGAAGACGGACAGAGAAGCTCCTTCTTTCTTTTTTCTTTCATCTACCTTTCTTTCTCTTCTTTTTTAATTTTTATTTTAAAATCATATAACAATGAGGCGCCTGAACGAAGAATGAAAAGAGAAAAAATGCTCATCGGATCAATCGCTTTCCGGTAGCAGAACGTTACCAAAGCGTCCTCTCTCTGGATGCATGCCTGTTTGGCTGATCGTCCAGTTCGATTACCCCAACAAAGTCGAGAGGGAGAGCAAGGACAGTGTCGAGAGGGAGGGGGAAAGTGATCGACTGTGTTTGTTTATGTGGAATGTTTACTTGGCTGCACTTTCTCGGGGCCGTCTAGATTTATCATCGGCGTCAGACGTCCGATAAGGAAGGAAAGACGACCTTCTGTTGCGTGTGGGTGTGTATGGCTGGTAAGACCGCGTGTAGGTCGTGCGCGACTGCGCGTGTTGTCTTCCCCATTAGATTCGTGCCCACTCGTTCTGACACACCCACGTGCCTTCGGACGAAATCGGACACCGTTTGGATTCACGACATCCGTTACAAGTCAACCCCCTCGTTCTCCCCCCAACGTTACAAACCCACTCTCATCCACCGTCATCCACTGTCATGGCTTACCCGTCAATCTCCGTGACTTACGTAGCCACTCCGCCTTGTAACCATGCCGCCCGGCCGTCGAGCCGACCGGCCCGGGGCCGATTGAAGCCGTGCACAGCCACTGCGGAAGCACAAAAAATGACGATAAAAACTAAAATAACGATAAACACGGAGTTTTAGCCTGCATGCCCTGGTTACCGACCGTAACCAAGACCGACAGCACCGCGCTCTCCTGGCGCCCTGCCCTCTTTTGTCCCCTCTCCTCTCCTCGCCTCTCGCTCCTCCCAACTTCCCATTTGATCGTTTTTTTTTCTTCTTGTCTTTTCTTTTCTTTTCCTTTCCATGAAGGTCGTTCTGTTGGTTCTCTTTCTGGGTCTTTTTCTTTTTGTTGCGTGTGTGTCTGTGTTCTGTGTGTTCGTGCATCTCTCAAACGAGTGTGTCTTACATTGTGTGTGTGTGTGTGTGTGTGTAAGTGTGTGTGTGTATAGCCATCGTATCCATCGGTTTCCCTATTGTGGCCCAACCTTCGGTTCTTCCTCCCTCCTTCTCTCTCCCCCGGGGCCCGGCTCAATCCACACCCGCGTCGCCTTATCGTCAACTTTGTCACCCACTTGACGTGTTCATCGATCCAACCCTCTCTTCTTTCTTTGCCTCGTTCCCTTCGCCTCTTCATATATACATACACACATCGCCTTCTTTCACTACCCAACACCCATCAGACCCATATCGTCAAGCAAAGAAAGACTCAGACACCATGGCCTCATCAAAACAGACCAGGTACAGACGGCCCTTGTTTGTGTTTATCATCTTGCTCGCCATCTTTCTCGTCGGTACCGTCATCGTGCTTTCCTCGGTCACCTGGTTCTTTGGTGTTCCCAATTGGTCGCTTCTCTCCGAGCGAGACGTTCCCTATGCGCCCGGTGAGGTCTGGAAAGGGTTGGATCGGTCGAACGATGGGAACGCCTCTTGGGCAGCAGACAACTGGTCCGGACATGTTCAATTAACCGAGGATTGGACCAGGTTGGAGCACATCAAGCCGTTGTAGGTGTCCCTTCTTGATTCTTGTTTTCTTTTGCTTCTTTCTTCCTCTCTTTCTTGTTCTGCTGTTCTTCTTCTCTTGTCGTCAACGCTCATGCTCTATTCATCTTTGATCCTTCGGTCAACAGGGAAGGCGAACGGATCCCTCGAATCATTCATCAAACTTGGATGAACGATGAGTTACCCTTGAAATGGAGGGTCAGTGCTTTCTTTCCTTCCATGTTCAATCCTTCCGGTCCTTTCTCTATCCTTTCCTCTTCTTCCGGTCCATCATCTCTTCCACCCTCTTCTTCCAGCCACGTCCTCGTCCTTCTAGCTGTTCCACTCTGCCCTCGTCTCTTTTCAATTCCTTCTTGGTGCTTCCCCAGACTCACCTCGCTTCCACTCTTTCCCCACATTCCCTCTTGAACCATACAGGACGTCTACAAAGAATGCAGACGAGGTCTCCCAAACTATACCTACCATCTATGGACAGACTCGGCCTCGAGAGCCTTCATCGTTGCCCACTATCCCTCCTTCCTGGCGACGTTCGACTCGTATCAGTACCCAATCCAGAGAGCAGATGCCATCCGATACTTTGTCCTTTATCACTTTGGTGGTATCTACATGGACCTCGATGTCGGCTGCAAACGAGACCTCGGCCCGCTCCTCAAAGGTGATTGGGACGTTGTCCTTGCCAAAACCATCCCTGTAAGTCTGTCCTTCTCTTCTTTTCCTTTCGACACTCTTTGTTTCTCAAGCTTGCTGACGTCTTTGCCTTCGACCTGGTTCTTGCTTTTCCGTCAGGTCGGTGTCTCCAACGATATCATGCTCTCCTCCAAAAGATCCGCTTTCATGGAGATGACCATCCATGGGCTCATCACATTCAACCATGACTACATCACAAACTACCCTACCGTCATGTTTTCCACAGGGTAATCATCTTATTTGTTCTCCTTTTTTTCCCTCTGTTGTATGAAAGAGCGCAGTAAAAAAACTTACACGACCCCTCTTCTTTCATCCAGCCCAATGTTCCTCTCGGCACAGTACTCGCTTTACACTTCGTCCCATCCGTTGAGCCCAGTAAACCCAACGTTGGAGATCAGAGTCATGCCAAAGTCTCTCTATGGAAAGAACGCCTCTCCTGAAGAAGCTCCACACGCCTTTTTCTCCCACTTTTACGGCTCATCCTGGCACGCCGACGACTCTGGTTTCATCATCTTCCTTGGCCGTAGAGGCAAGTGGCTCATGCGTCTGGGCGTCCTCGTGGTGACACTCGGTAGCATCTGGCTCATCTGGATGCGTGGCAGAGGAGCCGTCAGAAAGTCTTCCGGCGGCCTCCGCAGACTAGTCTTCTCTCTCGGCGATACTGCAGCCGGGATGGCCGGGCCTGCTGCCGCCGGTGGAACGTACCAGCTTTTGTCCTTCCTTCCCTCATCCTCGTCCTCGGATACATCCTCGGCACACACATCGCCGTTGACGTCCCCGACGGTTCCCCTGCCGTCTCCCCTCCTTCCGTTCTCTTTAGACATGTCCACTCCGTCTTCGACCGCCCATTCGGCCGGTCTTGGCTCTAGACCGTCCAGCCCAACGCCGAGCTCGGCGATCGCACACGCCTTCCGCCGAGCGGCCAACACATACTCCATCCCCGCCATCTTTTTCTCCACCGTGTCATCCACTTCGTCCCCTTCTGCGCTCGGGTCGAGGAGACCCTCCTTCCAAGGGCTCCCCACAGTGGCCTCGTCGGCTTCCTACCCTGGCTCATACTCTTCCAGGCGGACCCAGCCCAAACGGGGCGTCCTGTTTTTCCTTCCTGCCTTCTTGACACCTGTTCAACAGAGCCAAAGCCCGAGTCCGTACTCGAGTGTTCCTTCCTCCTCCACATCCTCTTCCGCGGCTACACCGAGGACGTCGATGCAGACTTCATACCACCAACAGTCCACACTGCACGATCTGGCTGACGGCAACAACAGCAGTAGTAGTACCGCTACCATCACCACCGAGTCTGCTCATTTTCTAGTGCCGCCATTGTCGGAAAAACAAGAGCCGGGTGAGTTGATCAGAGGAAAGACCCCGCCGCCGTCATACGAGCGGACAGATACGAGGCCTCTAGGTTCCAGAGAGAAGGCCGTCACAAAACGGGTCGATGACGAGTGGGACGATTGGGCGGAGGAGGATGAAGACCGGACGCCTTAAGGCCTGGGAGACGACTTCCTTTTTTTTTTAAAAAAATCTCTTTCTCTTTCTTCTCCTCTTTCTTTTTCTTCTTCTGCATCTTTTTTCTGGTTTCGGGCTTAATATTTTCTTTTGCTGCCGCGCTTCATCTTTTTCTTTTCTAGCATGTTCAATCTACATCTCATAATGCGAGCTTCCTACCTCCATTCGTTCTTCCGTTTCGGTCTCACACCTCCATGTCTGCCTTTCTTATTACCCTTTTTTTACGTTATGCACTCTTAAGGCATACCTAAATAGGTCAAAAAAATTATCCATACATACACTGTTCACTGATGGAGGAAAAGAACAAGATTCTTAACACTCTTTTTACACACTCTTTTCGTCTCGTTTTCATTCTCATTCTCATTGATGATGAAATAGATTTATATCTAGAACACGTTCGTTTCTTTCTTAAATCAAGATATCTCCTCTTTTTCCTCTTGTGTTCGTTATCTATGGTGCCTTCTTTTCTCTGCCTCTTTCTGTCCTTCAGCTGCTTTTTTTTCTTCTTCCATGAAAACCTCTGGACGAGCAGCCTCTCCTTCTTCATTTCTCGTTTGATTTTCGATCTTTGATCTTTTTGTCTTTTTTTATTTCCTTCTTGTTCTTTTTTCTCTTGTCCGGTTTTGCTCCCTGGATAACATGCAAGCAGCGCTCGGCTCGCTCACTAATCTTTTAGGCTTATCGGTCTGGCGATTCAGTAGCTAGCTGAATTCCGACCGTCACACACAACTGACCGATTATACGTTCACTCGAACGACGTTCCACGGACGCCTCGGCTTTCACCCAGAGTGAACTGATCTCAATTCAGATCTTCTCTCCTTTTTCTTGCCGTCCTCTACGATCATCTCTCTGGTCATTTTCAGAAAAGGATCTTAAAGTGAAAATAGGAGAGCGCGCGCGCAGGAGGGAAGAAAAAAAATAAAAACGATCAGTCTTGGGCTCTTGTCGTTCGTTTCTTGACCTGTTCACTTTTTCTCTTTGTACCTTGTAGAGCGTACGAGTGTCTGGAAGTCTGAACGTCTTGATGTGTCAATGAAGTTTTTTTTTGTTCATCGACCTCTCTGGAAACACACACACAAACACACACATACACACAGAGCACACATTCATTCAGATAAAGTGACGTTCAAAGCCATCAAGACCAAGTTTGCCCGTTCCTGTCTGGATTCCCTCTCTTTCTTTGTCGTCTCGTCTTCTACTTGTTCCGGATCGGTCGGCTCCGGTCCTGGCTCGGCCTCCTCGGCTTCTTCTGCCGTCTGTTCGGCATCTTCTGATGTTGATGTCGACGCGGGAAGTTCTGTCGGAGGAGGCGAGGCAAGAGTGCGGGCTTGTTGGATGAGATGCTAGCAGTCATCGGTCGACCGGTCCATCCAAGTCAAGTCAGTGACACACACACACACACACGTATGTGAACAATTTAGGGTGAGGATAGAATGGGAAAACTCACCTCTCGGCTGCCACCCTTGACTGTCTTCAAATACTCCAACACGGTCTCTAATGATGAATCAGGAATCTAACCAGGCGAGACAGTCACACACGATGAGCCATTAACAGAAAATTCCAGTTTCCAATCGTCCCTAAATAGTCGGTTCGGCTCTGGTGAACGTCGCGTACTGAGAGAACACTCACCTCGATGGCGGAAAAGACGTTGCGCATGAGCCAACCTTGTTTGGCTTTAGCAAACTTGAACGCTGGCGTTCCAATCGTCTTTGCGTATTCAATTGCTGCATCCAACCCAAGCATGAAATATTCAGTCATCTGAATTCGAGTCGTCTCTGAGCCATCTTGACGAGCAAGACAGAGAGAAATCGGATGATGGACAGACCTTTGGTGGCCTGAGCGGAGAGGGTAGGTTCAGAAGACGACGTCTCGTCCATGGAAGCTGGTACATCCGAGATATCCAGCTGGGGAGGAAGTGATGTCGTTGGCTTTTTCTCGTTCTTGTCCTTTTTATCTTTCTTGCTCTTCTTGACCTTCTTGGTCTCGGCTTCGGCCGCGGGAGTCTCCTCATCCTCCTCGGCCCTGCTCTCAGCTAACGGTTCGGATCCTACCACGGTCACAGTTCCTTCCTGAGACTCTGTCTGTTTGGCCTTCTTGGACTTCTTCTCCTTAACATTCTCTCCCTCGGTTCTCGATCTCTTGGACTTCTTTGTCTTCTCCAAAGGAGCTGGCTGGCTATCTGTATCCGACATGACCGAGGTAAGAACTGGTGAGTTATATGGAAGGTCGGGGTGGATACGATCAAGCGTGGGGTGCATAATTTGGAGGGGAACTCCGAGCCTGGCGTCAGGCTGGGAGGATGTTGGAAAAATAGGCAGAGCGAATTTGAGATTTCCCATTTTCCTCTTTTTTTTGGACATCGAACCACCATCAAACCCGACGGACCGAACGGAAGACCGTCTGTTTCCTTTTCTTGACTGCTTTCCCAGCCCTGCCTTCTTCGCCCTCGCTCCTTCGTCCTCCCAGACCCATCCGTGCTCGCTTGCGTGTCATCCCATCGAAACCTCTCATAATGTCAAGCAACCCGACGAAACAGGCGGTGAAATCAAACCTGACCGCCACGGCAACCCCGTTCGTGCCCTCTGGCCGAAACGTCTCTGGGCCATCGGCCGGAGCAGCGAACAACTCGCTGGCGGACGTTATCATGAAGAACGACACCCAGACGGAGAACGGAGTCAATTCAGACCCGACTCCTTCGTCATCGTCTTCCTCTGCCAACAACACCAACACCACGGACCGACCGACAAAACCGCTGCCACCACGATCAAACCCGACCATGGTCCCCCAACAGGCCTCGGTTCCGAAGACACCTGTCCAGAAGGAAAATGCTAGACGGCTGATCGTCGTGCTGGAGAGTGCGTGTCTCGAGGTGTACAGGATCTCTGCTGGGAGTGGAGGAAGGGATGGAAAGGGTGGAAAGGACGCAAAGTACGCGTTGTTGAACTGTGACGACCACCAGGGTATCCTCGCCAAGACTGGGAGAGATATCGCCGACGCCAGGCCAGATATCACCCACCAGGTTAGCTCTCATCTCCCTTCCCTGTCGGCTTTCTTTCTGTTCCCAATCTCTTTACCTCAATCTTACATCCCGATATCCGTGGTCTTGGTTCGCGTATAAACAGTGTTTGCTCACCCTCCTAGATTCGCCGCTCAACAAGGCCGGGCGACTGCAAGTCTACATTCACACCGCAAAAGGTGTCCTCATAGAAGTCAACCCGCATGTCCGAATTCCTCGTACTTTCAAGCGTTTCTCCGGACTCATGGGTATGTCTCTGGTCAGATTCCCTTGCGGTCTCTTCGTCCATCCACTATGCTTATCTATGCTCGCCGTCCTACTCTTCTTCGGTTTCCATAAAACAATAGTCCAACTGTTACACAAACTTTCCATCCGAGGAATGAACGGTTCAGAAAAGCTTCTTAAAGTCGTCAAGGTGAGCACATCACATACATGTATTCCTCACTCCCTTCTCTGTCCACCTCTGAACTGTTTACTTCGATTTGTACTTTGTCCGTCCCACAAGAACCCGGTGACCGACCACTTCCCTACCAACACCATCAAATTGACTCTCTCAGGAGACGTGCCCACCGTGAGGTTGTCCAAGTTCTTGCCGACCCTACCGGAAACGCATAGTATAGCCGTCTTTGTAGGAGCTATGGCTCGAGGGTCAGTCTTCTCTTCTTTCTCTTTTCTTATCCATATATCAGTTCGTTAAACCTTTTGGGTCTTTTTTTTTTGTCGTAAAACAGAGAGGATAACTTTGCGGACGGCGTGATCGACCAGAAGGTTTCTATCTCAGAGTACTCGCTTAGTGCCAGTGTGGCTTGTGGAAAGTTCTGCTGTGCCATGGTTCGTCCCACTTTGATTGTTGTGTTCCTTGTGTCGTGAAGAACTGCTGACTGACTTTATGAACGATTGTTTGCCCCGACTTCCTCTCCTTCTCTTTCTCTTTCTCCCCTGCTGTGCTTTGCGGCCGTTAGGAGGAGATCTGGGATATCATCTAATTTATTGACGGATCCCTTTCTCTTTTTCTTGTCATCAGTTCTCTCCCTCTCCTCGCTCCTATCTGTTAAATTCTCAAAATCTAAAAAAACGTCGATACTGATACATAGAATCTCCCGACCTTGCCGGCGTCCAATTCCATTTACTGTTTTCTTGTTTCTTGTCAGTCTTATGACATCCGCCCTTCCCCTTGTCAAGAGCGAGGGAACGTCTGTTCTTTCCAGCCTTCCTTGCTTCCTCCATCCCTTCCTCCATTCTGAACCATGTCTCCTTGAAAGTACTCTCGATCAATCTTACGTATACGGCCTTGTCTTCTCCGTCGATCTTCGATCTTCCTCATCCTTCCCTCTCCCGCCTACCCGCTTTTTGTCTTCCTGGTTTCATTGGTTTCTTGGTTTTTCTGAACTCTTCAACGAGTACACACATACAAACACATGCACACACAAACAAACATATTCTCCTTCCTCCCTTCTCCCTTCCTATTTTACAGTATCGTATTTAGGGATAAACAACCCTTCTCTTTTTCTTTCTCGAAACCTATATCTTCTTTGTTCTTGTATAATTCAATGACTCGTTTCTTCGTCTTGATGAACCACTTCACGTTGATATCTCTGTCAGGCGCCCTCTCGACTGATGTCTGAATGGAGGACGTCTAGACAAAGGCTGATGTTGAGTTTGGCTAGGAATCTCTCGATTCATTTTTGACTTAATCTTTATTTTTGAACTTCATGATCATATGGATAAGGGAGACAGACCATGTACCAAAGAGAAGAATACAAGTTGGCAAGATATATTTAAGTAAGTGAGAAAAAGAAAAGCAGAGAAACGTGGAAAGATTGTCAAGAAATTTCAAAAAGAAAAATTAAGCGAAACTGTTCTCCAGATCCGCATCATCATCACCTTCAAGCTGGGCAAACGACAAGAAGGCGGCCGGTCGATGAATTTCGTCCCAAAAAGGTTTGGGCGTTCCAAGCGAAACCGAATAAGGCATTGTAGGTGAGAACAATTGAGAAAGTCCGATACCGTAGTTCCAAACGTCTCCAGTGGGGACAAGAGTGGAACCCAGAATCCTGTCCGAGAGTAACAGCTGCACCCGGTTGGCCATCGAGGCGGAGAACCCAGTGATGTTCCCACTCAGGTCGGTCTGTTTCCTTCCCCATTCGAATCCGGCAGGAGTGAGCTCCCAAGCGGAGAGAGAGATCGATCCGGGGGTAAACGATGCAGTCAAACAGATCGAAGTAGGCGCCCATTCAGGGTTGGCCGACATAATCTTTGCCTGAGCGCTCACGTCCAAAGGTCCAAGGTGTTGAGCCTCGGCAGACTGAGTCTTGCACCAACCAAGAGGCTCCAAACCCTGCAGCAAGAACTCGTGTTGAGGAAGTAGGGTAGGAAGCTCGACAGCAGTATTGCTTCCTCGCTGGGGCACGTACACAACAGCCTTGATCTCCTTGACCTGGGGGTTGTCGGCAGGACTAGATCCATATAAGTAGCAAGCCACTTGGGTTCGAAGATCGGCATTGACGATGAACGTTCGAAGAATGTTTTTCGGCATCACAAACGTCAGACTGGCAGCGTCATCCTTAACATCGTCGTTCGAAACGAAAATGTGCTGAACTCGAAGCGGCAAGTTGGTAGCAGAGATAGCTCGGACTCGCCAGTCAGATTTCGATGAGAACACCTGGTTCTCGTAGTTCGTCGTCGTCACCGTTTGGATCTCATCTCCGTGGATGTTGGTCGTCTTGGTCTGGATCGAAGTGATCTGAGCCTGAGCCTCGGTCGACTTCTCAATCTCAGCCATCTGCTGTCGCTGGATGGAAGGAGCGGCGATCTCCATACCCAAGATGATATCTCGGATTTCACTGGCCGTCAAGGAGGCAACGTTGACACTGTTCCTCTTTCCGAAATCGGTCAAGATCAAATCCTTCAAGGCAACTTCGACCTTCATCCAATCCTCGTCACTAAGAGACGGCCAGATGTGGTGAGTCTCGGTGATAACCGACTTGTCAGGCCTCAAGATGATCTTTGCCTTCTCGTTGTTGACGTGAAGAGCTCGGAGGATCAAGATCAATCGAGAGAAAGCGGTGTACGAGGAAATAGATTTAAGCCAGTCATCGTAGAGAGAGAAGAGTACCATTTGAGGTTGGGTAGCTCGCTGGATAGACGAAGAAAGATTGCGTGTCAGTGTTTATGAGTAGGTAACGGAAAGGACACATATTCAGTACTTACAAGAATGAGATCTCCGAACTTCTCCATCTTCATCGTCGCTTGGAAAGGAAGCTGAAGCTCACTACCCTTGATGACGATGTTGGGGAAATCGAGCAAGTGAACCTCGAGAGGATCCAACATACCCTTTCGGGTGACAATGACCTGCTTAGGCTGCTCCTCAACTGGAAGCGATCGAATCAACGCAGCTACTTCTTCTGCAGTTTTCCATTTGGCTAGCTGTCCGAGACGTTTCTGACCAGCCCAAACGGAGGTATGAATGATCTTCAAGAACAACTGTCCGGTTCGAGGATTGAAAATGAAGATAGCTCCGTTGATGGGTTTTGTCGTCAAGTTACCCTCAAACGTCTTGTGGATGGTGACTCGGTAAACGTTGGTATCGTCGACGAACCAGATGATCTGGTTACTAAACAACTCCGAATAGTTCTGAGAGTTCAGGTAAGGCTCCGTCGGCTCGGACGAGTAGAGCTGAAGACCCTTTCGAATTCGCTCTCGAAGAACATAAAGTGCAGGATTGGCCTTCATAATCTTACCCATCGCCTGCTGGATCAAGGGCTTCATTCCAGGGAACCAGTTTCCGTAAGCTGAGTGCAAGTTGTAGGCCAAATCGATAGCGATCAGGACTCCGGTGGGAGATGGGTAGATCGACATCGAATCGGAAGTGTAGTCGAGGAACTTAGATCGAGTGTATCGCTCAATATCGTGCGAGTCGAAATCTCCCCATCGGAGCTGAACATCACACCACCACTTGTTAGAGGTCGTACCATCCAATACATCCTTGGTGTCGGTCAACAAGGAAGGTCGAGAGATGTTCCATTTGTAGGCCGAGAAGAGAAGTATATCTCCAGCAGACGAGTTCATCTTGTAGGACTTTCGGGGATGGATCGTCTCTTTCTGAACAGTCTCGATCTGTAAAGCCTCGAGCTCTTGATCGAATACCTGACACAAATCCATGACAACAGATTCATGAATCTTTTGCCACAAATGCGCTCGGAAGATCTGGATGAGAGAAATCTTCAAAGTAGGGATCTTTCCCATCATGAAGATTCCAGTCAAATCGAGTTGGACCTGGAAACCGACATAGACATTGGCTCTGTTGATAGTAGGACTCCACCAAAGAGTGAATCTTCGGTTGGGAATCTGGTTCAAACCAGAACGCTGGGCGTTTGTGAGCTTTTTGAACTTCATCGAGTCCTCGAAACCACTGGCCTTCTCCCAGAAGAGACCTTCCCAAGTAGGGAAGTACGTTCCCTTGAACAAAGTGTGCTCAAGGATACTTTCTACTCCTCCGAGAGCAGCGATCACATCAACTCGGTAGTTATTCAGTTGCCAAAGCTTTCCATCGTGTCGTTGAGAAGTCCACCAGAAAGGATTGTGCTTCAGGAGCTGGTATTGCTTCCAGTCGGTTCGAACACGCCATCCCTTATCGTAAGCCAAGGTGTGTCGGTCTTTCTGGAAGAGAGTATTGATTCGAGGGATTCCTCGATCCCAACTATCCTCCAAATCTTCAAGTGTCAACCTTCGGTTCTGGGCGGCAGCCTCCTTCCTCTTCATCGAGTACTCACTCCAGACTCGAGCAGAGTCCAAGAATTCAGCCTCCCAGGGTTGAAGGTATCGGAACAAATTGGGGATAAGCTGATCCTCAGTCGAGGTCATACCAGATCGGAAGTGGGTGATACCGCCAACATCCGTCTGCTTGGACCACCGAAGATCGGACTGAGGGATCAATACGTGACCCATGGACAACATACCCAGACCTCCCAACTCCTTCGGGGAATAGAAGACCACAGGAGGGAAACGAGAAGGCATCTTGGAATTCAATCCAATCTTAACTCGAGTCTGAATCTTGTTCTCAGCCTTGACCAAAGAATCAAGAAGCTCGTTGGTATGAACAACGGCCTCTCGGTAGTAGGTCATTAATCCAATGATCGCAGTGTTCCATTTCTGCAATAGAAGAGAAAATATCAATACCAATCTTGTCATACGTTTGAATAGAGACGGGAAGAATGAGAAATACTCACGTTGACAATCTTGGAGAAAGTAGTGGAACCAGATGACATGAGAACTTGTCGGATTCGGTTGTTGAATTGCTGAACACCTTCATCGGAGACCCGAAGGAAAGCCTGAGCAGTTCGCTCCTTCGTCTGCTCGTTGTTCAAGTTCCAAACACTATCTTTGAGGGAGAAACTCTCGGTAAGCGTTCGGATCTTGGGCAAGATTCGAACTTCGAATCCACACATCGAGAACAAGATCTGAGGGTTATCTTTCGAGTAGACAGAGACAATGGAGTCGTCCTTGAGAGCAAACAGATAAACACAATCGTTAGGGAAAGATCTCAAGTATCTTCTTACTTCATTCCAAAGAAGAGTTAACGTACCCAGTTGATAGTAGTCAATGACATAGGCAACGAGTTCTTGACGTTCCAAAACACGGCTCGTCCGAGATTTACATCGTGCTTGACAAGTCGCATCCTGCAATCTCGTGGCCAGCATCTCTTGGTGTTGAACCCAATGACGTTCTCATTATTAGGGTCAGGATTGGCCGAGAGATATCGCTGGATCAAGTCTCGAGATTCATCCGCCTCGAATCTAAAGAAGATATGAATTCTATCAACGTATCGAGTGTAGAGACGGATGGGGTGTCGAGTCTCGGTGGCCGTGTCTCTAAACTGCAAGAAGTTGTTGGGAAGCTGAGGAGGACCAGCCATCTCGCTAGCTCGTTGCAAACCAAGAATAAGAAGATCCTACACAAACCCATTGGACATCAAGCCATCGTGGTTAGTCTCCGCAACACTAATGACATCTCAGAGCTCTGTTTGAGGACTAGTACGTACCAAGACCAAACCGTAATACTGGAAAACGAAAGCGGAGAACTGAAGACCTCGAATCATACCGAACGTGTTAACATGAGACATGTCTTTGTACGTCAATACAGGATTGTTCTTGGCAGTGATGTAGTCTGCCAAGTTGTGATCGAGGATCAACCGCAACAACCTGTTGAGGAGGGTAAGATCCATCTTTTCATACACTTTAGCAAGGACGGTCTCCATCATGACGTTGGCTTGTCCTTCACTTGTCTCCCATACATCGGTCTGTTCAACCAGATACAGAGAAAGCTGGTTAGATATGAATGCTCTCGAGATTGTGAGAGTGAAATGACAAGAAGTCATACCAAGTTGTTGACTCCTTGAGCCATCTTGTAGACAAGAAGCGGCGGGGGCTCAGTATCAGCAGGCTTGATCCAGGCAGGGAAAAGACCACGCTTGTCGGCCTCAAAGAACAAGAACTGATCCAGATAGGCATCGGTAATCTTCTCCACAGGCTCGATATCGTAACAAGGGATCAGCTTGTCATATGTGTCGCTGAGTTTGCACAAACGAAGAACGTAAGCCCCTAGACTAGATCAAGCTCCGACAGGACAAAAACTTACAAGAACTCGATTCCAGCCTCCTTGAAGGCTCGCTGAGTAAGGAGCAATCGCTTGATTCGAGAAAGACACTCGTGTGGGTTATCACTATGGTAGCAAGAAAGACGAGCCATCGATCAGAGAGCATTCTAGTCATTAAGGTTGAGAAGAGAACGACTTACTAAGCCTGCTCAATCAAAGCCAATTCCTCTCGTTGAGATGCATTGAGTCGACCTTGAACACTATAGGCCTCCTTCAACTTCTCAAGAGCCAAAACCAAAAGCTTGGTATCATGCTTATACGAGAGAGGACTAGTTTCAGCAGAATTAGGAAGTAGAATGGTTAGATAAAGGTTGGTCTGCAGATGAAATGTCTGCTATTCGATGTGAAGATAAGACTTACGGGAAGGGGATTGGAGCTGTAGTTCCGAGATAAACCATAGCTGATCAGTATCATATCAGGTTCGAACGAGCAGAACGAAGGGACGTACCGAATTTTCGACTTTCGAGCCAGTGAACGACCGAAGAGTAGATAGCAACAGCCTCTTCACTTGAAATGTAAGGCCCGTCTTTGAGATACGAGTGTTGTCGTTCTTGCTCAGCCTTAAGATAGAGACGAGTGAGTCGACCCAAGTTCTTCTTGACCCTGTCCTCACACACAAGCAAAAAAAGAAATAATGATTGGCGTTGATTCATCTTGACCAAATCGTCCACAGGGCGACCAGAAATGCTTACACAGCCTTGTCGACAGTAGCTCCTCGGCGAATTCGCTCTCGGTTGTAGTGCGCGACCGAAGTCCACCAATCAGACTTGGACTTGATGTATCGAAGGATGATGTTCTCGATGGCCGTGGGCATTCCAGGAACCTTCCAAGGGATATTGGCCTTCCACTGTGTTGAAATAGAGATGAATGCGAAACAAGTCAGAACAAAACTGGTACACATTGGCAGGGAGAATAGAGAGAAAAAATACGCACGCATCGCCAGGCCTCGGACAAGTGCTGCAAGATAGTCTTGGCTTTGTTCTGCTTGATCGACTCGGGCCTAAAAGAAGGGAAAAGAAGGTAAGCAACTGCTGGAAAGAACGTAGTGGACAGGACCAGAGAGATACTCACATCATATCAAGAATGTCGTGCATGACGGCCGCTCGTAATTCAAGATCAAAGTGCTGAGGAAATAAATGAATTCAGTAATTAGACTTTACGTTACTGATGTCGATGGCAGGTTACAACTCACAGACTCGACACGCTGCTTAGTGACACTGTCGATGTAAAGAAGCAAGATTAGCACGCATCGCCAAAGACACGACTAAAAGAGGAGATATTAAACTGACGTCTTAGCAACACCCTTGGCGTTTCGACTAGAAAACCCCAGAACACAATTGTATCAGTATTACATCGTGTATGGGTATTAGAGATAGAAACGACTGACCCCTCGAATTGACGGGCCAACAAATTGTTTAGCCACCGCTCGAGCAGAGGAACTATACCTCTCATGAAGAACAACCAAACTCTCCATCCAGGCTGCCAGAAACCAACTCCAGGACCCTTTCCAACAGGGCCGGTATTGAAACGGTAATATATCAAATGCTTGAGATCTTTACACATCCTGATCTGTCTCATGAGCTTGTACTTATATCGGTACACTATCGATGAAGAAATTATAAAAACTAGTCAGCGTCATACAGATTATTTATCGATGTGTTCGAACGACACGTACTTCCGGTAAGCTGCCCAACATGAGCGAACATATACTGCAAACCATCAGCAAGCTGGAAGGCATCAATGTTTCCAAGACGGAACTGAACGTGAACATCGACGATGAGTTTGGTAAGTCGAAGGATTTCTCGGCAAAGATGGACTAGAACACAAATTGGTAGTAGAGTCAGATCGCAATCAGTCACCGCCTAGAAAACATGTACGGACAGAGGAAGATTTACATACAGGCATTTCCAAATCGAGACTTCTTTCGCTCTTTAGTAGTGAGCGTCTTAACCGGCTTCAAGTTCAAGTTCTACAAGACAAATCGCAGATAACACCGGCGATGGTCAATAAAAGTTTGTGAAAATCATACTTGGCGAAAGAATAACTCACATAATCCAAATGCAGATAGTTCAAGTTCTTTCGGTGAATAAGAAGGTTCAACATATTGTAACCTTGTCTGCAGACCTGAAGACCAGCCTCAACCCAATCAAGTGTAGTGGATTGGAAGCTTATGAAATACAAGCCAGTCAACTTTGTATGCATGTGGAAAGAGCTTTCTAGGGGTATACACTCACAACTTGGTGTTCTTTAATGACCTGAACAAGTTACGCTTGGTTTGAGGCTTGGGGTGTCGTCGGTGCAAAGCGTTCAACACATATATTTTAAGCTAATGTGATAAATTAAAGGAGAATCAAGTCAGTCAAACAGCGAGCTCGAGATACTAGCTCCTGGTGAGAAAAAGGCAAGGGAGGGCTTACAAGCTTTTGGTACGACACCCTGACCTTGACAGGCTGGTTAGGAGGGCAATGCTCCAAATACCAATCCTTGACCAAACCAACGTCCTGCGCTCGTCGTGTCCTGCCACTTCTCTTATCGTATGGATAAGGTGCCCACCAAAGAGCGATAGCATCGGCCGTGTCATCGTTGCTAAGATCCTGATCATTCAAGAACGGCACGCATTCTTCAGGAAGTTCAAAGTCGTCTTCATCCTCTCCGTAGGGGAACACAGTGTCCTCGTGAGAGATTGTAGGAAGGTTAGCGGCTTCAACTGCTCGGGAAGAGATGGGCTGAGGAGGTAGTATAAGATCAAGAGTAGTCAAGCTTAGTTTTAAGAAATACGACCAGACTCTGATAGATGGTGAACATATAAAAGACTAACGTTAATCAAGGGATCAAAGTAGAACGCGGGAAGATCGGGATCCTCTGTTCGGATGTAAACGTTCTTGGGCTCGTGATAAACACCGATGTGGACAGATCGAGGAAGAGAGTTATAAAGATGCGGGAAAGCGACCTTGTACTCCGTTCGGATCTGGTTTCGAATAACAACCTTGTTGACATCATTGAACTCGTTCCAATCCTCATCAAACGAATCCATATCTCGGTACAAAGGCTCGAACTTGGGTCCACCAGGAATAGCCATGTTCAAAGCCTTAGCAGTGTAGAAGCTCTTGAGGTCAAACAGGTAGAACGCGTTCTTGTCTGCAAAATCACTGAGCAGCGTCCTTCCCAATCGGTATAAGTTGGCCGCCTGGGGGAGTGTCAAAGAAAAGCTTCGGTAACTGCTTCCATTGATGTGAGGGGTGTCAAGCAATGGTTTGGCGTCGTAGAACCAATTGAGAACAGGAGCGTCTTCCTCATCGTCCAACTCCAACTGAATACCCTCCAACGGCTCCACATCAAGAACGTTGTCTCCATAATCAAGAGGAGGTTCTTCATCATCAAATGGGGGAAACCGAAGTCGCTTGAAGTGTCGTCGATCTCGCTTCTCTCTCCTCATAGCAATCCACATGGTGGCCCATTGGGCATGGTACTGTTGGGATTAAAGAAGAGCAAAAAAGACGCGTTCAATATGACAACCTTGAATGCAAGTAATAGGAAAGACCACGGTGGCAAATCGACACTTACAATAGGCTCTACCACTCGAGGGACTTCATTCACGAATGTGATGGCTCCAGAAATATGATACAATACTGGTACTTCTCTGACCTGTTCCCAAGGGTTAGGGATGTTTTCAAGTAACTTCATGACCGCGTGGGGGACATATTTGAGAGCTCCTAAGTGAACACGCTTATCGTTTCGGAACTTTCGAGCAGACATATCCCCATGATCCTTCATAATCTTTCGAAGGTGCTCAGGAGGGAGGTCCTAGAGAGTCGAAGGAAATCATCATTAATGAGCACACGATCAACATCGAAAAGAAGGAAAAAAACGAGGCGAGAGGAAAAAAAACCGTCGCCACCAACGACAAAATCACGTTGCGACTAATCCTCGATCGGATCTCAACACGTCTTGAAACCCCACATTTGCTACTCCCAACTGTTCTATACTTCAAGAGGTCTTCGATGAAACCATAGCTATCTAGTAGAGTGTGAAAAACAACTTACTTGCTTGCCACCATCGACACCACCACCACCACCAGCTCTTCGCTTATCACCCCATCGCTTTGCCTGGGTCTGCAACCATTTTCTCTTCTTCGCCTCGATCTGTTCAGGAGTGAGAGAAGAGTATGAGGGTCCAGCACCGTTGGCATCTACAAACAGCTGAGGTTGAGGAGGAGGCTGAGAGGCGAATCCAGGAGGAGGAGGCATAGCAGCCGAGTTGAAACCAGGAGGAGGAAGAGACATTTTTCCAACAGGGGTTTGTGATATTCACGAAAGATCCTCTTTTTCCTTGCCGCTAGATAAAACGAAAGAAGGAAGATCGAGAGCGAAAAAAAGATGTAGAGCAAAGAGTAGAAGCTCTTTGTCCCTCTTGAAAATGTCCTACGTGCTGTACTTGCTAAAGTAAGAACAGAACCACCAGGACGGGAGATGGGATTGAGGAAAGGAAGAGTGGAAGAAACAGGCCAGAGCAAGGAGAAGGTTGAGGTCGAAAAAGAACAAGGTATTCATGGTTACGGCTGTGGCTGTAAGGCACGGAGTTTGAGGTGTGACCAAGTTACAAAACTTGTGACAAGGACTGGCACTTCGACTTTTCGGCGCGAGTCTCAAGAATGTTTGTAGTGATTAAAGCAGACCGGATTATTAATAAGAGAGTTGAATAAGAGGTTCTAACAGAGATAATCAGCTTGAAGAAACCTTGCGTGTGAGAAGGTGTGAGAGCATCCTCTTGTGTATCGGAACCCCCCGCGCATCTGGTCTGTAACTAGGTAAAATACATATGATGGAACTGGAGTGACTCGCGATCACGAGAGCCGAAGAAAACGAAGCATGAGCCATGCAAAAAACACGGTGAGAGTGATCTCAACCGATGGTAGTCGATACATGGCCCTTTTAGACTGGGATGACCTCGGACCACAAACCACCGAGATCCCATGGGTCATGGGTCAAGTTTGCCCTCGTCGATAGGACAGCGGCAGCGGCAAGAGCAGCAGAAGCAGCAGTGGTAAACACTAGCACCACTGGTGAGTGTTCAACGCGGACGAGTGTCCTCTTTAGCCGATTTCTATATGTTTTCAAGCTGTCGAGATTGATTCCTCTTTGTTTGCAGAAAACTTCTCTAATTAACTCGACTGACCGTCGATGATGATGAGCAACGTCATGATGGCTCTACAACTTATAGATAAAGGCATGAACATATAAAGAGACAGGGCAACAAAGCAACAAGGCAACCTCTACCGATGGTGGTTGGTACACAATCCTTCTGGGCTTGGGTGGCCTTCAGATTGAACCAGAACGAAGAAACCGTCTACAGTCTAAATCAACAAGAAAGAGCACAAACTACAAATTACAATGGCTAGAAAAGCAGAAAAAAGCAAAATAACAGAGAGAAAACTAATCAAACTTTCTCTGAGGAGACAGCCCTCTTTTTGGCTTTCAAATGGAACCAGAACGAGGAAGCCATGCAAACAACGGTGAATCCAAGGGGTACCTTGTAACCAACCCTGTAACGTGGTGCTTCGCGGGCCGGGTAAACTAACACGTTCAACCAGCTATCCACTACATAGGAGAGCGTCACCGCTACTCCAACAATGATCGATCGAACCTCCGGAGAGGGAGATAGATCGGCCATCCAAGCAACCAAGATAGGACCAACACCGTTCGAGAGCCAAAGCAGATAGTATCCAACCATCTTAGCTGAGAATGCTTTCGGCCAGATCTACCATCATCAAACATAACCGAACGGAAACACATGGTCAGCTTGAACCCCAGACGGAAAAAAAACAGGTTGGAGAAAAGAAACGAACAACGAGGATGATCAGTCCCACCAACATGGTCAACATCTGACCAAAGATCCAAAGCCATCTTTTCCCAGTCCTTCCACTCCCCCAGGCACAGCCTACCATAGCAACCATCTGGATAGCATAACCAATGATAGGGATCATGTTGAGTTGGGAAATACCAAATCGCTTGGTTCCGTCAGCGTTCTTCTCGGCTTTAAGGAAGAGCACGATCCATGAATTGGAGTTTTGAGCCCACGACCAAGTGCTGAACAATAAATAGCAGGAAGATTCAATACTGAGTTCAAATAGCGAAACAAGAGGAAGAGACAAAGAAACTTACCTGTAAGCCAAGCAAAAGACATATAAAACCCAGTTGGTGAAGATCTTTTTGACGATACTCCAGCTCAGTCTGGTTGGGGGCAGTTTTTCAACCTCATTCATTCGAAGCAAAGCTATGCGCTTCTCCTCGTCGTTCAACCAACGCACCCTCGTAGTCACCGGATCGTCGGGGATCATGAAGTGTCCAAAGAGAGCGACGACGGCAGTCATCAACGCGTTGAACACGAACCTGCAGGAAGGATGACGGGTCACGTCAAGATCGGTTTATACATCAAATAGAGAAGAGAAGATCTACTTACAGCCATCTCCATCCGGATAGCCCGGCGACACCGTTCATGTTGGTATGCAAAGCGGCTTGCATGAAACCGACAAACATGTTAGCCGCAGGGTAACTCGTTCCAAAGATGGCAATTCGAGCAGCGAGCTCCCTCGGAGTGCTATTCGAGAAAATAGGTACCATGCACTGGATGAGTTTACAGACATTCAAAGAAGAGCGTCTAGGGACACTAGTTGACTTACTACCACGAGCAAAGTACACAGATGACTGTAGAGATAGCATTGTTGAACGAAACAGTCAGCGCACGCGGTTCTAAGGGCTTGCCGAAGTAAAGGGACAACTCACTTCCAGGATAGGCACTGGCCTCAAAAAGTCCGATAAAGAACCGGAGGGCATACATGCCATGAACGTTATGACAAGCAGCCATGAGACCGGTCATGAGTCCCCAGAGAAGCTCCGCCCCAGGCAACCACATACTCGGTCTGACTTTGGTCAAGATAATTTGAGAAGGTATGACCCTTTGTGAATGATCGAATGGAATTGAGGAAGAAGAATAGAAGGTCAGCATCAGCGCAGACGATATTTGATCTGAGCAAACTAGAGACGAACATGATGGCATAGCCGATTCGATAGGTAGTGTCCATAAAGTTGAGTTCGAGGCCGTACATGCTGAGCTGAAGTTTTTAAAGAGGGGTGTACAAGAAGAGTTAGTCTACATGCTGCACAAGCTACAACAGACTCAGTTTGAATCCCTTACATCCTCCTTCATTCCACTTGCATAGGCAGTCTTGTAGTTGGCTCCATCCATGATCTATCGATGAAGAGTAAATCCAACCGCGAAAAGTAGATGAGAACATTAATGGGAGGCGGATAGATAGATATGAGAGAAGTGAATCTGGCCCTCACCTTGATCACGTACGTGGACCAAGCCCAGGCGATGAGGCAGAGGTCGAGCTTTCGGAGGAATCGTCTCTCCACCTTGGATCTTTTCTTTATAAATTCTGAAGTTGACTCGTGGCCAAGGGATGCGACCTCATACATTGACCCATCAAGCGATCGTTTTCCTTTGTCGTCGAACGAGTTCTTTTTATCATCTTCGAGTTTGCCGCCGTCGGAGTGGGCATGAGTGGGCTCGACACAGATTCCCATATGCTCTTGATAGGTTTGGGATGCCGGAGTGGTGGAGGACATCATGCGGTAGAGCAAGGAGAGAGAAGGTAAGCCCAGCTGGAAGACGCGTTTTCTTTGGTGACAATGAAGAAAAACGAGAAGAGAACATATTCGAGAGGCAACTCAGAAGGCGTTTTTAACAAAAGAGAGAAACAGAGGTTTGAATATCCAGAAAGACGACTGACGACCGGAGAAAGACATGAGCGAAGTTGGCCGAACAGAAGACGAGCAACTCGACAACAGAGCCAAGAGAATTTATCAAATTTAATCGAGTTCCGCCCAGTCTCTTTTTCCACTTATACTCAAATTCACAATCGTTAGCTCTTCACTTTCTGTCACTGTTCACCTGTATATAGGAGTGAACAGATACCAAGCATCGTGGACGAAACAGTCTTCAGTGTACTAGAATCCAGAATCAGTGTTACAGAGTGAGAATATTGATTTCAAGAATTGAGCCAATATTTTCCCGAGCTGTCGCCGCCTCCCTTTAAACCATACCACGACACCTACTGCATTTCTTGACTGCGAAGATCAAACATTGGGAGTGGATGCAATATTCTTACTGACAAAAAAGGAGGACGAAGTCGTTCGGGTAGCGGTTTGTTTGTATATTTACCTAGTGCAAAAAGCATGGTGAGAGTGATCTCAACCGATGGTAGTCGATACATGGCCCTTTTAGACTGGGATGACCTCGGACCACAGACCACCGAGATCCCATGGGTCATGGGTCAAGTTTGCCCTCGTCGATAGGACAGCCTCAGCCTCAGCCTCAGCCTCAGTATCAACTTCACGGTGAGCTTCAGCGGCAGGGTCGAATACAAGCATACTCATTCCCGCATTGTCCTTCTGATGAAGGGTCAGGTACAATATGTTATGCAACGCATTGACATCTCTATTCCACCAAGTCTGAGAGCAATCAGAGAGATCAGTGAAAATTATCAGTATTTGACACCCCATCCTGAGACACTATCCTGAGATGTACAGAGTACGCGATTTACTCGACAGACGCTTCGACACTATTTCAGCGCCCACACTTTGCCCTTCCCGAGAACTCGCCATGGCATGTGGATCACATTCTCGGCGTCCAGAACCCCAAACCTTACGAGCCTGGAGCAGCAGGAATGCTTTCAGCTTGAAGAGCAGCGTCTTCATTGGGCCAGGATCATGTCTATGGGAAGTCGATGAGAAGGTACCGTCTCCTGACGCCAGAAGGGCATGTGAGCGTCCTCTTGATGAGAAGGTTGCTAGCTCGTGGTACGTTTTCTCTCGGCTGATGTCTGCACCTCAGCGGAGGCATCTCCACCGTCGAGCAGGTAGAAACATGGAAAATCGTCAACGAGACTCAAAATAGATGCGAGAGCAGCGCGGAGAACATCGAGATTGGCAGCTCTGAATGAAGGAACACCTGAAGAAGAAAACCGAAGCAAGACAATGAGGCAAGAAAATTAGTCTGCAGTGTTAGCAAGGCAGTTTGCACAGTCAGAGTGAGTGTGAAAGGCACTCGTAATGAAGATCTGATGAAGAGACTATGTCGTAGGTGGGAAAGGATGCCCGTGTTGTATATGATTCTCAAGCTACAAAGGTACCGAACAAAGACGGTGTTCCCACCAGACAAACCGCGCGGAAGGCTTGCACGCAAGAAGGGATCGTGAGATGTGTCAGGAGCGCATGTGCCATACAGCTACATGCAACTATATGCAACTACATGCAACTACATACAGCTACATACAGCTACATACTTGCAAGCTGAGTATGGGTTGTCTTCAGTGTTCTGGTGGTGTGCGATCCTGAGGATGACAGAATCCCAGAGGACCACGTGCCAGCCGAGCTCAGTTAGGGTTGCCCTCGCGCAGCACAAGGTTCGCGATCTTTGCCTAGTTATCGCCAATCGGCGGCTTACATTATTGACAACCTCTCCAACCAAGCGTGAATCAATGATCAATTGAATGACGATGGGTTGTTGTCCTGGAATCTGTCCTCTGTCTTCTCTTCGTCCTACAAGTTTTGTTCATTGCTCACACTCTACCTAGGTTCACTTTTACCTTATATTTTTGTCTCTTTATCTATTCATGTCTTTGTCTTTGTCTTTGTCTGAGGACGGTAGAGCCTTCACCAGGTCGTTCATCATGACCGACAGCCAGTCGAACTGATCAAAGGGGAAACCGGTCAAAGGAGATTTTCTGCAAACAAGCAGACATCAATCCCAACAGCTTATAAGACACAACGAACTCGAGACGATCAGAGCGCTCTTCTATATCAGAACATCTCTTCATATCAGAACACTTCTCCATACCAGAACACTCATCAGTTGCTTTGAGGAGTGCCGCTCCTCTTGTGTTCGACATGAAGCGCAAGAGGACGGTTCAGGCCTCGACAAAGTCTTCCCTTGCGGCTAACACTACCGCTACTACTACCGCTACTACTACTACTACTACTACTACTGCCACATGCTCAGCCTGCGGTCAGATTGGGCACTCTATGCGATCTAATCACCTCTGCCCGTTTTACATCCCTCGTCAGAGGGTGGAAATCCGCGCTAAGTCAGCGGTCCCTATGGTGTCAGGGACAGTAAAGATAGGCTTTGGTTCTTTACTCGCCTTTAAGCCACTGGCTGGCCCGATCGAGTCCGCCGTTGCCCGGCTAGGAAAGATAACATTCGACGCGTCTCGCCTTCTCAATATCCACATGTCAAAGGTCTGCGCGGATGGAGGGGAGATACCAAACCTTCCCAATATAATGCGGCTCTATCTTCAGGCTGTTGGCTTTAACAAGCGTGGAGGAAATCTGCACCAAGGAGCGCCAACACTGAACGAAGGGATCAACCACATCCGGGACACCTCTTTCCCTGCTGAGCACCAGTTCACAGACTCAAAGCGAGTGATCTCTTTGGCAATGACAATGGTAATGGTGATGCAGCTGGCTGCGAACAGGGACTGACTGATTTGCTGCTTTCATAGATTCCTGAGCAGAATGATCGGCGCCAAAGCCCTGTTGTAGACCACGGCCTGCCAGAACCATGTCGCCCTGAACATGCCGCGCCGGGCTTCTCGGCTCATCTCTTAGTGGCTGGAGACAAACGTTGGAGAAGCGATCCAGAGTCGGATCAGTATCAGCCAGGTAAGGAAGACAAGTCATCTGAGGAGATATCTGAATAAAGGCTGCAGCGATGACTGACCTATCTGACCTATCCGATACATCTGTTCGTTCTTAGCGCACTGCCCTCTCCCATCAACTCTAGGAGCAACTGTCCCCTCTCCCACCTCGAGGAGGAGGAGAGGGTGAAGAAAGAGAAGAGGGAGAAGAGGATAGAGAGGAGGAGCCACCACAAGCTGCTACATCCTTGGCGGCCTCGCCCTGGCTACTCAAACTCCTCCTTCCTGACCAGCGCACGGTGATGGAGGCGCATCTCCGAGTGTTGTTCGACTTCCTCACAGATGACATCTTTGGAGGTTTGCCTCTGACGGGTGAGGCCATCAAGACCTCGTGGCGATTATATCTCCGCCCTCTGTACCGGATACTGACCATCTTTGAGGAACATGGCCCCCAAGATGCGGCTACAAGACGGACCACTCGTCGCCGGGGGCATGGCCTCCGCCTGTTCTCGCTTCTGCCGCTCTCGTCTCACCGGTCGTCCTATGTCTTTGTAGACACCATGATACTCTACGACCTTTGGTGCCAGCTCAAATCGGAGGACGCGGATATGGGATATATGCGCGGGGTGACTCAGGTGTCCTTCCGGGATGACTCTGACACTTGGTGGAAGAGGTCGTTCCATATATCCAAAGTCAAGACCAGAAAGCGACAGTTCGCCATGTCGCTCAGCACGGACGGCATCGGCGTGTCTGCCGGAATGCTGAGACCCATGTCGTCTTCATCTGGCATCGACGCCTACGGATGGAGATGGGAGGGCGAAGAAAAGGACCGTCACCGAGTAGAGTATGTGCCGTGGGGTGTGCGGCCAGAGGACGAGGTCGTGGGGCTGGACCCAGGCCGTCGGACGCTGCTCTCGACAACCGCAGGAGGGATCGACATGTCTCTGGACAACGGCGGTCTGGCCGAGCACGGCACGCAGTGGTCGCTCTCTCTCAAGTAATGGAGGCACCTTGCGGGGATGGACCGAGACGCTCGGAAACAGCGGCTGTGGATGAAGAACCATGCGGAAGTGTCAACCACTATCCATGGTGAGTGCCTCTCACGCTCACACCCACGTTCAAGCTGACTGTATGAACAGCCTTACTGACCTTGCAAACTGTCTTGCCCACCTCGGTGTCGTGCTTCGGCTTCTTTCTTCGGTGTCTTTCTCCAGATCTTCCTTCGTTCAGATCTGCCAGTCTCGATCGTCTCCGCGCTGCTCTCGTCATACACTCTCAGTCCTACTCCTGGCTCGCGACCTTCTTCGCTGCTCGAAGGTGGAGACGTCTTCGCTGGGGCGCGCACATCAGCCGCGAACAAGCGTACCACAAGGTGGCGCTCCGTCTGTCGGCAGGAAGTCCAAGCACCTTCTTGGCCTTCGGCGACGGCGCCTTCTCGTCGTCTTCTCGTGGGCATGCACCTGGTCCTGTGAAGACGATGTATGCCAAGCTGAGGGCCTCTCCGCTGCTCCATTTTCGCACAGTCCGGGGGTATCGGACGTCGAGAGTGTGCTTCAAGTGTCATGGCGAGTTCTCTGGGAGGAACAAAGCGTGGGCGATCAAGGAATGTCGGAGCGTCTGTCGAGTAAGTGCCGTGTGTTACATACTTATGATAGTGTCTCGATGACTGACCGTTCTCTGTGCTTGCTCATTGATTTCTATGCTTTCTCTCTGCTCTCTCTCAGACTTTGTGGAACAGAGATGTGAACACGTCGCGCGACATGCTGCACCTAGCCCTTCACCAGGACGAGAACGAAGGGGCGAGAATGCTGGCGTTTGACACCGCTGCTGCTAGTGAGGCTGATGTTGAGACTGAGGCTGGCACTGAGGCTGGCAGAAACTAAACCCATAACCCATGGGAACCTTGGTGATTCGTGGTCCGAGGTCATCCCAGTCCAAGAGGATCATGTATCGACCACCATCGGTTAAGATCACTCTCACCATGCTTTTTGCATGTATTTATTATACAAAATTTGAAGAAAACATGACATCATTCACACTCAAGCGAGCTGGAGAGTCTTCTTAGCATCTTTCAAGCCGATAACCTCTCCATCCTCGAGCTCGTAAGTATCATACAACTTTAAAGCCTCCTTGGCGGCCTGAAGAGAGAAAATTATACAACTATGTCAGTTGTGGAAGCTAGATAAAGCCCAGCGTGCTAAGAAGAGAAGAGACCGCACCTTTGCTCCGGACATGAGCATCGCTCCAAAGGTAGCTCCCATTCGGTTGGACCCATCAAGCTCAGAGAGCTCCATACCTCCAGTGATCAATCCGGGAACAATTTCTCGAGTGTTGTTGACGATGTAATCCTCGGCGTTTCTCATATCGAGACCTCTCATGTTTCCCAACTGTTCGACCAAGCCGATGGAGACACATCGTTTGGCGGCGAACCCACCAAACGGTCCGTCGTGGCCACAGAACGAGCACACGATCGGGGCCGTGATGGTCTGAGGGTCCATGCACGACTGCAAGCCATGAGCAAGAGTGACGAGAGTGTAGTTGGAAACCACCCCCGATACTCGGAGCCCGCCGTTTCCCAAAGCGTCCGGTCGAGTGATCAAATCCTCAGCGGCCGTAGCGTTGTAAAGCTTTACGTTTGGAAACTGAAGAACCTTGGAAAGGATGGTAGATGTGAACAAGGCAGCGTGTTTGACGACGACAAAGTCACCTTCGTCTTCAAAGTCAACTCCCAACTCTCGCAAAAAAGCATCCGCGGGCTTTCTGATCACCATCGCCGACATGAGCTGGCCGCCAACCCAGGCACCTCCACCTAGAGACAGAGACCATGGAAAAAAGGAATTGCTTAGTCATATACGAGATGCATGATGAGGAGAGAAAAGTGTTCTGACCAGGGGCAACACCAGCCTCAAGAATGGTAATTTTGAGGTCGGGTCGTTCTTTGGCCAACACATATGCACAAGACAAACCGGCACTTCCGGCACCAAGAATGATGACATCTATAGAAAAAGGTGAGAAGAGATTATGAATTTTGAGTTAGATAAGGAGACAAACTATATATGAGATGGACAAATATCGATGTAGAGTAAAAGAATAATCACCAGAGATAGCACTCTTCATGAGATCGTCGTAATACCTCGAGGTCATGGCCCGAGAAACCATATATTCCTTGACTGTAAAGAGGCCAAGGATGATAGATGAATATATCAGATACGATAGATTATAAAATTAACGATCAGGAAAGATTGAAACGTACTGGGAGCGAACCGATAGTTCCCGTTGAAGTCCTCGACAGGACCTTTGATTGAGTTTGCGGCCTGAGCGTCCGCCTCGTCAGAAGACGCGACTGAGAGAGTCTTCTTGACGGAAGAAGGGGGTGACAATGGCAGAACCGAAGGGGCGCTATCAAGCTTGGTTTGCATAGGGGCGAGTCGAGTGGCCACGATTGAAGATTTGAAAGAGTCCATGATGTGTAGTTTGGAAAAAGGATGGATTTGAGGTGGATGAAGCCGATTATGGGTTTGAGAACAGGAAGAGTAAGGGGGAGTGGTCTGAAAAAATGAAGGTAAAATGCAGAAAGAGAGATGGGAGACTGTTCGCGCCTGTTTTTATAGTCGAAAATAGGGGCGGAGAAGGATCGAGAAGGTGCGGCACCCGTGTTCATGTCACGCATGGATGCCGGATTTACTTCTGGGGCGGAGAAGAGAAGAGCGGAACGTTCGAGTTCGTCACGAGCGGTCGTTGTGTTATCTAATGATTGCTATGAGAATGACCTATAGATAGCTACTATAGGCGACAGTCGCCAGATAAATAAATTGATGGGCAAGGAGACGGACCTCCGTGCTTCCGTCCCATGTGATTGGGGGGAAAAAGTCGGACGCGATTGGAATATTCGTCTTTATTCAATTTATCGAGAGAAAAAATTCCTCCTTTGAATTAAAAAAAAAAAGAAAGGAAAAAAAGAAAAAGGAAAGAGCCTTTCTAGACAATGACAAGCCTGATGAGGCAACTGAGCCACCAGGTAGTCTTCATAGGGACGAATAGAGACTATTGATGAAGTCTGATATGTCCAGGGAAAAATTAGCTTGGATAGAGACCGAGAGACGGTTCCATCACGATTGAGCTGACAAGCCCATCTGATGAGATGTCTTTGTTTTTTTTTTGTTTTTTGTTTTTTACATTTTTTTTACATTTTTTTTGCCACAGTAAGTCTCAGAAGAGGAGTGCAACGCTGTAGGTCTTTTCGGAAGCCTAGGTTAGTGAATTTTTGGGTTTGACCAAGACATCTCGGTTAGTGAAATCGAGAACTAGCTACGACCTCGAGTCAATGGTTTCTCCAAAGCACATTCGCGTCGCACGAATTACCGTGATCCGCTATTGACCGTATGTTCTCAGCCCGTGAAGGCACCGGTTTTGCTTTGGAAGACAAGAAAAGGTAGTATAATATGATATAATATGGTATAGTAGGGTATTCATTGAATCAAAGCATAGTAGACTACAAGATACAGAAACAGGAAAGAGGAGAACGGGAAAGAGAAGATAAAAAGGAAAAAAGGAAAGAAATCAGGATGAAGAAGAGATGAAGAAGAAGAAAAGAAAAGAAGAACTCAAGACGAATGCCGTTTAATACTCTGGCAAGATGGTTACGGTCATGTAACACCGGCGTTGCATCCGCAGCAACCTTTCCTCACGTGGCGCACAGGTCCGATCAAAACAACAACAATCACTTGTCTTCTTATTTATACAGACTAATCTGAAGATGAGATCTATCCTTTCTCCTTCTTGTGTTTCTTTCCCTCCGTTCAGTCTATCGCATCCTTCTACCCACACTCGTTCACTCTAGTTGTCCTTTGGGCTGCTCAAAAGTGGCCTGTTTCCTTCATTGTCGGTCTTTTACTCATGCTCTCCTTTTCGCAGGCGCGCAAGCTGATAACTATCTCGTGGCTTATTACAGAGTCCCTTTTAGACCTTTCACCCGCCTCCCTCTGATGAAGTTCCTTGCTTCTCTTTTCCTTTTGGCCTCCTCGGTCACGGCCGCCGTACTCAATCCTTCCGATACTGCTAATTCTATTCCTGTGTGTATTATGTTGTATCGTGTGATTTCCTATGCGCGAAAGTCATCTTCCATATGCTTCGTGTTTGTACATCGGCTGACGACATAGGAAACATGTGAACTATATTCTTTGTTGCGTTTTTATTAATTGCTTTATTATTACTATTATTACTACTATTATTATTATTATTATTATTATTATTATTATTATAGGAAACCTATGTTCCTAACAAATGGATAGTTGAGTATTCCTCTGGAGTCGTCAGTAGTAAGCGATCCATGGTAAGTCTTCTCGTGCCGTGTATCATCTGCCTCATGCGCACTGAACAAATCATGCCTCATCTACTTTGCTTGATCGCGCGCTTTGCTACGCAGGACCCTCATGAAGCTTTTAGCTCTCATATGGAAAAGAGGGGTATTCTTCACGACGTCCTTCGAGTATTTAGCAGCCAGGGTCTCTTCACTGGAGCTACTATTGCTGTTGCCGATGCCGTTCGTACTTTTCCCAATCTTCTTCAAACATATCGTTAGCCAGACACTTGCTCTAGTCATGCTGACCCTTTCAAGTTCCATTGGTGATGTTCGGGCGCACACATTCAACGACAGGATATTCTATCAGTCCAATCTATCCCTGGCGTCATCCGGGCTTATCCGGTCAGACTCATCCCTCGACCTGATTTCTCCCCCCAACCCGGCTCGCTGGCTGGAATCGATACCTAGTTGAGCCTTTCGTTATCTCCTTTCATCGAATTTGTAGCCTAGTGACTGATTTCGATAATCGCGCATCGGTTATGAATTTACCTTCATCTCATATCTTCTAAACTAAATCAAAAAACCAGCACTCCTCACAAGATGACGAACGTGAGCCAACTTCACAATTTAGGCATCAAAGGCAAGGGTGTCCAGGTAGCCATCATCGATTCCGGAGTGGATTACAATCATCCTGCTCTCGGAGGATGTTTCGGAACGGGATGCAAGGTCGTGAAGGTTCGGCTTGTTCTCTCCGTCTTCGTTTCCGTATTAGATTTGATCTAATTGTTACTGAAGCACATCGTCTTCCCTTGCCAATGACATCCCTTGAATCAAAACAGGGCTATGACTTTGTGCGTTGCTTACAATGATTCACTCTGTACTCCCCTTGGTTCTGAATCTGATGTCTTCCTTTTGATATATCAGGTCGGAAATGCTTATACTGGAGGAACGTCCACTCCCGTCGAAGGTACCAATCCGATCGACTGTTCTGGCCATGGAACCCATGTCGCCGGTATCTTTGGAGCAAATGATAATGTCAACAACTTGTATGTTCAACGGATATATGGCGCTCGATGCGAATAACAAGAGTCTGAATGCTCTGGATCTGATTAAATACAGTACTGGAGTTGCTCCAGAAGCTACGATCGCTGCGTACAAAGTGTTCGGATGCACGGGAAGTGCTAGCAACGATGTGATCATTGCTGCTATGCTCCGAGCTGCTTCCGAGGTGAGGACTATATTCATGATATCAATTCGAAGGAAGTCATGACTCTATCACTCACCATGCCTTCGTTCTTCGTCTTTCTGCTGTTCATCATAGGGATCTCAAATTATCTCCATGTCGTTGGGTGGCGCGAGTGGTTGGAGCGAAGATGCTGTCTCTGTCGTAGCCTCGAGAATTATTGCACAGGGAATTATCATCGTGAGTTATCGAGAGACGTGTCCTCACAACAGCAAACCGTCAATGACTGAAGTAGATTTTATGACGCCTTCATACAGACTGCCGCTGAAGGAAATTCCGGTGCCGAAGGTCTCTTCTATCCTTCCTTCCCTGGTACGGGTAACGGTGTGATCTCCGTTGGCGCTGTTGACAAGTAAGTTCATCGGCATTGCCCGCTCTGTCTATTCATCGACGTATGCCAACCAATAAATTCGCAAACTCAACTTTAATGGTACTTCCTAGCCTCGTGACTCCCGGTCGATACACTCTTCTCTCGACCACCCCACCTACACCCATCTTCTATGACGGAACCGCCGCTATCAACGTGTCGAGCTCGACTCAATACCCTATCTATCTAGCTTCCAATTCGACAAGTACTGATTCTCAAGGATGCACACCGTTCACAGTTGATCTTACGGGCAAGGTCACGGTAATCAAGTAAGTAAAGACCTGTTCTCTAAATTCGTTTAGGAACCACCAAGGTATATGTGCTAGACAAACTAGCTGACACGTGACTGTTGTTCAAAAGACGAGGGATCTGCACATTTACAGTTAAAGCTCAAAACGTGTACAATGCTGGTGGACGAATCGTTCTTTTCTACAACGTGAGCCGATCTTGCCCTCTCTTTCCTCTATCAAAAGCTCAATTCAACTAAGTTACTTTCCCTGTCGCGACCATTAGACCGCTAACACCGCGCTCAGTGAGTATCAATTTGTTCTATAAATTCGTTAACACCTCCTATGTGGATAATGACTGATGATCAAGAACCACTATTGACGGGCATCTTGTCTTTCTCGTTTCAGCTGCAACTGTCAACGGAGTAGCCGTTCAGTCTGGCACTTTGACTCTCACTGGCGGAACAAACCTCGTCAATGCTGTGGTCGCCAATCCCGCGCTGACAGTATCGTTCCCTACGGGATTCTACAACTTCCCAAACCCTACTACTGGTGGCTTGGTCTCCACGTACGATTCCTCTTGCCGTTTAAGCATCTTTTTAAATAGAGTTGGTCTTATCCAAATTACGTCTGCATTTTTATCAAAGGCTTTCTTCTTGGGGACCTACGTTCGATCTGAAGATCAAACCCACAATAGCCGCTCCGGGAGGGAACATTCTGAGTACCTTGCCATTGAGCCAGGGTGCGTATGGTGTTCAGTCTGGAACTAGCGTAAGTTTCCTTTGAGCCGAATACCATACATGAAATGCTCTGTAGACACTGATGTATCTTCAAATGATTATCTGTTCGCATCAGATGTCTTGCCCCTTCATCTGTGAGTAGATCTCTTGGCACACAAGTCTAGAGTGACGTGACTGATTGGCTCACCAAGATGAATTCTATCCATAGCCGGAGTCATCGCTCTCTACATTCAAAAAAACGGACGCATTGCTCCTGATACTATCACCTCGAAGTTAATCACGAGCTCCCATCCTGTCTCCACTACTGTCAATGGCACCTTAATTCAGCCTGTCATTCAGCAAGGAGGAGGCTTGGTAGATGCCTATGCGGCTGTATTCTCGAAGACTGTTGTGTCTCCTTCTGGATTTGCTTTAAATGATACAACGCACGCTGTGACAAAGTCGACTTTCAAGATCCAAAACTTAGGACTCCTTCCCAAGATTTACCAGATTTCTCATGTACCTGCTCAAACAGCTTCTACCTTTTCTAGCGTATGTTCTTCAAATACACACTACTCAAAGAGCTGACTGATATCAGAAAGTCGCTAAATTAGTTCGATACTTATTTCCTAAACAGAGCTCCGTTCAGCCTAGTCTCTCTCCTGCTTTCGCTCAGAACCCCGCTCAGGTAACCTTCTCGAGTACCTCGGTCTTGGTCTGGGGTCTCTTGTCATCACAAGTGACTGTTAAGTTCACAGCTCCCGTTTCGACACCTGGAAACGTTCCTGTGTATTCTGTAGGTCTATTTTAACCGACCTGTCTTACTGATTGTTGTAACAATTCAGCTTGATAACTGATCCTTCTCACATTGTCTCGACAGGGGTACATCCAAATCAAGTCCAGTGGTGAGGTGTATACTATTCCTTACGCTGGTGTGGCCACTAGCATGCATGACAACTTCCCTATCCTCGACACGTACGCGCTTGTTTGATTTTCGTTCCGATCTGGCTAGATTGACCTGATACAACGTTGTCTCCCAACCTTTCCTCATGATTTTCTTCTTCTAGTACCAACTACTACTTTGGAAGTAACCTTCCTGCCCTCTCTGATGCCAAAGGCGCCTTTGTCACTGCACCTAGAACATTCACTTTTGTCAACGGCGGTGCGCTCAGTTTCTCAGTCGTTTCTTGTTGTTCCCATTTCTCAACTGATCAGTCTTCGTTGTGTTGTCGCTGTACCTATATAGACGTTCCGTCTGTGATACTTCGGTATGTTTGATTCTTATCTAAAAAAAGTCTTCATCGAAATAAAATTGAGAAAAAAAAGTTAACAAACCTGACGTGTATATTTTCTAGACTGATCGGAGGAACTGCTAAGCTCCTCATTGATCTTGTCGCTGCGAATACCACCTTCACTCCGACCATCGCTAAGCGAGACGGAGGCGTTAATGGTCGAATGACCCACGTAGCCAAGCGAGCTGCGCCTGCTGCTCCCATCAGTCTCGCTCCTCTCGTCCAGGTAGGTTTCGTCTGCGTTACGAACTGCCGTTCAGACTCATTTTGCTCACCCCATCTGACAACATATGTATAGTACTCGTACAACTATCGTAACGTTCCTGATTCTACGGCGAATGGAGTTGGATGTACGCAGTCTTTGCCTTGTCTGTTTCGATTCACTTTTTGTTCGGGCGAATACTGACAAGATCATTCACGATCTTTGATAGATCAAAAATACGCCCTCTCGACGAGTAACACTTCGTTCACTTATGTCACCTCCGACGGAACCACTGTACGTGTACCCGATGGAAGCTACCGCGTTTTAATCCGGGGTCTGAAGATCTTTGGAGATGAGACTATTGAGAGCGATTATGGTGCGCCTTTCCATAAATTGTTGCTTGATTGATCAGGCTTCTGGACTTATTCCCCAATCAATTTCGTATCGTCTACAGAATCTTGGCTCAGCCCTATTATCACAATCGCGCAACAAGGCACTTCAAGTGCTTCCTCCGTTGCCTCATCATCTGCTTCCTCTTCCGCGTCTTCATCCTCTCTTGCCTCTTCGGCTGTGGTTTCTGCCTCTGTCTCTGTATCTACCTCAACCTCTACCTCCACCTCCGCCTCTACCTCTGCCTCTGCCTCGTCGTCATCCGCTGCCTCTGCCTCCTCGGTTTCTATCGTTACTACCACGCAGAGTTCCAGTTCAATAGTTTCTTCGTCCGCCTCTGCTACGCTGACTGTGGCTCGTCGAGCCTCTCACAAGCGGCAGCATTAAGTCGAGGTCGTGATATGCTGTATCTTGCTCTACTAATCTTTCTACATCTGATATTCTACCTCAATGCCATTCGTTTTTTTTTCTTGCTCCCTTAGTATACCCTAATAGGTTTATGTCTCTATATTCTTCAATCTCTTTCTTCTTCGTTTCGCTTTCTCTCCAAGTTGAATACTATCTAATCTGTCTGTGCTGAGAGCAGGTGAATTTGTAGATATCTTGTAGTGCCATTTCTAACTTGCTTTTACTCACTCCTTCGAAGCTAATGATTCATCGATCCATCGATCTTCTTCCTCTCGTCGTGCGAAGAAACAAGTATAAAAACATGCCATAAGATACATTCCAGTCGTCTGAGACGTACAACCATAGTTTAGCAAACTTTGAGCCCAACTCTTTCTCACTCCTGCATAGCCTTGAGAGTATCTTCGACAGTTCGGAGGAAGATCGCCATCTCTTCGTGACCAAAGATCAACATCGGTCGCAATCGGACCTATTTATTAATGGAAAGGAACACGTGTGTGGTCAGCACAGATGTGACGAACGGCCTGGGTGTGCTCTCTTCAGGACCAGCATGAGAGAACAAGAGGAAGGAGAAGGAGTGACGCACAGCAGCATCTCCGCAACCACCCATCAAGACACCTCGTTCTCTCATCATCTTTACGAACGTATCTCTCTTCTGTCCGTTCTCGAAATCCCAAGCCAAGAAAGTTCCCCTTCCCTTTCCTCTCAGGCTTCTCGGCCCATCGTACTTTTTGAATAATTTCTCGAGGGACTCGTAGAGCTCGGTACCGATAGCAGCGGTGTGAACTGTGAGATCATGGGTGTTGATAAAGTCGATGATGGTGTTAGATTGAAGAAGGGTGGAGGGGGAGCCCATCCAGGTGTTGTACATTCGGTATCCATGAGACGGTCGGGTCTCTCGACGGTGATAGAACCTGTGACGGATGAGCAACAATCAAGTCAACAACCTCGTCTCTTGTTCCATGTTCATCGGATTCGAAGAGAGAACGACATTAAAATAAAAAACTTACCCGGCAGCCTGAGCCTTCTTACTGAATGTGACAAAGTCGGGGAACTCATCTTTGCCTTCGACCAGGCCCCAGGCGTCGTGAGCCCAGAACTGACCAGTCGCTCCGAACCCGGTTTGGACTTCATCCGCGATGAAGAACGCGCCGTGTTGATGGGCGAGTTTGATGAGCGATCTGAAGAAGGCAGGGGAGGCGTGTCTGTCCCCGCCTTTATGTGATCAATTTATAAGAAGTAAGAAAAGCCATCGACGTCAATGCCGAGTTGAAGCAGGATGTAAGCGTTGAATAATAACGAACCTTCAGAGAGGATGGGCTCTACGATCACCGCAGCCACAGGGGACTTCTCCTTCCTGCTCAATCACAATTTACTGTTCAGCCTTCTCGATTTCTTTAAATATTTAAATAAAAATGATTCAGATGAAAACGAACCACTGGATCAAAATCTCCTCAGTCGCCTTGAGGCACCGATCTTCTTCTCTCTGGTTTTCTTCAACGTGATCCTCGAGAGGATACTTGATTTCTGGGAATGGAGCGGCCGGCCAGTCAAACGCCGGAATATCAAGCTAGTGAATGTCACGAACCCGAAAAGAGATCAGTTGACCATCGAGTGTTGTGCTCGAAACTAAGAACGCAGCGAGAACCCACCTTGTGTATAGCCTTGGATCTGGTGGCTGAAAGACTTCCGAACGTCCTTCCATGGAAGCCAGAGGTGAAAGAAAGTACAGACAGCTGTGGAGCGCCGGGAGATTGATTGTTCATTACCGATTCTATATCATGTCGCATGAGTGGGTCGGCTCTCGTGAGTGGAACGAACAGATCTAGAGTAACAGAAGAGATAGAAGTCGTTCTTACCCATCTCTTCGGCGGTAAAGTCGGGCTGAGAGTTATTGGCTCTCTCTCGAGCCCGGTAAGACATGCATGCCACCTGGAAAGAACAGAACATGACTCGATCAGTTTCAATTTTGAATACAATGCAACGGTCAAGTACAAAGGGTCGGACCTTGAAAGCGTTCTCGACTGCACTACTTCCACAGAGCATCATCGCGATCTGGTCCAAGCCGCCCTTAGGCTGAACTTTGAGAAGTCCTTCTTTGAGCCAGGTAGAGTATTGGTAAGGAGGGAAAGACCCCAGTGCTGGTCTGGATGAAGCGGCCACTTGGAATTCGCGCTGAGATGGATAATAGCCAGAAGAGATGGGTCAGCGCTTGACTTTCTGCTCTTGTCGGGATTAAAGGGTCAACAAGACATACTGTGGAGGCCAACTTCAAAAGCTCCGGGTTGTTGTAACCGACTGCGATACTGGCGATTTGCTATAGTACGAGAATGTCCCAAAGCTTTTTTGTTCATTCAGCTAACGATGTTCTAAGCAAAATGAGATGCAACGAATGGGATTACTGACGGCAAAGACGTCCAAGTATTTGTTTCCATCCACATCAACAAGATAGTTTCCCAGAGATTTGTCATAGTCTACCATAACCTGGTAGGTTCTAGGATCGATAGTATCATCTGCGTCGGCGAGCTAACGAGTTGTGTTTCAAAAGGGTTGGTCAGCTATTGATGCCAAGTTTACGTAGAGAGCGTTCAAAGCATAGACTGACAGCCCTTTTGGCCTTGGGACCCATGAAACTCCCGTCAATCAACGTGACGGAGGGCTCTTTGGGTTGCTCCGGAAAGGCATTCTTGGATGCCTGGAAGGCAGCGGCGAGCCTGGCAGAAGAGCCATGGATCAAACGCCTGGAGAGACCAACGAACGGACCGAGAGGGATGAGTGACTTTCGGGCTACAGAGATAGAGGCCATCATGTTGGGTGTCACTAGATTGAGACTGAGGGCACAAGATGGTGGATTGGAGAGAAAAGAACAGGCAGATGGAGGACCAAGATTGGATCTGTGAACCAAAAGAGAGAAGCTGCGATGGAAGCAGAAGAGAAAGAGCTGAAAGAGACGAGATAGAAGGTAAAGAAAGTGAAGAAGAGAGAAGTTCCGACTTGACCGCAACGGATTTTAGAACAAACAGCGATGGATTCTTATAGATTAGATCGCAATTTAAGCGATTATCTAGGCCGAGTCACTTATTTCAGGGCCCGGTTAATAACCGGTATGGGACTTAAATATAATCATCTATCATTCAAAAACCGAGATAACGTCACGTGCGGGAGCTCGGTTGGACCCAGTGGCAACCTGATCATAGTGGCAACCGTTTCCATCTTGACGTTCATCATACACACATATCATACCATCCTACGCACACCACATAGCACATACCTAGTCGGACGAAGATGACGACGATACGATCGTTCCAATCAGAGATCGAGGTTGGTCTCTGGCTTCGATGGTCGGTGGTCCATGGTCCATCTCGATCACTCAGTTGACTGACCATCTTTCTGCCCTTCCCGCGTTCATACCCGATGGTTTGTTTGTAGGAAATTCATGATCGTCATGTCGCTCAACAAAGAGAGCATGCCAAGGAACTTCAGGCTAAGCAGCAAGAGTTGAAGGCATCCAAGGGTTCTCTCGGAGCAAAGGACAAGAAGATTCAGTTGACCGATCCCTTAGCTGCGTCAGGTCTAAAAGCAGTGAAGAATAAGGTAGAGATCGTAGCTGGAGGACCCTCACAGGTCAAACCGATAGACATCCACGAAGGAGGGAATAAAGAAGAGCCTGACATCGAGGCCGATCTTAAGGTCCGTCCAAGTCTTTAAACTGTGACCGATCTCTTACTTTCAATATTGACTCAGTCTTTCTACTGTTCGCGAAATGCAACAAATAGACTCTTCTGCTTCTTCCTACATCGGACCTGACGACATCCTCCATCAAGGCGCACTTAGCTCCTCGGCTACTCCGCGCGCATGGAGAGTTGATAGTCCCATTTGGAAAGCATCAAGACCTGAATAAGCTGTATCATGAGAACAAGGCGCTGAGTGATGAAGAAGCAGGCTACGTAGGTGACGAGTTGGAGGGCGGAGAGAAGGATCTGGAGAGGATATCGAGCAGACTGATAGAGGTTGTCAAAGATATGGAAGTTGAGGTTTGTTTAGGATTTCTCGTTTTTGTCATTCTCCTACATAATCACAGCAATATTAACCCCGGCTCTTGGTGTCGACATTCTATAAATCTAATTTGAAAGGCCGTAGTATTGGATAAAAGTCTTACTCCCTTTCCGCATTGTACTATGCTTATCCGTACAAATCCTTCTTCCATAGAGCAGATCAGTCAGTCCTGCGTTCTTTTTCAACATTGGTAGCTTTGATTACTTATCAGTGTCCTAATCAAACAACAGCCGAGCTTCGGATGGCTGTGATTGGCAACGTTGATGCAGGGAAAAGTACGATGCTTGGAGTTCTCACCCGAGGAGGGCTTGATGACGGAAGAGGTAAAGCACGAGTAAATCTGTTCAGGCATAAGCATGAGATTGAAAGCGGACGAACAAGCAGTGTCGGGATGGAGGTATGGGCGCACTTTACTATTCTGACTTCGCGCGCGTACTTTGTAATTGATGTTGATATTCCTCCTCGATGCTTATCAAACAAACGTATCTCAACCAGATCCTTGGATTTACTTCAACAGGTCAAGCGGTCATCCCCTCATCACATACGTCTGTCGCTCAGATAGCTGCCGAAGAATCTGGTTTCATACCTTCGACCGGCACGAGCGCAAGAAGAGAAAAGCTTTCCTGGGATGAAATCTGCAAACGGAGCGCAAAGGTTGTGTCGTTTATCGATCTAGCTGGACATGAGAGATACCTGAAGGTCAGCGGTCAAACCGTATAGTCAGCATCGACTGAGAAGGCATAGCTATGTCTACGATGAACTGACCTTGGGTTCTTTACACATTGCAGACTACGATCTGTGTGTATACTCCTCTCTTCTATCCTAAGTACTTTTCCTCGATACTGAAATTTCAATATTTATTCGCGTTGCGACCCCACTTATAGTTGGTATGACTGGATGTTCACCAGTAAGAACTAAATGTATCTGTTAGCTCTTTCTCTGTGTAGTTAACGCTCTTGATCGTTCCACGCGTGGCTCTATCAGGACTATGCCATCTTGATGGTCGGTGGAAATGCTGGTTTGATTGGAATGAGCAAAGAGCACTTGGTGTGTGGATTGGTTTCATTTTTTTTTATCTCGTCATCTACGTATAGCTTCGCCCGATCAAACATGCACACGCATACTTAATGTGTTGTTATGGCGTCACAGGCGGTCACGTTAGCGCTAAACGTTCCTGTGATAGTTTGCATCACGAAGGTATGTTCTCTCGATGTTTCCTCTTCGTTGCCACAAGTGGCACGCACATTTCGTTCGTCAAATTTCAAAGTCTTACGCTTTGTCTTAACTCGGATTTGTTCTCACACGTAGATCGATATGACTCCACCACAAGTTCTGGAGACAACTAAAAAACAATTGACCAAGATTTTAAAGTCTCCTGGTTGTCGGTAAGTTCCTGCGCTGAGACGGCCTTGTTTTTGCAATGTTTTCGATAGATAGTGATGCATATTGTCTCCCCGTTCCACAGACGAACTCCTGTGTTTGTTGAGTCAGAACGAGACGTCATTGCGCTTTCTCAAAACTTCGTAAAGGAAAGGTACGCCTCTCATTTCTGTTTTACCTCTCATCAACAATGTCTACAGCTCATCTTTCGACTCTATGTGATCATATTCTTCAATCAGGTTCTGCCCAGTGTTCTGTATATCAAACGTGACCGGTGCCGGCCTTCCCCACTTACGATCGTTCCTCAACTTACTACCTTCGAGTTCGTCTCAAGGCCATTACGAAGTAGATGCTCCGCTGGAGTACTCGATCAGTGATGTCTTTTCGGTTCCGTTTGGTGAGTTTTGCGAAATGTTGGGATACATGTATTTTTATATACTCTTACTGAGGAGTAGTGATGTTCTGTCTACCTTTGGAAATCAAGTTGGAACGGTCGTGGTGGGTATATTTTTCTTCTTTTTGGAAACACTACGCTCTTTAGATTCTGATTTCACTGTATCAATTTTTTATCTCTGAAGAGCGGAGTGATTCACAGTGGTGTTGTCAAAACAGGGGATACTGTACTTCTAGGACCCGATTCTGTGGGCCAGTACGTGACGACTGCCGTCAAGAGTATACAGCGTAAACGAGCTTCTGTTGAAAGTGCTGAAGCTGGCCAGAGCGTCAGGTAAGCCTATTGATTCGTTTGCGGTGACTATTGATATCAGTTATGGTGTTCAACCCTTGTCTGTTTATATCATTTCCAAAGCTTTGCATTGAAACGAGTCAGGAGAGCAGCCGTTCGCAAAGGTGTGTGTCCATTCCACTCTTTTCTTCTTAGCGTGTTGGGTTGCTTATCCAGCGCCCTCAAATTTTCCAAGGAATGGTCATCCTGGCCAAGACGGAAGAAGCTCCCAAGGCTGTAAGAAGGTTTGAGGGCCAGATCTTAGTACTATAGTACGTTGCATTCACTATTTTACCGATATCGGTACTATTTTTTTTTGTTTTCAGAACCGATTTTCTTTTCAACAGCTGGTTGATTGATATGCTTATTGCTTATCACAGTCACAATACAACAATTCAACCGAGATACCAGGCTGTAATGCATTGCGGTAGTATAAGGCATGTTCTATATCTCTTGTTTTCTTGTTCGGCCATTGGCTGACAGATTGTTCTTTGTTTCTTTCCAACGTCAGACAAACTGCTCGAATCCTTTCTTTGTAGGTCTCTTTGTCTTTTCTTCCTATTGCAGAACATCATGTGTTCAATATGCATCTTGACTGACTTTTTACTTCTATGCAGGGACCATCCACGAGGGCTTCTCCGAACAGGTGATCGAGCGAATGTAACGTTTGAGCTAGTGTCAAGTCCTGAATACCTAAAGGAGGGGATGAAGCTCTTGTTCAGAGAGGGAAAGACGAAGGGTCTCGGAGTCATAACAAAAATATTGTAGGGATAATTCTCAATGGTGCAATAGACCGGTTATCTCTACCTTCTCTTTCTTTTTAGCATGGTGATGTTTGTACTCAATTGTAAACATATTGCATGTACATTCTGCCCAGATTTGGTTGTTCCTTTATTCCGCTCTTGCGCAAATAGTCGTGAACTTGAATGTGTGGACTTAGTCTCTTGCTTGGTTTTTTTTAATAGAGGAATTGTAGATGCATGAGAATAAGACGACTGGTTGAATGATGCTTATGCTGTTGATCGAATCGAAAACTCGGGAGTCGATAGTTTAATACTAAGAATAGTGTATAGGTAAGTGTCGGATTCAGACGAATTTCAAGTAAGCAAAGGAAAGAAACTGACGAGGTAGGGAATAATCCGGGACTTGACGATCTCGCAGTACTGTAGATGTTGGTCGGTTTCATTTGCGTACGGACGCACATCGAATAATAAGCAAAGATCCAACATGTGAAAAAGGAGGGGCGATTAAAGAAGATGAACATACTCGATCCCAGTCCTTGCCATACTTCTTCTTGCAGGCATCGTCGTCCCGACGCTGTCGATGAACGAGAAGGATTGCAAAATAGATGACGTAGAAGTAGGTGAACGGAGTATCAAATCCAGTAGGGAGGCACCATGCCCAACTAAAAAGGGATGTTCCGTCATTGTTGCGAGACAGGAAAACACGAAGATAGATGAAAGCAACATGAGCTGAATTGATCATTTGAGTGGGAGTAACAAAGCACAAGAACGTATGAGAACACATACGCCATCGTCCAATCTATTCAGAAAATACAGAGTTCAGGGAGCAGTAACGATGAAAAGTCAGGCTGAATTCATCTTAGGTGAAGTATATCAGGAAACTGAAGAAATGGAGAAAGAGTTACCTCCTAGGTAGTTGGGATGCCTCGATCGCCCCCACCAGCCTGAAGTAAGCAATGCAGTTCCACGCTCGGTTTTCATCGAGGTCAAGTCTATACCGGATTTTTCAATCGAGAAAACACAAGTATGCGAATGTCCAAATTCAAGTCAATCATTCTGTCCTCTGTTTGTGCCCTCGACCCATCGGTGAGGGATGAGGTAACTATGCCAGGAAAAGAAGACACATACTCCTAGGGTTCTTTCCTGCTCTAAACCACTCTTTCTCCAAGTTGGCCGCCCGGAAGATGTAGTAGCCTCCAACCTCAAGTCCAATGATTGCCAGCACGGCCAAGGTCGAGAGTTCGGTCGGGTGGAAAGCGAGGTATCTTGCCTGAAGCGAATACGTGAATGGAACCCAGGCGAGATCACCGAGAGACAGCATGAAACCAAAGCCATCGGTGGTGATATCCATCTGGGTAAAGATCGCAGTCTAGATTGAGGAAAGGAAATGAGATGATGTATATCAAAAATATGAACACAACGTCAACGATGTCAAACAGAAAGCGCGAACCTCGTTGTAAAGCGCATCAATGACGTAGATTGAGTGGAACACGACAACGAGGATCATGGAAGCAGCGAGGTATCCATCGCGGGTGTACTGCTCACAAGCCATCGAGATATCAATGATCATCCAAAGAATGAGTCCTGGCCGAAGCTCGTTGAAAGTCTTGATATCGAATGAACCAATGGAGGGATTGAGTTCCCGACCCATCCAGAACTGTTGTCCCATGGCATGTACATGTGATATGAAAGTGTTCAGCTATCAACTGAGCTAACAGTGACGAACAGCGTTGGAGAGAAGAGGCAAAAACCTTACGTCGTAGAAAAATCGACCTGAATTTCCAGCAAGGGCCATCAATCGCTCGTCCGTGTTCCAATAGCTGACAGCCTGACAGTACAGTGCTTGGGCGATTGACATTGCCAAAGACGCGGTAATGAGGCCAAGATAATGATCGTAGATGAAAGTGAAGGATTGGGGACCGGCATGAATGATTCGACCGAGGACAAGGCCGAGAGAGAGGAGAAGGGTTGAAAACCCTGGATTGGGATCAATGAGAGTTGAGGTCGGAGGGAGAAGATCGATCTATCAGCTCCTTCTCAATTTTGTGCGCGATCATGAAAGAACGGCAAAATTTGAGAGCACAAACATACCATTGAGCTTGTAGAGCTTCTTCTTCCCGTCCCTCATAGCAGCTCCCTCGACCCATTCGCCTGGCAAGATATACCAACACGCGACTGTGAACGCGTACCAAGCGGCGTAGGCCTTGAACGCCTGAGCGTCGAAGAGTTCGTCCAACCACGATCCGGCCAGAAACCTACCGAACCAGGTAGACAATGGGGGTGGACATCCAGAGTGGGCCGAAGTAGTAAAGTAAAGGAAGTATATAGCAAACGGAGTGATGAAGTTGAGGCCGAATGTACCGATGTGACCTCCGAACTAATGGATGGTTTGTGAGGGATGCAAGAAAAAAAACACGTATAAGTACTTGATCGGAAGAGACGAGAACAGAGGCAAGAAAGATTGACCGACCTCAAGATCATGATGAGGAGTCACCGGGTTCAGCACCTTGGTGTCCTTGGAATCGATATCAGCCATCCAGAAAACAACAAAGAGGAAGATGAAAACGAAAGATCGAGATCGTCGTTGCTTTCAAACAAGAAGAGACAAGATGTGGAAAGTGAAAAATGACAACGATATTTAATCGAACCACTTTTCAGCCATCCACCATCATCAACGATAACGACGACAACAAGAACGACGACGATGACGACGGCAACAACATCAGCATCTTTATCAGCTGCGTCTTCTATCACTGCCAACAGGCAGGCTGGTTCTTCCTTGCAGCCCAAACCAGCCGGTCATCAGATGCGAATCGCTTCTCAAGGAACGCTCAAGAACTATGTTACCTTTGCTGTTAATTTTCTCAAAGTATGTCTACCTCCCTCTTTTCCTCTCTTCTGACATGTTCTGATGGGATTACGCTCATCGGGTTCATTTGCTCGTCGTCCACGTTATCAACATTATTTTTTCTGGCGCTTGAGCAGGAACACCCAACCCGATCTCTGACTCTCCATACTCTCCCGTTCGTTCCTCCTTCGAAAGATTCGGTCGATTCCGCCTCTTCGTCCGAATCACGGACCACGCCTTCGAATCGTCAAGCGAGCGCCTCGTCGATTCCTCAGTTGATCTCAGTTGTAGAACTCGTTAAGCGGACGTTCCTTTCCCTCTTGTCGCCTCTTCTTGATGGCTCTGATGCCTCTTCTGGTGAGAAAGTCGACCGATGGGTAGAACAGGCAAGAGAAAGGGGCCTGTGGCAGTACAATGAGACGGGCATCCTTGAGGATATCGAGCATGAATTTGTCTTCCAGCCACAAGACAAGAAGGCTGGTGAAGAAACAGATGAGGCAGAGCAAGCTTTAGAGAAGCTGAAGCACATATTGGGAGGAAAGACAGGGTATGTCTTCTTCCGTCTCTCTGCACATCGTTTCCTGTTTGATTTTGGAAAAACATACTGGTTTCTACGCTTACATCGCCCACATCTGCCCCCTCGTTGCTCGAACCAAAGTCCTAAAATGATACACACGCCATATATGAAGATTACACTCTCCACTGTTCCCATTCCTTCTCTTGCCTCTCGAAAGGAAGTAACGTAAGTTGTTCTCTCTCAGCAGCCATTACACTTGCTCGCTCATATGTATTCACATCACTAACGAGAGAACAAAACAATACATCTTATCCATGCACTTATTTCTCAATCTTCACTAACAAACAAAAAAAGCTGCCAATCCATTATTCTGCCTCCACGAGTTAAAAAGTCGAAAAACAAAGGTCGACAAGCCCGACGACAAAAGCTTAAACAGGCCCTGTGTAGGAAAACCGATGAATCCAATACGATCTCCGCTCAAACGAATATTACTACCCCTCTGTCTGCACTCGCTGCTGTTTCTGAAGATTCTTCTGCTGAGGGATACGCGGCAGGGACTAAACGAACTAGCAGTCAGACAGATGGGGAGAAGGGGGTAGTTGGAGGGAAGAAAAGGCGAAAAGTCCTGGCTTAGAGGGGACTTTTCGAAACTCTCTTTTCTCGTCCCAAAGGCAGAGAACAGAAACGCGTCTGTATGAGAGAGTGGGAAGGGTAGTAAAAGGAAGGAGGGAGATACCGACTGTATCCCTCAACACAAATCGTGATCACACGCCAAATACCGCTCTGACCTCTTCCTCTAAATCTCTCTCATTCAAGCTTGCCCCCCAGCCGTCGAATCCACTATCGTTGTAATGAACACCGCCAGCAATAAACTTGGCACTTCTCTCGGCTCGAAGGGTGAGATCGCCAATCAATAATCGGGCGGGTGTTGGTCCAAGAATGTCGTGTACTGTCTTCCTGGATAGAAAGACGGGCGTAGGATACTGGAAGATAGGGAACTGTGTGTGAAGCAGACTTTGGTATATTCGTGAAACAGATAAATGAATTTCCGGTGGACACTCGTCAGCTTTATTCTATGTCTGAATGGAAATAAATGCATGTTTGAGAAGATATGAGTGAAGGAACAGGCTTACGTCGCTAGTTCCGAGGCAAGTGATAGATGGGTCTTCGATGCGGGACCGGTAAAGTAAAGTTCACCCCTTTGAGGATCCTCATGGGTTGACTCGGTATTGTCAAAGTCATCCAGATGATGGTTGTTGTATCTGTTGAGAGGGGCCATGTTCGATGGGAGTGATCTTGAAATCGCCGCCTCTACCTCTGTCGCCGTCATCGTCATCGTCGACCCGGTTGTCATATTCTGGGACATGTTGGTCGGACTGACAGCAGCCGTGGCCGTCGCTGTAGCAGCATACATATCATCTCTCGTTTCAAAGATGCTGCCCTTCCGAGCTGTCTTGTTGACAGGAACGGAAGACCGTCGCTGCTTGGCAAGAGAGGAAAGAGAAGGTCGAGGTTGAAGTTGGAAAGCAAACGGTCGATCGAGTGGTACCGGTGGGGTTGTGTGCATCAGGACACAAGTCAGGAAACTGACGAGCGATCGAATGTGGATAGTTGGGTAGTCTAGTTTTGTGCAGCGAGGGGCAAAGGAAGAGTAAATTGTTGAAAAAAGAGACCCAAGGAAAGCTTCTTGAGCAAAGACAACCGACTAAAGTCTGAGAGAAAGAGAAAGATTCAAAAGACTTACGACCCGAGCCGTCGCCTACCAGGCCAACTCTACCCATGGTAAGGGCAAGGTTGATCAATCGAGGGATCCCACTCCCTATTCTAGTAACCCCCGGAAGATGACCGTAGATGAGCCCAGCAGCAACAACGATCGTTTGGATCGAATGCGAGTTTGACTCGAGGGCCCTAGATTCGTTGAATATTCAAAAGTATCAGTCAAAGATAAACAGAATAAACAGATAGGTAGGTCAGACTAGATGAATCTATCAAAAGAGAACGATATATAGCGAATATGATCAGTGACGAACCAACGAATGATAGGAGTTGATGGATGACTCGGAGATAGATGCGACATCACGTCTGGATCCGTATCCTGTTGTCATATCAAGCCGTCGTCCGAATTCCAAGATCGTAAAGCAAAACCAATGTCAGGTCGACTGGATTATAACTCAGCTCAGAGGATCTGAGCCCCACTCGAGATGAAGAGAATCAAACTTGCGTCGAGTTGCAGCCGTCCCGTATTTTGCCCTTTGACTCGCAACTTGAGCTCCTCTTCCTCTGTAGGAACGAACGCGTCAACGCCGGTCAAATGGATCAACACCGGCCTTCTCCTCCCCCGTCTCTGTTCAACCCGGGTGGTCATGCCTTCGAGCACACCCGACATGAGGATTGGGCAATCTGAGTTTGCGAGAGAGAGCACGATATCAACATCCGAGCTAACCTGAGCGATGAACGTCCGGTCCATCAAATCACCCCGGAGAGGAAAGACTCGAGGATGAATCATGTAAGAAGGGACCCTGTGGTGTACAATGAAAAAACGTTCAATAGCTCGCTCGGATCAGAGCCAAGCGCGATGCAAGAGAAAAGAAGAAGGAAAACAAAACCAACGAGGATGACCGATGAACAGCGACGATCTCGTATCCATTGAGAGAGGCCAATTGAGATACCAAGAAGGATGAACCGACGTAACCAGTAGATCCCAACTAGGTAGTCGAGCAGATTATCGCGAGGAAAGCGCAAAAATTTTCATCATAAAGATCAGTAAAAGTAAACTGGATGATCCTGAAACCAAGATATGCTAAAGCTGAAAAGAGCTCACCAAGAGAATCCTGGGTTTGATATCCATTTGGAGGGTCAGACTGAGAGACGTGTTGGGTTGTTGGGTTGTAGGGTTGTAGGGTTGTTGGGTCGAATAGATGTTTGAAAGAATGGTTTGGTCTTTGATAGGTTTCACTAAGCTTCTGATGTAGATGTGCGCAGAAGCATGACTGTCTCTATCCGAGCGAGAAGAGATTGAAGTGAAGGAAGCAAAGGGAGTAGAGGGAGTGAAGGGAGTAAAGGAGAGGAAGAGCGAGCGAGATGGACAGAAGAGTCAAGACAGAGAACAAGAACGAGGCGAATCTGTGAGCAAGGGTGAAGAAGGAGGAGAAGTAAGTCAGCAAGACCCGTTCGGTCTCTTTTCTATGTACAAAGAGGAGCACACGAAATCATTGAATGGTTCGGAGCCGGAAAGATGACAAATCGAAATAAAGTGAGTTGACTTTTTTTTTTCCTCTTTCTTTATTTTTCTGCTTTTCCGATGTTGTTCCATTCGACCAAGCATGTTGATCTCGTCCTGTTTCCATCTATAGTCAGCACTGGACATGAATATATACACATCGATGCAGCACACATGCGTTCCCTCTTTACCCAGACTTGTACAGATCAGCTCTTCTGTTGGGTATCTGCGAGGTGTGAGTGAGAATGAGGGAGCGCGTGCGCATAATCTAGCCATCAGGCAGCTTGCCTCGCCGCGATTTCTCTCATGCTTATATTCATCCGGCCCGATTTCGGACCGTTCAAGTGACAAATCACAATATCAGATTTCACCATTGGTTTCGTCATATGTCATCGTCAATAAACAGAAAATCTATACAGAACAAGCCGGAAGGAGTCAATACAGGCGAACGTATCCGACAGAAACGTCTCGTGGGCAAGAGGAAGAAAAGGAAGAGCTGGAAGATAAGAAGACAGTCGTTAAGAGTATAACTAAAAGTGAAAGATGCATTCCAGGATCTATGTCTCCCTCGCATGGACCGGGCAACTTCTCCCTCGAGAGAGCCAAGCGCTGAGACAGTTGTCATCGAACGTACACAAACAGTTCAATCGGGCCACCTTCGATCCTGGCTCAAACTCTTCCAAACAGATCACACATTCCATCCCGATCAACGTCGAGTCTGGTGCAAGCTCGTACACTGCCATAGCCCTCAACACAGATCAGTTCGGGTAGATCTAAACATGAATCCGTGATGGAAGAGATGCACGACGAACCAAGATATCTCCCGGTCTGAACGACCGTTTCGCCCTCGAGACACTCCTGGACATGTCTTTCTTGAGCACCCACGTCTCCAAATTCGGCTAGTGGCTTCAAACATACTGGACAGCTATGACACCCAGACAACATACACACACATATGGACTTATGGATCAGTCCTCTCTACGCAAGTAGCTTCTGAGCGGTGAAACAAATTGATATATATATATATATATATAAACAGACACATACTCTGCTAGATCACTCCTCGACGAACTGATCGTGGCCCCTGCCACACTGCCTCCCGCTGTTTGACCAGTTCGATCCCTCCCTTGGCCTTCGCCGCCTTTGTTAAAAGACTGGCCGATCCTTCCTAAAGGCAGGATCATCTCGGTAAAGCACGGGTCGCATACTCGGTGGGGCACATGTATCTGATCTGAGATCATCGAGAATGCCATCGATGGATCCAACACAATCTCCGCCGGCAAGAGTCGTGTCGTCCGACGTTGGGAACACGAGTGACACACGATCTGACCACATCTTCTGCAATGATGTTTTCGTAGGAAAAAGTTGAAACCTCGGTTGCATCGTCTGCAGGCCGACACGTCTTCGTCCCTCTCCCATACAGGACCTTATCGAAAGAAAATCAAAGAAAAATCCGAACGTCAGCCCCTCGCCATACTTCACTTTTCCCTTCCTCTCTACGTCGTTTTCATGAGGAAGAAAACTCACGATTTACTATTGGATTTAACCCCAGGCCAACGCCATTCCTTCTGAACGGTATACCAGCCTCCGTCTGAGGGACAACGAACGTTGCGCTCTCAGAAAGCTGGGTTTCGATCCCTGGGGACTCGTCGGTTACCTGATAGAATTCTGTTGAGAGTGAAACCGAGGAAGATCGAGTCGAGCCTCGCCCTTGGGGTGAACAGATCGAAGGCGATACCGAGGCCGATTCGCCTGGAACGAGGAACCCGGACGTTTCAGATCCAGAATCACACATCTCGGTTTCTTCTACATCTGAGCATTGAGAGTTGGATTTAACATATTGTCAACAATAAATCAAAGACGATTTGTGTTTGAGCTCGCCCCTGTCAAAGGCCATAAGCACATAAAAGGATCTAACCTTCGGGGTGGGCTGATTCAGAGACGACGAGCCGGAGCGCATCCAACTCTATGTGAAGTGAATTCAACAACCCTTGGGCTGCTTCCGCTCTGACCTCATCCGAGTCCCCTGTGATCGCAGCAAAAGAAAGAGAGTAAAGTATACGGACCTCAACGCTCATGCAAAGCATATTCGTCGAAGGGAATAGGAAAAACATACGTTCAATCCCAACCCTCAACCCACTCACCGCTCTCTCCAACTTGCCTAACGTTATCTTCAAGGTAGCCGGCGTTCGCTCATCCGTGCTCCTTCCAGGGGTTGTCCCGCCACTTCCTCTTCTTCGTCCACCCGCCAAATATCTCGCCCTCGCTAGATAGTCCTCCGTCTTATTCATCTCAAGTTCCATTCCTCTAACGGAAGACTCTTGCTCGACTGGAAGTGCACTAGCCGAATCCAAACTTTCATTCTTCCTGTTACTCCTGACTCGCGAACCGTCCAGATTGAATCCGGGAGTGCTCAAACCGTCTGGTTCGAGAAACGGCAATGCGGGCACGTCTAACCGACGTTTCGAAATTCTGACCCAAACCCGACGACGGACCCACTTGGCGGCGCCTTGTTCCTCGATTGAACTTGTATTCGGTAGGGGGATAGACAGAGACGACGGAGAGGGAAGAAGTGAGGAATGTAACACTGGGGATCGACCGGTGAGTGCCGAACTTAGTTCGGCGGGTGGATGAGGGAGCCATTGATCTGCAGGTGTAGAGAACGTAGGAGCATACATCCAGCCGGTATGAGGATCACATCGAGGGTTTGACTACGATTATATATAAATCCATATAGAAACAGTGATGACAATGAGACACCGAATTGAAAATAAAAATAAAAATAAAAAACCAAGAAAACAAGAACCACAGACCAGATCAACTTCGAACTGGCTCAGCCAGAACCAGCCTTCCTCTTCCTCTACCTCTCGAGTTCCCGGAAGAGGCATCACAAAGGGTCTTTCCAACGAAGGCAGGTTGATATCCTCTAGCTCTTCTATTGGCACGACACCCTCCCAATCACCCGGCTTACCAATCGTGTCGAATGAACCTGTCGGAACCCTTAACTCCCAGGGAGATCGTCTGCCTTTCTTACCCAGGCCAGAACTAGAGAATCGGGGCCGGCCGGTTGACATGGCGAGAGTCTTCAAGCGCGCGTCGAGTCTGAGAATGGTTTCAAGTCCGAATTCCAAATGAGCAATGAGAGGCAACTCTGGGAGGAAACTCGAAAACATGCTGAATATTACCTTTGGTTCTCATACACCACAATCTATCCTCGCTCGAAACGAATGCTTAGTACGGTGGAAACTTGTGCGTTCTCGACAGAGCTGAGTCACGTACAGGAACGCTACTGTGTACTGCTAATACATTGTATGGCTCCGCCCGAGGTACAACCATGTCCGGCCATCGTTCAGCTTCGAATTGTTGCAATGCCTAAGTTTACCGTCGTCATGTGAAAGAAAAGAAGAGGTAATTATCAGTACGTTACCTCCAACCTAGGCGGGATGACATCATCATAAGAATGCCTACATACCTCGCAGATAAAGACCTCAAACACACCAGCACAAACATCAAAAGCTGTCTCTCCAAAATGATTTCTCATCAGTGGATCCGCCCTCCATTTTGTGACTAAATAGAGGACGACTGGGAGGTGTCCGTTCGCGCAGGCACACACTATAGATCAATGTCACAACGCATATTTAGCATTCAGTAAGGTCGGAATCAAGAGATGGAACAGACAACTCACTGAGCGGTGTCCAACCTCCTTTGGATCGTTTGTCAACCCCTTTCGTTCTTTCTTGACCACCATCTACAGCTTCAGCCGGGTTATACGTAGCAGCAGACGAATTGGCACACTGTATTCACAACAAAGAACATGTTCACTTGTTCAGGAGAACTTCTTTTGAAAGCAGGCAGAAGTGAAGAGAACGAACCAAAAACTGAACGATATCCAAGTATCCTCTGGAACAGGCGTCATGGAGCGCAGTAAATCCTTCAGAATCTCGAGCGTGCGGATCAACTTTCTTCTCTTCAATGAGGTAAGCGATGATATCTAAGTGGCCCTTCAGAGAAGCTTTATGAAGTGCCGTCTATCATCGCATGCGAAGAATCGTTGAAACAAAAAGATACTTTCTATATCAGTCTTGCCAGAGAATAACAAGGAATATCAGCCAAACAGACAATAGTCAGAAAGACAAACCTCCCCTTCTGCGTCCTGTACATCTACGGCCGCGCCCTCCTCAATCAGATATTTTAATATGTCCAGCTTGCCATGCGAGGAGGCTAGATGGACAGGCATGATAAGTGTATGAGGTGTAAGCGGCTCGTTTGCTAGAGTGTTGTTAGAAGTCTGTGTGTCCTCGTCAGCCATGACATCAAACAAAGACAACGGCATTGAGGACCCATTCGACGTCAGAAATATCGTTCAACTGGTTGTCTACCTCAGATCCAGATCAGGGGAGACGAGTAAGCGTACAGGGACCGATGAGAATATTCTCTGAACCTTGTAGAGCTCTCCCGCGGTAATAGCGAATATAAGCTCAGGTTTGACATCCCTGACCGGCTCTTCATTGTCTTTTTGAGAAATTGACGGAGCACCTAACAGCGATGTTCGAGGAGAAACGGGTGACTGAGTGATTCTAGATACGGACACATCTGGAACGGGATTTGACGATGACGAAGGTAAATACGAGAAGGTAGGTTGAGTGGAGGGCTCAGAAGGATGCTCGAACGAGCCATTCGGAGACCCTAAAGAGCTTGGTTCGCCCGTCTGTTCATCTGCCTTCTTCTTTTCCTTGATGATCTTATCGTCTCCATCCTGTTTCTTGGTCTTGTCATTCACTCTGCTATCCCCTTGTTTTAAGGTTATGTTGGAAGAATTAGCAGATGTGGATCCAACATCCTCTCCTTCCTCTTTGACCAGTAGGTCCTGCTCGTCCTCTGGTTTTACTATCTTCTCTAGCCGTCTAGAATCACCTTGAACGGATCCATCCTTCTTGTTTTCAGGGGAAGCAGGCGATACAGAAGGAGGAAGGGTTGATAGTCGATTTAATCCCCAAATAGCCTCGGCTGAGTCTATCTCTGCTGGAGGAAGGTCACTACCAAGATTTGTGAGGGATGCTTTGAATCTATCGACAGAAGAGAACCGCCAGAAGAAACAGAGGTCAGTGACCAGATGGTTATCTACAAGATCATGCACAATATCAAAAACCCACGCTGGAACAAAGGGTTTTGAGTGTGGATTCAGACCCATCTCAGAGCTACGAGCGATACAGTCTTGGCGTGAATGTTCAAATGAGATAAAAAGTAAGTGAGCAAGGGTGTGAAGTCTATTCGAAGGTCAATATCAAGCAGTTCTTCCTCACACGATCTCTCCAGACATCGATGATAACATTGGTTAGTCACCTTTCGTGTCAGGATTTGCGTTATCTTTTGTCGTTAAAGAATTTACTCATGTTCTCGGTAGGACGTGTATCATCCGTTCATAGCTCTACTATCATGGATCGTCTCTACTGTTCTGTTTCTCTAGAGTACAAATGCAGACAACCCACTCATTGAGCCCCAATTTTAACTCAAACAAACGGATGAATCTCTTTAAACCCCCTTTTTCTGATTATGCGAGCTCGAGGTATCTCTCGACCTCCCAACTCGTCACCGCTTGCTTCCATACGTTGACCTCATGCTCTCTAAAGATAAAAGATGTAAGCAAGAGTCGTACAGGTCTTCGTCAGATGATCAGAAAGTCTTTAAGGATGAGAAGAGAGGAGAGAAGGAAAAACGGACCTGGTACCCGCAAAGTGGTCGACAAACTCGTCCCCGAAACATTCTCGAGCGATACTTCCCTCTCGCTTGAAGGCCTGGACAGCCGCATCTAAATCGGTGGCCAATTTAGGAAGTGTTTGAGGAGTCACCCCAGGGGCGCCTACTGGTCCGTAAGGTAGCGTCAGCTTTTGCTCAATCTTGAATTGTATAAATAGCGAGGAGAAAGATGAGTCAGTCAGAGCGAGAAGAACGAAAGAGACGACAAAGATACATACTCCTCTGAGACCCAAAGCAAATACGGCGCCAAGAGCGAAGAAGGGATTCATCTATTTGAATGATGGAATAGTGAGATGTTCAGTTACGGAACGTAGATATAAAACTGAGGTGGATCACTTACGTCGGCTCCAGGAACCCGAACCTCGACTTTTCATTATAAAGTGCAACACCACACATAAACTGTTAGTCTGGCAAGGCGAAAGAGAAGAAAGGAAGAGGAAACCTATCTCCCTCTTCATTGTATGGGTAAACAAAAAAGAGGAGAAACGTACATCTAGTTGCTTCAGGTGCTACGCCAGGAGGACCAATGATTCGAATGGAGGCCGCTCGAGAGTCGTATCTGATTTGACCAGAACACAGCCTAGATCAGCATTTATTCTAGAATAGATGTACTAGCTAGACAGAAGCAGTAGAAGCGGACAGCAACGATCGCAAGACGTACCCATAGGATGCCATATTGGGGGCCCAGAAGGCTTCGCCAGCGACCAACCGCTTGTACGAGTTGATCGTAGGACACAACATTGGCATTATATCTGGCAACCCTCGAACGACACCAGCCAGGAACTGTTCACCTAATTCGGACAGATACTTAGTGTCCTTGAAGGCCGCATCAGACCGCCCTTCGGGACAGGCGAACAGATTGACGCCTTCTGGAGAACGAAGGGAGACGTGGATATGGCTGAGGTCAGAATAAATGAGAGATATAAGAAACGGAACAAAAGTTAGCCGATGAATCTGAAAAGGGTGGGTCTGAAACATAGGGTGCGCACCCAGAGCAACCGGGGAGCTGAACAGACGAATGATGATATCAGCAAGGTGATCCAAAAACCGTCGCACTATGTAGACCGAACAACAAACTCACGTTTCCATATGGCTTGGCCATGAAACTTGGGATAATTCCCTTATTCACTCCAGCCGTTTTAGCAAGCAGCTTGAAGAGAATAGCGTTATCTGAAACTCTGAGCGCGTTGGTGTATGCCAACGCGGTTTCGAAAACTCCAGGTCCAGTCTCGGTGTCTGAGAGTGATAGCGTTATGATAGGCGCGTTCAAAGTGAGTACGGGTAACATGTATAGACCGAATTAGCGGTACGTACGGTGGGCCTCGATTTGAATGCCAAACGCCTCTGCCTTGTTGTGTAGATCGTGGAAGTACTCATTATTCAAAAGCGGCCGGAGAACGGAGTAACCGTGACCTGTCAAGACGCAAATTTTGGGCGTCAGATTGTGGTTCTCTAGCCAAGTCTAAATAAAAGTTGATGCAGCTTAAGATATACCCACGTCCAGGCGTCAAAGCAGTCAAACCGGTCCACTGCTTCTTTTCCAATGATTCCGGGGTCTCTTTAAACTGAAAGTACTCATATTCTACTCCGGCTAATCCATCCGCTCCGTCGACTAGTTTTCGGACCTTGTCCATTGTTCGGCCTAGAAGGCCCCTAGGACATGCTGAGACCGGTTCTTTGGTGTCTGGGTCAAGGAATGTAAGCAAAAAGAACGGTAGATTATACTCGAACGGAAGGCGGCGGCTAAAGAAACGAAAGATAGGACAGGATTAGAAGACCGACACATATTTAGGATGAAGATAAGGGAGGACAAACTAGGTCGAGAGATCTATTCTGGCAAGGATATCCCGGTATCCGTTCTTGATAAGAACAAATCGGTAAAACGATATTTTAGCATACAAAGTAGTGGAGATCAGGACGATGGATCACTGCATCAAAGGAATTGCTCGGAAACATAGGAAAAGGTAGATGAGTAGTGAAGTAAACTCACCGCCTTGTTTGAGATGAGAAGCTCTCTCGAGTATGTCTCATCATGAAGATCCCATCCAAAAATGACACTACACTGTTGACGACAGAGAAGTGAAAGTGAGGGGCCGAGATGGTCCGTCGGTTAAATCTTTGAAAAGAACTGCTATCCATCAGAGCATTGAAACGGACGTACAAAGCCAAAATCACTCTTGACTGCACTGAGGAACTTCGACTTACTCATATACTTTCCTCTGAGAACACCATCGACTTGAGACGTTGATGCCAAACGACAAACGAGTGGCCGATGGGCGTTGAAGAAGTAGATAGATAGATGTCAGTTGTCGAATTGAAGGACCATGAGAAACTCGACCGCCTTCGTTTGTGGGACTTACCGTCCACTCCAGCGACCTTGACCTTGATATCATCCTTGAGTAACTCCTTGAGCTCTTCCAGGTTGGTTGGTGCATTTTCGGTAGCCATGTTGTCTGTGTGAGAGGATTTCTGCTTCTGCTTCTTCTCCTTTTAAGCTTTGTAGATGAAGAGGTGAGTGAAGAGTGATGATGGTTATGGTTATGGTCTGAAATGTTATCTTCTTATCACCGCGGCCAATAGCCGATGACGCTACTTATCGCCCGTCTGCTATTCTGAACTTTTTCGGCTAACACAGAGATCTATCATGAACATCTCTGTCGTCGCCAACATCATCATCTTCTTCTTCCTCGTTGTCATCTATCATCATCAATCGCTATGATGACCGCTGTAGAATCTGCACACTGACCAGGTTGACCTAAAGTCTTCTGAAAAGTATATGAACCTTTTAGACTGATACGATTCAGCTGACCAAAATACTGAAAGTCCTGTATCCAGCCGATTACATCCGATGCTCTCACATCCGACGAACGAGACCGGAATGATTCGTTCCGGTCATGGACGAACGGTAGGTATAAAAGCAAGAGATGAAGACCGTTTCTCTTCTTTCTTCTCTTGCACCTTGCACCTTCTTTGCGCGTTCAACTCTGATCTCTATCAAGACCCGCTTACTTGCTCACGTACCCATCACCCATCTATCTACTTACCTATCTACCTATCTATTGATCATGTCTGGAGCTCTTTCCGTCGTCCCTGTGAGACTTGATTAAGCTTTTCCCTGGTTTAGAGCGTTAAATCAGTACTGATGCTTCTCGTTCTTGCCTCGTTCTCCATCAGGCTGGTGTCCTTACCGGAGACCAAACTCGAAAACTATTCGAGCATGCTCGAACCAACAAGGTGCGAGCTTTGTTTCCAGGATGTCTTAGTTCTACAAGGTTTTATTCAGTTGTGTCCCTTCGATACCTCCAAGACAGTATGCTATCCCCGCCGTTAACGTGACTTCGACCTCAATTGTGAGTACTTGTACTCATCCACTTATCCAGCGTTCTCATGATCGCAACACTGATATCTCGTTTTGAAATTGAGATTAGGTGAACGCTGTGCTGGAAGCTGCTCGAGATGTCAACTCGCCCATCATTCTCCAGATGTCTCAAGGAGGAGCCGCCTAGTGAGTTACTGACTCGGATTTTTTCCACTAGTTTTTCTTTCCTTGTTTACAGTGCACTGACTCTGGCTGTTTATGACGTGTCGGACGAGGGAATAGTTTCGCCGGTAAAGGAGTTGATAACAAAGACCAAAAGGCCTCGATTGGCGGGGCCATAGCTGGTGCTCACTTTATCCGGTCCGTTCAGATCCATACTCGGTTATCATTTAATGACCCACATGACCGGTTGCTAAGACATTTGCGTTCACAGAGCCGTCGCACCTCTGTATGGAGTTCCCGTAGTTCTTCACACCGATCACTGCGCGCACAAACTGTTGCCTTGGTTTGACGGCATGCTCGACGCTGATGAGGCTTATCACAAGGAGCATGGCTATCCTCTCTTTTCCTCTCATATGTTGGACCTTTCGGAAGATTCCAAAGAAGACAACATCGCTACGTGCGTCAAGTACTTTTCCAGGATGGCTAAGATGAACCGTAAGTCTCATGTCACCTGATATTCGATCAAATGGAAGTCGAATGGTAACCTGATTACTTGAGTGCAATAACAGAGTGGCTCGAGATGGAAATCGGAATCACCGGTGGAGAGGAAGACGGCGTTGATAACTCTTCGGTCGATAACGCCTCTCTTTACACTCAGCCTCCCGATATTGTGAGATTTCTGTTTTGTCGTTTATATTATACACTCAAAGATCGTTGGCGTCTGACCATTTCTTTATACTCGGGTATCGTTTACTCGAATCAGTATGATGTCTTTACCGCTCTCAATGCTATCTCACCTAACTTCTCTATCGCTGCTGCCTTTGGAAACGTTCATGGTGTCTACAAACCCGGAAACGTCGTTCTCCGACCCGAGATTCTTGGCAAGCACCAAGAGTATGCGGCTGAGCAGCTCAAGAATGGAGACGATAAACCTCTCTTCCTCGTCTTCCACGGTGGTTGGTTTCTTTTCACTTGTGTCATAATATATGCCTGTGCATGTAATGGTTCTCAAATTACAACTTTGGTCTTTCGGTTCCAGGTTCCGGTTCCTCCAAAGAGGAGATCAAAGAAGCTGTGAGCAACGGGGTCGTCAAGATGAACGTCGATACCGACACTCAGGTTCGTTTTATCCTGATACTATCCTTCGACTTTGCTCATTCAACTAATTATTATGGACGACTATGGGTTGATGTGTTTATCCGTCAGTTTGCCTATTTGGAGGGAATCAGAGATTTCATCCTCACCAAGGCTAATTATCTCAAGACTCAAGTCGGAAAGTGAGTTTTAGCCCGGCATTTGACCTGTCGGATTAAACTGATCTTGATTCCCATATCTTTCCTCGTCAAGTCCGGATGGACCTGATAAGCCCAACAAGAAGATGTACGATCCTCGAAATTGGGTCCGAATGGGAGAGGTCACTCTTGCCAAACGGGTCAAGGTCGCTTGCGAAGATCTCGGGAACGTCCACAGGAACTAGGAAAAAGGCAGGATGTCTATTCTAGCGTAGCTCGCGCTCTGTCTTTCCTCTTGCTTCCACTCTGTGTCATATACTTTGTGCTTTATGCTTTGTGCTATGTTGCAATATGTTGTACTATGTGGTTCTGATAGTGCTTGGGTGGTTGCAACTGTACCTTGACTCAGATTGGTATGTTGTAAAGTGTTTGATTTCTAACAGTTGAGCGTCTGGGTTGATTTGTTGCAACCGGACAAACAATGCCCTTCTCAAGAAGTTAACTATCAACAGAATTCGTCAGAAGAATGCTAGCCACAGCTTCCTTTGGTGTCAAGCTTTTCCATGGATTGTTACTTTACCCCGTACAAACGTCTAGGTGCATCACATCCTTGTCCCTTTCGGACACACACGTAAGGGTTTCCCTCGTCGTCAGACGGATTGCTTGACAGATAGCATTTCCTGTCTTCCCTATTGGTGATGAAGCATGTACAAAGACAGTCAGTTGATAAGGAAACAAAGAGGACGACTCTTTGTCTTCAATCCTATCTAGTTTCATAGAGTGATAAAGTATGGCACGAACTGATATGGGCACGGGCACTCGGAGGGAGTCGGCACGCAGGCCAGAGATGACGGACAAACAAACCCACCACAGGGAGCTGAACAATTAATAAGCTGATAGTGAGTAAAAAAAAGCCGTATGTGTGTTCCAACTTGAGTACAAGTTGAGCAGGTAAGACATACTGTCTTTCATAGCTTGCCAACCTCGTTGTCCAGCTTGAGGTTGCTGCTGTTGCTGTTGCTGTTGTTGCTGTTGTTGGAACATGTGACCAAAGGGATTAAACTGCGCTGTGGCGACACTTGCAAGGATCCACAAGAGAGAGAGAACGAGGAGGCTTGGTGAACGGCTGAGCATGGTGTGCTGTTGCTGCTGATGATGATGATGATACGAATGTGCTTCATAGAAGAGATCGAAAGAAGGCATCTACCTGGGTGACAAATCTGGTGCCAGTCTGACATCAGGCTCATCACCTGACTGGCACTCCGCCACTCTTTCATCGTTTTCTTCTCTCCACCTCCATCATCTTCATCTCTATCTCACTCTTCCTTCCTTCTATCATTCTAACTTGCAAAGTATCGATATCTTCTGGCGGTTCCTTTGCTTCTACTGTCCCTATTTATCACAGCTGAAAGCATATTCCTCCAGAGAGCAATGAGTTCTAGCATGCAGGTCGACGAAGCTACCATCGAGTATGTCTATCTTTTTTTCCGTCCTTTCTTCCTCGTTTGTCTCGGATAGGCATCATCATCGGCGGATTCCTGACCTTAATCAATCTTGATTGAATCTTTAGTGAGGGACTTTACTCTAGACAGCTGTAAGCTTATTCTCTTGCTCTATTCATCTTCACCTCAGGTGTCTTTCGAGAAGTCATACCAACATATATATTTCATTGGCCGGATACGTGTCACCCTGTCAGTTACGTCCTTGGACATGAAGGTATGGAAACCTTTCTGGACATCATATGCGACAAATCTGATACGCTTTGAATTAACCATGGTTTTCCTGGTCTGTACTGGTTCATCTCAGCTATGAAGCGAATGGCGCTCTCAAACGTCTTGATCATCGGCGTTCAGGGTCTTGGCATTGAGATTGGTACGTAGACCTTTCTTCAATCGTCTTATTCAGCTGAGAACTGTTCCGATAGCTGACAATCTCCCTGCTCTCTTATCCGAATCCCAAACCATACGATAGCCAAGAATACTGTCCTGGCCGGAGTCAAATCTGTTACCCTTTACGATCCTACACCGACCACCATTGCTGACCTCGGAACTCAGTACTACCTTCGAGCTTCGGATGTTGGCAAGCCTCGAGGCGCTGTCTCTGCCCCTCGATTGGCGGAGCTTAACTCCTACGTGCCTGTCCACGACTTGGGAGGAAAGGAGAGAGAGACCCTTAGCGAGGAGACTTTGGCCAAATATCAGGTCATCGTGCTTACTTCTCAGGGAGCTCAAGAGGAAGCTATCAGAATCAACAAGTTTACTCATGATAACAAGATTGCGTTCATCTGGACGACGACCAACGGTCTCTTTGGGTACGTCATCTTATTTTGTCTGTTTAGTACATAGATATTCAGGCAGCCAGCTGATCGGATTCAACAATGTCTACCACAGGTCTGTCTTCAACGATTTCGGACCTGCCTTCACATGTGTAGACCCTACCGGGGAGCAACCTTTGACCGGTATGATTGTCGAGGTTGAAAACGTATGTCCAACCGTTTCTTTTCCTCTCCCCCGGGACGTGCCGCTAGAATCTTCCTGAATGTTATCTATCTACACTTGTCAAACTCGATCAGGGTGACGATGCCATGGTCACCTGCTTGGATGAGACCCGACATGGTTTGGAAGATGGCGATTACGTCACCTTCACCGAGGTGGTTGGTATGGAAGAGCTCAACGGATGTGAGCCAAGGAAGGTTTCCGTCAAAGGTACGATATTGTGTCATTTTGTATGTACAACCGAATCGTACTGATATACTTGGACACACCTCAATATGTCTCCACACAGGTCCCTACACGTTCACCATCGGAGACACCAACGGTCTTGGCGCCTACCAGAGAGGGGGAATCTTTACTCAGGTTAAGCAGCCCAAGGTTATCCAATTTGTGAGTGCCCTCTAGTCGTTGGAAGCAGTTTTCAAATGAGTTCTATCACGCATGTCTAATCACTCGTCTTTCTGTATAGAAATCCCTTTCTGAGTCCCTGGCATCCCCCGAGTTCTTCTTGACCGATTTTGCCAAGTTTGATCGACCTCAGACCTTGCATGTCGGTTTCCAAGCGCTCTCCCAGTTCCACACAAAGCATAGCCAATTACCTGCCCCTCGAAACGCCTCTGATGCGGCAGAGCTCATCACTCTCGCCAACGCCATCCATGCGTCTTCTTCGGCCTCAGAGGAGAAGCTGGATGAAAAGGTGCTTACTTTGCTCGCTTACCAGGCTCAGGGAGATCTTGCTCCGATGAACGCCGTACTCGGAGGATTCGTTGCCCAGGAAGTTCTCAAGGCATGTACGGCAAAGTTCCACCCGATGGTGCAGCACATGTACTTTGACTCTGTCGAGTCGCTTCCGAGAGAAGAACCGACTGAGGCCGATTGCCAGCCGAAGGGAACTCGGTATGATGGCCAGATTGCAGTGTTTGGAGAGTCCTTCCAGCAAAAGATTTCTTCGCACAGACAATTCCTCGTCGGTTCGGGCGCGATTGGTTGCGAGATGCTCAAGAACTGGGCAATGATGGGTCTGGCGTCCGGGCCGGAGGGAAAGATCCACGTGACCGATCTAGATACAATCGAAAAGAGCAATCTGAACAGACAGTTCTTGTTCCGACCGAAGGATCTCGGCAAGTTCAAGGCTGAGGCAGCGGGTGGAGCAGTAGTCGAGATGAATCCTGATCTTGTCGGCAAGGTGGAAACTCACCAGGACCGAGTTGGTGCTGACACTGAGAGTAGGTCTTTCTTCTTCTTCCGTCTTTGAGCAATCCTTTAGTTGAGTGTGTTGGCTGACGTGGTTTTCTGGTTTTTCCTCTCTAGACATATATGGGGATGAGTTCTTCGCCAAGATCGATGGTGTCACCAACGCGCTGGACAATGTTATCGCCCGTAAGTGTCGGTCGTTTGGGCCTCTGTGTTCCTATCTTGGTTCGGTAAGACTGATTCTCTTCTGCTATTGTTTTGCCTTCTGTCCGATGAAAGGACAATACATGGATCGACGATGCGTGTTCTATGAGAAGCCGCTGTTGGAGTCTGGAACGTTGGGAACGAAGGCAAACACGCAGGTGGTGATCCCTCACCTGACTGAGTCTTACTCCTCTAGTCAGGATCCTCCGGAGAAGAGCATCCCGATGTGCACGCTGAAAAGTTTCCCGAACGCGATCGAGCACACTATTGAGTGGGCCCGGGAACGGTTCAACGCGTTGTTTGTCGACCCGGCGACTAACGTGAACCTGTACTTGTCCCAGCCAAACTTTGTGGAGACGACGTTGAAGAACTCTGGGCAGCACAATGAGCAGCTGAACCAGATCCAGGAGTATCTGGTCAAGGACAAGCCGCTGTCGTTTGAGGAGTGCGTGAGATGGGCCCGGCTAAAGTTTGAGAACGATTACGGATCAGAGATCAAACAGTTGCTCTACAGTATGCCCAAGGACGCAGTGACTTCGACAGGTGCGTTGTTCTGGTCTGGCCCAAAGCGAGCGCCCGATGCGCTCGTGTTTGACGCTGAGAACTCGGAACACTTGGCATACGTGATCGCCGCTGCGAACCTGCACGCGTTCAATTATGGGTTCAAGGGCGAGACAAACCCTACGGTGTTCAAGAAAGTGTTGGCCACGATCGAGGTTCCAGAGTTTGTGCCAAAGCAAGGACTCAAGGTTCAGGTGACGGACGCGGAGCCGGTGGAGAATGAGGCGGATGAGGCTGCAGATGCGACGACGATCGCTGCTTCGCTCCCGCCGCCTTCGTCTCTCGCCGGTTATAGGCTGTCCCCGGTCGAGTTTGAGAAGGATGACGACACGAATTTCCACATCGACTTTATCACCGCTGCGTCCAACCTCCGAGCGGCCAACTATGGAATCACCCCGGCCGACAGGCACAAGACTAAGCAGATCGCCGGGAAGATCATCCCTGCCATCGCGACAACGACTGCTTTGGCCACCGGTTTGGTCTGTCTCGAGCTTTACAAGGTAGGATTTGCATTCGCGTCTCGTATTTCAAGATATATTTTGCTGACAAATGATTTTGTTCGAAACGGAACAGATCATTGATAAGAAAGACAAGTTGGAGGACTACCAGAACGGTTTCGTCAACCTGGCCTTGCCATTCTTTGGATTCTCCGACCCAATCGCTGCTAGCAAGAACAAGGTAGGCTTTTTCTCTTTTTCCTGTATTCAAGGTTGAGTGTGAAATTATCTTCTCTTTCCTAACCAGATGTTGGTATATGATTTCTCATGTCTATAAAGTACGGTACCACTGAATGGACATTATGGGACCGATTCGAGTTTTTCAACAACCCAACAATGCAGGAGGTTGTCGACTGGTTCAAGACCGAGCACAAGCTTGAGGTCACTATGGTCTCCCAAGGGGTGTCTATGTTGTGGTCGGCGTTTACGCCTCCAAAGAAGAGCCAAGAACGGTTGGCCATGAAGATGTCTGACTTGGTAGAGAGTGTGAGCAAGAAGCCGATTGCGCCTTGGACAAAGAATCTATTGGTTGAGGTCATGCTTAGCGATGAGGATGATGAGGACGTTGAGGTAAGGAGAGGATGTGTTTACATCTCTTCATGTTTCTCTTTCTTCTTTGATCAATTGTGAACCATCACAGAAAGGACGAGGCTGATGTCCTTTTCTCTCTTTCGCACAGGTTCCTTTTGTGGTCATACATATCTAGACGGCCGAACTTTTTGTCTTTGTTTTAGCCCTCTCGCCCGTTTCCAATTTCGAAAAGCTTGTATGAATGATTGCTTCTTTTCTCTATAGACACCAGGCTTTCGGAATAAGAAGGATTCTGAGCCGACCCGCAGTCGATTGTTGGTCGGGAACGACTGGGGTGGCGACTGCGCCCGGAGTCGGCTCCCTCCTTTTCTCTTTCTCTTTTTTATAACACTTTTCTCTCTACTCCTCGTCTGAACGCGTCGCTCATCTGCTCCTTCGCTTCTGCTCATGGTGCTTGCTGTGTTTTGAACAGACTCGCCCGATGATACTGATGCTTTGTTGATCACGCCTCGTGCTGACGCTCTTTTCACTGACGAATGGACTATTTTCTAAATTTGTTTCCTGAATTCTTCCCTCTTTGACTGCGGGTTTTTTTTCTCTGTTTCTGCTCTTTCTTATTCTTCGAGCAATTCATGATGGTTATTGCTCACCCTCTCTTTCTTGTTCTTACGAGATCTCTTTCAAAAGGAAAGGAAGACTGTGGGAAAAGAAAAAGAAGTACTCGGATGGGACTGTCCAATTCAGACCTCTCCTCTTCCTCCCTTCTTCAACCTGAACACTCACTCACTCACTCACCTCTCGAATGATGGACAGAGGAATCCATATGGACGGCTCTTGGTCTGCAGGCTCACAGCCCATGTACAACAACACCAGTGACAACATTACCTCAATCACTAACGATACTACCAGTGTCCCCACAGCCAATACTAGTGTCAACATCAACACCAATGCCAACATCAACACTAATGCTGATGCCAACAATGCTTCTAACGACATCGAGCCCCCTTCGTTATCGACATCTTCCTCGAGACAGATGGACGATCCAACGGACCGATATAACGTACCTTTTCTGGCCCTGGCACCTCGGACGTCCCGTCGGTCGTTGAACAACTCATCGGAAACCGTCTACGCCATCGCCGCCTACCTGAATGGACAGGCAGACGTCGTGTTTGACTCCAACCTGGTCGCTAGCCATTACCGGACGGCGGTCGAGAACTCGTTTGGAGGGAGCCAACAGTCGGTTGGATCTGGCAATTCCGGTCTACCGCCAGGTGTTCCAAACACTCAATCGATCCTCCCGTTGGCCCAATCAATAGAGTACATCATTCGTCATCCCCCACCGCCATCGGCTCATGCCTCCTCGTCCTCCAGCGGCCCTTCTTACCCACAATCCCAGTTGTCGGTCGAGATGAGCAGAACAAACACTCTGCCGATGAACTATTCCCATCAAATCAACGATCAACAGCTTTCTGCCAGGTCCAGAGCTGATGTCGAGCATGGTCGATTCGATCACAATAATCGACAGACGGGTTCGTATCCTACATACTACGAACCGACCATAGGATCCTATTCTACAATCGCTACCGACCCCCTCCTTCAGCCTCAATCTCATCCGCAGCCTCCCATCGCCATCGGTCAACCCACCTGGCCGTTCCCTTCGTCCGGTCTACCTGCTCATCAACAACAGAGACACGCGCTCTACCAGTCTTCCGGCCAATCGCGTTCTCAGCCGGATTATCCAAACGTATTCTCCCAAACGTTCCCGTTCCAGCCCAACTACACTGTTGGATCCTCCGGGCAAGGTCTTGACCCCCTGTCGACTGAAAACTCCAACGCCAGCGGCCAATACGGCCACCACCATCACTCAGGGTTCGATCCGAGCTCGACCAACAATGCGGGCCTTTCTAATGGGCTTTTGCGGAAAAAAGGGATGTTATCCGGGCCAGCACTTGCAGCTCGCTCCCGATTGGTTTCCGATTCTCTTGGCAGGGTCTCCTCGTCGTCGGATGCAGTAACAGGCAAGGTGGTGGACAGAAGACGGAGTGAGGGATGGACCGATCCGGGAGGATCACCGGTGATGCCTCTGGTCTCGATTGGAGAAAGCTCTAATATGTACGTCCAGAAGTCTCGTTCTGTTGTTTCTTTGTAGACTAAGGAGAACAGAGAGATTTTTTATCTTCTTTATATCGCCTTGCAAGACGAAATACTCAACTCATGACATCCCCCTTATTCTTCTTCTCTTCCCTCGCCTGGTTCAAGCTCGACTCCACAAAGTTCACCTCAACAAGGTCGCCGGAAGAGTCGAAAGTCTAGTACGAGTTTACCGGTCCCATCAACGGGGACCTATGTCGGTCGAGTGGAAGAAATGATTCCCTGGAACATCGAGGTCACCGCTAGGGATCCTAGAAAGACCCATGTCTGCCCGGTCTGCAGAAGAGGCTTTGCCAGGAGGTTTAACCTCAAAGTTCGTAACCCTCCTCCTCTTTTTTTCCTCTCTTTCTTCTCTGCTCCTTTGTGCCTATAACCAGGAAGAAAGACTCACCTTCGTGAGACACACGGCGCGAACGGAACCAAACAGGCACATATGTCGACACACGACCCAATGAGACCAAAACCGTTCAAATGTCAATCTTGTGATAAAAGGTTTTCAAGAGGACACGATCTTGATCGACATCAACAGAGCATTCATGGTTGGTTCCCTTTCTTTCATATTTTCGTTATCTTCCAGTTCCATGCCTCTCTTTGGCTTTTGAAAGAAAAAATTTGTCTATCAGCGTTTTTTTCCCGACCTTGGGACGAGAGAAATGAAAGCGATAAACAGAAACAAGCTGACTTGAACTGAACTTGATATCTCGACCTATTAGCAGATACCATCAAAGTAGAACCTTCCGAACACGTCAATCTCCAATCATCTACCTCTGCATCAACATCGACATCAACCGTCGGCCAATCTTCCCAACCTCAACCTCAATCTCAATCGTCTTCTCCATCCTCTCTGTCTTCTTCTGAACGGTCTCAAGGTCAAACCCGACCAGAAGCACAAGACCATGGACAAGGAAAGAGACTCAAGACTTGATACGGCTGGTCCGTCAGGAACAGAAGCAGGAATGGAAACAACCTAAACCGTAAACAACCTAAAACGAAACGATGTGGCCTTACTCTTCCTTCTTCTTCTTCTTCTTCAGATGTTTATCTAGTTTTGCCCTTCCGTCCTCTTTCATTCGACTTTTCATCTCTTTCCTTGGTTTTTGTTTTTTGTTTTTCTTTCCTTTTTCCTTTTCCCTTTCTTTCTTTGCCTCTATGAAAAGGAAACATTGTTGTTATCTGTTTGTGAGCTTATTTATGGACGATCAGAAGTTGATATAAAAATAGATGTCTTTTCTTTATTAATTTTTCTCCTTATACTCAGCTCAAGAGAAGAAAAATGTATTCTTTTTTTTTAAATCTCTAAAATAAAGAAAATGTGGAGTTAAGAGAAACGGCAGACAGTGAAATCGTTGTGATGGAGCAATCAGAGTGAGACAGAAACATGGATAAAAGAAGGGAATAAAAGTGAGAGAGATGATGAACCGAGCGGACTTCCATCAGTCTATCTAAGTGTAGAATTTCCGGTTCTGTCATTCAGAACAAATACATGATCCAATCAAGTCAAGAAAAATAAAGTCAGACATCCTAGACTTGATATCAGGGAGAGAAGGAGAAGGAAAAAGAGAGTGGGAGAGATCTGACCTCGTTCAAGCCAAAGAGATCTGCCCTAATCTCAGGAAGCATCTTTTTTTTTGAGGGAGGAGAGATTTATTCGGTGAGCGCAAGACAACAGAGAAGAAATAACGTCAGTAAGTGTTTCTTGATTCCAAGTGGATTGAGAAGAGATAATGAAGTAGAGGAGTCTCAAAGCAAGAAATTTCGGAACCATCTTGGTCTCCTCTCCGTAGAAAGAGATTATAAAAAATTAAAAAAAAGCACCTTGTCTTCCAACAAAGCCAATCGCTCATCCACCGTGTTATTGACCATGATTCGGTTTCCCGCTCCGTTCAACTTGACACCTCCAGCACTCTCGGTCGGAAGTTCCTCATCCTCATCTACGTTAACCTCGGTTGTTCGGCCAGAGATCTCGGTGTATTGCTTTGAAGCTGCCTCGGCTGCCTTCTTGGCCATCTCTCGATCTTTTGCTCGGACCACCAAAGTGCACGAGGGGGAGAGCACCAGGAGCAATCCCTATGTGTTTGCGAGTGAGAAAGAAAGATATCGTAAAGCCCAAACCGGGAATGAAATGGAAAGAAAGCGATAAAGCCAGACGTCAGAATAGAACCAATATGAAGGATAGAATGTTAAAGCAGATGAACAAAGAGGCGAACCTGCAGAATCAAGTTCTCCATCAACTGGGCGTACTTGCCCTCATCGTTTGCCAGGTCGGTGATCTTTCCTCGGGCGTCTTCAAAAAGATCCGAAAGGAACTGCTCTCGAGCTCTTAAGATTTTGAGTCGGGACGTGTTCAAAGCAGTGGATTGGGCACTTTTTTTCAGTTTCCCATCAGAAAATAGACGGCTTGTCAGTTAAACGTGAAGGCTGGAGATCGGTATATCGACAAGAGGCTGTGACTGGGAGCAAAGATGGAACATACATCTTCTGTCCGACCTCGGCTTGCTTTCGCTTCTTCTCGTACAGAGCGTCGATGGCAAGAGACTCCTGTCGAACGATCTTTGCCTATAACCAACCCGTCCGTCGATAAGGTTTTTTTGGGGGGAGGGTGATTTTTGTTCCAATGTGATATAAGAATTATCATCAGTTCCTGATTGATCATGACCATCTACAATAATTCCATTTTCCATTGACGGTCCTATCCGAGCGAAGATGAAACAGGACAGGTGTCTGAAATCAAAGGAGGAGAAAGCATATAAAGACATACCTTCTCAATAGCAAACTCTTCGTCGGCCTTGACTTGAAGCTCTCTGGCCTTCTCCTTGGCTTCTTGAGAAATGAACGAGACCTATTACACGTTCCATCACCACCGGCCGAAACAAAACGTCACACCCAAGCCGACCCAGACGGAAGCCAACCCGGGAGGGAGGAGCCAAAAGAAGCGTCAAATACAGATCGTTGGTCAGACACATGTATACACGGACACCATTTGATTGTAAGAGATATGGATAGATAACAGAGGCTGAAACGATAGCTCTCTGTGAGATTGAAGGAAAGAAGGAAGAGAGAAAGAGAAATCGGGAACGCTTACCATCTTGTTCATCTCGCTGAGGACCTCCTGGTCATTCAAAGGTCGTGGGGCAGACATGGCCGATCGTGTGTGTATGTATACTTCTGCGTAGGTGTATGCTCTGTATCAGAGACAAGAACGAAAAGCAAAGGAGAGCTTGTAGGTGAAGGATGAACGATACTCTTTCGGCTGAGAAACATCGATGGAGAGGAGATGAGAGATTGCATCTGGAAGGATGTGGTTACGGTTTTCTGGTTATGGTTGATAGTGTAACCACTCCCTCTCGTTTGCCTTGTACTGATAGTGACTACGTTTGGTTCTCTGTGTGCTCATCCTATGAATGCTTTGTCTATGTCTCATTACTGTATTCGAACATCTCTTGCTCCGGCTGCTTTTCACACACTGGGTTCAAAGAAAGAGTCGGCCAAAATAGCAGGTTCGATCAACGAAGAGCGCAATGAGGGAGCATGAAGGCGTGTATACGGATTCTCTCTCGAACGTGTCAGGTTGCGCTCAGCAAATGCTACAATCACTGCCAGAGGTGTGTATTGTTAACATGCATGTCCTTTGTGTTTGAGCCTGTTCCATACTCGGTGCTTGCACTTTGTTCAATCAGGGTGATAGTTCTTTCGGGAGTCAAGATGCGTAGATTGAGGCTGGCAGGAGTTGAATGGCTGTATATCGACCTTCAAGAGGCTTACGGCAACATGATGATCTAGGCGGTAGCAGCAGACGGACGAGCCTGTCAGTTGTATCTGTTAGCAGATGATGGTGACACTGAAACAGGTGATGTGACTGTCCTGTTCGCCTCAAAGTAGGTCATGAAAGATGGTAGAAAACTGAACGATTGATCCAAAAAAAGCCATATTAGACATGAAGCCATTCGACCGCTTAAGCAGAGGCGGCAGCAGCCTTCTTGGCCTTGTGGGCAACTCGGATGGCCTTGTTGGCAGCGGCCTTCTCGGCAACTCGCTTGGCAACAATGGTGTTGTACTCGGCAACCTGCTCCTTCTGGACCTCGGTCTTTCGCTTCTTGATCGACCTGAGGTGTCTTCGTCGCTGGAGTCGGAGGGGGGTGACGAGTCGCTGGATGGAAGGACTGCAGGGCAGAACGGCAGAGAAAATAGAACACAGAAAGATTAAGCGTCAGAAAATAGAAAGCAAGGTAACGAGAGATCAAGAAAGGCTCAAGCACTCACGCCTTGGTGTAGGGCTTAGCTCCCTCCTTCTTGGAGACGACCTCTCGTCGGACAACGAACTTCCTGACGTCGTCCTCCTTGGTAAGGTTGAAGAATCGTCGGATCTTGGTGGCTCGCTTGGGACCGAGTCGCTTGGGGAGGACCTCGGTGGTAAGACCCTCGATGTCCTGCTCTCCCTGCTTGACGATGACCAAAGAGAGGACGGCAATGTCGTTTCCGACGATGCATCCTCGAACAGACTTTCTCTTCCTCTCTCCGGTTCGTCGGGTCCTGTAGCAGGAGTGACCGTCGGCGAGGAGGAGTCGGACTCGGTGGGGAAGGAGGACTCCCTGCTTCATAGGGAAACCCTGCTTGTCGTTTCCACCAGTGATCCTCAAGACGTATCCCTTCCACTCATCACCAATGCTATTCCATCATGACACCCAGGGAAAGAGAAAGAAAAAACAAGGAAGGACAGGGATTTGGAGGGAGAAGGACAACAAGGGCGGGAGATTTGGATGTTTTGGTTTGTTGGTTTTTGAGAATGTTGTCGAAGAAGAGGATTACAGTTGTTGGAGCAAGATGTCGTTGGCGATAGAAAACACGGATGAGTTTTAGAGCAGGCGGGAAAGATTATGGGCGTATATCCAACGGTTTTTTTAATGAAGGAGACAGTTGGCGAATCGATCACGGAGGGAGAGAGTAGAAGCACAAAGGGCAAAGATTAAGCGTTTCTCAACTTTTCGTCGGAAACTCGAGACAGAGACGTACGAATCGGCTGAGACCTCCTGGGACATCCTCTTGTCGTAGAAGACTCGGACTCGTCGCTCGTCATCTGAGTGGGTAGGAAGAAAGATTTGTACAGAGTCAATCTTTCTGTGTGACTCTTTGAATATCCCCCTTCTCCTTCAAAGATCTACAACACTCCGTCCGACCGGCTGGATTTTTCTCATCTTTTCTCTTGTGTAAACGCTTTCAAAAACTAACCAATGTCGAGGAGCTTCTGGGCCCCGGTGGCGGGGTTGGCGACTGTAGACAGAACGGAAAGAGAGTACTGTTGAGCGGGTGGGAAACCTAAGAGTGTCCTAATCCGGAGAGGTCTGTTGCTGCTTACTGTTAAGCTTCATGGTCGAATCAAAAGATAGCCTGGAGGTCAAACGTCAAAAGAAACAAGCTGGACGTAAGTCTGTGTATTCTTTTGTAGGTCATTTTCCCCTGCTTCCACTGCTTCGGCCGTCTTTTTTTTTTCTCAATTTCTCAATTCTTCTCCTCTTGCTCTCTGGGACGTATATCCCTGTCTGTATGTGCACCATACATCCCATCACTTTTCAGCAAAACGAACTCACTTTCTTCAACTGATCTTGAAGTTGCTAACGGCTTGGGCGGCTGGACAAGAAAAAAGCGATCTTCCACCCGAGCTTCAGACGCGACCTTCTGGCCGAGAGGCCCGTGCGGCAAAAGTCAGATGGCGCGGGATGACTTCCGAAAATGAATGATTGATGATTATCTTGTTTACATAAGTACATGTTCGGCCGGCTCTAACTCTAACCCTAGGCAGTAACCAATTTACCGCACTTGGAACGCCGATGTAATGATACAGGCTTCGCAACCAAGGCAGACCGGAACGTTAAAGGTTCTCTGAATAGAAGGTTTCTCCAAGCTGAACCCTCTGTTGAGATCTCCTATCCAAAAAGGCGAGAGAGCCTCCCCGTTTTATATCGGGACCTCTCGCGCATTTGATCTGCGACTGGATAGATACATATGATAAAATCATAGAGCCTCACGATCACGAGAACCAAAGAGAGTGAAGCATGAACCATGCGAAACAGAGCATGATGTCAACGGAAGGATAAGCATTCGAGGTTGAAGGAAAGAACAGCTAGCGGTGGTAATACAGGATCCCGAACACGTGGTGTTGAACCCACATCCCTGACAATGAGTTGTTTTTTTGTCTTTTTGACGATCTCACAAGCGAAAAACCACAGAGTCGTACTGTCGTTGTACAGTACCTTTACGATGTGACATAAACCCCATACATTCAAGAGTACCTGACGGCCGGCTCATCCTTAATACACTCACGAAACTCCCAGCCGGATATCTTAGTGTAGCAATGGCCTTGAATGCAACTGAGAGGCTCATCACTTTTCAACATGGACAACTCACAGGGAGCAAACGGGAAGACCCAGAGAATCCCTCTGAGCTCGAAGCAACGGACTCGGCATGCTGACCATCGAGCTGGCAGTTTGAGTTTTGATCCTCTACTTCACATAGACGGATTTCGCGTACAGAGTTCGTATTTTGGATATTCCAGGCATCGTGCATGTGCCTTGGCTTCACCCATCATCCACGGTTTTTTGTCTATAACGGATCCGGACGATACGCTTCCGCTTTGCTCTTTGCTATCGAGCAATCCTTTGCCAGTGCTGACGGTGGATGGAGCGACTAAGATTAGAGTAGACTGTTGTTACAGGCTAGGTGACTAACGACCAGTTGAAATGAAGTGCTTGGCTGAAGACAAGAGAGGTTGACCCGTTGTGCCGGACTAGACCAGGATGTCGATCCACTTCACCGGATATATTCATCAGATGTGGTCCTACCTCATCGACTTGGTCACAACCTCGCCTCGATATTCTAACAGACGATTCAAGTCTTTCGGCGCCTTCTGGATGACAGCCTGTTCTCGCTTCAACCCAACTTACATCGGACTCCCGATTTGAGCTTCTGCTTCCCCTGACCCAAAACGCTCGGCTGGATGTCTCGTTATCCCTGAAACATATCATGACTGACTCGATTCTTGCTGATCCCAGTCTGTCTCGTTCATAGACTTTATCACTCATCGAATCCAATCTCCAATAGACTTTACAATTCAGGCTCAAGACATTTCGCTGTGGTCTTCTGTCGGATAGACCGCCACCAAGGTGACTCACGCAGCTGCTCATCCAACCTACGTAGGAAAAGTGAGAAAAAGACAGCCGCCAAGTCAGTAGAAGGAATGAAGCGACCTGGACGTACTCTTCTCTCTGCCGTCTCTCCCTAGTCCGTTCCTCTTCTTCCTCCCTGTACTTGATCGACATCAAGTGCATCTCTCGCCCTTTCTCTTTCAGCATCACACTGGCCGAATCCGCCTCCGACTTTGCGTCGGCTGCACCCAAAAAGTCACGTATCTCTCTCAACTGCGTCTCTTCGACCCTCCATCCCTTCTCCTCGTCCAGCAACTGCTTGATCTGTACACAAGCTACCAGTCTGGTCAGTCGTTGTCCCTCTGTCCATTTTCCATCCAGCTCATCTGACGTCATATGTTTCTCCATCCATCCCATCTCACTCCACAGTCTCTTTCGCTCCAATGTCTCCTGCTTCAGAGCCTCCAGACTCAGCCGCATGGGAGTCTCTAAGATCGTCCTGTCCCGCACGACTGCAATCCCTTGCCGTCGCACGACCGGATCCGACGTTCGTTGGGCAGCCCTCTCTGCGAAAGTCTTTATCCGACAAGATATTCCCTCGTAGATCTTCTGCCGTGCGACTATGGCCGTCCTCTGATAGACCGCATTGTATATTTCATTGCGTCCCACTATGGCCGATACTTTACCTGCAGCTTCCGTGACGACTGCATCTATATCTGCCGCTACCTGTTGTCGGTCGGCTAGCTTTGCAGCCGCCATCGGTTGTTGGACCCCGGAATACTTTTGCGCCTGAGACTGCTTTTTTAGTTCCCTCCGCATCCTCTCTACCTCAAGATTCCATTTATCTGCCTTCAGCCTCCACTCCTCCGCCTTCTGCTCCGCCTTCAGCTTGTTCTCCTCTGCTCTGCTTTCTCTTTCCGTCGTCGTATTTCCGGGTTACAGATCGGACATCGACAGACGTCAAAGATCCAACAATCGCAACGCTCTTGAAGACGACAGACGCATCCCATTGCGGCTCGATTCTGACAAGGACCGCAGTCACAGAGGCAATCGTCTCTGCAGACATCTCCGTGGCATGCGCAAGTCCATCCTTTGTTCTCGTAGTGTACGTCGAGCGTGCATCCTGTGTACTCCTGATGGATCTGTTTCCACAGTTCCATCCTGTTGTCATTGAAGCCAATCCTGCGTCTAGTGTAGCTGGCCAAGCCAGGAAGGAGAGGAGGCTTTGAGAAATGATGTGAGGGTCCTCGTGAGGAACAGAACGCTGAGTCTTTGGTTACCCTAGACTTGAGTTGCTCCCTAAGGCTGACAGATGGTGTATTCCAAATATATGGGAAAGTGATCCCTGCTGTCTTGACTGAGGTGGTGTGAGACAATTGCCTCTCGAGGATGGGCCTCCAAGTCTGTTGGTCGCTTTCGTCTAGAGTGTTCAGCCACTCATCCGCGAGCGTTCGACAGTTCGCCTCGGTGTCACAATGGATGAATGTCATCACATCGAGTGATCCGAGGGTATCTTCGATGAGAGCTGGGTTGCGGCAGACGCGATCAACCGAGGTCGCAAGGACCAGAGTCTGGATTACGACATCAAGTGGAAGGCAGATCAGCATGAAGCTTAGACTCGGATAAAGGTAGGACAGGCAGAAACATACCTTCTCGTCTCTTTTGCATGCTTCGAGCAGATAGTCATGCTCGTATGCAGAGACTCCGTTGCACTCCAGCATACGGGTATCTCCTTCGAAGTCGCCTAGCATATGTTGTAGAAGACCTACTTGGGCGTCCAACGAGACTTGCTTGGTGGAGAAGGTAGATGTCCGGCCGAGCACGACGACGCGCTCGATTTGGCGAGCTTCGATATGGTGCTGGACGGAACTCTGGAACTGGTGCAACCTGGACGTTGCGGCAAGTTGAAGTGGACTGTTGGAAGGAGGGAGTGGGACCAAAGGAGCCAGTGGGACGAGAAGAGGGACTTTATCATCGTTCTCATCTTCATGTTCGTACTCGAAATCAGCTTTATCGTCAACTCCAAGATCAACTCCAACTTCAACTCCAAGGTCAGTGTCGTCGTCGTCATCATCCTCGTGGCCCTCAGGTGAGTTGTCGTTCACACTTGAGAACACGTTTGATAGCTTCTTGTATGACGCTACCGTACGGTTGAAACAGACCATATATTTGGACGTTCCCGATGCTGCTAAGCGCCCATGCGACATCTGTTGCCGTACAACGGGTACATGCGCGCTGACAGGGACTAGCCGCGCCTTGAGTCCGGGTTGATCCTTATCTTGGATGCCGAAGGACCACCAGGAAATGTCATGCTGGGAAAAGAAAGTCAGGATCTTGTCGATCTCGTCCTCCCGACGAGTCATTCGATCAGGGCTGATAGTGATGACTGTGATCGGTGTGCTGTTGGTACGTCTTTGGATGAGAGTGTGTCGCAGGTGGCTACGATCATCCCATGAATGCGCATGGGATGATACATACTCAACGACCATGAAAGTCGATTACTGGCTGCCGGTCTCGACGCTCTGTACAAGAGTCGAAAACTGTCTATCGACACTGCTCGATCCAGTTGATACCTCAAGTGTACTAGACCTCATAGAGAAACACACGTCACTCGGAGGGACTTGTGCTTTGTTTCGAGTGTGGGACATTATATACGATGCGATCATGTGCGCTTGCAGATGTGATGAAGAAGATGAAGACAAAGGAAAGGTAACATTGTATCAAGGATGAACTTATATGGGAAAGCTCTCGAGCGCACAGATGAGCCAGGAGCAGAAGATGGGCATCGACAGGAACGAGCGTTGACAGGAAAGAAACAGGAACAGCGGCCGACTGGTGTTCAGCCGTCAAAGGGAGGTTCGCAGGCACAGCCGGTTGAGTTCAGGGCAAAACTCGAGCAGGTACACAAGCGATCGACATCTTGTCCTGATGACGTTCTCTCAAGCATATTTAGCCACCACGAGAGAGGAAGTCTCTGAGCTCACAGACAGAGCGAGGAAGCTGACGGTGCCTCGCTGTTCCTATATCTCTTTGCCTCTTTGCCTCTTTGGTGCTTGCTCTCAGACTTGATAGAACAGAGATGTCAATGCGTCGCGCAACATGCTGCACCTAGCCCTTCACCAGGAGAAGAACGAAGGGGCGAGAATGCTAGGGTTCGACGCTGTCACTAGTGAGGCTGGGGATGAGGCTAGCAGAAACTAAACCCATGACCCACGGAAACCTTGGTGGTTCGTGGTCTGAGGGCACCCAAGTCCAAAAGGATCATGTATCGATCACCATCGGTTGAGATCACTCTCACCATGCCTAAGGCATATGTTTTTTTTGGGCATATCTGTTGCTTTGATTGATGATTCAACTTCGCGCGCTTTTCGCGTCGAGATCACGCGTCAAGAATACGTGTCGACCTGACTTTTTATGTAAACGCAAAGGTCAGCGAATATGAACGTAACAAATCATAGTCAAGTCGTAACCACTGCCCTGAGAGTTGAGCTCGGACCTCGCGGCGTTAATTCAGAAAGATCGATTTTTTCTTCTTTTTCCGAGTCGGCCAGTTTACCTCAAGTCCCTCAAGAAGAGTACGTGTGTTTGTGTTTGGAGAGAACAAACAGGTTTAGCTAGCGTTGCATGCGATCCATCCCATCCGCCTCTTCTTCTTTCCCGGTACCCGGTCATATGTGTGGTGGTGAAGGCACCCTCCCCGGCGTAATCCTTTCTTTCGAAACGCACCACGACACTTCTCGACAAATTTTGGGTTGGCGAGGGCTGTGGGAATTTGTGTGATTCGTGAACCGTTCAGCTGCCTCGCCTGATTCTTGAAACGTTGTCCGTTCGATGTTGAGGAAATGGAAGCAGCTTGTTCGGAGACGCCAAATACCTGCAACAACGGAAAATGTCGACGAGTGTCGAGAAGAAAATGGAGGATGGACTAGTAAGAGACTTGGCAGACGACGGCATTAGCAGGAAAATCGACCATACACGACCCTAGGACCAGTTGAAGAGAGACCCCAACGACACGGTCTCCCCTGAAAAGGAATGATCTCTTTAAAAGAAGAATCGCCAAGGTTTCGAGGACGAAACCTGCCTCACGATCTATCACCAAACTTCCATCCCTCTTCGCACGCAACGCTAGCTGGACCTGTGGTCTGTCATCATCACTGGCCTTCTTTTTATAGCAAACTGACCTGTCCTTATCCACCCTGATCAGAACTCGCCATGCCTACCCGATTCTCCAACACCCGAAAGCACAGAGGACACGTCTCTGCGTTCGTAGCCTATCTTCTTTTCTTTTTTCCCTCCTTTCCTTCTCGACTAGCCAATTTCTTCCCTCAACAGTTCAGAAACTCAACCTATCTACTCCTATCTTTCTTTTCCTTGACCACCAAACAGCGGTCACGGTCGTGTGGGAAAGCACAGAAAGCACCCAGGAGGACGAGGTCTTGCTGGAGGACAGCACCACCACCGAACCAACTTCGATAAGTACCACCCTGGATACTTCGGAAAGGTCGGAATGAGGCACTTCCACCTTACCCGAAACTCTTCCTGGTGCCCTACCGTCAACATTGACAAGCGTATGTTCTTTTCTTTTTTCGCATCGTCTTGTCCTTACACCCTTTGCTCATGTTTCCTATTCTTGACTGTACTTGCTATCCAGTCTGGACTCTCGTCCCCGCTGAGGAGAAGAAGGACTTCCCCAACCAGGCTGCCGACCTCGTCCCCGTTGTTGACACTTTGGCTCTCGGTTACGGCAAGGTTCTTGGCAAGGGTCGACTTCCCCAGATCCCTTTAATCGTCAAGGCCCGATTCGTTTCCGCTCTTGCCGAGAAGAAGGTCAGACCATCTGCTTTATTTGAATTTTTGTGTTCGTTTGTCACCTCGACAAGGACTGACGATGCATCTCGTTCTATTTATCCTTCTATCTACAGATCAAGGAGGCTGGTGGAGTCGTCTCCCTTGTCGCCTAAGGGTTTTTAGCTTCTTTCGATGAATGAGTCTTTTCGACGTGGATCTAAACCGTCCCTTAAAAGAAAACAGAGACCACGTTGTCAAAGGATCCAGAAAAGAGGTCTTGCAAGGGCCTGTTTGGTGCGAATAATGAAGAGAGTGTATGTACACTATGACTCAGTGACCCTAGGGACAACAGATTAAGAAAAGAAATTGCAGACACATGTCTTTCGACGTCAATGATCATCAACACCATCAGTGATGGTAGCACCAAAAATGAGAGATGTTGGTTGAAACATCAGTCGACCTTCTGTTTGAACCATTGAGACTAGCAGCCTGATGACATAGGAGCCATACTCATTCTCGAGTATCCCATTGTTTCTGATGGATGAAAGACATTGATTGAACGAGCCAAAATGGGCAAGAGATTTCTTTGTATCACAACCATCACCCATCAGCCAGCATGGCGAAACTCGAGCCTGTGTCTTCCGTTCAGGATCAAGCAGAAGCAGCAAAGCAAAAGGTTGACCTCAATCTGATCTTTTGACGTGTCTGCTGAGCAACATGCTGATCGTTTCTCGTTCGACTTGTTACTTTCTTAAAGGGAAACGATCACTTTAGTATGTTCCCTTCCTACCAACCCTGAGTGACGTTGTAACCAGAAGCACAAGTCAGCAAGTAGCTCATGAACGATTGGTTTCCATCCGGCTTGGTCGATCTTCAGAAAAGAAAGAGTATGCAGAGTCGATAGGTGAGTGTGTATGTGTGGGTGGTGATTGGTCTTGGTAGTTCATCGAGCATCATGTTAATATCTCTGCTTCCTCTGGGTCAGGTTGTTATTCGCACGCACACATCCTCCTTCCTTCGTCAGCTATCTATCCGTTGAACCGAGCTCAGGCATACATCAATCTATCCAAGTGAGTTCTCTCGCCAGCTTGTTTATATTCACCTGCTTGTTCTGTCCATTCCACGCTTTCGCTCAGTGCTAAAGGGATCTTTCGTCCCTCAGGTTCTCTGATGCCGAGCGCGACTGTTCGACCTCGATCTCGCTAGATCCAAAGAATCCGAAAGCATGGTTTAGACGAGGGATCGCCCGGCGCTCGTTAGCAGACTGGGCAGGATCCAGAGCAGACTTTACCCAGGTGCTCATCCTCGACAGATCCATGGAGGCCGGCGTCAAGACTGAGCTTGAGAAGGTCGAAGTCGCGGAGAAAGCAGAGAAGGAGAAAGCAAAGGGCAAACAGGTTTGCGCATTTCTTCTCTCTCTGCGAACACTCTTTCTGATGTGTTCTTTTGGGCCCCTCGGTTTGATCACTGACATGCCTCTGGCTGATGGACCAAGAACAAGAAGATCTCAGTTGTCTCCCAACCAAAGGCCTCGCCCGAGTCGACCACGATAAAACCGATTGCTATTCCGATCAAGATGACCTATCCGACATCGGACTCGTCTGCCACTGATGTGTCGTCCATCCCTCTGATCTCGCCCAGAAATCTAAGGCCGAATTCTTCACCAGTGTCCTCGGCCTCGGCCTCGTCTTCACCTTCACCTTCACCTCCTCCTGTCTCTTTGAAATCTCATTCCTCGACAGATGATGGTACCCCGGCCTTGTCTGGATCGAATCCTCCAAAAGATCCGACGTCCGCTATATTTCCTTCTTTTCCCACTAGATCTAAACCGAAGCCGGAATCTGAACTTGTACCGGGTCCGATTGGTAAATCTGGTTTCTCGGCGCTCAAGGCGGCGAGATCATCTAAAGGCATCATCGCCAAAGTCGCCGGTCCGACTGGAAGGGACGGTCTGTCTCTCGAAGGGGAAGACTCTGAGGACGACGACGACGACAAGGAAGAAAAAGAAGAGGACCTTCCGAGACCGGAGAGTGTGCATTCGTTGGTGAGGGCGTTAAAGAGTCTGAACGAGAGAAGATCATGGCTGGTGCTCAAGGTGTGTCCTTCTCCTTTTTTTTCATCTCAGTCAGGCTGTTTTCATCGTTGTTTTACATCTATTTCAAGTGGTCTTTGCTAAAATCTTCCTTCCCTCGTATTCGTTGTTGTGTTCAATCTATTCGATAATAATACTAAACGAAACAACAGAACATGCCTGTTTCGCGCCTTCCGACGCTCGTTGGATCCTCACTTGAACCGCCGTTACTCGACCACCTGTTCGTTTTGCTTGAAAGTAAAAACCCCAAAGAGAAGACGACAAAGAAAGCGCTGGCGGAACAGTTGGGAAGCTTGAAGCGGTTCGGACTGAATTTGTGCATGTTGGAAAGGGGGTCCGAGCGGTGGAAAATAATTCAAGAGACGTATGGCGCTTGAACTCCAAAAAGATGGGATCGGAAGGTAAAAGTGATAATCAAGAGGTCAAAAAACCAAGGAGATTAAGGATTGATGATGATCCGGATGGTCTCAAAGAACTGGCTCGACTCGTTCCGCTTTCTTATATGTCATTTCCTTATATAGGTACAAAGCATACACCCCGAAGTTTCACACAAATACACATCTTCACTCTCTCTTACTGAGAGCAGCGTTTCTAATTTGAAAAAGATTGAAAAAGATTAAAGAAAACCTAACTGTTAAGAGTGCTGCTCTTATTTTATTTTATTTTGTTTTATTCTCTTTCTCTCCCCCTAAGCTGAGCCATCTCCCAAGAGCTCTTCCTCTCCCTCCCATGCTTCGTCTGGGACGTGACCTTGAACCTCGGTCAATCCTCCCCAATAGAGATAGAGGAAGGTCGCGTTTCGGGTCGGAGGAGGCGCCGCTTGGTAGCCTACGGGCGTGGCACATCGGGGACACAGATGGATATGTTGAGGTTCGAGCAAGTCGTTCTCTCTAAAAGGATGTGAACGATGTGAGAAAAACACGCGAGTTTAGCTCGACATGAACGATACCCCTCGATTGAAGAAGGAGACACAGAGTGAGAGGAAAGCCTTTACCGTTTGACGAATTGTTTACCTCCGTCTACCGAGTTGAGTTTGAACACTCGAGGGGCGACCGGAGGAGCTGGCTCTCCTGTGGAAGACACGGTTGGTCTAGAAGAGGCCTTGCATCGGACGACGATCGTATTATCCGTCCTAAGAAGAGGGAAAGAAGGAAGGAGGATCTGGGTTAGAAAGGTGTAGGCAGAAATGACGGAACGAGACGGAACGAACGGTCTACGCGGAAGATGCCTAACATCTGTGTCAATAACGAGCTGTTATAGAAGTTCACCAGAATAGAAAGTGAGGGAAGATGTTGTATCATCGACGCTTGTCAGGATGTAGGCTCTTGGGCTATCTTAATCTCAAAAAAACAAACAAACAAACAAACAAAAAAAGTCGGAAGAGCAGAAGGACATACCAGGAACTCTCCACACAGACAGAAATAGGTTTTGAGGATGGCCTGTTGGGTGGCAGTTATCGGAGCATCCGAGGAGGACGAGATAGCTGCTCGGGAGATGACCTTGGGCATGGCTGTACAGATAGGCTTGGTGGACCAGAAAGAGTGGTAGTGATGATGATGATGATGATAATGATGATGTTCGTTGTTGGATATGCTTTGAATCCAAGGACGAAGGAAACACTAGACGCTGAACGGACTGTTAGGGTTAACGCGCGTTTTTCTTTCTTTCCCACTTGTCTTCTTCTTCCCCTTGCGGACGTTCAGGCCGCACTGATACTCGCTAACCAGCCCCGAGCTATCTGTTTGTCTGACTGATACTGAGTTGGATTCGGCTGAACAAGATCCTTCTGATGCTGACTTGCTTGATTTTTAGTTTCATTTATTTTGATAGAAGGAAAGAGAGATCATGGAAGAGAACAGAAGGACGCGAAACATAACGATCTGCTTCGGCTCTGTAGGCATCAACAGGCTGGTAGGATGTGTGTGCGCTTCAAGCTGATGATGAACATGCCCAAGAGAAAGGTTGATCAGGGAGAAACGCGTGTATTCATCAAAGACACCAGATGATAGAGTAGAACTCGCCTAGGACTCGACCGTACACTCCCTGTCCTATGCAGCGTCTGACCTTCTGTGTCTCCCGGACGCGTCCGAGTCGAGCCAAGAGATCGGAAAGCGCGACGACATCGACGACATCGACATCGACATCCAGACCAACATCCAGACCAACATCGCGGTCGACACCAACGCGTTGCGTCTGTTCCCAGACGTCCGGCTGGTTTTGTCCTCTTCTGGAAACAGGCTGATATTCTCTGTGGATCAATAACAAGGGCGCCCGACAGCAGCTCTCTCTTTCTTTGTGCATTGTACCGACGAGTTCTAGACCGTGTACCTTGGACCTGTGCACCTCGTTTCCTGCATCCTCAGCTGCGTCCCTGATCGTACAGTTGCACTCCTGTAATCGCCGAGGTGCGCTCGGCATAAACATTCTAGGCTCTGGGCGGACGGATGGCATGAGAGATGGCCCTGGGCGATCGACTTGCATGATCTCGAGAGTTTTCCGCGATCCTTTCAACCTTCCTGTTAGTCCTCCCGCTGCTTGGCCCTCGCCCTCGCCCTCGCCCTCGCCCTGGCCCTGGAACCCGGCACTCGTACTCACTCTCGGCATCCTCGGCACCCTCCCCGGGAGCCAAACCTCCGGCCGGATGGTCTACCGGACAAAAAAACGCTCAGACCCCGTAAATTAATGCCATCCTTTCTTTTGTTTCTCCTTCTCTCCTCCTCCATTTTTCAAGGGTCCACACAGTCAACGCCCTCCGCTCTTTTACGCGCTCATCCTTTGCCTCGCTCATAGAGATCTCTTCAAAGGCATGTCTAGGATGATGAGGAGTACCAAGAGCACCTCGTAATTTTTTTCTAGGGAGGGTCCCCAAACTCTCTTGTTCTCCGTCCGTTCTTCCGCCCACTTGGATCTCGTGTTCTCTTCTCCAGAAACATGTTCTTTGCCGTCGGTTCTCTATAAAAGACCTGCCCTTCGCTTGCTTCACTGGCTCTTTCGTCGTTCAACTCGTTCTCTTCGCATCGCTCTTCGCTTCGGTCGACATTCAAGGGTCTTTCTCTCGTTTCTTACAACACTTCATCCACACACACACTCTCTCCTTCAGCTTAGCTTCTTTTGAAAAGAACGCCGCTCGGGTCATACTTTTTGCCTTCCTCATTCTTACCGAAAAAGAAAAGAAAACAACAACCCCAAGTTCAACAGCACCCACTCATACAATGCTTTCCACTCTTGCCCTCTTTGCTCTTCCTCTCTTGGCTTCTTCTGCTCCCTTGAAGCGAGGAGGTGACGCCAAGTTCACCTACTAGTTCGTTCTCTTCTCATCCTCTCTCCCTCTTTTTGAAAATACATATTCCGGGATCCTAACAGACTCCTCCATCTCTTTCGCGCATTGTAGCGATACCTCCGTCGGACTTGGCTCCTGCGGCTTGCTCCATGCCAACTCGGAGTACACCGTCGCCCTCAACACCGCTGACTGTACGTAGGATATTTCTCTGTCGCGTCTATGTAAACAAGTCTGATACTGACATTGCTGGGTTTATCTCTGTTACTTATTCTCAGGGAGCTCGTACGGTTCCGGTTACCCTAACCCGGTCTGTGGTTCCGAGATCTGGATCACCTATGGATCCAAGACCGTGACCGCTACCATCCAGGACATGTGCCCTGGATGCCCCTCGAACGGACTGGATCTGTCCGAGGATTTGTTCTCCGCTTTGGCAAGCCAAGACCTTGGTGTCATCTACGGTTCTTGGGGATTCGGTTCGTTCCTCGTTCTCTTTCTTCTACAATTCTATTCAGGCCATCTTGTTAACCATCTTTCGCGCTGTCTCCTTGCTTCTCCTCATTTATAGGCTCCGCCGGGTCTTCCAACGAGGCTGCTACCACCGTCGCTGCCGCTGCTGCCGCCGTTACCACCTCTGCCGAGTCTGCTACTCCTGCTACCTCTGCCACCTCCACCGCTACCATCGTTACCACCGCTGCTCCTGCTGCCGAGTCTGAGGCCGCCAGATCGAACGCTTCTGTCGAGTACCCCTGGTCAGCTATCGATCCTTCTGAGGCTTGCGTCGGATCTCAGCTTGTTCTCTGGAACGAGACCTCCGTTATCTACAACGGCACAGTGTCTGAGGCCGGGCTGAACTCTACCGAGCTTTCCATCGTTGAGTGGTGCTTCGATGGGGTCCTCAGTGGAAACCTGACCGAGCTCACCTCGTTGAACGTCAGCGCTAGCAGTGTCGCCAACGGCACCACCGCCTTCTAAAACGCAGAGAGAAACTCTGAGAGTCCTCTTCTTCGGTCCTTTCCTTTCCCTTCTTTTCTTTGTGTTTATATCTATCTATTTATCTGTTTGTTCTAGTATCATTGTTGGGGTATCTTCAGTTCATCACGGTATCTGGAAAAAAAAGGAAGGAGAAGAAAGAAGAAGAAGGATTGATCTCATAGTTCTTTTTCTTTTGGGACCCCTTCCTCTGAATCTCATTCTTTCCAATTCTTTCCCCTCTCTTTCGTTTCATTTTCACATCCGTTCGTTTCAGATGATAGATCTTCTTTATCTTTTCATCTTTTTTTGTATAGAGAATTCTCATCCCCCTCCCTTCATTCCCTCCATTCCCTCCATTGCACTCAATTCACCTCGCCCATACATACACACATACACACATCCATCCATCCACACATTCATTCACTCACTCACTCATCCATCCACAAATCCTTAGACGTATGACCATCTTTCCCTTATCTATAACATGCATCTCATCCATTTTATCTTGGATCTCGCTCGTCTTTCGTTCTTACCGGAACCACGGCTCTAGGAAAAATGCTGCACGAGGGAGTCTTTGTTTACAAGAATGGATTAGATCGAAATCGAAACCGGAACACCAACAAGAAGGAAAGAAAGAAAGAAAGAAGGAAGGAAACACGGAAAGAAAGATGAAAATAAATGGAGACAAGGACGACAGAAAGGTGAGAATAGAGGTCGAGATCAAAGTCAAAGGTAGTAGAATAGTGTACTATGCATATAGCGATCTAGATGAAAGACAACTTGCGACCTAGGATTTATCTCAGATTAACGAATAAATCATATGTACACAAAAAAAACAAAGAGGAGAGACTTATATGGCAGGGGCAATTGAAACATATATGCAAGCTAGATAGGACATATGAGATATAAAGTAAAGAGAGAAGAAAACGAGAGAGAAGAACAATGTGATGGGTACATACATGCGCCAACAGTCAATGTTGATCTGTGTCTGTGGAAAGGCAGAAGGGTACATAAAAACGAATATACGAAAGAAAGGAACAAAGAAAGGAAGAAAGGAACAAAGAAAGAAAGAGAAAAAGAAAGAGAAAAAGACAGAAATAATCAGTGGGCGGGGTCAAAGAAGAAAAAAAAGGTAACGTCTACCGATTATAGGACCTGAGGCATAGGTTACTACTTATAGATACGTACATATCCGTTTGTGCTGATGATAAAAAGAGAAGAGAAAGAAAAGCATGAACAGAGCTTCCAGAACAGAAGAAACAGAAGAAACCTTACGGACACAAACAGTCAAATTAAGGATTCAACGTCGACAAGCAAGGTAGGAAAAACAAGGCAGATGAGGAATCTCTTGAGAGGAAGAGCAGTACCTAGGGACTACCATTCAAGAGATCTCAGAACATGCTCTCGATTGTCGTACGAAGTGGGATCATTGTACTAAAGAGGTCCAAGACTTGTGGAACGGTCATGTTGGGCACATCCAGCATCTCCGAATCGACCGCCTGTGTACTCAGTTTGACAAGGGAAGAATCGAACGAATAAGTCCAACATCTAAAATCAAGGAAGAAAGAGTGAGGGGACGAACGACAAAAGACCGGGGCCATTGGACGTGCTGTTCTTTGCTTGATAAGTTCTGCTGATCAGAAGAATGCCACGAATAGTTGACCTTTCCGTCCGGTTCGACAGATCGATCTATAGGATCTCCTTTGGATCTGATGAGCATAAGAAGAACCGACTGGAAGAATTGGGCCTGGCATGCGCAGAGATCAAACGGCTGGAAGGAGGCGACCTGGCAGTAACCTTGGGCGGCATAGAGAGCATCCAACTGCACGAGATAACCAGAAGGATGTCAATGAGAATGTACAAGTTTGACATCGTGAAGGAAGAGAAAAGAAGAGATTATTTACAAACTCAGTCTCGTACTGAGCCGGGAGTTGATTGAAATTCTGCGACATAGAGGATAGTCGAAATGAAAGGTGTCAGTATGGTTCACTGCTCGTCGCCGATGAGCCAAGATCCGAAGAGAAGAACGACTAATATTCACCTTTGCTAGCCACACCGTCGCCGAGGCCGTGCCGATATAGGTAAGCTCGTGCATGATTCCCAATACTGATCTTATGTCCTCTATCCCTCTCACGACCTTAAGTGCACTTTCCACGGCTTGAACGAAACACTTTATCCCAGCAAAGTTTTTCGGAGGCGTGACCTTGGATTCTTCGTCGTCCACGAGAGAAAGATAGAACGTCGGCGCTTTGGCAGATGTGGCAGTACTTGAGCTGAGGAATAGGAGGTCGAAGTCGAATTCGGCAATTCTGGAATAGTGATTGATGAGTATCTGGGAGGCGGGAAGGAGCTTGTACACATGCGCCTCGGGATCTTGATCTTGAAGGCCAGAGAAGAAGGATATGGAAGGTTTAGCAGATTGATCGTCGGCAAAGGTGATGACCAGTGACGTTATCTGCTCGCTCGTGCAAATAGAAATAGGAAGAAAAGCACCAACCAAGTGATTCACTGGAGTGCCCCCTTTTCGACACCTTCCACCTTTCTTTCCAGTGTTCCATCTGATCCTTCCCTCTCTCGACCAGGAGCGTTCTAACTTTTGCATCCTGTGAGGAGTTGAGAGAGTTGAGCCCCCAGTATAGGTTAGTAAGCTCCCAGATCGAGGCGGTGTGTTGGTCGCAAGGGTTCGAATATTTCGGGTGGTCGACGATCCAAAGACAAGGATCTAACATCGCTCTTCGATTGATCATTCCAGGCCTAGGGAGCGGCACTAATATCAGCAACTGAGCCGTCAACAAACATGAATGATGATGGGACGAACAGCAGATGGTGAACCTCCAACAAGTTTTCGAAGGCAGTTAATGCATAAAATGTCCGCTCTCTATCCTGAAGGAAAGAAAAAAGGCAGAGATACAAGAGGGCAGAGTTTGAGTGTCAGGTTTCTTGCATGGATAGTAGAAGGATGCAACTATGGTTTGTGGGTCATACTAGAACGAGCCGAGCTTCGAGCGCGTCTTCAGGAAGAGGCCGGACATGCTCGCGATGGAGACCGAGTTCATAAGCTATTCGGATAGCTACATTGATAACAAAGATCACGAGTGTAAGCACAACAAGAAGAGAGAAAAAGGGAAAGCATACAGCATAAATGGCGAGGCAGATAGCGGAAGAGGTCAGCGACTTGAGTGTGTATGAGCGCTTGCTTATCCTCTTCTAAGTCAACACACACACACACACACACGCATGAATCGCTAGGCCCATGATACGGAACATCCGTTGCTAGATATAGTCTAGATAGGCTGACACGAGCAGGAGTGTGCGACTCACCATAACCAACTAATTTCCAGCCACCACCAGCGACTTCGTCCGTTCTTCTCCAGAAACCGAGCAGGAATAATGCTTGACAAAGGCCAATTTCACAAACTCCCTCGGCAAAGGCGAGGCCTGAGAGAGATTTAGCGAACATTCGGAGACGGGCGTGCCGGTCAACTAGGGTTAGTTGCGTCGCGGCCATGAGAATAGCAGTGTACAAGACAGGGCTCGTCGAGCGCGTCCACTCGGGCGTATGCAATACGGAATCTCTGTCGAAGAACGATAAGGAACTGTCAGTTCAAGTGTGGTGTTTAGATAGGTAGGAGAACAGAGAGCAAACGCGCACTGACAGGAGTGAACAAATAGGATTTAATCGGTTCATAAATCTGAGAGAAGGTATGAGAGTGGTCAGCATGCGATGTAAGCGCTTATCAACTCCACTCGCTCTGGTAGACAATGATGAGAGAAAAAAAAGGAAAGGAAGCACAGACATACACAGAAAACAGTGTTTTTGCCTCCTTTTCTGTCACAATTCCCTCGTCCACCGGTGTCTTCCAATCCTTAGTCGTCTTGGGCGCAGAGCCAGAAAAGATCTTTTTAAACGACTGCTTCGGCCTTTGGTCCACCGATCCCAGCCTGCCTAGCTTTTCTCGGTCGTCTCCGCCCATGACGAAAGACCTGCTGCCATGTGAAGCTCTATGAGCCATTGAATCGGTCGTACGGGTTGGGCTTGTTGTCGTGTCTGATGTTGTATTTGAGGAACGGGCGACACCTTGACTGTTTCCCAGAGACTGCGTGGGAAAATCTTCAAGCGGAGGAGAGATATACGGCGGGTTGAACATTGGCTGTTCGTTTTGAGAGATAATAGGTCTAGAAGTTAGTTCCCTAGGAGTAGGGAACGAGTCGGCCTCGTACGGGCTGGAAAAGAGATCGTAGGGATATTCGACCTGCGGTCCATCTAAGGAGAAGCTAAGCTCCTCAGAATGCATCTCGGATGGAGAGTTATCCATATACGAGACGGGCTGCTGTTGTCGTTGCTGTTGCTGTTGTTGTTGTTGTTGCTGCTGTTGTGAGTGCGAATAAGAGGACGGATTATTGTAGCCTTCATATTGATTTGATTGTTGCATCGCGACAGTGCTGTTTTGTTGGTACAGCTGATTCCGCGGAACGTACGGATACGTCGTGTAGAGGCCAGGATCTGGATATGTTTCAGATTCTGGACTGAAAGAGACTGAGCTCTGAGAAGATTGGTTTGCGAGATGTTGGCGCTGACGTAGTTGCTGCTGCTGTTCTTGCTGTATGTGTTCTTCTGCTTGCAGGATCCGTTGCTGCCGTTGCTGAGAGGTGGAAAGTGATGAATCGGCAAAGTAAGCCATTTCGGCTGACTCCGAGCTGAATTCTTGACAAGCCGAATGCAGGCAATTGGTTTGTGTTTAATCGATAACCCGAATCTTGTCTTTCTGACAACTGATCAGCCTAATGAGCAAGAAGAGATAGAGACCGGCGATAGTGAGTGGAGATGGGGATGGGGATGAGAGTGAGAAGGAGATGGACGCTGATGTGAAGAAGAAAAAAAATCCGAAGAAGGCCTAGAGAAGATATGGGCGGCAAGGAAAGGAGGAGAGAAAAAGGAACTGATCGAAAAGAAAAGAGGGAGAAACAGGAACAAGGCACGCGGCTACAAGCAAGACGATGTGAAACGAGTGTGCCTGAGGATGAAGAAGAGCACCGTGGATAGACAGGACGCAGGAAGCAACGAGACTTGTACGACCGGCGGGGGGCGAGGGAGCCCGCCTGGGGAGAGAGGGGGCGGTCAGGAATTATATTTACTAACGTTTTAGACAAACAAATCTGTCCCACTCTGCCATCCAAGCCTGAACACGCATTAGTGATCAATAGGATAAATATCGAAATTCAAGTGATCGGCCGCAGCAAATTGAACCATCCGATCGTGCGCCTGCCTGTCTGACACGTGTATTCTTGTCTCTTCCTCATCATTCGCCTCCAGCCTGTTCCTCGGAGATACGTTGTTGACAGATAATCCTTTATAGATTAAGCTTCCTGATCTGGTTATGCACATATTGAGTCATTAATTATCAAAGACGATCAAGCACATCGTCAAAGAGTTGGGTCAGGTCTGAGGAGAGGTGACATAGAGATACCGTAAAGACGGAACTCTAGTGTTCCGGCTACTCGCTCCTCTTCCCATCGCGGGCAAAGCATTGATCCTTTCTTCTAACGTGGCTTGTATCAAAGAGAGAGAAGAGTGATTGGAAATCTTTCCGGGTATGTCGACCGGATAGCTCCAACGGCCGTCTTCCTTTTCTTCTTCTCTCCATGTGTTTACTCTTTCTCTCTTCTTGGGCAGACCGTCCTTCGGATGAACGGGCTTCCTCATCACCAGTAATCTATCGAGCGATACTCTATTATTCCTCCACGACCGTCGACCAATCTTTTTTTCTTCAACACAGCCCATTTCTTGATCCTGAAACAGACAGATAGCCAAGCACAGTCAACCAATGATCAAACAGATCCATTCCTCCGAATCAATCAGCTCACTCGTGCACTCGAGCATTTCTTCTCCAATTCGTCAAAGAGCACTGACCATATGTCCATCTTTTGTCGAGAACCCTGAGAGCCCACATTCACTGTAGGAATCATCCGAGGCTCTCCTGGTACGGAGAGCGCAAAACACGTCAACTCTGTGAACGAGCTAGGAGGAAAAATAATAAAAATGGAACATCCGGCAGAAGGAGAAGAAAGAACCCGGATCAGAGTTTTGTCTATCGTTCCGCTGTGACGAGAAAGGCGATGACGAATCGAGAAACTTACCTATGCTCCGAATACGGGACTAGCGAGAGGGGAGGAAGATCACATCAGCGGGCAGAATCGTTCACCTCCACGCCGAGTCCCCTTACACCGTGCGACGCCAGAGCCACAGTTAGCAAAGTGCTTGATACTTACCTCCGTACATGGTCACTTTGTCAGAAGATCCTCTCGATGGCTTGAGATCCCTCGCGTCGAATGTTGCCTGTTGGTCCCTTGCGATCAGCATGTTCAGATCCGCACTGGCGCTCATGTTGGTTCCGCCATTTGGAGTGTATCTGCCAAGTCCATATATGTCTTTGAGCCAAGCTGTTGGGAAGCAAGAAGACAGGTAGACAAGAGGAAAGCAAAATACTGACGTCCACCCGGTCGGTCGGAATCCAATGATTCGATCGAACAAGGTAGTGTGTTTCTTCAGATATGCCGTCAAACCTTCATGGCTAATGTCATGCAAAGAGATCATATGAACTTGAGACTAGACAATATTGACAGGCGTTAGGAGACTGCCAGAACGTAGAGAACAATACAGACTGCCGAATCGTTCTCACCTGGGATGGATTATCAGTAATTAGCTCATTCAGCTCTGGGTCCTCTGTTTGGTCATTCACAATCGCTCGCTTATATGCATCGCAATAGATCCTCGAGCCGAGCGCGTGAGCGATACCTTTCACAATTCTCTCCTTTCCGATCGAGTACGTTCCTACAGCGACAAGCGTCCTAAGCCCTCTCCGACGGATTCGATCTGCTTCCGTTTTTTTCTGCTCCTCCGTATCAAACTTGTGGAGCCAGTCGGTCATCATTGATTTCGACTCGCCAGGCGAACCGGTGATGGCCGACCGGGAGTCCTGCGCAATATTCATCGGACCACCCTGGACCAATTCCCGCGCCAAGAGAGATACTGATTCGATCACCGTCGGCTGAGGCGGAAAGCAGTACTGTAGTCAAAGAATGAGGATAAGAGGAGGAAGATGCAACATTCAGTCCTAAACGCATGCCGAACACAAATCTTTCGTGCATCCGCGCAAAGCACACACCTTAGGATTCAGATACGTTGTGTCCAAATAAATCTCGTCCAGCTTAGCCTTCCTGATGGCAGGGTGCATGACATGCTTTGGACAGGCTCGGAAGTCTCCACAGTGGAGGTATCGATAAACCTTTGGCCCGCCTAATCCTTGGGCAACGTAAGGAGAGTCGCCAGCATGAACCGTTCGTCTACCTTCAAACAAGAAGATGGCTGATCCCGGACCTGTCAATAGAATGACAACAAGAAATTTAAGAGGATGTTCACTGAAAATTCTTATTGAAATAGGAAAAAGGAAAAAGAGGAAAAGACGGGTCGAAAAAGCCGCAAGAAAACTTACAATGATTCGCCTCGATCATCGTACAGACCACTCCGCCCGTTCCCGGCAACTCTGTCGGTTTATCGAATTCTAGTGGTTTGACCCATTTAGAATCCACACCAAGCTTCCGAATGATCAAATTGGCTGTCGTTTGGGAACAATATATCGGGCCATGCTTCCATGTTTTGGACAGTTTGGTGTAGTGGTCAGAATGAGCACTAGACATGAAGAAAAGGCATATAGGAACCGCTGTCAAATCCTAAGAGCCGTTAAGAAGAAAGATGAACGGAACCACTTACTGGCTTAATAGACTAGAAACATCAACAAAACCACATATATGTCAGTTTGAGAATGTCTAAAAAGAAATCGTACAGAGACATTCTATCGAGCATGGTCAAACTCACTAAGCGGTTACCTTTGGGATCTTTCCATACCGGAACCCATCGACGCATATAGGCATTCCTGTGAGAACCTACCGAACGTCTCAAAAGTGGCAGTCGCATTAGTCTTTGTGCGCACCAGTCAAAGAGAAGGTAGCAATCCGATCGAACCTTGAAAAAAGGAGCGCGTCGTCGTTCGCCAGCTTTAATGACCTTGCCTCCTCGTTTGATCGACCGGTCATCCTCGACGTCTTTCCACACGTCAACCGTTTTACTCTTGGTCATCATCATCGCAAATGCGTTTTTCGTCGGTGGTGGTAGTGATGGTTTGGTTTTGTAATCTTCCTCAATGCTACTCTCATCTTCGTCTTCGATCATCTCTACCGGATCCTCCTCTTCCCCGTCATCTCCTAAGCCATATCGTTCGTAATCCTCCTCTTCGTCTTCTCCAGGATCGAGCATGCCTTCCTGTTCATCATCATGCATCCCAAACCCTTCATCTCTGTACAGTCCAGGAAGATCATCCTCCCCGGGCGCAATGTCAGACATGGCTCGTTTCTCTTGGAGTACGCCAGAGAACGTCAGGTCGATCGACTCATTTGCCGCGGCTTGAGACGTTGTTTGCTCCCAATTCAGGCAAGAACGCGGACGATCGTTGATAACTAGTTTAGACCCATCAGATACAGTAGCAGCTGATGGCATATGTTCGAATGTTTCTTGGTCTATAATGATGATTGAATGGGAGTCAGGACCGGTAGAGGATTCTTCAGCCCCGGTGATCTTGGTTGATAGTTTTGAGGCGGATGGCGGATGAGACCGTCGAGTGGTACGAGGTAGGGATTCAGAAACCAGACATCGATCCAAGTCCAAACAGTTCTCCGTCGCCGCTCCTTCAACCTTTGGGAGTCCTGGAGGAGAAACCCCAGAGGCATTCAAGCTAAGCTTGAAATCACTAGATGAGCTCTCCCGTTTTTGTCGTTGTTTCCCACCTTCCCGTGGTTCGATAAGTTCGACCTCTACGAGATCCTCATCAGACGAGTCCAGCAGGCAGACAGGCTCGTCCACCGTTCCCTGCTCTAACGAAATCTTCCTCTTCTTGATCGAACCTGTTACTAATCGACCGGGCCGTCTCCGTCCAGATCCATCCGACAAGGTATCAGGTGGTATCCGGGGTTTCGATGGAGAGGACGTAGTCGTCAAGGTGGATGTGGAGGCCACCGGTTGTTTCTGAAAGAATCCAAGAAGACTGGTCTGTCCGGCCAGACTCGAGGGAGGCGGCGGGGCCATACGTGAGCGTGTTTTGACTGCTTTATTTGAGGGAGACCGGATGAAGAACGGGTGGGCGGAAGGGCCGATGGTGTTTGGGTTGTATGTTTTCTTGGATCATCCATCGCTGGGCGCGGACGTTTAAACGACCATGGGATCAACGTCATCATTGAGGTCTCTGCCATTTTGGATATATCCCAAAAACAGAGTGCGAAACGCAGATATCAAACGTCAAACGGTCAAGACATAGACAGCAGACAAGTAAATAAACGAGCAAGCATCAGATAGTCAGATTCACAACAACCAGCCGGCCCGGCTCACTCATTCTCTTGTATAAGTCTTCTTTCCGTTCCGACGCGTGTCTGTCACATATACCAGTACATCAGTTTCAACCCGAAATCTCATTCGAAACGAGCACGCGTACTACAAAATGGCTTCAGATCGACGCGTTATATACAAAAGGAAGAACGTAAACGACAACGAAGAGAAATGCGAGGGATGAACTGAAGACCGAACTAGACAGACAACGGAGAGACCCAGATGGTAGATGATAGAGTAGAGAGTAAAATTATTAGAAGAAATTTTATATGAAGAGGAGAAAAAAGAAAGGAGAAGAACAAGACAAATCTGTTTAGTGCAAGAGGGAATTTATGTTTGGAAAGAATCGGAGGGTTATTCGAATGAGAATCGATAGAACAAGGGAAACTATGTTGGGAGGAAAGCGACACATGAGTAAAAGTCGGGAGGCAGGAAGAGAGGAAGAACATGTATGGAAATTGAAAGGAGAAAAGAAAGAATCCCCAACAAATTGTACTGGTAAGAACGACGAGAAGAGTTAACGGCAAGGAGGACATATGCATCTAAACTTGAACCAAAAAGGAAAGAAAGAAGAGAGAGAAAGAAAAGAAAAAAGAAAAAGAAAAATGTACATCTACTTAGATGTCTTCGTCTTCACATATGAGACCCTCAATCAGGGCTTGCCTCCGTGCTCAGCCATCAAGTTTGCACTTAGCTGCTGAGCCTCTGAGACTCTCCTCGCCCGCTTTGTCGTCCCTGCTCCTGTCCCGGTCGCTGTGGTAGAAGGTCCGGAGAGACCGAGGCCAAACCCATTGGGGTTTGAATGGGAGAACGAGGACCCAGACCCAGACTCGGAGCTAGCGTTCTGGCCTGAGCTCGATTTCGGTCGATTGCCAACAGAGACCAATCCAGCCGAGCTCTTTCGTTGAAGCGCCGGGTCTTTCTGACCGGTGATCCGGTTACGTTTCTTGATAACGTCCGTTTTGAGGGACAACGGTCGGACAACGCCATGAAGCTTATAGAACAACCCGCAGGCGTTACAGAGCGGGTTTCCATCCGGATCTCGTCTCCAAAGAGGAGTGTTGGTGGTATGACAATTTGAACAGATCGTCGGAGGCTCTCCGGCCTGTCCACCAGTGGCACCACCGGTACTGGCCGAAGCGGTAGAGGACGAACCCTCCGGTGTGTTTCCTTCGGAGTTTCCTCCACACCCAGGCCCAGGTGTTACCGGTTTGGACTGGTCGCCCTTCGGCTTGGAAGTCTGAGAGCTCGGGGTGGAAAGTGTACCGAGAGTAGAAGAAAATCGATGGATGGTTGCCGAGTTGGGTGAACTAGTCGATCGGGAAAGACCAACACCTCGACCTGCACCCGAGTTTTTCCTTGACGGATTTCTCGAACCGGACGCGCTGTTTGATGACGGTGGTGGTCCCAACTGAAATTGCTGGAACGAAGAGCTGACCAACCTGGAAGGGCCGGCCGGTCTGACGGCTGAAGAGCTACCACCACCTATACTCTGTGGAGAATCTGCCAATGGGGAGGTGTACGCTCCGCTAGAGGAATCACTAAGTCCGTTGAAACTGATGCTGTCGTACAAGCTGTCACCATTGCCCAACGTCTGGGTCGGGTTGATGTGTGTGAATGTGGTACCTCCAGGTCCGGTGGTAGCTCCAGCTCTGACTCCAACCGGATGGGCCGTGGTCGGGTTGATTGGAGAATGAGGCTGAGAGTTGTTACTCGCGGTGTAGAACAGATTCATCAGGTTTTGCATGTTTACACCTGAAGGTTCGGCCGATGGTTGGCCTAGAGAATCGTATAATGATGCATCCGGATGATGGCCGCCTGCTGGTCCATAGCCCGGGGAAGCATCTTGAGACGTAGGTGTCGTCGTGATGGATGTCGCCAAGTTGAACCAGTAGTCCTCTTGGGGAGTACCGGAGTCTGGGACTTTATCATTCCCACCGACGCCCGGTCGTTCTCCAGGGGTGGAAGACGAGGCAGAAGGATCAAGCTCGAAAAAGGCACGGTAGGGATCGGACGAGGGGTATTGGAAGGTAAATGTGGAAGACGGAAAGATAGTGTCTGTCGTGCCCGGAGATTCGGAGGGAGCCCGGGTTTCGACATCCGGACCGTACGTTGGGTCTCCTCTCGGCACGAACTCGGCCGGTCGTTTTTGACCCTTTATGCGAAGTGATACGCATCAAGAAAAAGGGGAGGGAAAGAAGCCTGGGTCAGCCGTCGGTCGTCGTGGAAGAAACAAAGAAACATGAGAAAAGAATCCTGGTTCGGGAACTAACCAGTAAACTACTGATCTGAACGTCCCCATCGGTTGTTGATGTACCCAGCCTAGACGCTCGTCTGGACTCAGAACCACCGGAGCCATCATAAGGGCTTGTACCGAGGCCTGAGCCGGATCCGGAACCAGACCCGGTCTGATCGCCTCTGAGAAACATCTGGGTAGGGTAGGCACCTGGTCCGGAGAAGGCGATATCACCTGAAGAATCCAAAAAGGAAAAGCCACCGAGATCGTTCCCGCCGAGGTCCAGCATTGATCTCGGGAAAAAGTGTTGGCTGTCAAACCCAGGTTCGAACGGGGCCATCGATTGGAAATGGTTCTGGCCAGGAATAGGAATCCCTTGGGATCCGACTAAGGACGCGGTTGCCGGTTGATGGGCATGAGAGTTATAGGCAGGAGTAGCGTTGAGGAAGTCCAAGGCGCCGAGGAGATAATGTGAATGAGCCTCGTTGTGTTCGTATTCAGCGAACGGGGCTCTCGACCTGGATCGTGAGGCCGCTCGCCAATCCATGGACATCCTCGATCGGGATCGACTCTTTGCTCGCCAGTCCATAACATCAGAGTCTTCCAGCGTGCTTGATTGGACAAGACACCCGCACGCGAGAGATAGACGCATATTCAAAAAAAAGCATCAATACGTATACGTATAGGGAGCGCACATGCGCGCTTTGTTGAAACAAGAGAAAAGAAAAAGGAGTAAACTCACCTTGGGTTGGGACTATAAGCATTAAATCCGACGATCCTGGACGTTCGCTGTCTTCTTCCCCTAGTGACCTCCTCTGCCAAGACGTCTTCCTTCTTTTTCGCTTCTTCCTCCAGACTCACGTTCTCCTTACCTTCCTCCTTTAACGTTTCCTTTTGCTCATCCTTTTCTTTCGAGAGAAACGAGCTGCCGAGCGAACCGGGCGGTTTGTGGGCATCCCCGATCGCGGCAAGCGCGGCGTCGGAGAGAAGGATGTTCAATGAGAGATCAGACTCTGTCTTTATTGGCTTGGCGTCTACAGTGGTCGACCCATCGGGCTTTCCGGACTGGCTAGCGACGGTCGGCACGGTCGGTACGACGGCGGAAGCCGCTTGGGCTGCAGCGGCCTGTTCGGCCAACTCTTTCTTTCTCAGGTTCATTGCCATCATCCTCCACGTCAAGTTCTCCATCCGTTGGCCGTTCGGTAGCTCTGATTTATGTTTCGAGTACATCTTCCAGACCTGAGCAGCGACAGGATCGGTGTGTGGGTTCGGTTCATCTGTTCCTATCGTCTGTGCTGTTGGCGAGTTGAGTTCGGACGAGTTTTCTTCCTGGACGGGTGACGGGTAAGATGGGTAAGGTGGCGAGGTCGAAAGGTTCGGGAGTGAATGATATAGGCCGCCACCGGATGGAGCGGTTGAGCCGAGGGAAGATGGGGTGGAACCGGACAGGCGTCTGCTGTTGGCAGAGTTGGTTAGAGTGGTGGAATTGTTGCTGTTGTTGCTGTTGTTGTTGTTAGTAGTAGTGGTGGTGGTGGTGGTGGTGGTGGAAGAATTGGCAGAAGTACCGGTGGAGCCGGTAGCGTTGCTAGTGGTAGTCAACTTTGTACTGGTTGAGGCTGATTGAGAAGGAGAAGAAACTACGCTTGATGCAGATGGCTTTCGAGAGAATATCACGTCGCTCAAGATGTCAGACACGATCGACTTTTTATCAAATGACTTGCCAAGCCCGGAGGGTGAAGCTGTCGAGGAGTTGAGCCCGGTAGGACCACCACCAATGGATGAATCCGTCTGATGCATGCTCGAACCACTCGTCCGTCTGAGATGTTCAGGTCTGGATAGACCGACGGACGATCTGGGTGAATCCGCGAGGGACAAGGTCGAGGATGGGAACAAACCTATGTCTCCCCATCCTGACGGATGTTCACTCAGCGTAGGCGAGAGCAACGCTGCAGGCAAGTTGCCCATCATGTTTACGTTCGTTCTGTTCTTCCCGTCGCCTGGAGAACCATTAAACTGTCCGCCAAGACTCATCCCGATACCCATGCCCACACGGATGGCCATAGCGAGGGTGTCGTTCCCGTTGGCGCCTACACCTGCGCCTGCGTGGTTTCCGTTCAGATACTGGGCGAGTGAAAAGTCTGAAGGTAGCTCCGGTAGATTCACCGTCGGAGTTCCACTAGAGTTCTCGGAATTCATGTGAGCAGGTGGGAAGGCAAACGCGGGGAGCTGATGTGCGGAAGGCAACGTCGTGGCGGGACGGGGCGAGGGTTGCTGTTGCTGTGAAGGTGGATTGGTGCTTGGATTTGAGTTGGTGTTGGTGTTGGCGTTGGGATTGGAACTGGGATTAGGAAGGGCGTTTGTCGATGGTCTGTGTGGACGGGCACGCGGAAAGCTCGAGGGCTAAAGAAAGGAAGAAAGCAAGAACAAGAAGAATGTTAACAAGACCGGATCATCAACTTTGTCTTTGCAGACTCTGAGCGAATCAGAATAAAGGGAAATCCTGAAACTGACGCCTTCGTTTGGACTACCTAATTCACTAGAGCCGTCGGGACCGTCTGTCCATCTGCCGTTGAGCGGCTGTTTGTTGCCGGTTGGTGGTGGAGCCATAGGTCTACCGGAGAGGTAGGGAGATGTACTAAAACTGGATCCTTGGTTTCCGCGTTGAGCTGAGTTTGACGACGACGACGACGACGACGACAGCGACGGCGGCATATTAGTCGAGAGGGGTGAACGGCTATTGGTGGCCGTCGACGGTTGTTGCTGCTGCTGCTGTTGTTGTTGTTGTTGGAGACGTTGCGTCAACAAGGAAGGCACAGGCTGGTTGGATGTGTTTGTAGGTCGGAAAGGTGGCTGATGCTGCTGGTTCTGTTGGATGAATGAAGGAAACCCTTGAGTGGTAGGAGGGACGAACGCAAAGGGCGAGGGAGATGGTGGCTGAGTGCTTGTCGGCGAGACAAATGCCGAGCTAGAAGCGGATGCAGAGAACGATGAAGAAGCTTGATGATGAGCCCTGTACGGCTGATGGGCGGCAGGATGATGCTGACTGGATTGGGAGCGAGCAGGTCCGGCGGGTCTGGCTGGCTGGTTGGCTGGATCGTGTTCCGTAGGAGGTGTGCTTGACGGATCGAGCGTGGCTAGTGAGGCGAGAACGGTTGGGTGAAGAGGTAGGGAACTAAAGTCTAGGTTTGCCCAATCTACGGACGACATCCATGCTGATGAGGATGCTGAAGAAAACGATGGATTACCCTGATCTAGATCGACTGGCTGTTGGACCGAGGGAGACGACACGGACGAGATGTTTGACGGAGGCGAGCCGGCCATAGAATTTCGATCTAGCAAGAGGGAAAGAACGAAGGAAAGAAGGAAGGAATAGGGCGACTTTGTAATTTCCTATCGGCCGACACACACACACACACACACACACACACACACGCACACACACACCTACGAGAAGACGGCTGGATGGACGTATACTACGAGCTGAACGACCGGGCCAAGATGAACTGGATGATGATGAGAACGAGGATCAGAAGAAGGAACAAGAAAGAACGCGAAGGAAGAACCACTTGGATTACAGATGAGCTTTAGGATAGGAAAAGGACCAACAAGCGAAAGGAGAAAGCAAAAAGAAAAAGAAAAAAAGCCAGAGGAAGGGAAAACGAAAGAGGCGAAGGAGTGGAGGCTTTTTTTTTCTCGTTCTCTCTCTCGTGCGCCCACGGCCGGGGCATCAGGCGTGCGGGCGCGGGTGATGAGTTTGGCAGGCAGCTCACCCACAGAGTGCGGGGCCGGCTCAGGTTTCATAGAGATGGTTACAGGAGATCTGAGCCGTTTCATTCCGCAGTAGGTAAAAACTCCGTCCGGGTCACTTTCTATAGTCCGTCCGGGCAAGTTTTCGACTGCGCAGGGTATGATATCCGTAACCATGCCATCGGGCCTAGACAACCGACGGTCTTGGTCGTTGTCTTTGTCTTTGCCTTTATCTTTTCATCTCTCGGATGATGTTTGTTTGTTTCCAGGGATCTGGGTATGTTTGCTCTGTTGTCTGCGTGTGCTTGCATGTGAGTCTGAGTGCGCTTGATTGTATGTGTGTATGTGGGTGAGCGTGGCAGTGTGCGCGTGTTCGTTATCGGATGAATAATCAATGGCTGTCAGGGTCCGGGTTCAGAGGGTAACGGAGAGGTCACAAGAATGTAACCAGGCAGGGAATAGGGCTGGCAAGAAGGAAGTTCAGGCTCTCTAGCTTGGTGACTGTGACGAGAGCGCAAGGCAGGGAAATCGTATGAATAAGGTTGATACAACAATGGAACAAGAGTACTAGGGAACCAAGGAATGACAAAGGATTCAGGCTTGGTAGACTATGCTATGGGTGGCAAAGGAGACCCATCTTATATATCATCCTTAGACTCCAACGATTATGCATAAGAGAACAGGTCATAGAAGGTGCTAGAAGCACCTGCGCTGCAAGGTCATATACCTGCATGTTGATGTAATGAGAGAGCATAAGGAATACCGAGGCAGGAGAAACAACAGAACCAAAAGAAGGTTACCGAGGTGTAACACTCAGGTCACATCCCTGACAATGGCAGCTTTCAACATTCACATGTCAGACCTTTTTTTACATTATATGGCTTTGGCTACTAGAAAGCAACCTCAACCGATGGTGATCGATACATGATCCTTTTGGACTTGGGTGCCCTCAGACCACGAACCACCAAGGTTTCCGTGGGTCATGGGTTTAGTTTCTGCTAGCCTCATCCCCAGCCTCACTAGTGACAGCGTCGAACCCTAGCATTCTCGCCCCTTCGTTCTTCTCCTGGTGAAGGGCTAGGTGCAGCATGTTGCGCGACGCATTGACATCTCTGTTCTATCAAGTCTGAGAGCAAGCACCAAAGAGGCAAAGAGGCAAAGAGATATAGGAACAGCGAGGCACCGTCAGCTTCCTCGCTCTGTCTGTGAGCTCAGAGACTTCCTCTCTCGTGGTGGCTAAATATGCTTGAGAGAACGTCATCAGGACAAGATGTCGATCGCTTGTGTACCTGCTCGAGTTTTGCCCTGAACTCAACCGGCTGTGCCTGCGAACCTCCCTTTGACGGCTGAACACCAGTCGGCCGCTGTTCCTGTTTCTTTCCTGTCAACGCTCGTTCCTGTCGATGCCCATCTTCTGCTCCTGGCTCATCTGTGCGCTCGAGAGCTTTCCCATATAAGTTCATCCTTGATACAATGTTACCTTTCCTTTGTCTTCATCTTCTTCATCACATCTGCAAGCGCACATGATCGCATCGTATATAATGTCCCACACTCGAAACAAAGCACAAGTCCCTCCGAGTGACGTGTGTTTCTCTATGAGGTCTAGTACACTTGAGGTATCAACTGGATCGAGCAGTGTCGATAGACAGTTTTCGACTCTTGTACAGAGCGTCGAGATCGGCAGCCAGTAATCGACTTTCATGGTCGTTGAGTATGTATCATCCCATGCGCATTCATGGGATGATCGTAGCCACCTGCGACACACTCTCATCCAAAGACGTACCAACAGCACACCGATCACAGTCATCACTATCAGCCCTGATCGAATGACTCGTCGGGAGGACGAGATCGACAAGATCCTGACTTTCTTTTCCCAGCATGACATTTCCTGGTGGTCCTTCGGCATCCAAGATAAGGATCAACCCGGACTCAAGGCGCGGCTAGTCCCTGTCAGCGCGCATGTACCCGTTGTACGGCAACAGATGTCGCATGGGCGCTTAGCAGCATCGGGAACGTCCAAATATATGGTCTGTTTCAACCGTACGGTAGCGTCATACAAGAAGCTATCAAACGTGTTCTCAAGTGTGAACGACAACTCACCTGAGGGCCACGAGGATGATGACGACGACGACACTGACCTTGGAGTTGAAGTTGGAGTTGATCTTGGAGTTGAAGTTGAAGTTGATCTTGGAGTTGACGATAAAGCTGATTTCGAGTACGAACATGAAGATGAGAACGATGATAAAGTCCCTCTTCTCGTCCCACTGGCTCCTTTGGTCCCACTCCCTCCTTCCAACAGTCCACTTCAACTTGCCGCAACGTCCAGGTTGCACCAGTTCCAGAGTTCCGTCCAGCACCATATCGAAGCTCGCCAAATCGAGCGCGTCGTCGTGCTCGGCCGGACATCTACCTTCTCCACCAAGCAAGTCTCGTTGGACGCCCAAGTAGGTCTTCTACAACATATGCTAGGCGACTTCGAAGGAGATACCCGTATGCTGGAGTGCAACGGAGTCTCTGCATACGAGCATGACTATCTGCTCGAAGCATGCAAAAGAGACGAGAAGGTATGTTTCTGCCTGTCCTACCTTTATCCGAGTCTAAGCTTCATGCTTATCTGCCTTCCACTTGATGTCGTAATCCAGACTCTGGTCCTTGCGACCTCGGTTGATCGCGTCTGCCGCAACCCAGCTCTCATCGAAGATACCCTCGGATCACTCGATGTGATGACATTCATCCATTGTGACACCGAGGCGAACTGTCGAACGCTCGCGGATGAGTGGCTGAACACTCTAGACGAAAGCGACCAACAGACTTGGAGGCCCATCCTCGAGAGGCAATTGTCTCACACCACCTCAGTCAAGACAGCAGGGATCACTTTCCCATATATTTGGAATACACCATCTGTCAGCCTTAGGGAGCAACTCAAGTCTAGGGTAACCAAAGACTCAGCGTTCTGTTCCTCACGAGGACCCTCACATCATTTCTCAAAGCCTCCTCTCCTTCCTGGCTTGGCCAGCTACACTGGACGCAGGATTGGCTTCAATGACAACAGGATGGAACTGTGGAAACAGATCCATCAGGAGTACACAGGATGCACGCTCGACGTACACTACGAGAACAAAGGATGGACTTGCGCATGCCACGGAGATGTCTGCAGAGACGATTGCCTCTGTGACTGCGGTCCTTGTCAGAATCGAGCCGCAATGGGATGCGTCTGTCGTCTTCAAGAGCGTTGCGATTGTTGGATCTTTGACGTCTGTCGATGTCCGATCTGTAACCCGGAAATACGACGACGGAAAGAGAAAGCAGAGCAGAGGAGAACAAGCTGAAGGCGGAGCAGAAGGCGGAGGAGTGGAGGCTGAAGGCAGATAAATGGAATCTTGAGGTAGAGAGGATGCGGAGGGAACTAAAAAAGCAGTCTCAGGCGCAAAAGTATTCCGGGGTCCAACAACCGATGGCGGCTGCAAAGCTAGCCGACCGACAACAGGTAGCGGCAGATATAGATGCAGTCGTCACGGAAGCTGCAGGTAAAGTATCGGCCATAGTGGGACGCAATGAAATATACAATGCGGTCTATCAGAGGACGGCCATAGTCGCACGGCAGAAGATCTACGAGGGAATATCTTGTCGGATAAAGACTTTCGCAGAGAGGGCTGCCCAACGAACGTCGGATCCGGTCGTGCGACGGCAAGGGATTGCAGTCGTGCGGGACAGGACGATCTTAGAGACTCCCATGCGGCTGAGTCTGGAGGCTCTGAAGCAGGAGACATTGGAGCGAAAGAGACTGTGGAGTGAGATGGGATGGATGGAGAAACATATGACGTCAGATGAGCTGGATGGAAAATGGACAGAGGGACAACGACTGACCAGACTGGTAGCTTGTGTACAGATCAAGCAGTTGCTGGACGAGGAGAAGGGATGGAGGGTCGAAGAGACGCAGTTGAGAGAGATACGTGACTTTTTGGGTGCAGCCGACGCAAAGTCGGAGGCGGATTCGGCCAGTGTGATGCTGAAAGAGAAAGGGCGAGAGATGCACTTGATGTCGATCAAGTACAGGGAGGAAGAAGAGGAACGGACTAGGGAGAGACGGCAGAGAGAAGAGTACGTCCAGGTCGCTTCATTCCTTCTACTGACTTGGCGGCTGTCTTTTTCTCACTTTTCCTACGTAGGTTGGATGAGCAGCTGCGTGAGTCACCTTGGTGGCGGTCTATCCGACAGAAGACCACAGCGAAATGTCTTGAGCCTGAATTGTAAAGTCTATTGGAGATTGGATTCGATGAGTGATAAAGTCTATGAACGAGACAGACTGGGATCAGCAAGAATCGAGTCAGTCATGATATGTTTCAGGGATAACGAGACATCCAGCCGAGCGTTTTGGGTCAGGGGAAGCAGAAACGATATCGATAGCCGTAGTTTAGGTGGTTTGTTTAAAAACATTTCATCATGAAGATGCTGTGATGAGACTTCTTCTTTCTTTCGAATGTTTCGAGCATCGGTGAACCCTCGTTAACCCTTCTTTTCCCACGTCGAGTCATGCGTGGGCGTAACGAAGCATTCCAAAAAGGTAAATCAGCCAGCTTGCCTGAACACAACAAGGAATGCCCCGGTGAAATGGTTCGTTCCCTCCTCAGGAGCCACCGGCCATGTGAGAATCAGAGCATGAGTTGCCCCGTATACCCATCCTTTTGTTTACCGTTTAACTATTTTTTCCTACGTCCTCCCGTTCCTATGCTCGTGTGTTGGGGAGAGATAGGGAAGGATATCAATAATGAGTATCAGGAGAGAGAGAGAGAGAAAGAAAAAGGAAGGAATATTAGATAAACCCCATATCAGAACCTTATCCGGTCAAGGAAGAACATGAATACAACAGACAATAGGTTCCGGCAGCAGGGCCATTTACGGATGGTTAGAACATCAAAAAGAAAGCAAGAAAAAGAAAGAAAATAGAGAGGAGGAAAGCAAACGAAGCACAAAACCGAAGCAACCTATAGCTTTCCTTTTCGATAAGGGCAACCCACACCGTCCATCTTCATGGGCTTGTGTCCATCCTCAAACGCTTCCTTCGGCGCGAGCTGTTCCACAGGAACGCCTTCTTTTTCTGCCTTTTTGATCAAATGGGCCAGACCATCTTCCGATCTATCCACTCCTAATTCTAAAGTACCCGAGTGAGAGCCATAATCAGAAATCATCCCATCTCAACAGAGATCGCAGAAGAAAAGAAGAAACGAGGAAGGTGCAGAGTAAACCAACGAACCTAAAAGTTTTCCAAACGCCTGTGTTCCGTCCAGACACATCAGCCAAGATGTCCATTGTGTCAGCTCTTCCGCTGTCGCTCGTAAAGAAAACAAAAGAAACCATCGAACCTTGGCAAAGTCTTCAAAGAACACGTCCTTGTCCTCCGCGTAGATTTCTACAAACTCTCGGAAGGCCTTGTCCTCGATGAGCGCCATATCGGTCGGGAGCATCATAAGTTCCTGTCCTAGTAGCTTTGTCTCGAACTGTCGGAGATAGAGAGGAGTATCCGTCAGAGAAAAAAAGATACTTTGTTTCAAGGGAAACTCAACAAGTAAAAGAAGAAAGAACAGGAATAGCAATCCCTTACCTGGAAAGGACCGTCCCACTTTTTGGGAGCCCATTTTTTGCTGAGCAGTAGCTTGAAGTACTGATTCGAGAACCGAGTTGGATTTGTCACCCACCTGATGGATATATGTACAAAGCCACAAGGGAAGAAAGTATCAGACAGTGTGTTGACCCGCATCACTCAGTTCATAATTCTCACACTCACGGTCCTTCAAATCCACTTCGGTCCGAATGGCATCTGCCCAGGTTGTGAGCTCCGCTAAGAGCGACAATCTCTCTATCAGTAAAACCCATTCGACCAAAGATCTCCCGGATATGATCTGCGCCTTTCGCTCCGTCCGGCAGCCGGTTCCCGACCTCTCCTCGGTGACTGGACGCTGCCTGTTCGTCAGAGTAATCCGTCCGGCCTGGTGTCCAAGGAATTTTAGGGCCGCCCATAGTTTCGACAGCCGTCACTCCAGCCACTGTTTGATTCGCAAACGAAGACTTATATCAGCCTCTTCGAATAAAGAACGCAGAGAAAGACTAGAAAACAAAATTTGGCACGGACACGTCCAGAGATCAGAGTGCGAAATCCACGAATGTTTAGCCTGGACAGGATTGAGGAAATTGATGGCGTGGAACAACCCGGCATCTGAGAAGGTATAGGGTCGAACGATTAGCTCAAATATATAAACCTGTCAATCATGACACAAACAACAAAAAGAGGAGGAGGAGAAAGAGACGAAACTAGCTGGGTCAACGGACTCGGGAGGAAACCTATTTGTTCAAACAGGAATAAACCGCCCTGGTCATTTAAACTTCTGTCTCCTCGTATCGATACCAAGAGAGAAAAACAAGCCCGGAGCGAACCTCATGCCTGCCCCGTTGCTTCCACCAGTGTGTTCCACTAGTGAATAATTGCCACTTGCATGCCAGGCCAATCTGACGAACACCGGTCCAGCACTACCGTCATCATATCCCGGCTGGGGAATGACCGATTTGATATCCTTCTTAACAGCTGCATAATTTCACATTCGATATATCCGCCACGATGAGTGCAGACAGGAATGAGAGGGTCCGTTCAGTTCATCGATCAGGGTTTTCAGAACAACGCACAAAATCAACTTGATGAATTTACCTTCGTAATCTCCAGGCTTGGACATGTTGGTCTCTATCCTTGTTATCTTTGTGTTTGTTTTTAGTGATACCAGTGGTGCTGTCAGCAGCGATAGTTGTATAGCAAAAAAAACAGAACGGGTTGGAAGGTGGGTGAAAGAGAAAAATCGAATTCCTTCCTTTCTGCCCGCAAATCACCAGCAGCGTATTAATATCTTCGGTAAACCGGGTATCAGATCGAACCGGAGGAGTGTAGGCACTATGGTTACGCGCTTACGTAAACGAGTCGCTCAACCCCGTCCGTTATCTCCTCCTACTCGATCAGAGATAGCAGAATAAACATCCAGTGATGAAGACGTGAAGAGACAGAGACAGATGGAAAGAGAAACAGAAAGAGACAGAGGGATATATCGTCGAGTGAGACGTCAGTGGTAGAAGAACATCGGGATACAATCGTTGTATGAACAGAACACAGATCAATACAGACGACGAATAGACATGAGCAACATGCATCATAGTCCGATTAGAGAGATTGACCATCACTATACAAACAGCTTCGAGAGGCAAACGACGCGCATACACTCGGCTCGGTGGCAAACACGACGTGTGTTCCATCCATCCTCTTAGTCGATCTGTTCACTTTCCTTAGTAATCCACCATCTCGCCTTCCATCTCACCGTTGGATTCTGTAGGATAGACTCTAATCGGTCGCTTCTCTTGTAGCTCTATCCTCGACATCTGCTCAATGTCTAACTGCTCTATCAGATACTTCATATCATCATCTTCTCCTCTCAGCTCTCATGGGCCTTCTGAAGAGATTCCGGTCTCCAAGTGGGCCCTTGTTCCTGCTTCTCCATCACCATCTGCCTCGAAAGATGCACTAATTCTCCTAACGCTGTTCCAGATTCCAACAGCTCTTCTCACTTTCGGGCTCACCGCCGGGTCGTTCTACATGTTCACTAGATCGAAAGGAGCCCGAGGTCTCACCTCTGCCGCCACTACGTCCGCTCAGCAAGCGGTCGCACGCTCGGGAGAGTCTCCCCGACAAATTCTCCTGAAACGGCTCGATCGACTGGAGTCATTATCGAACGAGAACCAGCAATGGTCTAGGCAACTCGAAGGAAGACTAGAGAAAAACGTCGCTCTAGGAGTCGAGTCGATCAGATCGGACTTGAGTCAGATTAGAAGGCTTCTGATGAAGGATAATGACAGGTTCGTTCCTTGTTTACTCTTCTTTTCTCCCGATAGGTCGTTCTTCCTACCTGTTCTCGTCAACTTGTGACTTATCACCCGATGGGTCTGTTCATCTTGACCGGCTATAACTATATATTTTAGACTTCAAAGCAGTCTGAGCAGGATCGAAAGACTACTCGAGCAGCTGCCTCAATCATCTACTGCCAATCAGATGACTAAGATATCAAGCGATGATTCTTCTCCGCCATCTGGAGGCCTCACGGCGCCAACCCAAAAGGTAGGACCATCACGGATGTATCTGCGTCACCGCATGAACTTTGTCGTCAGAATGTTTGTTGATCGCCTGGTGATGCACTTGAACGATCTTGACAGCTCGTCTCAAAGCCTGTAACTTCAAAGGAATCTATTTGGGAGGCAGCTAGAGATAGCTCCCCGTTCCTATACGGGCAGCATCCTTCGGGCGGACCGGCAAAATCGGTAGGTCTCAGGCAGACTGTATCTTTTCGAAATCACCTCGCGTTGTGTAAATTAACATGTTGTCTCGTTCTATGTCAGCCGGCCGGTCCGATCTTGACCGATCAATCCCCTAAAGAGGAAGATACACCCCTGAAGTATACCTCCGCCTTTCGCCCTACAGTCCAGTCATCAGATAAGACCCCCGACAAGGCAGATATCGCTCGATGGTCCTCTTTATTCAACAAGAAGAAACAAGAGCAGAACGTAAAGGGTGTCGGCTTTGAGTCCGAGATCAAGGAAGCCCGGCGCAAAGCCGAGGAAGAGGAGGATCGAGTGGCTCAAGAGGAAGAAGACTGGAAAGCTCAGAAGAGAGGTTGGGTACGTCTTTGTTTCTGTTGTGTAATATCATTCTTCCAGCGCGGCCGACAGGACTAACGTCGTGAGCTGATCAATCGGATATAGACAGAGGACTTGAAACCTACTCAGAAGTCGTTTGTTCTAGTCAATACCGACGAACCCAGCAACACGGTCGTTTCCAGTAGCCCAATTGAAGTCAACTCTGACCATCCTGCCTCGAGTTCCACTCGTACTGACGACATCCACCACGATGTTCTACCCAAAGGGATTGTCGAAGAAACCAGGCCAGGCGAGTCGAAAGAAACGCCTGTGACCGAGACAGCGCAGCCTGAGCCTCATGTAGCTTCAGAGGCTGATCCTCTCCTTGTCCATCAGAACAATGATAGACAGTTTCGTAGTCTTGACCGTTCATCGACTTCTCAGACCTCTTGGTCCCAAACCCCCCGATCCGGTTCATCTACCGACTCCTCGTCTCCTGATGATGCCTCGACCGCTGCCCGATCTCAGCTCAAGCCTGAAAAGGCTGTCAACACTGACACCACCCCCTCTACGCCCTCGATTACTCGGCCTTGTTTCCCGTTTGGATTCCAGCCGCACTCTATGGCATCTGCATTCGCGTTCCACTTTGAAACCCCCCGGGCATTCAGATATGGATTCACCCATCCGTTTACTAGAGCAGAGGCCGCTGTAAAGGAGAAAGAGAACGACAAGGCGAGGGAACACGAGGGACTTCCGTTAGGAGAGATCAAGACACACGGCCAGGGTTGTTCTTACTGGACGATCATCAACGGAGTCAGAGTGAAGAGGGTCTCTAGCTGGAGGAGATAGGAGGGAGTTTCTTTATCATGAGCTATTGTCTTTCAGTGTTATGGCCTTTTCTTTGTTGTTTCTTATTGTCTCATATCTTTAAGTCGTTGTAAACTCCACTCTACTCGTTGTATCTTTCTATCTTGTCCTTCTTCTCCACAGTTTCTTTTTTTCCTTGCTCTGTACTCTTCTATCTCTCTCTCTCTTCATTTTTATGGTTTTTGTCCTTTTTTTTCTCTCTTGTTTGTAAACCTGCCCTATCGCATCTCCCCCCCCTCTCATATCGATTCTGTTTTCCTCTCCTTCATTGTCTGTTCACTCTATAGTATTACATGAAAGATTGCACCCTATCTGTTGTCCGCTCAGATGGACGATCGGAATTGGTAGGTCATCATGTGATCGTTGAATAGGAAGAAATAAAAGGGGATACAATATTTAAGAGAATGAAGACCAAGACGAAGATGGACCGATGAAGAACGAAAAGGATTTGAAGGGCGGAAGAGATGCCGTCTAGGGATGCTTCATTAATGAACATATTCTATTTTCAGAGGAAAGAGGAGGAGAAGGGGAGGAAGCGGAGAAGATTCTTAAACGAGGTTGGATGGGTAAAGGAAGTCGCCAGGAGCAACAAAGTTTTCCTTGATCGATCGAGCGGACTGCGCGAAAGAGAATGCAAGAAGAGAGCAGTCAGTATTCTGTTTGGGCCTGATCGTTTACATCTATGTTTGGCTTCATGAAAAAAGAGAGAGAGGGAGAGAAAGAGAAAACAGTGGGGACATACAACGAATCGGTAGAAGATCGAGATCGAACCGGCCTTGTCGTTAGTTCCCGAACCTCGGGCTCCTCCGAAAGGCTGTTGACCGACCACGGCTCCCGTGCACTTGTCGTTGATGTAGCTGTTTCGGACGAAGAACGTGTCAGAGAAAAGATATACACGACAGCGCAAAACAGAGCATGGGAGGAGGGGAAAGACATACAAGTTACCGGCAGAGTTTCGGAGCTTCTGCTGGGCGACGACCACGGCTGCTCGCTCGCTAGCGAACACCGATCCGGTAAGGGCGTAGTCGGTCGTGCTGTCGATCAACTCGCACGTCTGCTCGAACTGATCGTCCTCGTAGACGTAAACCGTGATCACCGGTCCGAAGATCTCGCTGACCATCTGGCAGTCCGAGCAAGACAAAACAGCATTGATTAGTATCATATGGTTGGGATAGGATGGAAAGGAATGGGGAAAGGACAAGAGATGAGAACATACGGTGACAGACTTGGGATCCTTGGTGACAATGACGGTGGGGTCGACAAAGTAACCGGTGGAGGAGTCAGCTAAGTTTGGAAGTCGAGAGGCGAACCATAATAGGTCAGTTACACGTTGGCTATGCTTGGACAGAGGAAAGTGATAAACGAGACGAACAGGTTCCTCCACAGAGGATCTCGCCTCCCTCAGCCTTGGCCTTGGCGATCAATCCGGTGATCTTGTCAAACGAGGCTTGGTTGCTATTTCATGAAGAGCCAGTGCATGTTCAAGGTTAGCTCGGGAATCGGATAAAGGCTGAGAGCGAGAGAAACTAGACGCACATAACAGGTCCGACAAAGTTGGACCAGTCGCTGCAAGGCCCAACCTTGATTCGAGAGACCTCCTTCTTCATGGTCTCTCCCCATCCGGCGTCCCAAAGCGATTTGGCCACGTACACTCGACCCAAAGCTGAGCACTTCTGTCCAGAGTATTCGAATCCAGATCGGATGGACTGCAACACGGTCTCCTTGATGTCTGCACTCTTGTGGATCAGGTGGAAGTTCTTTCCTCCGGTCTCTCCAACGATTCGGGGGTACGACCTGTAGAGGTCGACGTTGTTGGAAATCTGCTTCCAGAGTCCCTTGAAGACAGCAGTCGAACCGGTGAAGTGAAGACCGGCGAAGGACTTGTGGTCGGTGCACTGCTTGACGACTTCAGGGGCCGGTCCAGGAACGAACTGGATGACCGATCCGGGCACACCAGCCTCAAGAAGAATCTGCTGGGTGAGGTAGTTGGCGTAGGTGGCCATAGGAGAAGGCTTCCAGATCGTCACGTTTCCGACGATAGCAGGAGCGGCAACGAGGTTACCTCCGATAGCAGTCTGTGAATGACAAAGACGAGCAAGGTTTAGCTTGACACATCTGTGACCGAATGGTACAGCAAGAGACATACGAAGTTGAAAGGAGTACTGCGATTGAAAGATAGTAGGAAGAAAGATTTAGCAACTTGCGCCCATGGAACGCGCATCTGAAGATTGTTAAACACTTACACAGCAAGAACGAACCCCTCGAGAGGCCGGAACTCGGTTCGGCTGTAGAGATAGACAGAGAAAACAGTGAGAGAGGTTCGAAAGATGTGCGCAGGGCCGTTTCAACTTACTTCCACACGCCCGGAGAGTTCTCAGAGGGCTGCTGAGCGTAAAGCTGCTCGACAAACTTGACACCAAATCGGAAGAAATCGGCCATCTAGTTGGCGCGAGAGATGGAAGAAAGAGCCGATCGATTAGCTTCTTTTGTCAGTCAGGAGGATGCGAATGAACAGACTACATTACTAGAAAAGGTTAAACTGACCTCTGCGGCGGCATCGATCTCAGCCTGCCAAGCGTTCTTTCCTTGTCCAAGCATGGTGGCAGCCATGAGCTTGTATCTACGAGGGATAGATCCTTTAGTTTAGTGACTCTTCCCAAGCAAGGAGTGTAGAGGAAACATGCGCTTACCGGTACTTTCCAGAGACAAGATCGGCCGCCTTCAAGAAGATAGCGGCTCGGTCGTTCCAGGGAAGATCCTCCCAAGCTCGCTGGGCCTTGAGCGCACCAGAGATGGCCTGTTCAACCACTTCGGGAGTGGCGGCGTGGTAGTTGCAAAGAACTTTTTTGTGGTCGTGGGGAGGGTTCTGCTGGAGAATGTTTCCAGTCTTGACCTAGATGGATGGGTAGGTGAAACAAAGGTCAGCGCAAAAGATCCGAAGAAACGACGGAGAGATGGAAAGAAGGAACGAGAAGAAGACGACGAACGGGCTTTCCGTCAATGACACAGGGGATTTCAAAAGGCATCTGGGACTCCATCTCCTCGAGAGCATCCTGAAGAGCCTTTCGCTCTGGGGACCCTGCAGGGTAGTTTCCCTGAAGAGGATGAAAAGACATAACAGAACGAATCATCAGTGAGCCGGTCGGCGATACGTATACATGCGCGCCTAGAAAGAGATGGAACGATGGGAGAACGTCTGAAAGCTGTGATGCACTGACCATCGGCTCGTTGGCGATCTTGGGGATAGAGAAAGAAGCAAGAGAAGCCATTCTGAACGTGATAGACGGTTGGGATAGGATGGATAGGAGAAGGGATGTGTACTGTTTGTGGGAGAAAGAAGAAAAAGAAGAGAACGAGGAGAAAATGAAAAAGATGTGCTCGTTTTAAGCTGACTAGATGGCCAGATTACCGCCGCGTTCTCTTACCGCCCGTCCGGATTTACCGCTCAAGCTCATCTTCTCTTTTTTGAATAAACTGTGGATGAGATCAAACAGATGCGCTCGGTGAGGGAGAGGCGATGTGAAAATAGTCCGAGTTAAATACTTGATCAGAGATGGACATATGAACATATGAGCAGAAGACCTGAGAGGAAACCAATGGACGATTGAAAAGAGACAGAGAGAATCGATCTGGCATCCGTATTTCCTTCTCCTCTCCGTCCAGGTTATCTCTTATGTGGTTTGTTCTGATGTTTCATCTTATCCTCCAAAATTCAGTCGGACCAAGTTGTTGCAGCTAGGTGTGACCTTAAACCAGGAAGGCTACATGTTCATAGGCTGGAGCGGCACACAGGACGGTGGATGGACAGATGAAGGACATAGACCTATCGTAGCAACGATGTACTCCTGTAGTTAGCGGGTCTATCCCACAGTCAGCCAGCACCAACCCTGAACGGAGCCATAGACCGGTGCATGCTGATCGATACATGTGAGATAGTACAATTATCTTCATCATCCACGTCTTCCTTCCACCTTCTTCTCAACTCTCCGTCCGATTCTTTCCAGAGGCTGAGTGTAGCGCCGAGGGCGGGAAAGACGATAAACTTTGTCACCTTCGCGCTTAACCCTAACACATCACTCTTTGACTCGACATTCCCTCCTCACCTTCTTCTCGCACTCAGTCATCCGTTATACCACACCATGCAGGGCTTCAACAAATACCATCCCCCGGACTATGATCCCGCAAAGCATCCGACTCTTAACAGCTATCACAACAAGCATGCTCTCGGAGATCGGGCCAGGAAGATCAATCAGGGTATCCTCATCGTTCGGTTCGAGCTTCCGTTCAATATCTGGTGCGGAGGTTGTCAGGCTCACATCGGTGCGGGTGTAAGATACAACGCCGAGAAGAAGACGGTCGGAAAGTACCTTTCCACTCCGATATATGGCTTCAGGTGCAAGTGTCATCTGTGCGACCATTGGTTTGAGATTCGAACGGATCCACAGAACGCCCAGTACGTCGTTCATGACGGAGCCAGAAAGAAGGACGAGGACTGGGATCCAGAGCAGAACGGTGGCTACGCTATTCAAGGTGGATATATCTCCTGCTCTTTCTTTTGATCTTGTGAAAATGGTTGTGTGGTTATCCGTCTCAGTGTTATTGTCGACTGACACGATATCTTTTCTCGTTCTCTCGCAGATACCGAGAAGCCGTCCACCGCCGCCCCGGACGCGTTCTCCCAGCTCGAAAAAACGACGACCCAACTGTCGACGACTCAACAGCGAGAGCAGCGTTTGTTTGAGCTATACAGCCTGTCCTCCCAAATGACCTCCGATCCATATACACTCTCCGCCAAGCTCCGGTCGACCTTCCGAGCGGATAAGCGAGTCAGACTCGGAAAGCAGGCTCAGGACGATGCGGTCAGGTCCAAATACGGGCTGGCCGATAGAGTTAGGCTCACGATCGAACAGGGAGGTTCGATCGATCAGGATACAAGCCAGGTGGAAGGCATGGACGCATGGAAGGCAGGAAGAGACGAGATCC